>JAGIQG010000029.1:1071799-1671799 GCA_024679065.1 Sphyrna mokarran | reverse complement strand
GAGAGATGGACAAGGGAGGAAGGAGGGAATATGGGGGGAGTGAGGGAGCGAGGGAGGCAATGATGGAAGGGGTAGGGAGTGAAGAAGGGAGCCAGGGAGGGAGCAGGGGAAGGAGAGAGTTCGGGAATGAGAGAGAGCTGGAGAGGGGAGTGAGGGAGAGCGAGATCGAGAGAGGGAGGAGTCTCCATCTTGAAGCCCCCACCCCCCGCCCTCTCTCTGTCAGGGATATTTTTATTGAGACATGGTCTCAGTGACCAGGTGACCAATGAGAGGGAGTTGCTGCGGATACAGGCCAGGATCAACAAAGAAACCAGATCCCAAACTCACAGAGTTGCTTCTTGCTCTGTCACAGGGAGGCTTTTCCAGGTACTAGGCCCAGAGTAACAGCAGCTGAAAAAGCTCACTCCCTGACAATAAACCTCAATACGGCAATAAATATCTTCAACTGGGCTACCCCTCCTCCACTGCCCTCCACCCCTCCCCCTCCCCTCCACCACCCCTCCATCTCCCACCTCCAACCCCCTCCATCTTGCCCTCCCACTCCCTCCACCACCTTCCCTCTCCAACCCCTTCCCCTCCTCCCCCTTCCACCACCCCTCCCACTCCACCTCCCCTCCCCTCCACCCTCCTCCCCTGCCCCCTCCCCTCACCTTTCTCCCCTTCTGCCCTCACCCTGCCTCCACTTCCCCCCTCTACCCCCACACTTCACCTCCATCCCACCTCCATCCCCCCATCCTTCGCCCTCTACCCCCACCCCCACTCACTCCCCTCCCCTCCCCCTCCACCTCCACTCCAGCCCCCTATTCCTCATTTCTACCCCCCCTTGGCCCTCCCTCCCCCATCTCCACCCCTTCATCCCCCACCTCCACCTTCCATCCTCCACCCTCCCATCCCCACTCCCCAACCCCCCACTTCCTCCTCTCCCCTCCACTTCCACCTCTCTATCCCCCACCTTCCCATCTCCACACCCTCCCCTCTCTCCTTCCCCACCTCCCCACCTCCACCTTCATCCCTCCAGCCCCCATCCCTCTATCCCCCACCCTCCATTCCCCACCTCCACTCCCCATCCCCACTCTCTTCCCCTTCCGTCCCCTTCCACCCTCCACACTCCATTCCCCAATCCCCGTTCGCTCTCCCTCCTTCCCCCTCCACATCCTCCACCCCCATCCCCAGCCCCAGCCTCCCCCCTTTCTCCATTCCCTTCCTCCTTCCCCTCAATCCCTACTTCACCATCTCCACCCCCTCATTCTCTACCCTTCACTCCCCAATTCCCTACCCCCCACTCCCTCCCTCCTCCATTCCACACCTCTCCCACCCCTGCTCCCTTCCTCCCCTTCCAACCCCCCAGCCCGCTCCCCCACCTCCCCCCCCTGCTCCCCCACCTCCTCCACCCGCTCATTCCCAAGCCCTCACCTCCATCCCCCACCTCCACTACCCCCTCTCCTTCCACCTCCCCTCCTACCCTCGTCTTCAACCCCCACCTTCACTCTCCCCACCTCTTTCCCCCTCTTCCACCCCCCACATTTCCCACCTCTCAGTCACACATCTGCAGAAGTAGCCCTGGGACAGAAGCAGCCAACAGCACAAATCCTTCAGCTCATTGGGTAACAAATTGTCCCTGTATTGGTCCCTATATGGGAATCTTCAACAATAGGCATAGCCTAAAGTCATGGATATGTCATTAAGACGTTAGGACGGCGGCGCGGGCTCGTTGGGCCGAAGGGCCTGTTTCCCGTGCTGTGTTGCTCTTTGTTCTTTGTTCCTCCCATTCACTCTCCTCTGGAGGGAATAACCCAGCCCTAAGTTTCTGGGTGCAAGTGAAGTTTCAGGTGGCACAGTGGCCCAGTGGGTTAGCACTGCTGTCTCACAGGGCCAGAGACCCGGGTACAATTCCAGCCCGGGATCACCGTCTGGGCGGAGTCTGCACATCCATCCGTGTCTCCATGGGTTTTCTCTGGTAGCTCCAATTTCCTTCCACAGTCAGAAAGACAAGCTGGTGAGTTGCATTGGCCGTGCTAAATTCTCCCTCGGTGTACCTGAACAGGTGCTGGAGTGTGGTGACTGGGGATTTTCACAGTAACTTCATTGCGGTGTAACATCAATAAAAAGAAGTTTAACAGGAAGTCAAGTTTTAACGTCTGTTCTCTTTCAGATTGGTTTTGTCTTGTACCCTCCCAGCGGTGGACCCGCGTGGAATGAAACTGACCATGGAAATATCATGTTTATTACAATGTGCTTCTGCTGGCATTTTGCAATCGCCCTGACTATCCTGGCTCTCAGTTACGCACTGATGTACTGGTGAGTTCAATCTGACACACGCTCTGAGATACGAGACTTCACCAGATCTACACACGTTCTGCTCCCTACGTCACTGAGTCAAAATGTTAAATATCGGTCAGGTTCAAAATGGTCCCACTTACTGCTGAATGTGTCAGTGACAGGAAACTGGAAATCCCGATGTCAGTAAAATCAGAGGCTGGAGGGGTGAGAAGGTGAGGAGGAGAGCCCTCCAGTCCTGCCCGGGGTGGGTATCAGGGATAATAACTCTCTGTCTTTTGGAAGTCCCTGATGCTTATCGCTCGGTGTCACTGGGGCAAGAGTTAAAGGGTGCCTCCTATTGTAGGTGAAAGCCTGTCTCTCGACACTGAAGGTGTGTTCATCTTTGACTACCAACCCAGGGATTAGTTTCTCAGGCAATTTGGGGAGTTTCCAACCCATCAGGAGCTCGTTTGATGATCAGAGGGTTAGATAGGGTGGACAGTGAGAGCCTTTTTCCTCAGATGGTGATGGCTAACACGAGGGGACATAGCTTTAAATTGAGCGGTGGTAGTTATAGGACGGATAACAGAGGTGGGTTCTTTACTCAGAGGGTAGTAAGGGCGTGGAATGCCCTGCCTGCAGCAATTGTGGACTCACCAACTTTAAGGGCATTCAAATGGTCAGTGGATAGGCATATGGATAACATTGGAATAGTTTAAGTTAGAGGGTCATAAGATTGGTTCCACTGGTCGGCGCAACATCGAAGGCCGAAGGGCCTGTACTGCACTGTAATGTTCTATGTTCTATTTGCGGTTAATCCACATTGCAGCGGACAGATCTATACATTCAAACACCTTTGGGAAGTCTTTATTGTCTGTTGAAAGGGAATTAATGATTAGATGATGTTTTTTGCTGCCTCCTATAGAAACATAGAAGATAGGAGCAGGAGGAGGCCATTCGGCCCTTTGAGCCTGCTCTGCTGTTCATCATGATCATGGCTGATCGTCCAATTCAATAACTTAATTCTGCTTTCTCCCCATGGCCATTGATCCCAATCACCCCAAGCCACCTTTCGAATACATTCAACTACTTCCTGTGGTAATGAATTCCACAGGCTCACTGGGTGAAGAAATGTCTCCTCGCCTCCATCCTAAATGGTCTACCCCGAATCCTCACACTGTGATCCCTGGTTGTGGACTTCCCACCATTGGAAAATCCTCCCAATAATTACCTGTCTAGTCCTGTTAGAATTTTAAAAATCTCTATGAAATTTCCCCCCTCATTCGTCTGAACTCCAGTGAAAACAATTCTAACCCAGTCAATCTCTCCTCATACATCAGTCCCACCATCCCTGGAATCAGTCTGCTAAACATTCACTGCACTCCCTCAAGAGCAAGAATGTCCTTCCTCAGAAAAGGAGACAAAAACTGCCCACAATTCTCCAGGTGTGGCCTCACTGAGGCCCTGTTTTATTGTAACTACACATCCCTGCTCCTGTACTCGAAACCTCTCGCAATGAAGGCCAACATACCATTTGCCTTCTTTACCGCCTGCTGCATCTGCATGCTTACCTTCAGTGACTGGTGCACAAGAACACCCAGGTCCCTCTGCACACTCCCTCTCCCAATTTACAGCCATTCAGGTACATAGAACATAGAACATAGAACATTACAGCACAGAACAGGCCCTTCGGCCTTCGATGTTGTGCCGACCAAAATAAAAAGCAATGCCCCTCCAAACTAAACCATTCCCTTCTCTTCCATATACTTATCAATTAACCTCTTAAACGCCACCAAACTTGGCGCATCTACAACAGCTGCAGGCAGGGCATTCCACTCCCTAATCACTCTTTGAGTAAAGAACCTACCTCTGATATCCGTCCTATAACTCATACCCCTTAATTTAAAGCTGTGTCCCCTCGTGCTAGCTACCTCGTGCTAGGTAGTAACCTGCCTTCTTATTTTTGGTTCCAAAGTGTATAACCTCACACTTATTTAAATTATCCTGCATCTACCATTGATTTGCCAACCTGTCCAGATCATTCTGAAAAGCTGGCCAATATAAATAGCACCCATTAATTCCTACCCATTAATTTCCTTGTTGCCAACCAGTTTTCTATCCATCTCAATGCACTTCCTCCAATTCCATGCGTTTTAATTTTGCACGATAATCTCTTGTACGGAACTTTGTCAAATGTTTTCTAAAAGTCCAAATATACCACATCTACTGGATCCCCCATGTCAACTCTACTAGTTACATCTCCAAAGAATTCCACCAGATTTGTCAAGATTGATTTTCCATTCATAAATCCATGTTGACTCTGTCTGATCCTGCCACTGCTTTCTAAATGCTCCACTATAAAGTCCTTGATAATGGATTCGAGAATTTTCCCCACTATTGATGTTAAGTTTACTGGTTTATAATTCCCTGTTTTTCCTCTACCTCCCTTTTTGAATATTGGAGTGACATTCACTACCCTTCAATCTGCAGGGACTGTTCCAGAGTCTATAGAATCCTGGAAGATGAATGAACTAGTCCCATACTGAGTCCAGTATGAACTGGCTCGTTAGTGTACGCTTAAACAATTGAAGGGCAACACGACAGCTCAGTGACTATCACTGTTTGCTGTGCAGTTACATGGACCCGGGTCAGATCTCCAACTTGGTTCAGTGTCTGTGGGAGTTTGCGCATTCTCCCCGTGCTTGCGTGGGTTTTCTCCAGCTGCTCCATTTTCTTCCCACACCCCAAAAACATGCTTTTAGGCTGATTGGTGTTAATAAATTGTCCCTAAATTGGATTTCCCTTAATCTGGCACACATATAATTCCCTAATGTGGAAAAGTGTGAGGTAATGCACTTTGGCAGGAACAATAAATGTGTAGAGTATAGGGCTAATGGTAGGGCTCTTAATAATGTTGAGGAACAGAAGGATCTTGGTGTATGTGTCAATAGATCCCTGAAAGTAGGCAGTCAAGTGGATAAAGTTGTTAAGAAGGCATATGGAGTCTTAGCTTTTATTGGTAGGGGGATTGAATTTAGGAGCCGCAGCATCATGTTGCAACTGTACAAAACTCTAGTGCGGCCGCACTTGGAGTATTGTGTGCAGTTCTGGTCGCCACATTATAAGAAAGATGTGGAGGCATTGGAGAGGGTACAGAGGAGGTTTACCAGGATGTTGCCTGGTATGGAGGGCAGGTCCTATGAAGAGAGGTTGAAGGATTTGAGGTTGTTTTCGTTAGAAAGGAGGCGGCTAAGAGGGGATCTTATTGAAGCATATAAGATGATTAGAGGTTTAGATAGGGTGGGCAGTGATAGCCTTTTTCCTAGGATGGAGAAAGCTAGCACGAGGGGACACAGCTTTAAATTAAGGGGTATGAGTTATAGGACGGATATCAGAGGTAGGTTCTTTACTCAAAGAGTGATTAGGGAGTGGAATGCCCTGCCTGCAGCGGTTGTAGATGCGCCAAGTTTGGTGGCGTTTAAGAGGTTAATTGATAAGTATATGGAAGAGAAGGGAATGGTTTAGTTTGGAGGGGCATTGCTTTTTATATTGGCCGGCACAACATCGAAGGCCGAAGGGCCTGTTCTGTGCTGTAATGTTCTATGTTCTATGTTCTATGTTCTATGTTCTAAATTTGCACCCCTTTATTGTGGAGTCCAGAAGGCGTAGACAAAAGTCGTAGGTAGAAAGATTGGAATGAGACACTTACTGAATGGGCTGTGCGGGCTTGTAGGGCCGAAGAGCCTGTTTCCTGTGCTGTGTTGTTCTTTGTTCTTTGTTCATATGCTGCAGCCTGGGCCCAGACTCCAATCAGGATACACACATCACGGCCTGGGCCCACACACACCGCGGCCTGGGCCCACACACACCGCGGCCTGGGCCCACACACACCGCGGCCTGGGCCCACACACACCGCGGCCTGGGCCCACACACACCGTGGCCTGGGCCCACACACACTGTGGCCTGAGCCCGTAACAAAGAACAAAGAACAAAACAGCACGGGAAACAGGCCCTTCAGCCTAACGAGCCTGCGCCACTACCCCGATGTTCCCACCTCTACCCGTGATCCCTGTCTATGTTTATAGATCTATGGATTAAAAACTAAATTTGAAACAATTTAGGGAGAATTTGTTTTGCCAATTAGCCTAAGAGCACATCTTTGGGATGTGGGAGGAAACCGGAGCACCCGGAGAAAACCCACTCAAGCACGGGGAGAATGCACAAACTCCCACAGACACAGGCCCGAATCCATGTATCTGCACAGCACAGAGATAGTCACTGAGCTGTCGTGGTGCCCATCAAATGGTCCAGGTCAAGCATACACAAGCGTGAAGCACTAGGATACTCTCGAAAAAGATCCAAGAGCAGCCCTCTCACGACCCATCGCGTGTATGCCCCTCGTTAGACAACAAGGTGGACCAAAGCACCTGTAGGATAAAAACAAGTACATCAATATCATCATCTATTTACACACTTCCCAGGGACTCCCAAGGCTCATGATCCCTATTTTAAATCAGTTTTCTATACCCCTCCATTCCCATTCTGTTCATGTGCCCATTTAAGTATTTCTTAAATAACTCCAGAGTACCTACCTCCACCACTTTACTTGGCAGCGCATTCCATACCCCCACCACCCTCTGTGTGAAAAAACTCCCTCTAGCATCCAAATTATACCTTACCACCCTCACCCTAAGCCCGTGACCCCTCGTGCGGCCTGGGCTCACAAATTGCAGTCTCCACTCACTCTCCCAGCATCAATTCTCTAAAATACTGGGAATGAGGACTTCAAATTGGACAGTGATAGCCTTTTTTGGACAGTGATAGCCTTTTTCCTAGGATGGAGAAAGCTAGCACGAGGGGACACAGCTTTAAATTAAGGGGTATGAGTTATAGGACGGATATCAGAGGTAGATTCTTTACTCAAAGAGTGATTAGGGAGTGGAATGCCCTGCCTGCAGCTGTTGTAGATGCGCCAAGTTTGTGGCGTTTAAGAGGTTAATTGATAAGTATATGGAAGAGAAGGGAATGGTTTAGTTTGGAGGGGCATTGCTTTTTATTTTGGTCGGCACAACATCGAAGGCCGAAGGGCCTGTTCTGTGCTGTATTGTTCTATGTTCTATGTTCAAATAGAGTTGCTCACCACCAGAGTGAAGGAAGATTACCACAAAAGTCAGAAAAAGACTTGAAAAGGTTTTTGCAATATGTGTTTTGGATGTAACAGGCAAAGTTTTTATTTATTTAGTGAATGCAATGTCCCTAAGCCAGACGGTTTCTTCCTGTCTTGCTGTGTTGAGGGCAGATAGATCCCCCCACTGAGTCTGTGGATGGGACACTCTATGATTTACTGTCCCCCAGAGGCAGACAGGGGGCTAGCATTGATGCCCCATCTGTGGAGATTGGCCAGGCAGGATTTGTGGCCAATCCTGAACCTGCTGAGGGTGGAATCTCTTTCCTCAGAAGGCTGAAACCAGGCAGGTTGGGACTTGTTTGTCATGTCCAATGATTCCCATTCATTTGTCCAGTGGGAGTCGGCTGGTGCTTTAACCTGTAGCCACTTACTTGGATGTTGAGCTCATTACTGGCTTTTGCATTGTGAAGATGGAATGAGCTGGATACTGTTTGTGCAGAGCTTAGCTGGAGTCTCCATCTATTACAATCTTCTTCAAGGTGAGGTTTACATGAGTAACGATCCTCTGCACAGCAATGAGAGAGGCTGGGTGAGTTTATAAAGGGCTGAAACTTGGGTTCTTGCCTGGATTAAAAAGAATCAAGGTAGCTGCTGAGAAGATGCTGTAAAGCTGCTAACGGGAACCTCCGTTAGGAAGGAAATGGCGGGAGTTCTTGGCGTCGGGTTTTGAAACTCTTCAGTGTCATTGAAGTCGACATTTTGTGTAATTGAAAACACAAACTCAGTTGCTGAGTGTATTTTGCAGACAGAAATCCCACAACACCAGTTTAAAAGTTTTTTTGTAGCAAAAGCTTTCGGGACAGCCTGTTCCTTCGTCAGGTGGACGGGAGTTCCGAAAGTTTGTGGCTTTTGCTACAAATAAACCTGTTTGGACTTTAAACTGATGCTGTGGGATTCCTTTCTGTTTTACCCCAGTCCAACGCCGGCATCTCCAAATCCTGTCTTTTGCAGCCAGTTCCACTGAAACAGCAATTTCCAGGGTCCTTTCCAGGGTAAGGCACTTGGTTAGTAATCATTTTTCCTGAAAGTATGGAATAATAGAGCTCCTATGCTGAGCAGTTGGATTATTTTGCACAGGCAAACAAGACAACAGAACATATTGGGGTGCCCCCATTCCTGATGAGGGAAAAGCTTTTAATCTCCTCAGAAATTTAGTGCAACTGAAGAAGCCAGATACACAAACATATGGACAAATCATAGATATTTCACAAGCACATTTTTGGTCTAAACCTTTATGAATTGCAAAGCACTTCAGATCCCACAAAAAAAATCGAAAAAAGGGAGAGTCAATTACACAATTTGTGGCTGTGTTAAAAAAACTTGCAGAATGTTGTGAGTTTGGTGACGTGCTAAATGATACAATTTGAGACTGATTGGTCTGTGGTCTGCAAACTGAGGCAAGATAGAAATGTTTACTAACCAAGCGTATCCCCACTCTGCAAATAGCCGTGGAAATTGCTGTTTCGATGAAACAGGCTCCAAAAGAGGCACAATTTCTGTTCTGGGTTTCTGTTCTGTTCTCAATTACACAAAATGGAATTTTTATGGAAAATGATTGGGAAAGGTTGTTTGATGGGAAGTCTGCGTTTGGCATGTGGGACTCTTTCAAGGAAAAACTGAAAAGGTTGCAGGAAAAATACGTGCCGGCTAAGAGGAAAGATGGGAAAGGTAGGATTAGAGAGCTGTGAATTACTAGGGATATTGAGGACTTGATTAGGAAGAAAAGAGAAGCGTATGATAGGTCGAAGCAGCTGGGTACGGAGACAGCATTGGAGGAATATAGAGAGAGTAGGACGGAGCTCAAACAGGGAGTTAGAAGGGCAAAAAGGGGGCATGAAATGATTTTGGCGGATAGGATTAAGGAAAATCCAAAGGCTTTTTACTCCTGTGTTAGAAATAAAAGGGTGGTTAGAGGAAAAATCGGACCTCTTAGGGACAGAGGAGGGGAACTGTGCTTAAAAGGCCGAGGGAATGGGGGAGATCCTGAATGAATACTTTGCGTCAGTATTCACGAAGGAGAGGGGCTTGTTGACAGCTTCTGTCTCTGAGGGAGCTGTGGACCAGTTGAGGGAAATATCCATACCGAGGGAGGAAGTGTTAGAGCTTCTAGGTAGCATTAAAACTGATAAATCTCCGGGGCCTGATGGCATTTATCTCAGGCTGCGTAGGGAAGTGCGAGGTGAAATTGCTGGGCCTCTGTCGCAAATCTTTGTCTCTTCTTTGGACACAGGTGAGGTCCCAGAGGACTGGAGAATAGCTAATGTTGTACCATTGTTTAAAAAGGGTAGTAGGGATAACCCTGGAAATTATAGGCCAGTGAGTTTGACGTCAGCGGTAGGGAAGCTTTTGGAGGGGATTCTTAGAGCTAGGATGTATAAGCACTTAGAGCGTTGCGACCTGAGTAGGGATACACAACATGGATTTGTTAAGGGGAGGTCGTGCCTTACGAATCTGGTAGAATTTTTTGAGGAGGTGACAAAATCAGTGGACGAAGGGCAAGCTGTTGATGTTGTCTATTTGGATTTCAATAAAACGTTTGACAAAGTCCCTCATGGGAGGTTAGTTGAAAAAGTCAAGGCTAATGACATACAAGGACAAGTAGCTAGATGGATAAGTAACTGGCTTGGTAATAGGAGACAGAAAGTAATAGTGGAAGGGTGTTTTTCTAGCTGGAGGTCAGTCACTAGTGGTGTGCCGCAGGGCTTGGTACTGGGACCTCTTCTATTTGTAATATATATAAATGACTTCGAAGAGGGAGTAAGTGGAGTGATCAGCAAGTTTGCACATGATACAAAGATGGCTGGACTTGCAGATAGTGAGGAGCATTGTCAGGCGATGCAGCAGGACATAGATAAGCTGGTAGCTTGGGCAGACAGATGGCAGATGGAATTCAATCCTGATAAATGTGAGGTGATGCATTTCGGGAGAAAGAATGTAGGGGGGAGGTATATGATAAAAGGTAGACCTATTAAGAGTATAGAAATGCAGAGGGACCTGGGGGTGCAGGTGAACAAGTCTCTGAAGGTGGCAGAGCAAGTGGAGAAGGTTGTGAAGAAAGCATATAGTATGCTAGCCTGTATAGGAAGGGGTATAGAGTACAAGAGCTGGCCTTTAATGTTGCAGTTGTATAAAACGCTGGTTAGACCTCATTTGGAATACTGCGTCCAGTTCTGGTCGCCTTACTACCGGAAGGACGTGGAGACTCTGGAGAGAGTGCAAAGGAGGTTTACCAGGATGCTGCCTGGTATGGAAGGTCTGAGTTACGAGGAGAGGTTAGGCAAATTGGGGCTGTTTTCCTTAGAAAGACGTAGACTTAGAGGAGATCTAATAGAGGTGTACAAGATCATGAGGGGTATAGATAGAGTAAACAGGGTTAAGCTTTTTCCTAGGATGGACTCAAATAGCACGAGGAGTCACAGGCTTAGGGTGAGGGGGGTAAGGTATAATTTGGATGCTAGAGGGAGGTTTTTCACACAGAGGGTGGTGGGGGTATGGAATGCGCTGCCAAGTAAAGTGGAGGCAGGTACTCTGGAGTTATTTAAGAAATACTTAGATGGGCACATGAACAGAATGGGGATGGAGGGAGATAGTAGACTGATGTAAATAGGGATCATGAGCCTTGGGACATTCCTGGGAATTGCATAAGTTGTGCATATTATTGATGTATTTGTTTTTATCCTACAGGCAATTCGGTCCACCTTGTTGCCCAACAAGGGGCATACACGCGATGGGTCGTGAGAGGGCTGCTCTTGGATTTTTTCGAGAGTATCCTAGTGCTTCACGTTGTTAGTGTATGCTTGACCTGGACCATTTATTGGGCAACACGACAGCTCAGTGACTATCTCTGTGCTGTGCAGATACATGGATCTGGGCCTGTATTTGTGGGAGTTTGTGCATTCTCCCCGTGCTTGTGTGGGTTTTCTCCGGGAGCTCCGGTTTCCTCCCACATCCCAAAGATGTGCTCTTAGGCTAATTGGCAAAACAAATTCTCCCCAAATTGTCTCAAATTTGGCTCCAATGCAGATTTCCATAAACATAGACAAGGGTCATGAGTGGAAGTGGGAACATTAAAATGGCAGCGTGGGCTCTTTGGGCTGAAGGGCCTGTTTCCCGTTCTGTTTTGTTCTTTGATCATTAAAATATCAGCTGAATTGATAGCTAAGAGTTTGGAAACTTCCCACCAATGTGTGAAGTCAAGGTATTCAGCTGAAGAATGTTGGTGTAAGGAGGGAATATGCAGCTCCTGCTGAGTTACGGAAACTCCAGGATCCTGCTCCAGCTTTTTTGAGGATGTGAGTGATTTCACTCACCATATTGTACATAAAGCTTCACAGAATTCAAAGGCTTATAATGTTAACCGTTTATTGGTAACACACAATTATTTAAATATGTACAATGTCACACAGACTTGGAGTTAACTCCATGCTTACTTTAAACAAGCCTTTAGATCATGTCTACTCCATGTCCTAACATGTGTGTGCAGGTCTCTTGTCATGTGATTGAGGTTGTCCAGCCCCACATTGAGTTAACTCACCCATTTTAAGGGCATTCAAATGGTCAGTGGATAGGCATATGGCTAATATGGGAATAGTTTAGGTTCAAGGGTCATTAGATTGGTTCCACTGGTCAGTGCAACATCGAGGGCCGAAGGGCCTGTGCTGTGCTGTAATGTTCTATGTTCTACATACATTAACCTTTGCTATTCCACACATCCCGCCACTGCTCTCTCTGCTGTGTTGCAGGCTCGTCCACGTAAAATTGAAAAGTTCGGGTGCAATGGAGCTGGGGCAGTTGAAGACGTGGGAGAGGAACTCACAAGTCCATCTGCTGCATAGCTCTGAGGAGGATTGAATAGCGAGTGAGGAGAAACTCTCACATTTTCTTCAGTCAATGTTGAGAAGCTGATGATTTTGGCTCAAATCCTTTTTACTGTAAACTTTATCAGCTGTTTTTTGCAAAATTTCTTATTGTTGTGAGAGGGAGTGGGAATAAGTGGAAGGGATAATCTAGCAGTGGCACTGCCTACTGGGAAGTGATGTATAAGAACAGCACAGAACTTGGATCCCTGACAGCTGTATCACAGTAACATTCTGGGTGAAATAGAAATGTAACTGGTGTTAAAATCAGCCAGGAGACCGTCTGAATCTCAAGCTTCATTCCATAAGGTCAGACCTTGTGGTGGTCCCATCCCTGGTCAATAGGCCCATGACCCATTTCCTTTCTTAATAAATATTGTCACCTTTCAATTCAAAATTTGCTAAGCTCTACATGAAGGCCACTTTTCACTGGACAGGTACAGCAGCGAGGATTCTTTCAGAAGGATTTGATTTGTCCTATCTTTGTTTCAGTTTAAACACTTTAATGATGGTTAATTTATTTTAGTGGTTCTGTACTTTTTGAACTCCAGTGTTATGTAAAGGATATGTTGTCACCCTTATGTTTTCTCAGTACTTTCAGAATCTGACTGGAAATTGACAAAATTTTTATTGTTTTCAAATAACTACACTAACTTCTGATAAATGGCAAAAGCAAACTCCAGTAATAATCAGAAATAGTGTTCTAATTTTTCATCTTTCTCCACTCCCCTACAGTAAGAAGTCTCACAATATCAGATTAAAGTCCAATAGGTTTATTTGGAATCACGAGCTTTCAGAGCACTGCTCCTTCATCAGGTGAGTGAGGGTCTCCACTCCCCTGCCACACACCTTCCTGGCCTGAAACTGCAGCATTTATAATTTTCATCCTTCTAGATATTTCCAATATTCACATTGGGAATTACCAAGAACTAACCTCGGCTAAAAACCCCAGTTGTGAGCTGAAGACTCCTTCACTGGGGTCACTTTCTCATCAGTGAAAACTACAAGACGGAATCCAGTTACACTGCACACGGCTTTCAGGAAACCAACATCAAAACTTGTCTTTCTAAAGGTATTTTTAGTAGTAGTAATAATCCTGTTTGGTAAAACAAATGCATACCAATGTCCACGAGACTAGTCTATAAAATTATCATTTTTATTTTTAAAAATGGACAAGGTTTTACCTCTTACTAAATATAACTCACACCAGGGCAATTTCTAACCTGCTGACAAACCAGGAGATTCTTATCTGTAAACTAGATGCTAAAGACCACACCTGGAGCTGCACAAAGCTTCATTACATTTCTAAAGGAGAATTCCAATCATCGGAAATGCTGTGACTGCAAGGACAGATTCAGTTGTTTATGATTAATCTCCAGTGTGGAACTGCCTCAACCGTTACCTCAAACACAATGGGTTTCACAGGCCAAACCAAGACCACACTGTCATATGACTGAAACTTGAGCTATCTGAATTCCTTCAATGGATTCACTGTTGAATCTTATCTGGAGTCCCCTGAAAACCAACAAGACCGCCAGCAGCAGCCTTTGTTTACCTATTATCATCAAACAGGCGGCAGCAGCTCTGTCCAAGTAAAATCACCACCTCCTCATCCACACCATCAAATATTCAAATGTTGGGAATGAGGTCCTCAAGAATAATTCAATTTCTCTCTTTGTGGAAGTCCTCATTGCTGGAAAGGCAGATCAGATTACCGATCCTCTGAGGAAACACTCGATTTTCAAATTTTGATTCTGGATTTAGACTCACATAAAACTATAGCTTGTATGTTACCACACTCTGAGTGTACACTCCTTCCTTTCTCGGATCCCTCTGTTAATTAGCGAATGTCCAACAGGCAGATGTTGTGAAACTCTTTCCTGCATTTTCTGTGTTTGTAGAATAAACCTATGCTGTTACTTTATCATCTCGAGATTGCTGTGTAAGTAATTCCTCGGGAATGGAACATTTCAAACAGCAGGATTAGGGGAAATAGGCTGTGCACCAAATTCCCACTGTCTGCACTGACCTCCCAGTGTTCACACTGACCTCCCAGGGTCCCCACTGGCCTCCCAGGGTCCCCACTGACCTCCCAGGGTCCACAGTTTATCGCTGAAGGACTGGTCTTGGTGTTTTCCTCTCTTGTGTTTGCAGAACCAGGAAATTTCCCAATTGTCCACACACACCTCAGGAATGGCCATGAATGGCAAGACCTTTGTTTGGACATGGGGTGTGGCTGCTGGGTAGGGTGGATGGGAGATGGGAACCTGGGAACCTGGTCCACTGTACCTGACTGTAGAGAAAGCCACAATGAATGCCAAGTGCTGATGCTGGTTGTTTAAAATGCTGCCTGAGGAGGTCAGTATGCAGACACTGGGAGTCAGTACGACACTATTGTCCCAGTTGTTATTAAACATTGGGCATTCCAGACCTCATCCTGTAGGCCCACGTAGCAACTTCTGCTCCCCATCCAATAAATCCCCATGGGCAGACTTCAGGAGCCATACTGAGACTAATAGAATAATGCAAGTATATATTGCACATACACGAAATTAAAAAAAATCATAAAAGCGTATTCAACACATTTAAATCCCTTCAAATACTTAAGCCCTCATAAAAACACATATCCAGTACTTCACATCAAAAAGAACTAATCCTTTGAGTTTGATAACTGCAAGCCATTCTTAATGTCCCCTTCCCCCAACACCATGATAGTGAGAACTACAGATTGTGGAAACAGTCAAACACAATAGCTCTTTAAGAAGTACTGATTTCAGCCAGAAACACAGATTTTTAACCCATAGACAGACAGGTTAAAAGGCAGGTTACTGAAATAACTGGACAATTCCACAAAGCTTATCCACACTCTACTCTAAAAATGTTTACCTTCAACTATGGATTAAAGCCCCCTTTCCATGGGGTCTCTTTGAACTCAACAGTACATTCAAATGGCCCTGCTGAGTTTATGCCCCTCACAGGGATGTCAGTGGCTCTTGGGGAACAGGACTTCAGAATCTGGATTTCGATGACATTTTGGAAACATTGTGGAATTTTCACTGTTGTGAAAATCCATGTCTCAGTGATCCCACACCCCTGATCATCGAGTCCTGTGCAACAGAGTGGCCCTAGCTTTCTTTTCTCTATTTCTTAAAAGATGCATTTACTAATGTTGACATTGTTTGTGATTGTCATGCAATGTGTAAAACGATGTGTTAAATGTAAACTGACTTGTTGATAAATGTCTATAAAGAAAGTACAGCTGGAGACTGTGTGAACTGGTTTAAAATGGATGTCATCTGATGTGGCAAGTGTCACAGTGTCCTTACAATGCTGGATGAAATTTTCAAGAATTAATTTACTGACACTTATTTTGCTGATTCAGTTGCTGATGGATTTATACAAGTAAATTTTAAAGATGCCCAACTCCTAACAAAAAGTTTTAGTAATGTGATAATTTGATTGTTCCAACAATCTAAGGGAATGGTTTAGGTTAGAGGATCATTGCTTTTTCTTAATTGGTCAGCGCAACATAGAACATAGAACACTACAGCACAAACAGGCCCTTCGGCCCACAAGTTGTGCTGAACACATCAAAAACCTACCCAGCCATAGACCTATCTATAACCCCCCAATCCCATTGGATCCCATATACTCATCCAGAAGTCTTTTAAAAGACCCCAGCAAGTTCGCCTCGACCACCACCGATGGCAGCCGATTCCATTCACTCACCACCCTCTGAGTGAAAAACTTTCCCCTAGCATCCCCTCTGTACTTGCTTCCCTGCACCGTAAATCTGTGCCCTCTCGTCGCGACCATTTCAGCCCCGGGAAATAGTCTCTGAGAGTCCACCCTATCTATTCCTCTCAACATCTTGTAAACCTCTATCAGGTCGCCTCTCAACCTTCGTCTCTCCAGGGAGAACAGTCCCAGCTCCCTCAACCTGTTTTCATAAGGCCTGCCTTCCAATCCAGGCGACATCCTTGTAAATCTCCTCTGCACCCTTTCAATAGCTTCCACGTCCTTCCTATAGTGAGGCGACCAGAACTGCGCACAGTACTCCAAGTGTGGTCTGACAAGGGTCCTATAAAGCTGCAGCATTACTTCCTGACTCCTGAACTCAATCCCTCGATGAATGAAGGCTAGTACACCGTAAGCTTTCTTAACCACATCCTCCACCTGGGAGGCCGATTTGAAGGCAACATCGAAGGCCGAAGGGCCTGTTCTGCGCTGTAATGTTCTATGTTCTAAGTCATACAGAATGGAAGAGGCCCTTTGATCCATGGAGTCTGTACTAACAAAACTACACTGAGTCTCATGTTCACACAACACCAGGTTAAAGTCCAACATGTTTATTTGGTAGCACAAGCCACCAGCTTTTGAAGCACTGTTCCTTCATCAGGAATCTCACTAACTATCCCAGCTGGAGATAATACACATCTCTAAGTCAAGTCAAGAGCGGATAGATTTTTAATTGACAAGGGAATTAAGGGTTACGGGGAGAAAGCGGGAAAGTGGTACTGAACCACTGCAGATCAGCCATGATCTTACTGAATGGCGGGGCAGGCTCGAGGGGCTGGATGGCCTACTCCTGTTCCTATTTCTTATGTTCTTATGTTCTTATGTTTAACCTGTGCTTAACTCGCTTTCTACTCTCATTGTCTGTATCTTTAAGACTTAATTACCTGTAAAAACCTGGATTCCAACCATTATTTTGTAAATTGATTTTTGTGTCTAAATATGCTTGTTTGTAAACAGAACTCACACTTATCTGATGAAGGAGCAGTGTTCTGAAAGCCAGTGGCTTGTGCTACCATATTAACCTGGTGTTGTGAGACTTCTTACCATGCTTATCCCAGTCCAATGCCGGCATCTCCACATCATGATTCCCCTATCACTGCCTTTGTTGATTCTATAGTCAAGGAGCATTTGACTCTAACAGCTTTGTGCTGGAATTCCTATGTAGGTGAAACGTCTTGTGCCTGAGGGAGATTGTGAAAGGAGTTGTCTGACTGGTCTGACAAGTAGGACCAGTTTTAGGCGCTCAGCTCACTGATATCAGCGGCTGGATCTTATCCCACACTCGGTTGAGAAGCAGAGGTTCCTTACCGTCCCACACACCCTCCACTAACAGCCCCTGGTACATCAACCAGGGTCAACAGCACTCCAGGCTCTGACCCAATCCTCAGTTAGGTTCAATTTTCTGTGTCTGAAGCACGTGAAAAACACACAACAGAGAAAATAGAGGCAGGAACGAGAAACCAGATACAAGGAAATGAGAGAGTGACAAATAGAAACCTTGCAGAAACCAGCAGTGTTAACAACTCTCTAATCACTCAGGAGGCCCTGGACATTTACACAAATAGTGGCACACTGGTTAGCACTCCTGCCTCTCAATGTCATGGATCCAGATTCAGTTCCTAGCTTGGGTCACTGCCTATGTTGAGTTTGCACATTCTTCCCGTGTCTGCATGGGTTTCCTCCATGTGCTCCAGTTTCCTCCCAAAGTCTGAAAGATATACTGGTTGGGTGCATTGGCCGTGCTAAATTCTCCCTCAGTGTAACTGAGCAGGTGCCAGAGTGTGGCAGCTAGGGGATTTTCACAGTAACTTCATTGCAGTGTTAATGTAAGCCTACTTGTGACACAATTAATAAATGTTGAACTGTAGTACAAAGCCAAAAAACATTTGATTACAGAATCAACTAAAGGTTCAGTGAGTGAACTGAGGGACATTGTCTGAGAGACTAACATCCAGAATTAGTAACATGACACAGAAATACATGCATTTTCTTCCAGAACCATCCTCTGTAAGGCTGGGTCAGGAAGGCTGGATTCACAGCAGCAGCTAAAGGAAGGTTCACTTCTAACATAATACTGCCCTGAGCACCCTGTAGTCAGGAACATTACAAAAATCAGAGGGCAACTAGCACCAACTCCCAATGTAAGGGTCACTGAAGGGTCAGAGAGAACCTTGGCAGGAGTGGGGAACACACGCTACTTTCAAATAGACCTTTTAAAAAATTAAATAAACCTTTTAAAAATTCTGGGATAAGAGCACTTGGGCAAAGCCAGTATTACCCATCTCTCATTACCCATGAAATGTTGCAGTATTTGTGGTGTCAGTATACCCAGCGTGCTGATAAGAACAACATTCCAGGAGGTGAACCACAAGCAGCACTGAGAAAGAGCAGCACCAGCATTGGAAAATGGAAAGCACAGAGGACTGCAGAGGAGTACTTTGGGATTGATACAGAGCTTTGGAGTGCTACAGAGCTATGGGGCAAAAATGGGGCAGAGCGATTAATACAAGCTCTGGAGGGCAAAATAGGGCAGTAGGATTGTTTAGGACTGATGCAGAATTCGATTCACTCCATATGATATCAGAAATGGCTGAAGTCACTGCATACTGAAAAGGCTATAGGCCCTGACAATATTCTGACTATAGGACTCAAAATGTGTGTTCCAGAACTTGCTGTACCCAGGCCAAACTGTACTAGCACAGCTACAACACTGGCAGCTACCAACAATGTGGAAAATTGCCCAGGTCGGTCAGACAAGAAACAGGACAAATCCAACCCAGCTAATTACTGCCCCTTCAGTCTACTCTTGATCATCAGTAAAGTGATTGAAGCGGTATTGACAATGCTATCAAGTAGCATCTGCTCAGCAATAACTTGCTCAGTGATCATCAGTTTGGGTTCTAGAACATAGAACAGTACAGCACAGTACAGGCCCTTCGGCCCTCAATGTTGTGCGTCCAAACCCAAGATCAAGCTATCCCACTCCTTATAATTCTGGAGTGCTCCGTGTGTCTATCCAATAACTGCTTGAAATTTCCTAAAGTGTCTGACTCCACTATCACAGCAGGCAGTGCATTCCACACACCAACCATTCTCAGTGAAGAATCTACCTCGGACATTTCTCCTATATTTCCCACCATGGACCTTATAGTCATGCCCCCTAGTAACAGCTACATCCACCCGACGAAATAGTTTCTTGCATGTCCACTCTATCAATCCCTCTCATCACCTTATAAACTTCTATTAAGTCGCCTCTCATCCTCCTCCGCTCTAAAGAGAAAAGCCCCAGCTCCCTCAACCTTTCCTCATAAGACCTATTCTCCAAACCAGGCAGCATCCGAGTAAATCTCCTCTGCACTCTCTCCAATGCTTCCACATCCTTCTTGTAGTGAGGTGACCAGAACTGCACACAATATTCCAAATGTGGCCTCACCAAGGTCCTGTATAGTTGCAGCATAACCCCAGGGCTCTTAAACTCAAACCCCGTTAATAAATGCTAACACACTATAAGCCTTCTTCACGAATCTATCTATTTGAGTGACAACCTTCAGAGACCTGTGGATATGAACCCCAATATCTCTCTTTCTCACATTCCTCAGGACCCTGCCATTGACCCTGTAATCTGCATTCAAGTTTGTCCTACCAAAATGAATCACCTCACACTCCACCTGCCACTTTTCGGCCCAGCTCTGCATCCTATCAATGTCTCTTTGCAGCCTGCAACAGCCCTCCACCTCATCCACTACTCCAGCAATCTTGGTGTCATCAGCAAATTTACTAACCCACCCTTTAACCCCAGGGGTACGCGCCGGCACAAAGAGATGCGTGCACAGACACAGACAGACAGACACACACTCACCTGTAATCAGGAATTGGAGCCCATGTCGATACTTCACCCCATCCGACAGGCTCTGAAAGTGACTGCAGGATGCCCATTTCAGTGCCAGAGATCAGTGAACCTGATACAGACTGGTATATGATTGAGGATCTTCAGATATGGATAACAAAGTCAGTCTTCACTCGACACACACAGCTCCGTTAGTCAGAAAAGATTCCTGGGAGAACACATACACGACTCAAACTGTTTTATTGCAATTGCTGTACAGGTTTGTAATGACATCGTTTCATAGATTGAAGTGAATTACAAGTGGAGTCAGTACATAATGGGGGAATGGGAGCAGGTCCCTCAATACTGGACACTGCCAGTTAAAACACAACGTGAAATAATGAGCAGGCACTGGGAGATCCGGCTAATAAATAAATCCCTCTGGGTATTCGTGTCTGACAATCTGCTCCAATAATCACTGCTCCTGAGGCTGATTCACTGATGCTGCAGTTGTCACGACAACAGTGGAGATGGGTTTGGTGGAGCTGATGACTGTTCCTTGATGAAGTTGCTGAGTTGGCAGGTGCTGGATTCTCAACTGAAAACAGAGACATAAGATTAGAGTCAGAGAGATTTGCAGTGGGGAAACAGGCCCTTCGGCCTAACTTTTCCATGCATCCTTTTATTTAACCACTAAGCTAGTCCCAATTTCCTGTGTTTGGCCCATATCCTTCTATACCCATCTTACACATGTAACTGTCTAAATGCTTTTAAAAGACAAAATTAAACTAGAGCAGGAGCAAGGATTGTAGATCTTCACCAGAGATTTGACCCACCAGTCATCAGTCTCTACAAAACACTTCTTACAGCAGGTTCCCATTAATATCAGTGATGGTGGGGAAAGAAGTTATTATCAAATAAAGCAATCAGTTTGAAGATGTGAGAATCAAAGTGCCAACAGTGGATACAGCAAAGCAATATGGTTCAAAAGTGACAATCAATTTATTTACCTGGACCTTTAAACCACAACTGATTTCTTTCTGATGAACTCGCTGGGGTCTTTTAAGAGACTTCTGGATGAGTACATGGGATTTAATGGGATTGGGAGTTACAGATAATTCTATGGCCTGGTAGGTATGGATACGATCAGCACAACTTGTGGGCCGAAGGGCCTGTTTGTGCTGTAGCGTTCTATGTTCTACGTTCTTAATAACTAATGTCCAGCGTACCCAAACACCAAAGAATAACTGCACCACTTCCCTGATTCTCTCCAATTCCCCGATTCTCTCCAATTCCCCATTACCTGTGTGGCCTGGCCCTGTTGTTGAAGTTGCTGGAGTTGCTGTGCGGTGACAAAGCTGACAGGCTTGTTCCCCGTGATTAGCTTGGTCCCTGCTGGCATGGTTGTTAAAATGATGTTCCTCCCAAGTCCACTGATACTGGAAAGAAACAGAATTCATTGAGAAACAGCTGCACATTCAGAACTTTGAGGAAAATGAGTGAAAGCTGCCCCAGCAGTCCAGCAGACTCTGTCTCTCTTTGGGCCCATGTATGGTCAGCAGCTTTGGTCACTCAGACCAACCCCTGAACAACCTGGGAGCCTGGGTGGGATTGTGGTTGGTGCAGACTCAATGGGCCGAATGGCCTCATTCTGCACTGCGGAGACTCTACGATTCTATGAATGTTTACAATATAGAAAGAGGCGGCACACAGTTGTTAGCACTGCTGCCTCACAGCACCAGGGACCTGGATTCAATTCCCGTTTTGGGACAAAGAACAGTACAGCACAGGATCAGGCTCTTTGGCTCACCAAGCTTGCACTAACACACGACGCCTTTCCAAAGTAAAGGCCTTCTGCTTCTCTACAGACCGAATCTCGATGTCCTGCCTGTTCAAGTATCTGTCACAATGTCTATTAAATCTTGTTATTGTATCACCTCCTCTGGCAGCAGACTCCAGGCACTTGCTGCTCTGTATATAAAACTTCCCTCTCACATCTCTTTTAAATACCCCCTCCTTTTACCTTTTACCTATATGCCTGAATAATTGACATTTCTACCCTAGGAAATAGAGTCCTGACTATTCAGTCTACCCCCACCTCTCAATGTTTAAACTTCCATCAGGTCACTCCTCACTATCTGGTGTATGCACATTCTTCCCATGTCTGCATGGGTTTCCTCCACATGCTCCAGTTTCCTCCCAGAGTCCAAAGATGTGCAGGTTAGGTGAGTTGGTTATGCTAAATTGCCCCTTGGTATCCCATAATATGCAGGTTAGATGGATGAGCCATGGTAAATGCGTGAGGCTCTGGATTAGAGAGGGGAGTGCGTCTGAGCAAGATGCTGGATTGGTGCAGGATTGATGGGTCAAATATCCTCCTTTTTCAGTGCAGGGATTCTATGAATTCTGCCTATCGTGTCCGGTATAATTTCAGTATGCAATGCAGAGGGAGGCCATTCAGCCCTCTGAGCCCACCCCTGCTGTTGAAATTGCTGTGCGGTGACAAAGCTGACAGGCACCAACTCTCCGAAAGAACATCACACTGGCCCACCTCCCCACCCTCTCCCCATGTATTCAGCACGGCCAATCCACCTAACCTGCACATTTTTGGATTGTGGGAGGAAACTGGAGAACTCAGAGGAAACCCATGCAGACATGGAGAGAACATGCAGACTCCGCACAGTGATCCAAGCCAGAAATCGAACCCAGGTCCTTGGTGCTGTGACACAGCAGTGCCACTACGTTGCCCCCAATCTTATCACCCACAACAACCTTCTTTGTCACTTCATTAAAAAACTAAATCACTTTAGTGAAGCACAGTTTGCCTTTGACAAATCTGTGTTGGCTTTTCTTCATTCCTCCAAATGGTTGTTATCCTAGATTATAATTTCTAAAAGCTTCGCCAATGCTGAGAATTAGATAATACTGAAGAAATTACCTGTCCTCATAATTACAACCCCCAGTTTGCTTTGCCAAACTCAACACAGATTAGTAATGCAACCTGATCCCTCTGCGTTAACAGTATAATGTCCCTCTGACTGTCCTTGTGTAGTCTGAGCACACAGCAGTCCAGACTAGAAACTCCAGACTGCACTGATTCTACATTTACATTACTTCAGTAGTTTGCTGTTTTGCAAAGGCAGCTTAATGCGGGGAAACTACATCACACCCAAAACTTTTTCTCGTTGAGTCATAGACTTCAGCAGAGAGACTTTGGGATCATTCATGCAATACTTAAATACCAGATGGTAATTTGGGCTACCTGCATTTATAAAAAGATGAATGGAAGGTCTGGAACTGATTAGGCCTCAGTATGAGTGGAGGCCTGATAGCACAGAGCAGGTTTACAGGAATTAAAGAAATCTTAGTTATGAGAAAAGGTTGGAAAGATCAGCATTGTTCTCTTTGGAACAGAGAAGATCAAACGGTGATTTTAATATCAGATTCCACGATGATGAGGTTCAGTTACAGAAAATAAAGAAAAACAATTCTCTCTGGAGACTGGTCAATAACCAGAAATTCAAAATCACCTCAATTGAAGATGAGGAGACGTTTTCCCCATTCAGTTGTCAGGACTTGGTATTGCTCACACTGAAAAGACAGTGAAAGCTGACAGCATCAATAATTTTAAAAGGCAGATATAGTACGAACAGCAGGGGTGTGGAGATAAGCACGGATGCTAAATTCCGTGAGTCAGCAGAAGATACGATATAAGTTACTGTGTCCTCTTGCCTTTCTTTCAACACTTAACAATAATTTGAATATCTGTTAGCTGTGGCTGCTTGCAAATACTCTTGATGCGGAGATGCCGGCATTGGACTGGGGTAAACATAGTAAGAAGTCTCACAACACCAGGTTAAAGGCCAACCAGGTTTATTTGGCAGCACACACCATTAGCTTTTGGGGCTTTGTCCCTTTGTCAGGTGAATGGGGAGTTCTGATCACAAATAGGGCATATAAAAGCACATACACATTTTATAGAATATTGATTAGTAATTCTATTGCTAATTGCTAATTAGTAATTCTAATCAGTATCCTGTAAACTGAGCGTGTGCTTTTATGTGCCATTTGTGTCAAAACTTCACTCTCACCTGATGAAGGGACAAAGCCCCGAAAGCTAGTAGCATTTGCTACCAAATAAACCTGTTGCATTTTAACCTGGTGTTGTGAGACTTCTTACTGTGTAAATACTCTCTCAGTTCCTTAGTAGCTTCATCAGACTCAACTTAGACTCAACTGTCATTCTTTTTAGATCATCTGCAAATTGGATCGATTGACATTTTAGCTGCTGAATCTAGATCACATTTGTAAAAGATAAATAGAGGCACAGCACCTATCCTTGGCACACTCTGCTTAATTCATCTGTGCTATTATCACCCCTGCCCACATCACCCCAATTATTACTTACTTTGCTCCAAGGTTACCCTTGATGATCTGTCCCGCCATCACCCCCTTTCCTTTAAGTGGTTGGTTAAGCACTGATAATGGCACAGTGATCGTAGCAGGCAACTTAGTCTGCAAATGAAATCAGATGCAAGTCATTAGTAACATGGTTCTAGTTGCTGTTATACTTACAGGGTTACTTTGGAGATAATATTTCCCTCGTTCACTGGACAGAGTTTACCTGCATCAGCATAGCACGATCCAAAGGGAGTAACAGTGGGACGGTCTACTTTATGCAGTCAATCCTGAATACACCATGGGCTCCGGTCCCTTACAATTAAAATCCTCTGATATTACTCCCACTGTATGTTATATACAAATCACACGTGACAACTCCATTTTAAACAGTAACTAATCTTCACTCTGCTGTTCCCCCTGACACTAAGGGGCAATTTAGCATGGCTATTTAATCTAACCTGCACATCTTTGGACTGTGGGAGGAAACCGAAGCATCCGGAGAAAACCCACGCAGACACAGAGAGAATGTGCAAACTCCACAGAGACAGAGACAATCAGCTGGGCCAGAATTGAACCCAGCTCCCTGCTGCTGTGAGGCATCAGTGCTAACTACTGTACCATCATGTTGCACACACTCTAACCTTATTATATACCACCTTTTTTTATTCATTGAGAGACATGAGCATTGCTAGCTGACCAGCATTTATTGCCCATCCGAGTCGCTCTTGTTCAGAGAGCAGTTGAGGTTCAACCGCACTGTTGTGACTCTGGAGTCACATGTAGGTCAGCCCAGGTAAGGATGGCAGATTTCCTTCCCTGAAGGATACTAATGACAATGGGTTTCATGGTCATCAGTAGATTCTTAATTTCAGATAGTTTTTTTATTGAATTCAAATTTCACCATCTACCACCCCCATCATCTGGGGTCCCCAGAACATTAGCCGAGTTTCTGAACTAATAGTCTTGCAATAATACCAGCAGAGCCACCATTTCCTCTTGTATACAGTCTGATTCTGCTCTCTACAGCCTCCAGGTACAACTCATCTAGGTTTCAGTAGTTCACAGTGGTGAATGAAGACAAGTGTGATGGTTGAATAGGATAGAATTGAGGCAGCACAGTTTAGGATGCACTACACTTCACAGAGGTTGGCATGTGAGAGGTCAGCAGTGAGAACATGGGAATAGTGAGTCTATGAAGGATTTGAGCAGCAGATGAGTTGAGGTCAGGGCAGAGATGTTTAATATTATGGATTTTGTAACACAAAAGGTATGGGATTGGAAACTCAGGTTCAATAGGTGGGTAGGGTTTTCAACAATCTGAAACAATGCTTGTGGATGTAAGTAATGGCAAGGATTAGATAAATGCTTGATTTAAAAACAGCTTTACAGCCAATGAAGTACTATTGGAATGTTATCACTGTCGTAATGTGGGAAATACAGCAGCCAATTCACACACAGCAAGTCCTGCAATCAGATCAGATAAAACTGTTTTTAATGATGCTGATTGTGTAATACATATCAGCTGAGACACCACAGAAAACTCCCATTTTCTTCTTGGAATTATCAATACCACATCTGCTTCCTCACCCTGCAGAAAGGTGGAGGCTGGAGTGGGTCATCATTAGTCAAATGTCAAATTGGACTAGCCATATATATGCAGCCCAAGGCTGAATAATTTGTGGCAATGACTCAACTCTTAATTTCCCAAAGTCTCTCTCCCATTCACAAGGCCCTGGTCACGTCAGCACATGAATTCGGAGCAGGAATAGGCTACTGACATTCACTCAAGCCTGTTCTGACATTTGATAAGATTGTGGCTGATCTGATTGTGGTCACTACGCCCCTCTCCACCCTATGACTCCCTTGTCAATAAAGAATCCACCCACATATTCATTGACCCTGCCTGCACTGCTGTCGGGGGAAGAGAATGTCAGACTCAACTCTTAGAGGAAACAATTCTCAAATCTGCCTTAAACGGAAATCGGTTTATTTTTAAACTGTGTCCCAGTTCTAGTCTATTCCACAAAGGGAAACATCCTCCATCTTTTCTTAAATGAGATTAAAATTGTACATAGTTCGCTGTGGTCCTGTAAACTGTATATCCCAAGCAAAAAATAAGAACATTCCATTTATCTGCATATTCATTTGCTGTACCTGTGGAATGTGCCAGGAGTATAATGGAATACTCTTCACTTGCCAGGATGGGTTCAGCTCCAACAACACTCAAAAACTGGACACCATCCAGCACAAACTGGCTCCCTGAATCAACGGCTATCCATCTCCTTAAGCATTTATTCCCTTCTCTACTGACACATAGTGACAACAATGTGTAATATCTACAAGAAGCACTGCAATAAGTTGCCAAGACTACCTTGACAGCATATTCCAAAGCAATGTGTCTAACAATAGGAGATGCAAGGAAACACCATCACCTCTAAGTACTCCTCAATGTCATGCACTATCCTGACTTGGAAATATATCGTCAATCCTTCATCACTCAAGTGCATGAAATCCTCATATAGTAGAGATAAGAGCCAGCAATCTGTAAACTGTCTGTGCTGATATATGTGCTATTGCAGACCAGAACACCTCATTCGCCTGACGAAGACTACAATGCCGAAAGCTTGCAAGTTTACTTTTAAATAAATTGGTCGGATTTAAAATTGGTGTTGTCAGACTTCTTACATAAAATCCTCCACAGAGCTTAGAATAATAAATAACAATCAACTGCTTTTCCTATGATTAATCTGGTGCTTAAATCCTAGATCACATTGATTGTAACTTCCATCCCTATCTGCCTTGGAGACAGGCTGTAACCACCGAGATTTTACCTGTAAATAAACAGTAAATCAGCCTGCTAACAGCTCCCGGGTATTCCCGTGAGACTTCACCCATGTTCTATACGTGGATAAGCGTCACATCAGAACTCATTCTAAAATTTAAATATCAAACTTACCTTGTAAAAGGAGAACATACACATGAATTAGAATCATTAATATTTATTAACAACATATTTCCGAGTGGACAAATAAGCACATTTGAAATAATTGTTTCTGTCTGTAGAATTTCTAACCACTATGGTAATCCAAACTAACATCAATAAGTTAGCCAAAATCAAACTGACTTTTCTTTCAACCTTAGAGGTTTCCTCTCTGAGAATTCAAAAGAGACAGATTGAATCAGAACAGCTCCTTATACGTCCCGGAAAATGGCACTGGGAATTTGATTCACTCCATGAAATAACAAGAGCAGGCTGGTTCCTGAAATGTAAATATCTAACTATTCAAATTTAAAAACAGACTTTTTCAGGCTGTATAAGTCACACGGCTGGGTGAAGTTTAAAATTAATCCTCACTCAGCCTAAAAATCAAAGATATTTCAAATATCTAATTTGAGATGCTAGCTGAGCATGCTGTGAAAATTTCTCTGCAGAAAACTGCCTCAAACTCTTCACCACGACTCCCTGCAGACCTGCAAGGCTCCTGCTTGCAGCGTAGCAGGACATTGGGAAGTTTTCTGCAAAGCTTCTCATGTTTTTGGAATTATAACCAAACAAAAATATTTCACCTTTGCCACACCGGTCAATAAATGATCGGATGCCTTGTTGGGAGTAAACTTGCTTTCCTTTCTCACAGCCAGCTACACATTTAAAAGGACGGCAGGACAAATTCACCCCCCTACCGAACATCCCCAGCTGCTCAAGTTAACAGTGAGAACTGAAATTTAAAATGTGTGTCACCGAACTGGAGTTGGTGATTGTTCTGTCAGTGACAGTTCAGTCAGGGAGTATGGTTGGTGCAGACTTGGAGGGCCGAAGCACATGTTCCTGTGCTGTAATGTTCTTTGTTCTTTAATTACTGTCGCATTTGAAGATTTCTGAATATGCCTTAACATTGATACAGTCCTCACCACTTAAACTGCCAGAGTTTAAATGGAAAGGGTACCTCACAACACCAGTTTAAAGTCCAAACTGGTTTATTTGTAGCAAAAGCCGCAAACTTTCAGGACAGCCTGTCCCTTTGTCAGCTGGCTGGGAGTTCTGATCATAAAAAGGACACAAAGACACAAAATCAATTTGTATGCATAATGATTGGAATGAGTCTGTATAACTAATCAACTCTTAAAGGTACAGACAATGCACGTGGAGAGGGTTAAGCACAGGTTAAAGAGATGTGTATTGTTTCCAGACAGGAAAGTTATTGAGATTTTGCGAGTCCAGGCAAATTATGAGGGTTACAGATATTGTGAGCGTGACATGAATCCAAGATCCTCATGTGTGCGGAATTTAGCTATCAGTTTCTGCTCAGCAACTCTGCGCTGTCGTGTGTTCTGAAGGCCACCTTGGAGGACAAAGATTAGGGGCCAAACGCCTACGACTGCTGAAATGTTCCCCAACAGGTAGAGAATAGTCTTGCCTAGTGATTGTTGAGTGATGTTCATTCATCTTTTGTCATAACGTCTGCACGGTCTCCCCAGTGTACCAAGCCTCAGGACATCCTTTCCTGCAACGTATTAGGCAGTCAACGTTGGCCGAGTTGCAAGAGTGTGTACCGTGTACCTGGTGGATGGTGTTCTCACGTGAGCTGATGGCATCTGTATTGATGATCCGGCACGTCTTGCAGAGGCACCAACCATACTGCCTGACTGAACTGTCACTGACAGAACAATCACCAACTCCAGTTCAGTGACACACATTTTAAATTTCAGTTCTCACTGTTAACTTGAGCAGCTGGGGATGTGCGGTAGGGGGGTGAATTTGTCCTTTTAAATGTGTAGCTGGCTGTGAGAAAGGGAAGCAAGTTTACTCCCAACAAGGCATCTGATCATTTATTGACCGGTGTGGCAAAGGTGAAATATTTTTGTTTGGTTATAATTCCAAAAACATGAGAAGCTTTGCAGAAAACTTCTCAAAAGCTGAACAATGAGGAACACTACAGACAGTTACCTGCAGATCCGACCAAAGAACATACCTGTCAACTTCACACTGATCAAAACCTTTGATCCGGACCTTCAGAGCACCCTCCGGACTCTCATTCCACGTACTCCCCGCATTGGAGATCTCTACTGCCTCCCAAAGATACACAAGGCAAACATACCCGGCCGTCCCATCGTATCGGGCAATGGGACCCTGTGTGAGAACCTCTCCAGCTATATCGAGGGCATCCTGAAACCCATTGTACAAAGAACCCCCAGCTTTTGTTGCGACACTATGGACTTCCTACAGAAACTCAGCACACATGGAGCAGTTGAACCAGGGACACTCCTTGTCACAATGGATGTCTCGGCGCTCTACACCAACATCCCCCACGACGATGGCATTGCTGCAACTGCCTCAGTACTCAACGCCGACAGCTGCCAGTTTCCAGATGCAAATTTACAACTCATCCGTTTTATCCTGGACCATAATGTTTTCAGTTTTAACAACCAAATTTTCATCCTGACAAACGGAACAGCCATGGGACCAAACCCACACGTCAAAATGCCAACATTGTCATGCACAGGTTTGAACAAGATTTCTTCACCACACAGGATCTTCAACTGATGCTATACACTTGATACATTGATGACATTTTCTTGGACTCATGGTGAACAATCATTGAAACAACTATATGATGATATCAACAACTTCCATCCCACCATCAGGCTCACCGTGGACTATTCTCTGGAATTGGTTACATTCTTGGACACACGCATCTCCATCAAGGACAGTCTCCTCAGCACCTCACTGTACCACAAGCCAATGGATAACCTCACGATGTTCCACTTCTCCAGCTTCCATCCTAAACACGTTAAAGAAGTCATCCGTTATGAACAAGCCCTCCATATATACAGGATCTGCTCAGATGAGGAGGATTGCGACAGATACCTTCAGATGCTGAAAGATGCCCCCATAAGAACAGAATATGCCGCTCGATTCATCGATCGACAGTTCCGATGTGCCACAGCAATAAACCCCACCGACCCCGTCAGAAGGAAAACACCGGACATGGTGGACAGAGTACCCTTCATTGTCTAGTACTTCCCCAGAGCGGAGGAGCTATGACATCTTCTCCAGAGTCTTCAACATCTCATTGATGAAGACAAACATCTGGCCAAGGCCATCTCCACACCCCCACTTCTTGCATTCAAACAATCTCAAACTGACCATTGCTCCCAGCGAACTCCCCAATCTTCAGGGGACCACACAACCCTGCCACAGCAACCTCTGTAAGACATGCCAGATCATCGACATGAATGCCATCATCTCATATGTGAAAACCATCCACCACGTATACTGTGCATACTCTTGCAACTTGGCCAACATTGTCTACCTGATACGCTGCAGGAAAGGATGTCTCAAGGCTTGGTACACTGGGGAGACCATGCAGATGTTACCACAACGGATGAATGAACATGACTCAATGTTCATCAGGCAAGACTGTTCCCTTCCTGTTGGGGAATACTTAGTAAGAAGTCTGACAACACCACTTTTAAATCCAACCAATTTATTTGATAGTAAATTCATAAGCTTTCGGCTCTATGGCCTTCATCAGGCAAATGAGGTGTTCTGGTCTCCAATAGCACACATACCAGCACAGACAGTTTACAGATTACTGATTAGAATGTGAATCTTTACACCTAACCTGCTATTCAAGTCTTAAAGTGGCTAACAAGGTGAGTGGAAGGAGCACTGAGCACAGGTTAGAGAGATGTGTATTGTCTCCAGAGAGCACAGTAAGTGAGGTTTTTTGCTAACCCGGGCAAGTCATGGGGGTTACAAATAGTGTGACATGAAGCCAAGATCACTGTTAAGACCGTCCTCATGTGTGTGGAACACTTAAGCAGTAATGGGCACTCTGATCTTCGGGTCAGCGTTCTCCAAGGCACATGACAGCGCAGAGTCGCTGAGCAGAAACTGATGGCCAAGTTCTGCACATGAGAACTGCCTCAACTGTGGATCTTGGGTTCACATCACACTATCTGTAACCCCCACGACTTGCCTGGACTTGCAAAATCTCACTAACTTTCCTGTCTGGAAACAATACACGTCTCTTTAACCTGTGCCTAAAGCTCTCTCCACTCACATTGTCTGTACCTTTAAGAATTGATTAGCTGTAAAGACTCACATTCCAATCATTATGAATGTAAATTGAGTTTGTGTCTTTTTTATGATCAGAACTCTCAGCCACCTGACAAAGGGAGAGGTTGTCCTGAAAGCTTGCCACTTTTGCTACAAATAAACGTGTTTGGATTTTAATCTGATGATGTGGGATATCTTTCTGTTTTAACCCAGTCCCACACCAGCATCGCCACATCAGAGTTTAAATGGACAGTTGTTACATTGGATCTCCACTTTAAAATTGCTGATGACAGCACCTTCACAGCCCCTTTGTTTCAGGTACAAACAGTGGCTCAGATTTTGTTCATTTACAACACTTCTACAAATTTTAGTTTGCATTTTCAGTGTGGTTATTGCAATGATTAGCCTGCTGTCCCTTTGCCTGTCTGAAGTTTTCTACAAGCCCTGAACACAAATAGAATACCACAGGACCTGGTGCCATGTGCTGAATGAGAGAGGGAGGGACATGTTAGAGCTGCTGCCACATGGACAGGAAGATAGTGTAAGATGGGAGGAAGAAGTCTGTGAATCAGACTGGTATCACTATCCTCACACACACGGTAATTAACGTCAGCAGAGGATTGAACTAATAGATCCTGAAAGGTGGGGGTGGAGTGAGAAAAACTAAAAATAGACTACTTCCATCCCAAACAGTGGACACAACATGCAGGAGGCAGAATAACGTGATCACATAACCAACATAAGCTCTGCAATCCTGCCACATCCAGTTGTGAATGGTGGTGAACAATTAAATAACTAATTGAAGGAAGTGGCGTCACAAATACCGTCATCCTCGATAATGTGGGAGCCCAGCACATCAGTGCAAAAGATAAGGTTGAAGCACTTGCAGCAATCGTAAGCTAGAAACGCTGAGTGGTGATCCAGCTGAGCCTACCCCAGTGCTCCCCAGCCAATTCAATTCACTCCATTTCATATTATAAACATTTGAAGTAAATGGACACTGCAATGACTATTGGCCCTCCGGCATCTTGCTGGCAATATGGAAAATTACCCAAGTACGCCCTGTCCATAAAAAGCAGAACAGATCCATCATGACCAATTACTGTCCCATCAGTCTATTCTCAATCTTCAGTAAAGCGATGCAAGTGTTATCAACAATGCCGTGAAGCAATAACCATCACTCAGTTTGTATTTTGCCAGGGTCGCTCCAATCTTGATCTCATTACAACCCGAGGTGAGATGATTGCCCTTGACTGAATGATGCGACAAGAAGGCTTAGCAAAAAAAAAGGCTAAGTAATCAGCAAGAAAACTGTGCGGGTCATACCTAGCAGGAAGGATGATGACCATGATTGTTTGAGGTCATCATCACAGCCCCAGGACATCATTGCAGGAGTTCCTCCGGGTAATGTCCTGCCTCAAGCATCTTCAGTTGCTTTATTATCACCTTCCCTCAAGCGTAAATGATGTTTGCTGATGATTGCACAATATTCAGCATCATTCACAATTTCTCAGATACTGACAGCAGTCCATGTTCATAAACAGCAAGATCTGGACAATATTTAGCCGTGGGATGATAAGCAGCAAACAACATGCTTCTAGACAAGCCCAAGCAATAATCATCTCCAACAAGAGAGAATCTCAGCATTTAATAGCATTACTGGTGCTGAATTCTTCTACTTTTGAGAACCTGGAAGCTACCATTAACCAGAAACTGAACTGGACGAAGCATATAAATACCGTGGCTATAAGAGCAAGTCAAAGGCTGAGAATTCTGTGGTGAGTAACTCACCTCCTGACTCCTTAAAGCATGTTCTCCATCTACAATACACAAGTAAGGATGTGATGAAGTGCAGTTCCAACAACATTAAAGTTCAACCCCATTCAGGGCAAAGTCACTCACTATATTCACACACCATCCATCCCTGAAACATTCACTCCCTCCATCAACTGATGCACAATGGCAACAGTATGGACTCTACACAAGATGCACTGCAGTAATTCACCAAGGCTTCTTCAACAGTAACTTCTGAACACCATCACCTGCAAGTTCCCCTCTAAGTCACATACCATTGTGGCTGTGTACCAATGCATTTGTGACTTGGCATTTCAACATTCAATGCAATTAGTATATGTAACACAGGATAATGACCATACTAATAGCAGGACCCTGCTGCATTATATAAGTGTGAAGTGAAAAAGAAACTACAACCTGACCCTCATGAACTCATCACCTTATTGAAACATATAAGATGATTAGAGGTTTAGATAGGGTGGACAGTGATAGCCTTTTTCCTAGGATGGAGAAAGCTAGCACGAGAGGACATAGCTTTAAATTAAGGGGTGGTGGTTTTAGGACGGATGTCAGAGGTAGGTTCTTTACCTAGAGGGTGGTAAGGGTATGGAATGCCCTGCCTGCTGCAGTTGTAGATGAGCCAAGTTTGGTGGTGTTTAAGAGGTTAGTAGATAAGTTTATGGAAGAAAAGGGAATGGTTTAGCTTAGAGGGTCATTGCTTTTTCCTAATTGGTCGGCGCAACATCGAAGGCTGAAGGGCCCGTTCTGCGCTGTAATGTTCTATGTTCTATATCCTCAAAGGCACTTGAGGATGGGCTACAAATGCTTGTTCCAAGCCCATGTCCCATGAAAGAGTAGATTTAAAAAAACCTGTGGTAATTAATATCACCTCAGACACCAAAAAAACTGTAAAGCAATGGAGGCACATTCAGTGTACAATTATCAAGGTTCAAGAAGAATCAACAAGAAAATGCTTAAAAGCAGACATCATCTTTTACTGTCCAGGAAAAGCTACATTAAAATTCTTGTAATAAGTAACTGTTTATGATAATGAAATTTGACACCAAGCTTTAAGTGGCTTATAAATGTAGGCTATAGCATTTGAACATATATATAGTGCATGCTACCAAATATTTCACTGTTTTGTCGTGTAACATGGACACTGTTAACATGTTCAAACACAAGGTAAATGCTAAAATCTGAAAACTAATAGAAACCAATGTTTGAAATTATCGCTTTGTTTCTGTTGTGGGAGAGCCTCTTCCTTTCTCTTCCAAGAGTATTGCCACAAGCATAGCATTATTCAACCCACCAGCAGCCTCCAGATTTTGCTCCAATCATTCATTCTTTACATGTAGGCTTAGTCAATGAATGTCAGAAGGCTAATCATAGTAACTATCACACCAAGCCTACGTTGTCCTCAGCTTAATTCCAAGCTAATCATCGAATAACACCTCATATCATTTCTAAGACCCAACTCATCTGACTCCCCGATCTGATCGTCCAACGTGCCTGCCCCCAATGCCAATTTCCAAATAAGAACCTCCCAATTTCTTATGTTCTGCACTCCTTAATGTCTAATTAAGTCCGGGTATCAAACATCGAATTCCCACACCCCACCCAGCAATGTCCAACTCACACCCTCTCTGTTCCCCAACTGTCAAACTGCTTGGCAGACAGTAAATCAGTCCCTGCTGTTAAATTCAGCAGAACCTCCAGGACACTAAATCCTTCATCCTGCCTCAATCCCATATGAGAAATATCCTCACAACATCCACCCTGTCAAGTCCCCTCAAGATCTTGCATGTTCCAATAACATTACCTCTTGTTCTTCTAAGCTCCAAGGGCCAGCCTGTAATTTCCTCGATGATCTTTATTTGTTTGAATTTTATCAACACCCTTTGATATGTTTGTAGGATTGTATAACTACCTTGGGACATCAGGATAGTTGCTAACGTAGTATGGGAGTGATTGTAACCATGGCAACTATGTACTGAGTCTTGGAAGATTAACCTAAATCAAATCGAAACCGTTGTAAAGTTTGGGGAACAAGAAAGTTATAACTGTAGGACCAGCTTGCTCATATCTCATTGGATTAGAGGTGATTTGTTTATCTTTGTGATAACCAAAGATTACAACGATCTGTGCTCCTGTACCTTCAAATCTCTTTGGATCTTTACAGTTTCTACTTCTCCATTACTGAGAAAGTGCCCTACTCTATCAGTCCACAGTGAATAGCCTCACATGTCTGCACTACATTTCGTGTGCCACAGTTTTGCTTATTCAGTGAATTTACCAGCATCTCATTGTAATTTTATGCTTCCGTTTATACAGCTTACAAAGTCACCTATCTGTATAACCATGTTAAATCTGGAAACTTAGCTTTCTATTTCATCATCAGCATTGGTAAACATGGGTGAATAGTTGAGGCCCCAGGTAGGATACCAACAGTCACACCCTTCCAATTAGAATCCCTGAACTCTGTCTCCCGCCGCTCATCCAATGCTTAAACAGCTCAATAATTTGCCATCAATTCCATGGGTTTTAACATCAGCTAACAACCTCTTTCGAGGGACTTTATCAAATGCCGTTCGGTAAAATAAGAGAGCTGGAAATTCTTGCTGGATATGGAGGCTACAACATCAGAGTCCTATACCTAAAATATGATCCTGGCACTATACTGGATTGCTATTGGTAACAACTGGTCAAGGAACCCTAGCAACAACCAGGATCTAGGACAGCAGAGATACCTCAGGAAGATTAGATTTCTTGTCAAAAAGAGAATGAGAACAATTGAAATATGCAATTTTAAAAAGATGAGCAGCACAATATGTTTTAATATTTAAAAAAAGTTTATTAATTAGTGTAGGCTTCCATTAACATAGCAATGAAACTACTGTGAAAATCCCCTAATCACTACACTCCAGCGTCTGTTTGGGTCCAGTGAGGGAAAATTTAGCATGGCCAATACATTAACCAGCACATCTTTCAGATCATGGGAGGAAATCGAGCACCTGGTGGAAACCCATGCAGACATGGGGAGAACATGCAGATTCCACAAAGACAGTGACCCAAGCCAGCGATCAAACCCAGGTCCCTGGAGTTGTGAGGCAGCAGTGCTAACCACCATGTTGCCCTAGTTAGAGGGAATATTGAAAGAAATGTCTGCCATTCCCAATATATAACAAACAGTTTAAAAAAGGCAGTGCTGGGATCATTGAAATGATATCCATGCAAGTATACAAAACAAGTCCTTCAGCGTTAAGGGCAAGGTTCACAGATATTATTCCCAGCAGCGAGGCGCATTTCAGCAGGTAGGAGGTACTACCACAAACAGATATTTCCAATAAACCTGTAACTCAGTTGAGGAAAGAGAGGAGGAATTCCTGAGAGCTACATGCCTTGAGGAAATGATACAAAATTTTAGGAGCTTTGGAGGATTGGAAGATGGATGAGAGATTTTATATTGGACGAGAGGCAAGATGGAAACTATGGATTATTGGGCACAACATTTGTTCTGAATGAGGTCTAAAGAATTGTGCCCAGTACCCCAAACCCAACACACTCACTTTGTCATTTTGTGCAGTATTGCAAAGCTGATATTTCTCCTGCTGGGATGCCCAATGACAATCAAATAAAATTAGTCACTGTGTCTCCATACCTGAGATTTAAACTGAAAACAGAAATTCCCATAGCCACTGTGACTTCAAAATCCTGAACTGTAACAACCATTATGTCCACAAACACAACCACCTCGGCTATGCATCATACACCTAATACTCTGCAGCACTAGTGCCTAGAATTAACAGGCCAGGTAAACCAGAAGGCTTTCTCCTTACTTATGACAGCACTTCTCCCTGACAAATTGCAATATTCTTCTATTTCATTCCAGAATGGAGAAACATGGTCCAGGCTGACATTTTGCTACATAGCGAGTGTTGGACAGTTGGAAGTGCTGTTTTGCTGATGACATTTTAAACACTTGGTTTCACTAAACTAAGACCGATCATAGGAATGATAGTGCTACACAATAACAACAACTTGTATTTATAGAACATAGAACATTACAGCGCAGAACAGGCCCTTCGGCCTTCGATGTTGCGCCGACCAATTAGGAAAAAGCAATGACCCTCTAACCTAAACCATTCCCTTTTCGTCCATAAACTTATCTACTAACCTCTTAAACGCCACCAAACTTGACGCATCTACAACTGCCGCAGGCAGGGCATTCCACTCCCGAACCACCCTTTGGGTAAAGAACCTACCTCTGATATCCGTCCTATAACTATCACCCCTTAATTTAAAGCTGTGTCCCCTCGTGCTAGCTTTCTCCCTCCTAGGAAAAAGGCTATCACTGTCCACCCTATCTAAACCTCTAATCATCTTATATGTTTCGATTAGGTCCCCTCTTAGCCGCCTCCTTTCTAACGAAAACAACCTCAACTCCCTCAGCCTCTCTTCATAAGACCTGCCCTCCATACCAGGCAACATCCTGGTAAACCTTCTCTGTACCCTCTCCAATGCCTCCACATCTTTCTTATAATGCGGGGACCAGAACTGTACACAATACTCCAAGTGCGGCCGCACTAGAGTTTTGTACAGTTGCAACATGATGTTGCGGCTCCGAAATTCAATCTCTCTACCAATAAAAGCTAAGACTCCGCATGCCTTCTTAACAACCTTATCGACTTGATTGCCAACTTTCAGGAATCTATGCACATATACACCAAGATCCCTCTGTTCTTCAACACTATTAAGAGTCCTATCCCACTTGGAGTATTGTGTGCAGTTCTGGTCGCTTCACTATAGGAAGGATGTAGAGGCTATTGAGAGAGTGCAGAGGAGATTTACAAGGATGCTGCCTGGATTGGGAGGCAGGCCTTACGAAGATAGGTTGAGGGAACTGGGACTCTTCTCACTGGAGAGACGTAGGTTGAGAGGCGACCTGATAGAGGTTTATAAAATGTTGAGAGGAATAGATAGGGTGGACTCTCAGAGACTATTTCCCCAAGCTGAAATGGTCACTACGAGAGGACACAGATTTAAGGTGCAGGGAAGCAAATACAGAGGTGATGTTAGGGGTAAGTTTTTCACTCAGAGGGTGGTGAGTGAATGGAATCGGTTGCTGTCGGAGGTTGTTGAGGCAAACTCGCTGGGGTCTTTTAAAAGACTTCTGGATGAGTATCTCTGCAATTGCCTCTCTTGCCTCCCAGAGAATCCTAGGGTAAATCCCGTCCGGCCCAGTGGACTTATCTAACTTCAAACCCTCAAGAATATCTAGCACATCCTCCTTATCTACTTCAATACTTTCCAGTTTGCAACCTGTATCCCAGTGTTCTCCACAACTACATTTACATCTCCCTGCGTGAATACCGAAGAGAAATATTTATTCAGTGCCTCTCCAATCTCTTCAGGCTCCATGCACAACTTCCACTGCTGTCTCTGACTGGCCCTAATCTTGCCCTAACCAATCTTCTATTCTTAACATATCTAAAGAAAGCTTTAGGATTCTCCTTGATCCTATCAGCCAAAGTCTTCTCGTGTCCCCTTTCAGCTCTCCTCAACTCACTCTTTAGCTCCCTCCTGGCTAATCTATAGCTATCCAGTGCACTAACTGAGCCTTCAAGCCTCATCCTGACATAAGCCTCCTTTTTCCTTTTAACCAGCGAATTAACTTTTTCAGTACACCATGGTTCCCATATATAGCACTTTTACCATCGTAAAGCATCTCAAGGCTTTCAGCAGCATTTTCAAACAAAATTTAACACTGAGTCACACTTGATTTAGAAGAAAAACTTTCATCAAAGAGGTCAGTTTTACGGAGCAAGAGGCAGAGACGTTTAGGAAACGACTTGCACATCTTAGAGTCTGGCAGCTGAAGACACACCCATCAATGGTGAAGCGATTAAGATCAGGATATTCAAGACGTCAAAATTGCGGGAACTCAGACTGTCAAAGGCTAGAGAAGGTTTACAAAGATAGTGACAGGCCAGACCATGCAGAGATCTGAAAACAGTATTAAGGGCTTCAACGTGGAGACATTGCCTGACTGGTACAACAAATGTTGGTCAGAGGGTACAGATAGGTGAATGAGACTTGGACTGGAACACATACAAGTTCCAAGTCATGTTCCAAGAATGCATGATGCCATGGGTTATGAACTTTGATGATGTTGGGCCTCCCCATATACTTGGGGTGGGTAGAACCAGAAAGGAAAATAATCACCATGGAAGAAAAGGGTTTGAACTTACCGCTTGCGTTGTGGACACCATCGTTGCACTGACAGGAACCTGTCTCACCGTGGTCGTACCTGTCCCTATAGAGATTGGGAGTCCAGCCGTAGGTGTTACTTTGGTGATTGCTTTAGATCCGGCTGTTGCCAGAGTTACTGCAGCTGACGTCATCGTACCAGCACCCGTGAACAGTTTGCTGGAAGTTGCCACAGCAATAGCCTGTCCCGATTTGGGAATGACCCCAAGTCCGGGCATTATTCGGATAGTAGCTGCTGGTTTGGTGTCTGTTGATGAGAGGGGAGCACTGGCCTTACCCTTTTGGTCAGCGACTGTTACAGCCAGAGCTGGCATTAGCCGGATGGCAGCACTACTCGCCTCTGTTACTTTTAAGTCTGGTGTCACCTTGACCACTGTGGAGGTGGTGGAAGAAGTGGTGCTGGTGGATGATTTAACCATGGAGTCTGTTGGCGGCACGGCTGGAGTGACATGAAGAGTGGCTGAAATTCCCTTTCCCCCGAGCATGTCTGGTGTGAGTTTCACAGTGGTGACTGGTGCCTTGGTTAATGTGGCCATCATGTCCTGTGTAATGCGAAGCACCGTCTGCCCTTTGGAGTCAGTGGTAATTGAAGATGGTGCCAATCGCAGAACATCTTTGCCCTGGATCTGGATGTTTGTCGCTGTGAGCGGGATCCCAGTACTAGATTGTGTCTTCATCCCAAGCTGGCCTGCAATAGCAACCTAGAGAAAAAAATCTCCATTCAATTACTGCAGGCATTTACTGACATTATCAGTGTAAACAACCAGAATTTAAATGTCAGGTCTCAAAACAGGGGTCTTAGCCCTAACAAATCACAGAAAAATGAGAACTACTTGGCAAGAGTCTGTATCACAGATAAAATGATTAAGATATTCCCTAAATCATACACCGCTTACAGTGCAACAGCAGCAATTCACTGAGCAATGTAAAACTGCACGAGGAGGTCAGGATTAGACACCAAACAAGAGCAGGAACTGCAATCATCTTGTGTCCAGCCTCCAGCGCTCCAATTGGACAATTAAAATCTTCATCGACTCTATTCAATCTGCGCTTGACCCAATAAATGAAGATAAGCAATTGTTCCAAAACTCTGCTGTGTCCCAAAGGCAATGGAATTAGTACTGTATTTGACTTGGGGTGATGAAGTACTGTTTGAACAGAACAGTGGCACGGCAGCACAGTGGTTAACTCTGCTGCCACACAGCTCCAGGGACCCAGGTTCAATTCCAGCCTCAGGTCACTGTGCAAACTCCACACATTCTCCCAGTGTCTGCATGGGTTTTCTCCCGATAGTCCAGGTTCCTCCCACACTCCAAAGATATGTAGATCAGGTGGATTGGCCATGGTAAATATGAGAGATTATCGGGGGAGGGCGGGAGACAGGGGCTGGATATGATAATCTGTCAAAAATGAGTTAAAGAAAGGCTTAGGAGAGCTAGGAAGGAGTGAGAGAAGTCTTGCGGGTCGGATAAAGGAAAACCTCAAGCTTTTTACTCTTATGAGAGAAATAAAAGAATCACCAGAGTGAGATTTGGGCCAGTCAAGGATAGTAGTGGAACTTGTGCTTGAAGTCAGAAGAGATAGGTGAGGCATTGAATGAATACTTTTCTTCGTTGTTAACTAAGGAGAGGGGCCATGTTTTTGAGAGTGAGTGTGTGATACAGTCTGATAGGATGAAAGAGGTAGATGTTCTGAGGGAAGACGTATTCGCAAATTTGAAAAACCTGAGGGTGGATAAATCCCTGGGCCAGATGAGATACATCCTAGGATACTTTAGGAGGCAATGGATAAGATTGCAGAGCCTTTAGCTTTGATCTTTGGGTCCTCACGGGGATTGTGCCAAAGGACTGGACAGTGATGAATGTAGTTCCTCTCTTCAAGAAAGAAAATAGGAATGATTCTGGTAATTATAGGCCAGTTGGTTTTACTTCAGGAGTTGGTAAATTAATGAAAATGGTCCTGAGAGTTGGATTTATGACCATTTGGAAACATGCAGTTTAATCTGGATAGCAGGGTTTCATGAGAATTAAGTCCTGCCTCACAAATTTGATTGAGTTCTTTGAGGAGGTAACTAAGTGTGTAGATGAAGGTAGAGCAGTTGATGTCATATACATGGATTTTAGTAAGGCGTTTGATAAGGTTCCCCATAGAACATAGAACATTACAGCACAGAACAGGCCCTTCGGCCTTCGATGTTGTGCCGACCAAAATAAAAAGCAACGCCCCTCCAAACTAAACCATTCCCTTCTCTTCCATATACTTATCAATTAACCTCTTAAACGCCACCAAACTTGGCGCATCTACAACAGCTGCAGGCAGGGCATTCCACTCCCTAATCACTCTTTGAGTAAAGAACCTACCTCTGATATCTGTCCTATAACTCATACCCCTTAATTTAAAGCTATGTCCCCTCGTGCTAGCATTCTCCATCCTAGGAAAAAGGCTCATGAAAAAGGTTAAGGAGGTATGGGATAGAAGGAAATTTGGCTGATTGGATAAGTAACTGGCTGTAACATAGAAGACAGAGGGTGGTGGTGAAAGGAAAATTTTCAGACTGGAGGCCAGTTACCAGCAGTTACCACAACGATCAGCGCTAGGTTCTCTGGTATTGTGACTTTGATCAATGTCTTGGAAGAGGGAGCTGAAGGGTGGGTTAGTAAATTTGCTGATGACGCCAAGATTGGTGAAATAGTGGATGAGGTGGAAGGCTCTCGCAGGCTGCAAAGAGACATTGATAGGATGCAGAACTGGGCAGAAAAGTGGCAGATGGAGTTTAACCCTGATAAGTGCGAGGTGATTAATTTTGGTAGGACAAATTTGAATGTGGATTACAGGGTCAATGGCAGGGTTCTGAGGAATGTGGAGGAACAGAGTGATTTTGGGGTTCATATTCACAGATCTCTGAATGTTGCCACTCAAGTGGATAGAGCCGTGAAGAAGGTTTATAGTGTGTTAACGTTTATTAACAAGGAAGTTTGAGTTTAAGAGCTGAAGGGTTATGCTGCAACCACACCGGACCTTGGTGAGACCACATTTGTCTATTCCTGTCATACCAGCTGTTTAAGATGGATCGAGTTATAAAATCATTGAATCCCTACAGGACAGGAAATTCCGTTTGGCCCACTGGGTCTGCATTAACTCTCTGTCAGAGCAACTTACCTAGGCCCTCTCTCCATTTGGAATATTGTGTTCAGTTCTGGTCACCTCACTATAAGAAGGATGTGGAAGCATTGGAGAGAGTGCAGAGGAGATTTACCAGAATGCTGCCTGGTTTGGAGGGTAGGTCTAATGAGGAAAGGTTGAGGGAGCTGGGACTTTTCTCTTTAGAGCGGAGGAATATGAGAGGTGACTTACAGATTTACAAGACGATGAGGGGAATAGATAGAATGGGCGTGCAGGGACTATTTCATCAGGTGGAGCTAGCTGTTACTAGGAGGCATAACTTTAACATTCATGGTGGCAGATATAGGAGGTAGATTCTTTACTCAAAGTGGTTGGGATGTGGAATACACTGCCTGCTGTGATAGTGGAGTTGGACACGTTAGGAACTTTTAAGCGGTTATCGGATAGGCACATGGAGCACTCCAGAATGATAGGGAGTGGGATAGCTTGACCTTAGGTTTGGACGTAGCTTGGCACAGCATCCAGGGCCGAATGGTCTGTACTCTGCTGTACTGTTTTAGGTTGCTATGTTTTTAAAGTCGATACAGAATCAATGGGCCGAATAGCCTCCTCCTGCACTGCAGGGATTCTATAACTGGAAACCATTTAACTGTAAAATCTGAAGCTTAAAAGTCAATGAGGTCTCTCAAAAAGTGGTAGCCCATTCTCTACAACTTTTGTAGTTGGCTATGTTGCTGATGGGAGCAAAGCACTGAAGTTAATTCATTAAAATATCGAGGTGGGGAGTTGAAAATGCTGTTGAGCTACACAAGCTATTGAATTGTTGTTCTTCATACAGCAGCACACTGTAAGGAAGGAAAATCCAAAGGATAAAATCCAAAGAACAACCCTTGCCCTTCCCTAGCAATAGAAGCAAAGGTTTGATCTTGTTGTGCCCACCTGCCTCATGATGCTTTGTCCAGCGACACTCTGGATGATGGTGCTCGCAGAGCTGGATGTGGTGCCATTTAGTGTACTGGAGACTGTTTTTGAAGCAGCACTGATTCCAGCCACTGCCAGATTTGCTTTTGTAGTCTGCTGGATGTGGACAGTACTGACACCAGACTGTGCCTTCACTGGCACCGTCAGAATAGACTGCAAGAGAAAAGTTATCACAGAATCAGAAAACCCATCCCTATTTGTGAAACTCTTAGCCAGATGAACAATTAAGATCATAAGAACTAGAAGCAGGAGTTGGCCATCTGGCCCTTCGAGCCTCTGCTCCACCATTCAATAAGATCACAGCTGATCTTTTTGTGGACTCAGCTCCACTTACCGCCTGCTCACCATAACCCTGAATACTTTCACTGTTCAAAAAATTATCTACCTTTGCTTTAAAAACTGCTTCACTGGGCAGGGAATTCCACAGATTCACAATCTTTTGTGTGAAGAAGCTCCTCCTCAACTCAGTTCTAAATCTGCTTTCCCTTATTTTGAGGATATGCCCCATGGTTCCAGTTTCACTCGCCAGTGGAAACAACTTCCCTGCTTCTATCCTTTCTATTCCCTTCATAATCTTACATGTTTCGATAAGATCTTCCCTCATTCTTCTGAATAGTCCCAGTCCCAGTCTACTCAGTCTCTCCTCATAAGCCAATCCTCTCAACTCTGGAATCAGCCTCATGAATCTCCTGCATATCCTATCCTTTCTCAAATAAGAAAACTGTACACAGTACTCTAGGTGTGGCTTCACCAGTACCTTATGTGGCTGCAACATAACCTCCTTGTATTTAACACCATTTCTCTAGCAATGAAGGACAAAATTCCATTTGCCTTCTTAATTACTGCTGCACCTGCAAACCAACTTTTTGTGATTCACGCACAAGGACACTCAGGTCCCTCTGCACAGCAGCATGCTTTGTAATTTTTTTTTACCATTTAATTAATAGTCCATTTTGCTGTTATTCCTACCAAAATAATGACCTCACATTTACCAACATTGTACTCCATTTGCCAGACCTTTGCTCACTGAGACTATTTATATCCCTTTGTAGACATTCAGTGTCCTCTGCACATTTCACTGTACCATTCATCTTAGTGTCATTTGTGAACTTTGATGCACTACACTTGATCCCCAACTCCATATCACGAAGCAGCCCATTCACTTCTGCGTAGTGAAAAAATAAGAACAGTATTAGACATTCATTCTGTAGTTGTTCCTATTCTGGATTTTAGCTGGATGCTAAAACTGGAAACACATTGGTTAATTGGGGGCAACACAGTAGTCAGCAATGCTGCTTTGCAGTGCCTGACATTCAGGTTCAATTCCAGCCTTGGGTCATTGTCTGTGTGGAGTTCGCATATTCTCCCAGTATCTGTGTGGATTGAGATGTGCGGATTAGATGCATTGGCCATGTTAAATTGCCCCTTAGTGTCAGGGGTTAGCAAGGTAGGTATGTGGGGTTATGGTGGAATTGTTGTTAGTACAGTTCCTTCTGCACTGTAGGGATTGTAAAAAAGTACACCCTAAACAGCAAGAATTCTGTTGAGATAGAGAATATAACATTTTTTCAAAAAGTAATATAAAAGCAGTAGGAAATGAGATGAAAGCAACAGCTGAAGAATGAGTCCTGATGCAGCTCAGAACCAATTGGGCCCCAATCGGCACTGCAATTTCTCATTCTAGAAAAACAACTCCCCACCATCCCCTACAATCAGTAAATGCAAACAATGCAAACTCAACAATCTCAAATTGATGAAAGGAATTTAGTTTCAGAAGATTCGTAGTCACCAAATCGACATGTCTGTAAATCACAGCACCGTGCATTTGTTCCTTACCTGAGGCAGTACTTTAGTGTGAGCAGCTGCACTGACTGTAGGAAGCCGGATCTGATGCTGATGCTGTTGGACTTGTTGTACCACAGAGGCTTGGTGAGAACTGGAGGCTAAACTTTGTTGAGCAGAGACAACCCGGACCTGAGGTAGAGGAGCTGCTACAGACTGAGACAGGACCCGTGTCTGAGTCTGTGCTCCAGTATATTGTCCTGGCTGTGCTCCAGAAAGAAGATTCCCAAGCTGAGGCATTGTAGGTGAGGACACCAACAAAACACTGAAAATAAAGAAAACCCCTCAAATTAAACAGTTGTGAATCACAGAATCTCACAGTGCAAAAAGACAACTTTTGGCCCATCGAAACAGTCCAACAAATGAGAAACATCAACCTCCTATCAACTTGGCCCATACCTAGAATATTCTGACATGTCACATGGGCACATGAACAGAATGGGAATGGAGGGGTATAGAAAACTGATTTAAAATAGGGATCATGAGCCTTGGGAGTCCCTGGGAAGTGTGTAAATAGATGATGATATTGATGTACTTGGGTCCACCTTGTTGTCTAACGAGGGGCATACACGTGATGGGTCGTGAGAGGACTGCTCTTGGATTTTTTTCGAGAGTATCCTAGAGCTTCACATCGTTAGTGTGTGCTTGACCTGGACCATCTGATGGGCAACACGACAGCTCAGTGAGTATCGCTGTGCTGTGCAGATACATGGATTTGGGCCTGTGTCTGTGGGAATTTGCGCATTCTCCCCGTGCTTGCGTGGGTTTTCTCCGGGTGCTCCGGTTTCCTCCCACATCCCAAAGATGTGCTCTTAGGCTAATTGGCAAAACAAATTCTCCCTAAATTGTCTCAAATTTGGTTTTTAATCCATAGATCTATAAACATGGACAGGGATCGCGGGTAGAGATGGGAACATCGGGGTGGTGGTGCAGGCTTGTTGGGCCGAAGGGCCTGTTTCCCATGCTGTTTTGTTCTTTGTTCTTCATGTCAAGTGCTAATCCAGGCACTTTGTAAAGAATGTGAGGCAATTTGCCTCCACCACCCTCCCAGGCAACACATTCCAGATCGAGACAACCCTCTGGGTAAAAAAGATTTTCTTCACACTCCCTCCCTAAACTTTCTGCACCTCACATTGAACTTGTGTCTCCTTATGACTGACCTTCAACTAAGGGTAACAGGTGCCCCTTGTCCACTCTACCCATACCCCTCATAATCTTGTACACCTTGATCAGGTCACCTCTCAGTCTTTTTTGCTCAGTAAAAACAACCGAAGCCTGTCCAACATCTCTTCATAACTTGAATATTCCATCCCAAGCAGCATCCTGGTGAATCTTCTCTGCAGCCCCCCGCAGTGCAACCTCATCCTTCCTACAATGTGGTGACCAGAACTGTACACTACATTCTAGCTTTGGCCTCACCAAAGTTCTCTACAACTCCATGACCTATCTGCCTTTGTAATTGATGCCTTGATTGGTAAGTGTCCTGTATGCCTTTTTCACCACCTTACCAATATGCCCTTTCGCTTTCAAAGATGGAACCTTTGTTGCACAGAACTTCCTAGTGTCCTACCATTCATTGAATATTTCCTTGTCATCCATAAAATGTTTCCTTGATATTATTTCACAAAGAGCTGGGGTGGGGATATTGTGCTGCAAACACTCCAGTAACTTCAGCAACGCCCTTGCCAGTGAAATAAAACTAAACTAAAACTAACTGAAGACATGTTTGCTCAGGCACCTCTTATGTTTAGAGGACAATGAAGGAACTTTTACTGGGGAACTCCCTTATTAACAGCACCATGGCTGTACCTACATCGCAGAGACGGCAGCAGTTCAAGAATGCAGCTTACTGCCACCTTTTCAAAGGTAATTAGGGATGGGCAGTAGGTGCTGACTGAGCAGAGACGCCCATGTTCCTTGAACAAATAAGTTTAAAAACAGCTTTGTTGTGTAACATGGGTATGTCCAGCAGAAATTAGAACATGTGAAATAACTGACCTTTGAGCAGATTTGACGAGTTCTGGTGCACTCGTTGTTTGAACTTTGTTGCTGTCAGTAGGTACCGGTGGGGATGTTGGTGTAATCGGTAATGTGGGAGTTACTGGAGTCACAGGTGTTACAGGCAAGCTGGAATCTGCCAACACCTGGGACCCCAGAGATTGCTCAGAAAGAGGTAGCTTTGTTACGCTCTCCTTACCAGAGGACTTCTAGAGAAAACAAATACAACATTAAAATCCATTCCCAGTATGCAGAAAAGAAGATTAAAGTGCAGTTGATTATCTGGCACTCCTCACATTAATGGGCAATTCTCCTGTCTGCTGGAGACCTTCTGACTGCTCAACAACCATCCGACCAACATCACTGATTAATTCAGACCGGTCGACAAATAGGATCTTGTTCAAAGCACCTTTAAAATGAATATTCTTGCACTAAGCTGATTTGTAAACAAATATTGTACGATTCCAATTGGGGTATAATTACAGAGGGAATTTAAAACTAAGGGGCAAAGCAAGAGAGCGGCGTCAAGAGGTAAAATACATTGAATAGAAATGAAGCTTTTAATAGTTGAGCAAGAACAAGCCAGAGCAGGCACTCTGGGCCAAATGGCCTTCCTCTGAGCTATGTGATTATTTGATATTCGGCAAAAATATTTCTTAACTCAGTAGTTGGTGAATGTGTTTAACAGGTTCCCTTGGGAAATTTTGGAAGCAGAACATGTTGATTCATTCAGGTCAAACAGCTTCCTTGCAAAAAATAATGTTTTGAGATACAGAGTCTGAGTGACTTGCAATATGACACAATAAGTGCAGCGGGTATGAGGAACAGATCCTTTGTCGAAGGATCATTTATTTCTGAAATGTTAATTGTTTCTCCCTTCACAGATGCTGCCAGACCTGCTGAATGTTTTCAGCATTTTCTGTTTTTATTTTAGATTTCCAGCATTGGTAGCATCATTGTGAGATAATTTAAATCGATGATTGTCCTCTCAGTCAATCTTTTGTAGACTAACTGATTGATTTTTATTGGTATATAATAATAAAGGAAAGTGGTTGAAGTTTAAAAATTGCAATGTTCCCAGAGAAGCGTAGGTTCTGAGTATATATATATTAGCTGGATAGTGAGGTAGTTGAGTACAGAAATAGTTCCAATCTTCTAAGCATTTAATCCTTACCGATGTAAATTGAAATTTAATTAGAGGATGTGGACTAGTTCCAGACCAGCAGTGTCTTCATGTAGATAATGCCACTTTCAGATCAGGTCACACAAGGAGACCATGGCAGTCCCTCTTGGTCATTAGGAAGTCCTTAGTTCAGACACTGGGATACTATTGTTCCTGGTCATGGACCCCCTTTTTTTGTACACAATGCTGTTTCCCCAGATCAGATGAGTTGTAACAAGAGTGCCCGGATGTTGAGGACCCAGTACCATGATGCAACACAAGTGCCATGCACTGGAGGGTTACATAGGAATATAGGCCACTCAGCCCCTCAAGGCTGTTCCACCATCGAATTAGATCATGGCTGCTCTATATCTTAATTCCATTTCCCTGGTGCCCTCCATCTTTCGATATCCTAATTGAGTAAAGCTCTATTGATCTTACTTTAGAAAACTCTAACTGACCCCTGCGTCAATATCTGCTTGACAACCGAGTTTTAGGTTTTTGTGAACTTTCCTTTGGAAGAGTTTCTTGATTTCAGTTCTTAAAAGGCCTCTTTCTTATTTTAAAATTATTGTTCTAGATTTCTCCAGCACAGCAAATTATCCATCCCATTGAATTCTTTTCACACTTTAACACTGACCTCAATTAGGTCACCCTCAACCTGTTAAACATAAGGGAATAAAACTAAGCAACCCAAGAATTTAACCATCGCAGGGACAGCATCAGCTTTGGGAAACTTAGCTACATTCCGTCCAAAAGGTAATATATTCTTCCAGTGGTGCAGTGCCCAGGAATGAGTAGTTTTCCTAAAGCATAATCTCCTCTTGTCATTCAGCTTCTTGAGATGACGTCCCATATTCTATGAGATGAGGTTGTTGTTGGCTGTTGCGTGTACTGATTGGGCCTGAGTGATGTGAACTTGTCCTCCATGGTAGCCAGCGAAGGAAAGGCAGTCACCTCACTACAGAGCAGCATAAGTATGGACAAATCCCACAATAAACCCAGACCAAACCCTTGACCTTGAGGTGAGAGAGGCACTGAGGAGGAGTTGTCTGGAATTTTCTCAGCTCCTGAGTAAATAATACTCACAATCTTGGTTGTCAGTTTAGGTTTCTGTTGTAATGCCTTCTTGGCTTTAGCTGCTGCAGCCTGGGCCTGGTGAATCCGTTCTGTAATAATTGAGACAAGAATAAGTTAAGCTTCAGTATCTGTCCACAGGTAACATCAGAGCCTTGCTAATCATCCTGAAGTTAAAATATTTCAGAAATATCAACAGTACAAAATATTCATAGACTGTACTTGTGATCGTCAGTATCCTTGGCAACAAGGAGGGGCGGAAAAGTGCCCACATCCAGAATAATTGCTAGTTGATGGGGGAACTGCTGTTGCCAGCATTCAGTCAATCTCCCAGGACAGTCAAGAAAGGAACAGACAGCGAAGGAACCTGAGCTCCTAAAGAGAAAGAAAGATTCTCAGAGACTAACGCACCATCCCGTGGCTAATTAAGAAATTAAATAGCATCAGATTGAAAGAAAAAAAATGTACAGTTTTGTGAAGAATAATAGTACATCAGTAGTTTGGACAGAATTTAAAAGACAGCAATGACTAAAAGTAAAGAGGAAGAAGTTTATGAGAGAAAGCTACTAGAAAAATAAAAACAGATAGGAAGAATTTCTACAGGTACTTAAAATGGAAAAGAGTAACTAAAGTGAATATGGATCCTCTGATGAGAATGGGGAATTAGTGATGGGAAATAAGGAAATGGCAGACATGGAATGGAGAATTTTTGACTATCTCCATTGTAGCAAACACAGCTAAAAGCCTAGAAATATTGTAAATCAAGAGGTGAAAGAAAAGTCCCCAGAAACTGATGGATTTCATCCTCAGGTCCTGAAAGAATTAGTTGCGAGGACATGTCGATGCATAGTTTTAATTTTCCAAATTTCCATTGATTCTTGAAAGGTTCTTTCAGATTAGAAAATAGCAAACGTTACTCCTTTATTCAAGAAAGGAAGACGATGAAACACAAGTAACTGCAAGACAATTAGGCTAATGTATTTATTTAACACCGTAATGAAGTTACTGTAAAAATCCTCTAGTCGCCACACTCCAACATCTGTTTGGGTACACTGACGGAGAACTTAGCATGGCCGAAGCACCTAGCGAAAATGTCTTTCAGCTGTGAGTGGAAACCAAAATACTCAGAGGAAACCCACGCAGACATGGAGAGAATGTGCAGACTTCACATAGTCAGTTACCTAACTCGGGTCCCTGGCACCGTGAGGCAACAGTGCTAACCACTGTGCCATCGTGCTGCTCATAAGGTGCCACAGCAAAGGCGTTATGCAAAATAAGCACTCATGATATAAGAGGTAACATATTATCATGAAAACAGGAGAACTGGTTGATAAATAGGAAATAAATTGATCATTTTCAGTTTGGCAGGCTGAACACTGGAGTGCTACAAGAATCAATGCTGGGGCCTCACTCATCTATCAATGACTTGGATAAAGGGATCAAATGTGTGATTGTTAAATTGCTGATGACACAAAGGTTGGAAAGCAAATTATGAAGAAGGACTTTGTTCTTTGACATTAAGATTCTACAAAGAAAATTAGATGGGTTAACTGAGTGGGCAAAAACAATGACAGATGGAGTTTAAAGTAGGTAAATGTGAACTTATGTTGGGCAGAATAGAAAAACAGTCGTGTATATTACAATGCGAAAGATAGCAAAACTCAATGTAGAAGGATCTGGGTATCCTGATATGTGAATCACAAAATGTTAGTATAGAGACACAGCAGGTAATTAAGAAGGTAAATGGAATGCTGACATTTATTGAAGGGAAATGGAATATAAAAGTTAAGGATGTTTTGTTACAGTTGTATTGGGTGTTGGTGAGAACACATCTGAATTAATGTATACAGAAAGAATATAGTAAGAAGTTTCACAATACCAGGTTCAAAAGTCCAACAGTTCATTTGGAATCACGAGCTTTCAGAGTGCTGCTCCTTCATCAGGTGAGCGGACTCAAGGGGCCTGCTCCTGCTCCTAGTTCATATGCACATTTGTATGCTTGTTTTGGAAAGGACTACTTCTTTGGAGATTTTGTCTCTCTATGTAATGCACCTTATACACTGGAGATGGAAGTTCCGAGTAATAGTAGGTGTAAGTTATCCAGCAGCATGCAGGACTTGAGAGATTGATCAGCTGGACTAAGGTGCCAGTTTGTTGTATTATTAATAAAAATAGAAAATGCTGGAAAAACCCAGCAGGATTGGCAGCATTTTCAATACATCAGTCAAATTATGAATTTATCCAGAATTTTGTTTCCTGTAACCTACTTCAAAACTTCCCGATCTCATCTGAACATTAACGTGCAGAACTCAATTTTCTGTTGTTATTTCGGATTTCCATCAATATTTTGTTTTTTTCTCCCTTGTTTTTCATGAGCTGTTTTGTTAATTGGATGTACTTGATGTTGCCTTTCCAATGATGATCTCTGCGCCAAGAGATTGGTTCTCTGCCACCAGAGATCCAAGGTAACAGAGTTTGCTACTGCTTTCAGTGATGTGTTATTGAGTCTGATCACAGGCAGACAAAACACCCTGTCCCTGACGATGAGGGAGAGTTGTGTGGGTGAACTAGTGCAGCATCATCAGCATTTCCAAAGTTCTCAAATCAGGACATACTGCAGTCTGGATCAGTGAGGAGTTTTGTATCTGATTGTGTATCGTGGCACAGTTCCTTCCAAGGTGACAGGAAAGGTAGGAATTGCCTTTCTCAGAAGCCTCCATTATTGCTTTGTGTACACCCTGTCCTACATGCCAAGTATGCTAGTGCTAATCAAGCAAAAACAACTTCATTGGTTTGGGCAAGTGCAAGTACAGAAGACAGCTCCAATCCCTCGGATATGCTATCGGGAAGGCAGTCCACGCCAAGAGACCAGTCCAAAGCTCTGATTCAAGGATACTGTTAAAAAACAATTGTGAAAGATTTCAACATCAATAATGTCAGGCTGGAAACTCTAGCTAATAAGTGATGGAAATGCTGAAAACAGCAATGGGCAGGAGTTTGTCTCTATGATGACTGGTGATTTCAGAAGCTCCAAATGCAGTATTGTGAACTGGGCAGCACAGATCATCCCGTCCCCACTGGCAGGAGGCAACTTCACGTGTGGCCTCTGTGACAGATATTATCTTTCCAGAATCCACTTGCTCAGCTATCAAGAGAAGTGCAGCAGATGTTCTCACCTGACCCACTAATGGCTGCAATCCCATCAGCTCCTGCAGATGGAAGGATACCAACCTAACACAATCCAATGTTCCAGCATGCTTCAGTAGAGCATTATCTCAGACACATCAACTGATACCAAGCTAAAGATATTCCTGCACTGAAGGGATTCTCTGATTTGGACAGGTGACTAAACCTTGTCAAAGAGGTAGGTTTTATAGAGTGTCTCGTAGAAGGGACAGCGTAGGGAGGAAATTCCAGCAGAAGGCATGGCTGCCAATAGTCTAGTGATTAAAATCAAGGATGACCAATAGATCAAAATTGAAATAGCACAGATGATTTGAAGGGCTGGAGCAGATTAGTCATGAGGAAGGGCAGGTCACGTGAGGGCTTGATCACAAGGATGTGAATTTTAACTCTGAGGCATTGGCGGACCTGATGCCAATATCGATCAGTGAGCACAAGACTGGCAATGATTCTTGAACTTCCAGTGAATTTACAGATGCCAATACATGAGCAAACAAATTAGGAGCAGGAGTAAGCCACTTGGCCCTGCTCCGCCACTCAGTAAAATCATATTAATCTAATTGTAACCTTAACATCATTTTCTCACTTGCTCCGGATAACCTTTCTCTCCCTTGTTCATCATCAATCTATCTACCTCTGCCTTAAAACATTCAAAGATCCTGCTTCCACTGCCTTTGGAAGCAGAGAGTTCCCCAGGATAAAAAAACTAACTTCTTCCTAAATGGGCATCCCCTTGTTTTTAGAGTGGCTTCTAGTTTTAGATTCTTTCACAAGAAGAATCATCCTCCTCAAATCCACCCTTTCAAGAGCCTCACATGATTCAATCAAGTTGCCTCTTATTAACATAGAACAATACAGCACAAACAGGCCCTTCGGCCCACGAGTTGCGCCGATCACATCTACCAATCTACAGACCTATCTATAACCCCCTATCCTATTCTTTTCCATATACTCATCCAGAAGTCTCTTAAAAGACCCCAGTGAGTTTGCCTCAACAACCTCCGATGGCAGTCGGTTCCATTCACTCACCACCCTCTGAGTGAAAAACCTACCCCTGACATCTCCTTTGTATTTGCTTCCCTGCACCTTAAATCTGTGTCCTCTCGTAGTGACCATTTCCGCTCAGGGAAATAGTCTCTGAGAGTCCACCCTATCTATTCCTCTCAACATTTTATAAACCTCTATCAGGTCGCCTCTCAACCTACGTCTCTCCAGTGAGAAGAGTCCCAGCTCCCTCAACCTATCTTCATAAGGCCTGCCTCCCAATCCAGACAGCATCCTTGTAAATCTCCTCTGAACTCTCTCAATAGCCTCTACATCCTTCCTATAATGAGGCGACCAGAACTGCGCACAATACTCCAACTGGGGTCTGACAAGAGTCTTATAGAGCTGCATCATTACCTCCTGACTCCTAAACTCTATTCCTCGATTAATGAAGGCCAGTACACCGTACGCCTTCTTGACCACTTCCTCCACCTGCGAGGCCGATTTAAGAGTCCTATGGACCCGGACCCCGAGATCCTTCTGCTCTACAACACAGCTAAGACTCCTACCTCTTATATTGTACTTCTTCATCCCATTATTCCTGCCAAAATGGACCACTACACATTTATCTGCATTGAAGTCCATCTGCCACTTCTCCGCCCAGTCTTGCATCCTGTCTATGTCCCGCTGCAACTTTTGGCATCCCTCCAGACCATCCACAACACCACCGATCTTTGTATCGTCGGCGAACTTGCTAACCCATCCCTCCACTTCCTCATCCAGGTCATTTATGAAAATGACAAACAGCAGGGGTCCCAGAACAGATCCCTGGGGCACTCCACTGGTTACCGACCTCCATGCAGAACAAGACCCATCCACAACCACTCTCTGCCTTCTGCCGGCAAGCCAGTTCTGGATCCACGAGGCCAAAGCCCCTTGATCCCATGCCCTCTCACCTTCTCCAGTAGCCTTGCATGTGGGACCTTATCAAACGCCTTACTAAAGTCCATGTACACTACGCCCACTGCCCATCCTTCGTCAATGTGTTCAGTCACATTTTTGAAGAACTCAACTAGGCTCGTAAGGCATGACCTGCCCTTGACAAAACCATGCTGACTATTTCTAATCAGTCCAAACTTCTCCAAACGCTCATATATCTTATCCCTCAGAAGCCTCTCCATCAGCTTACCAATCACTGATGTCAAACTCACCGGTTGGTAATTTCCTGGACTATCCTTGTTCCCTTTCTTAAGGATAGGAACCACATCCGCAATCCTCCGGAACCTCTCCCGTTTCCATGGACGACGCAAAGATCATCGCCAGGGGCTCTGCAACCACTTCCCTCACCTCCCACAATAACCTGGGGTACATCCCATTCGGTCCCGGCGACTTGTCTATCTTGATAGAATTTAACAGGTCTAACACATCCTCTTTCCTAACATCCACATACTCAATCTTTTCCGTATGCCGCAAACCTGCAGTGCAATCTCCCAGTTCACTTTCCACCGTGAATACCGAGGCAAAGTACTCGTTAAGCACCTCTGCCATTTCTTCCGGATTCACACAGACTTTTCCCCCTTCACCTTTTATAGGCCCTATCCCTTCTCTTCTCGTCCTTTTACTTTTCACATATTTGTAGAAGGCCTTGGGTTTCTCCTTAATCTTACCTGCCAAGGCCTTCTCGTGACCCCTTCTGGCTCTCCTAATTTCCTTTTTAAGTTCCCTTCTACACACCTTATACTCCTCTCGATCCCTAACATCCCCTAGCTCTCTGAACCTTTTATATACCTTTTCTTTCTTCCTAACTAAGTTCACCACTACCTTCGTGCACCACGGTTCTCGCGTCCTACCAGAACCTCCTTGACTCCTTGGAACGTTGTCTTGCAGTGCTCCAGACAAATATTCCGTGAATGTTTCCTTTCCTTTCCTTCAGTACTCTTCCTCAAGAACACCTCCTTCCAGTTTATGCATCCAATTACCTGCCTAATGTTTTCATATTTCCTATTCTTTTAAACTCTAGCGAACACAAACTTTCTGAATAAGCCAACCTGTTCATTCCAGGTTTTTTTTTTGGTAAATCTTCTCTGAAGTGTTTCTAATGCTTTACATCCTTAAATAAAGTGACCAATGCTGTAATATTTACTCCAAATGTGGAATCATTAATTCCCTCACAACTGAAGCATAAGCTCCCTACTCCTGTATTCAATCTCCTTTGCAATAACAATAACATTCTATTAGCTTTCCTAATTACTTGCTGTTCTTGCACATTAACCTTTTGCAAGGCATGCACTTGGACACCCGGATCTCTCTGTAATCGCTTAGTACTCACATAATATGTTTCTTTTCTATTTTGTCTCTCAAGTTGGATAACTTTGTGCTTTCCACATTAAATTCCACTTGCCTGATTTTTACCCACTCAGTTAACCATCTATATCTTTTATAACCTCCTTCTGGTTGTCAGAGGTAGGTTCTTTACCCAAAGGGTGCTTCGGGAGTGGAATGCCCTGCCTGCAGCAGTTGTAGATGCGCCAAGTTTGGTGGTGTTTAAGAGGTTAGTTGATAAGTATATGGAAGAGAAGGGAATGGTTTAGTTTGGAGGGGCATTGCTTTTTATATTGGTCGGCGCAACATTGAAGGCCGAAGGGCCTGTTCTGTGCTGTAATGTTCTATGTTCTGTCTTCTTCACATCTCATTTCTTATCTGCTGCGTGGGAAATTTAGTAACCATATCTTCAGTCTCTTATACTAATAACAGATGATTCTTTTAATTTACAAAAAAATCATTCCATTCAGTAAATTCAAAGCTCAAATGCTTCAGTTCCTTTAAATGTGGAGTTAACATGAAGAACTGATGGGCACTGAGGACAGATCGATGCCGAATTGACACCAAATAATCTGATATTCAATAGTTCTGTGAAATGATATATTCCTGAGCCTCCCCAGCCAATGTAATAATCTCATAAAAGCTGCCAGCTTAAATGGTGGGGCTGTATCAGCTGACTTCACCACTGACTTGTGGATCCTTTTGCTCTTCCCTCTGAAGTTGGGGCCCTATATTGCAGATGCCATACCCAAAAGGACATCCCTGATGTAGGAGCCAGCCAATGTTAGCTAACGATTGAATCGCAGACTGCTGAGATATCAGAGCAGAGTGTGGGCCGGTCCTCAGCACTAGATGGCAATCAGGACAGGATTCCTATTCGTTATTCCTACAAGATGGGTGGATTGACCATGTTCAAAGATGGCCAAGTGAAACTTGCTCATCCAAAAACGAGACAGGCAAGCACAAATAAATAACCTGAACACCAGCAGACTCACCAAATTCCTCCTCACTCCGGTTCCGGTGCAAATAGATCCACAGCTTGCGCCCAATATCATACTTCACACATGGATCTTTCTCATAGTGCAGTCTGTCCAGAGCCCCACTCACAACTGTGTTAATCTGCAAGAAGATAAGATAATATGTGTGGGACTGGTGTTAAATTCCAAAAGGACAGCTTCTTTCAATGAGCCAATCCCAACAATTAGAGTTCTCCAATTCCACATGATCTTCCACTACATAACGTTAAAGTTTATATATCTGCTTATAGATGCAAGAGCTCCCCCTACTCTCTCCTCTTACAAACTTCTCCATCATAACCATAACTCCCCTCCATCACGTACATGATTACCAATCCCCCCCCTCACCATGTAAACAATCAAAACACTCCCTCTTCCCACAATCTATCTGAATATTTCAATCACTTATTCAAGCTAAGATGATGATTCTTTTCCAGTTTGAGTCAGTCCCTTTACCTGGGCACTGGTGACCTCGGGAGCCAGGAACTGCGAGTCTTTCAACAGCTCACAGATCTCCGCACGGGTCCCCTCCCCATTTGGAAGCCGGGCAGCTGCATCTCGCACTGAGGGAAATTAATCATTGTATTACACACAAAATTATAAACAGCTTCTCAGAAATGGCAAAAGAGTGACATATATGTGAAAAGTTTTGTGGACAGAAACACAATGTCAACTCCTTACAACACTACACAGTGACATTTGTATAACTCAGCAATTTGAATATGAGCTGAGATACTGAGCCTGCATTGGACTAAACACCAGAAACAGAAGCTGCTGTGTTCCAGCAACTCATCATATCTGTGGGGCAGACAGATAATCAAAACTGGCACCAAAATATCAATCCGTCTCCTCTTGCTGGTGATGAGAGAATTCTGCTCCATTTCATTTATGGTCAGTTTTTAGTTCAGATTGTGTAAAATCTTCCACAAATCCACACAAAGCAAGTTCATAATCAGCAACATCAAACTCATCTTATTCACACTTGAGGTGGCAACATGAAGGTGTTCACACAACCCAATGGCCGCAATCTTCTTCAAGACAGATATGCAGTTCCACCCAATTCAATACTCTCCCCTCAATCCATTTCCTGGTGTAAATTAGAGCCCTCAGCAGACGGGAAAATTTCCATAGAAATCCAATTCAGAGGAGGTTTACCAGATCAATTCCAGGATGAAGTGACTGACGCATGAGGAAAGATTAAACAGTTTGGTCTTATACTCACTGGAGTTTAGAAGGATGAGAGGATCTCATCGAGATACATAAAATACTAAAAGGGATTGATAATGTAAATGTAGACCAAATGTTTCCTCATATTGGGCAATGTCAAACAAGAGCTCAGAGATATAGGTTGAGGGGCAGTAGATTTAAATTTGAGTTGAAGAGAAGCTATTATGAATTTGAGGAATGCGCAGCCCCATAGCGCAGTAGAGTCTGAATCATTAAATGGTTTTGAGAGAGATAGATATATTTCTGATAAGAAAGGGAATAAGGGGATATGAGGAACAGGTAAAGAGGTGGATCCCAGACCAGGGAGAGATCAGCCATGATCTGATTGAATGGAGAGCTGGGCTGAATTCACTTCTGTTCCGAATTCCTACGTTCCTTTGTCCAGGGAACTCAAGCTAAACACAATTCTTTGGCCTCAGCCATTACTCACATTTTCAATCGCACTCACTCAAAGCACTGGAGAGAGCATTAGCAAAGACTGTTCAAAATTACTCGTTCACAAAGTGTTAATGGAGACCTTGCACCCCACTGTCCCTCCCCCAGCATACTGCAGGGAGGTGGACCACTCTGCCCAAGGGTGCATCAACTCAAGACAGATATTTAATCTTTTAATTTATTTCAGAATTTGCCTTCCATTTGATTCTGGACAGAGTTCATTTTCTACAAGTTTTGGAGGCTATTGTGGAAAGCAAATTTATAAAAACATTTCCCCAGACTTCCTTGCTTAACCCTGAATTCTAAAATCTAGTTTCAGAATCTCACCCAGTGACAGAATGGTGACATAGGCTGGCCTATCAGATCGCAGCAGAGAATGTTCGCGGGCCTTATTGAGAGAAGGATCCTTGTCAAACACTCCCTTTACTGGGCCCACAACAGAGTCAAAGCCATGCATTCGGAAGGTGAAGGCTTTGTGGGGCTGGCTGTATCGCTGGCGCTCCTGTGGAAAGAACCACACAATATTTGTAGTCCATGACATACTGCTTAATAACACAGGCTAAAATAAGCTTAGAAATCTCATTTGGACTTTACAGAACAAATTCAATACAAGAATGTCCAAATCCAGAAGTCCGTGCCATTTGTTGGTTACAAACAGAGATCTTCGCAACTCTACTAAAACAAAGCCAATTATGAAGGTGTGAGGGGACAGCTGGCAAAGCTTTATCAGATAAATAAGCCAAATGATATAACAGCTGATAAATAATGTGAAATATTCATAAGTAGCAGTTCAAACCAAATATATTCCATTGAAAAACAAAAATTCATCCATCCATGGCTCACTAAGATTAGTATTAGATTAAAAGAAGAGTTTAAGAGCAAGAAGGCAATGTTGGAGCTATACAGACCATTGGTTAAGCCACAGCTAGAGTACTGTGTGCAATTCTGGTTGCCTCACTATAGGAAAGATATGATTGCAGTGCAGGGGGTATAGAGGATGGTGCCTGGATAGAACGTTTGAACTATAAAGAGAGACTAGATAGGCTTGGGTTGTTTTCTTTAGAGTAGAGAAGACTGAGGAGGGGGAGGGCAGGAAAACATATGATTGGGGTGCATAAGATTATGAGGGGTATGGACAGGGTGAATTGGGAGCAGCTGTTCCCACTGGTTGAGGGGTCAATCACGAGGGAACATAGTTTCAGAGTCAGGGGCAGAAGATTCAGAGGGGATTTGAGAAAAAAATAACAGAAGTAATGGAAATCTGGAATGCACTGCCTGGGGAGGCTGGAACCTTACAATCTTTTAGAACTATTTGGATGAGCACTTGAAACATCATAATTATCAAGGATGTGAGAAAAGTGCTGGAAAATAGGATTAGAGCAACATTAGTTGCAGTTATCATCAATGCAGGCTTGATGGGCCAAAAGGCCATTTTACATAGAACATTACAGTGCAGTACAGGCCCTTCGGCCCTCGATATTGCGCCGACCAGTGGAACCAATCTAATGATCCTCTAACTTAAACTATTCCAATGTTATCCATATGCCTATCCACTTACCATTTGAATGCCCTTAAAGTTGGCGAGTCCACAACTGTTGCAGGCAGGGCATTCCATGCCTTTACTACCCTCTGAGTAAAGAACCTACCTCTGACATCCGTCCTATAACTACCACCGCTCAATTTAAAGCTATGTCCCCTCGTGTTAGCCATCACCAACCGAGGAAAAAGGTTCTCACTGTCCATCCTATCTAACCCTCTGATCATCTGTATGCCTCAATTAGATCACCTCTTAACCTTCTTCTCTCTAATGAAAATAACCTCAAATCCCTCAGCCTCTCTTCATAAAACCTGCCCTCCATACCAGGCAACATCCTGGTGAACCTCCTCTGCACCCTCTCCAATCCCTCCACATCTTTCTTATAATGCGGCGACCAGAACTGTACACAATACTCCAAGTGCGGCTGCACCAGAGTTTTGTACAGTTGCAACATGACCTCACAGCTCCAAAATTCAGTCCCTCTACCAATAAAAGCTAACACACCGTACGCCTTCTTAACAACCTTATCAACCTGGGTGCCAACTTTCAGGAAGCTATGCACATGTACACCGAGATCTCTCTGCTCGTCGACACTACTAAGAGTCCTTCCATTAGCCCTATATTCTGTACTTCTGTTACTCTTACCAAAGTGAATCACCTCACACTTTTCCGTATTAAATTCCATTTGCCACTTCTCGGCCCAGCTCTGCAGCTTATCTATGTCCCTCTGCAAACCGTAACATCCATCCTCACTGTTTACAACTCCTCTGACTTTTGGCATTGCATGACTCTATGAGAGGCTTAAAATCAGGCAAAGATCGAAAGGAAACAAACTGCGTATAAGAGTAAACTTGCCAGGAATATAAAAACAGAATGCAAGAGCTTTCGTAGGTACACGAAAAGGAAAAAACTAAAATAAACATTGATCCCCGAGAGTCTGAGACAGGAGAAATCATCGTGGAAAATGATGGAATGGCAGTAACTTTGAATAAAAGTGCTTCATAGAAGAAGCACTTCTATCTTCACAATAGAAGGCACAAGTTACATATCAGAAATAAAGGGTGCCTACGTGGCTAGACAGTGAGGAAATTAAGGTCTTTAATAATCAGCAACAAATAAACATTAGACATGCTAAAGGGTCTAAAACCAGACAAATTCCCAGGTTTCTAAAAAAGATAGCTGCAGAGCTGGAAGATGCACTGGTCATGATCTTCCAGAAATCCCTAGAACCTGAAACAGCCCAACCAGATTGGAAGTTAGCAAACATGATACAGCTATGAACGGAAGCACAGGCTACTCCATCCGACATCGGTCATCAGGAAAGGAAGACTATGATCAGGCAGTCAGCATAGAACATTACAGCGCAGAACAGGCCCTTCGGCCCTCGATGTTGCGCCGACCAATTGAGAAAAAGCCTCATTGAGAAATTGAGAAAATGACTCTCTAACCTAAACCATTCTCTTTTCATCCATAAACCTATCCACTGACCACTTAAATGCCCCCAAACTTGGCGCATCTACGACTGCAGCAGGCAGGGCATTCCATACCCTTACCACCCTCTGGGTAAAGAACCTACCTCTGACATCCGTCCTATAACTACCACCCCTTAATTTAAACTTTGTCCCCTCGTGCTAGCTTTCTCCATCCGAGGAAAAAGGCTATCACTGTCCACCCTGTCTAATCCTCCGATCATCTCATATGTTTCAATAAGGTCACCTCTTAGCCACCCTCTTTCTAACGAAAACAACCTCAAATCCCTCAGCCTCTCTTCATAAGACCTGCCCTCCATACCAGGCAACATCCTGGTAAACCTCCTCTGTACCCTCTCCAATGCCTCCACATCTTTCTTATAATGTGGGGACCAGAACTGCACACAATACTCCAAGTGCGGCCGCACTAGAGTTTTGTACAGTTGCAACATGACGTTGCGGCTCCGAAATTCAATCCCCCTACCAATAAAAGCCAAGACTCCGTATGCCTTCTTAACAACCTTATCAACTTGATTGCCAACTTTTAGGGATCTATGCACATATACACCGAGATCCCTCTGTTCGTCAACACTATTAAGAGTCCTACCATTAGCCCTATATTCGTTATTTCTGCCAAAGTGAATTACCTCACACTTTTCCGCATTAAACTCCATTTGCCACCTCTCGGCCCAGCTCTGCAACTTGTCTAAGTCTCTCTGCAAACTATAACACCCCTCTTCACTATCTACAACTCCTCCAACTTTGCTGTCGTCAGCAAATTTAGTAATCCATCCTTCTATACCCTCATCCAGATCATTTATAAAAATTACAAATAACAGGGGCCCCAAAACAGATCCCTGAGGTACACCACTTGTAACCGAACTCCACGATGAGTAATTCCCATCAACCACCACCACCATAGTATCATGATTTTTAAAAATTCATTTACAGGATGTAGTGTTGCTAGACACACGAGCATTTATTGCCTATCCCTGATTGCCCTCGAAAAGGTGGTGGTGAGCTGCTCTCTTGGATCGCAGTAGTCCCTGAGGTGTATGTACACCCATAGTGTTTTAGAGAGAGAATTCCAGAATTTTGACCCAGTGACAGTGAAGGAATGGTGATATATTTCTAAGTCATGATGGTGAGAGGCTTGGGGAACCTCCATGTGGTGGTGTCCCAACGTATCTGCTGTGCATGTCCTTCTAGATGGCAGTGGATGAGAGTTTAGATGGTGCTGCCTCAGGAAGCTTGGTGCAGTGTATTTTGTAGATGGTACACATTGCTGCTACCACCCATCTGTGTTAGAAGTGAATGTTTGTGGAAGGGGTAGCAATCAAGCAGGCTGCTTTGCTTAGAATTCCTAACTTTTGACCAGAACTGGTGGCCATTGTGTTTACGTGGCTGGTCTACTTCAGTTTTTGGTCAGATAGGTTTTAAAAGGTGTGAGCCAACCCACTTTCACCACCCTCCCAGGCAGCAGAATCCAGACTCTCAACACCTTCTCGGTACAAAAAGTGTGCCTTCACATTCCTTCCAAATTTTCCACCCATCACCTTGAACTTGTGTCCACTCCTGGTTGACCCTTCAACTCAGGGGAACAGCTGCTCCTCATCCACTCTGCCCATGCCCCTCATAATCTTGTACGAATCGATCAGATCACCTCCTCATTCTCCTCTGCTCCAACAAAAACAAATTAAATCTATCCAACCTCCCTCCATCCCAAGCAACATCCCGAAGAATCTCTCCTGCATCCCCTCCAGCACAATCACATCCTTCATATAATATGGTGACCAGAACTGCACAAATACTCCAGCTTGTGGCCTCACCAAAGTTTTATATAGCACCAACATGACTTCCCTGTTTTTGTAATGTAAGGCTCAATTGATAAAGGAAGTTGTCTCATTTCCCTTTTAGCCTCCGACTAACATACCCTTCCATCTTCAGAGATCAACGGACAAACATGCCAAGATCCTTTTGTGCCAAAAGACTTCCCTGGTGTCACTGATCAATTCAAGCATCGAGGCTTTGCCTGTATTTCGGACAGGGTGGTAATTGTCTGGAATGTGTTGCAGAGGAGATGGTAGAAGCCAAAACAACAGCAACATTTCAGAGGCATCTTGACAGATACACGAATAGGCACAGAATAGGGGCATAAGGATCACAGAGACAAAAGTTCTTTAGTTTAGAAAGTTGTCATGTGTCCATGCAGGTTTGGTAGGTCCAAGAGCCTGTTCCTGTGCTGTACTATTCTCTATTGTGATATAAATCTTTCATTTGAATCCTCATTCTCACCTGCTCTTGGAAAACACGCTTTTCATCTCCAGTACTGGGTCTCACCACGTAGTCCGTTCTCCTATGATTAAACAAGCATCACCAGTCAGTGATCAAAACCATCAGAAGCTCACCAATCCCCATCATCGGCATTACCCCCCTCCCCCCAAACTCCACCCGGATCCACTCACTGGATAGCCCAGAACCATATCCTGGGATTGCAGCCACCTTCCAACCCATTGCGAACCCTTCCCCAGGATCAACCTGCTGATTTGAACCACAGATTCTCACCATGCCCCTTCCCTGTGTTCTGTGAATGATGTAGAGATGCCGGCGTTGGACTGGGGTAAACTCAGTAAAGTTTTGCAACACCAATTTTAAATCCAACCAATTTATTTGATAGTAACTATCAAATAAATTGGTTGGATTTAAAATTGGTGTTGCAAAACTTTTCTGTGAATGAAGCAGCTCTTTACAAATCTACAAATTAGGAGCCGGGGTAGGTATTTGGCCCCTGGAGCCTGCTCTGCTATTTGATAAGATAATGGCTGACCTACTTTCTTGTACATCCTCTATATGCCTTCACTCCCTTATAGAAAAAGAATTTCTGACTCCATGTTGGGATTGGCTAAAGGCAGTGAGCCTGACCTGGTATGAGTTCTGATCTTTCAGCAAACATTGCAGGCTGCATCTGACCATCATTCACCCTGTGCTCCTGCCTATGTTCAAGGGAACTCTTCCTAATAGTGTGTAGCTTGAAGCTAGCCTCACTTTGGAAATATTTCATATTTATCTCATTATCCAAATTGAATTTGCTTTAATTGAAGTGAATGTTTCTAGCATTGATCTCAAAGATTCTGTACAAAGTTTCATAAACACAGCTCCTGCACCTGAGCAATTGTCAAGTCAGTTACAAATCAATAACATTCTGAGGGTGAATGCAGTTTTACATTGAGTACAGTCTCACAGTCTCTCCCATCCTGCATTGATAACATCACAATTGACAGTCCGGTTTCTCATCTGCAGCAGCCCCTCAGGCCCCTGAATCCTGAATTCAATGATACTTACACCCTGGGCGTTGGCGGTGTGATGTCTGCGAGTTCCTCAGATTCCTGTAGGAAAGAAAAGCAATTTGTCACAGCTTCCTTGGCCCGAACCCAACATTAACCCTTCAAGAACCCAATATAGAACATAGAACACTACAGCACAGTACAGGCCCTTCGGCCCTCAATGTTGCGCCGGCCAGTGGACCTTCTAACCTAAACTATTCCAATATCATCCATATGCCTATCCACCGAACATTTGAACGCCCCCAAAGTAGGCGAGTCCACAACTGCTGCAGGCAGGGCATTCCACGCCCTCACCACCCTCTGTGTAAAGAACCTGCCTCTGATATCCATCCTATAACTACCACCTCTTAATTTAAAGTTATGTCCCCTCATGTTGGTCATCACCATCTGAGGAAAAAGGCTCTCACTATCCACCCTATCCAATCCCTTCATCATCTTATACGCCTCAATTAGGTCACCGCGTAACCTTCTTCTCTCTAATGAAAATAACCTCAGGTCCCTCATCCTTTCCTCATAAGGCCTTCCCACCATACCAGGCAACATCCTGGTAAACCTCCTCTGCACCCTTTCCAATGCTTCCACATCTTTCTTATAATGCGGCGACCAGAACTGTACGCAATACTCCAAGTGCGGCCGCACCAGAGTTTTGTACAGTTGTAACATAACCTCACGGCTCCTAAATTCAATCCCTCTACAAATAAAAGCTAACACACCGTACACCTTCTTAACAACTTTATCAACCTGGGTGCCAACTTTCAAAGAGCTATGTACTTGTACCCCAAGATCCCTCTGCTCGACAACACTATTAAGGGTACTTCCATTAGCCCTATATTTCATATGCCTGTTATTCCTACCAAAGGAATCACCTCACACTTATCCGTATTGAATTCCATTTGCCACCTCACCGCCCAGCTCTGCAACCTATCTATGCCCCTCTGCAAACTGTAACATCCATCCTCGCTGTCTACAACTCCCCCCACTTTGGTATCGTCAGCAAATTTACTAATCCAACCCTCTACACCCTCATCTAGTCATTTATAAAAATGACAAACAGCAGTGGCCCCAAAACAGATCCTTGAGGTACACCACTTGTAACTGCACTCCAGGTTGAATATTTCCCATCAACCACCACCTCTGTCTTCTATCAGCTAGCCAATTCCTAATCCAAACTGCTAAATCACCTTCAATCCCATGCATCTGCACTTTCTGCAGTAGCCTACCATGGGGAACCTTATCAAACGCTTTGCTAAAATCCATGTACACTACATCAACTGCCTTACCCTTATGTACCTCTTTGGTCACCTCAAAAAACTCAATAAGGTTTGTGAGGCACGACCTACCCTTCACAAAACCGTGCTGACTATCCCTAATCAATTTATTTCTCTCTAGATGCTTATAAATCCGATCCCTTATAATTCTTTCCAAGACTTTGCCCACAACAGAAGTCAGGCTCACCGGTCTATAATTTCCAGGATGGTCCCTACTCCCCTTTTTGAACAAGGGACAACATTTGCCATCCTCCAGTCTTCCGGCACTATACCTGTAGCTAACGACGACATGAAGATCAAAGCCAAAGGCTCTGCAATCTCCTCTCTAGCCTCCAGAGAATCCTAGGGTAAATCCCATCTGGCCCAGGGGACTTATCAATTTTCATACCCTCAAGATTCGCTAACACCTCCTTATGAACCTCAATCCTACCCAGTCTACAACCTGGTATTGCAGTATTCTCCCCGACAACACTGTCTTTCTCCTGCGTGAATACTGACGAAAAATACTCTTTCAGTGTCTCTCCTATCTCCTCAGGCTCCACGCACAACTTCCCACTGCTATCTCTGACTGGCCCTAATCTTGCCCTAACCAATCTTTTATTATTTATATACCAGTAAAAAGCTTTAGGATTCTTCTTAATCCTATCCGCCAAAGTCTTCTCGTGTCCTCTTCTAGCTCTTCTCAACTCCCTCTTTAGCTCCTTCCTGGCTGATTTATAGCTCTCCATTGCCCTAACTGAGCCTTCACGTCTCATCATTATATAATGATGGACAGCTGCAGTCCAATAATGACACTGCTCGAACATTACAAAACCGCACAGATTGCAAATCAGAGAAAAGAATTGATTTTCTTCAAAAAATAAAATCGGTGCAAATCGGGATTAAAGAAAAATCTGTTTTATATAGCACTTTTTTAAGATTATTGAACATTTCAAAATGCTTCACAGCCAATAAGGTTAAGTTTATTTATTAATGCCATACTAGGCTTATATTAACATTGCATTGAAGTTACTGTGAAAATCCCCTAGTCGCCACACTGCCATACCTGTTTAGGTACAGTAAGGGAGAATTTAGCATGGCTTATGCACCTAACCAGCAGTAATGAATTACTTGTGAAGTCTGGTCACTGTTGTAATATATGAAACACGGCACCCAATTTATGTATAGGGAGCTCCCACAAACAGCTCTGTGATGCTGAGTAAGGAATAAATACTGGCTGCTGCTCCTTTTTGAAAGCGCGTAAATAAGATCTTTGATGTCAACGTGAGGGTCAGACTGGGCTCAGTTTATGGGCAGCACAGTGGCAAGCACTGCTGCCTCATAGCGCCAAGGGCCCGGGTTCAATTCCCAGCTCGGGTCACTGTTTGTCTGAACATTCTCCCCATGTCTGAGTGGGCTTCCTCTGGGCTTGTTCCTGTTTCCTCCCACAGTACAAAGATGTTCAAGTTATTTTGATTGGCTACTGTAAAATTGACTGATTGTCAAAAGGGATCAGTAGAGTAAATGTGTGGGGTTACGGAAATAGGGTCCGGGTGGGATTGTAGTTGGTGCAGACTTAATGGACTGAATGGCCTCCTTTTGCACTGTAGGGATTCTATGATTCTATAGGGTGTTATTCTAATGCCTTATCCCAAAGGCAATAGTTCTGACAGTGCAGCACTCCCTCTGTACTGAACTGAAATGTGAGCTTTCACCTGTATGTTCAATCATATAATCAGACTTTAACACAAAACGTGGTACTTACAGGCAAGATTACCACTGATTGAGCAACACCAGAGTTAGAAATAGGGACAAAAGGACTTTCCAATTCTTTGGATTCAAGAAGATCCTCAATGTTAATTGTGACAGGGAGATGTAGAACTTGCTTGAGGGAAAGACAAGGATTTACCTTAGGGATCCAGTTCCTAATGCAGCATGTGAGTGGGGCCTGCCCCACCCCAGGGTAGAGGGAGGCGAGGCCAGCCCCACCCTGGGGCAGAGGAAGGAAATGGAGACAGGGAGGTTGTCCAAGAGGAGGGAACTGGGAGGCAGGAGGCTACTCTGAGACAGTGGAAGGGAGGCTACTCAGAGAGGGAAGGGGATGGAGGGATCTGCCCTCAGAGAGAGGATAATGAAGAACATTTCTGCACTGCTTTAAAAGGGGATATCCAATCTAATGGCATCTTCCTGTTCCTGGACAATATGCAATGTACCTTGGGAAATGTCTGATCTTTGACCTCGAACCACAGCTGATACAATGAGGTCATTTCCTTCTCTGAATCCCGTCCAGAACCTGGGCAACAGAGAAAAGGAAATTCTTAAAACCAAACAGCTACAAATGGCAATCTTTCAGTTTAATTATTAACCAATCTCTGCTTACAAATAGAGCAGGACTCAAGAGTGCTTTCTGACAGTTGCTTTGATCTCATTAATTGTGACTCTGGCTGTTCCATCTTTGCAAAGAGAGAATTTACTGAAGGTAATACAAGATCAATTGGAAGGAAAAGATGACATGCCTCACTGATGCTGAAACAGAAATACTTATAACAATGTGGCTAGAGTTGTATTTACCACATATAGCTTTCTTTAGTTTTCTCCACCACTCCAATTATTTGCAGAACGATGGCACAGTGGTTAGCAGAAATCAATTCCATGATCAAGCCTGCCTCCATTACCCTTTTAAGAAGTTCATTCCAGTCTCCAACCACTGTCTGAAAAATTCTTTTCTCAAATCACTTTTACTCCTTTTGCCAATTATTTTGAATCTTTGCCCTCTAATTCTTGATTTATTCCCAAGAGGGAACAGTTTCTCACTATTTAACCTGTCAGTTACCTTCAAGATATTCAAAACCTCAGTAAGTCTCCTGTCAGCCTTGTTTTCCCCAAGGAAAACAGACCCAACCTCTTCAATCTATCCTCATCGCTACAGTTCTTATGAATCTCCCTTGTACTCTTTCCAATGCTTTCACATCCTTCCTCAAGAATGGCACCCAGAGCTGGATGCAGTGTTCTAGATGAAGCTGAGCTAGTGTTGTATAAAGTTCAATATGATTTCCTTAATCTTGTATTCAATGCCAATATTAATAAAGCCTAAAATATGTTAAGCTTTATTGACTGTTCTCTCAACATGCCCTGCCATCTTCAATGACTTATGTACATATTCACCAAGATCCATTTGTTCCTACAAGTTTCTCTTGTTTATTTTACACTGTTTCTCAGTATTCTTCCTTCAAAAATGAATCACCTCACACTTATCCACATTGAACTGAATCTGCCACTTGTCTGCCCAATTCACTAACTTGTCTATGTCCTTTTGAAATTCAAGACTCTCTCATTATAGCTGACAATGCTTCCAATCTTCCTATCATCCATAAATCTTTCAATCATGCCCGCAAACACCATGGCTTCTAAGCCATTAAAATATCTCAGGAAGAGCAAGTGTCCCAATACTGACCCCTGGGGAACTCCACCACAAACTTTCCACCAATCTGAAAAATAAGCATCTATTACTATTCCCACTTTTCCTTTTTTGCTCACCAGTCTGTTGTGTGGCACTGTATCAAATACCTTTTAAAAGGCCATATGCTCCATATCAATAATATTGCCCTCATCAACCTTCTCTGTTACACCTCAAAAACTTGAAGTTAAATATGATTTTCCCTTAATAAATCCATACTGACTTTCCTTAATTATTCTGCATTGTCGAAGTGACCCGAACTATTGCTTCCAGAAATGTTTCTGTTATTAAAGTCAGGCTGATTGCTCTTTGTTTGCTGGTTTAATCCCTGCACATTTTTTTGAACAAGGGTGTAACATTCACAATTCCCAGTCCTCTAACACCACCCTGTTCTCAGGAAGACTGAGAATTATCACCAGTGACATTGCAATTTCCACTCCACCTCCCTCAGTATCTTTGAACACATCTCAGCCAGTCCTGGAACTTTGTCAATTTTAAACAAAAATAACCTCCTCCTTCTCAACTGTCAATTCCTCAAACATAACAGTGAACTTCTCTCTTATCTTGGCCTGAGTTGCATACAGATATGGAACTGTAGTTCTGTTTTGGTTGACAGGAATAGTGCTGCCCAGGGAAGATTTGGCTGAGTTTTCGATCTTAAAAGACCCAAATCCTCAACATTGTAGTCAAAGTCGAGCTGACTGACTGATTCACTTTGTGAAAATCAAGATTCACATCAAAGAATCTGGTAAGATCCTCCTCACACTCACTCCATTACCAACACCGTGTTCCACATAATTCTTCAGAATTTTTAGTAATGACCTAAATAAGATTGATAACAAGTGTTTCCTTTTCCTCTATTGCCTCACATCAACCGTCCTTTTCCATATTGTTGCTTGGCTGGGAACTTATCCTCCACAGGACGAGAGGGAGAACGACAATACCTACAAAATGATGGAATGGCACAGTAGCACAGAGGTTAGCACTGCAGCCACAAATCGCCAGGGACCCAGGTTCAATTCTCAGCTTGGGCCACTGTCTGCGTGGAGTTTGCACATTGTCCCTGTGTCTTTGTGGGTTTTCTCTATGCGCTTTGGTTTCCTCTCACAGTCCAAAAGTGTGTGGATTAGGTAGATTGGCCATGCCAAATTGCTCCTAAGTGTCAATGGGACTAGTGAGGGGTTAATGGGGGTGAAGCCTACGAGGGATTGTGGTCAGTGCAAACTCAATGGGTCGAATGGCCTCCTTCTGCACTGTAGGTATTCTATGAAAGCTCTCTCATAAGAACATGAACAAAAAGAGGGCAGGGAATCAGCTTCAATCAGGTGGACAATCTGATTCATAATCTCATAATGCAGCACGAAAAATTCTAACTTCATTCATCTCGCGATGATCCTCCTGCTTTGTTACTAATTCACTAACCAGAAACAGGCCTCCCAAAATCATGAAAGATTTCTGAACTCTGTATTCAATCTCTTATAGTTTTTCCTATTCCAATTAAAAATAAAGTTACAATTCTCCCCACCTTTCTCAAAACTACGACCTCTACCTATTGCTGTCTGTCTAGTGAATCTTTGCAACAATTTGCTGTTAACTCTAATATCCTTGCTGTAACTCCATGGTAAACTCCAATGAACCAATAACTTGGATAATTTCAGCCTCCCTTTCCTTGTCTTCTTGTTCAATGAAGGACAGCATAGTAATGGCAATGTGTAAAATGCTTTGAGAGGATTCTGTCAGAAACAATGAGCTGCTGTAAAGGAACACGGGCAAAGGAGGAGTCGTTAAGCCCATTCACATAAGCAAAAATCTTCCTTTTAAGATAGTACACTGCCCCAAATGGTCAACCCCAACTCACCAATCCACTTCCACAGCTGGCCTCGTTCTGTACAGTTCACATACGGTGCAAAGTTAGTGGGAAGACCAGACATTCCACCTGTGTGAAATCAAATTACATTATCAATATTATTCTATAAGCACTGTTACACAGGAATATCAAACTCAACACTACTGACAGTCTATGGATAAACAAAGAAAATGAATTAATTGAGGATTAGAGAAAAGGCAATTGTTAAAATAATAAACATAAAAGACAGGAGCAGCAGAAGTCCATTTGGTCCTTTGAGGCTGCTCCGCCATTCATTACGATCATGGCTAATCCTGCTTTCTCCCAATAACCTTTCATCCCATTAGTTTCTTGATAGAAATTAGAAGATAGGAGCAGGAGGAGGCCATTTGTCCCTGTGAGCCTGCTCAAAGTACAAATACAGCAGACGAGTCAATGATGCCAAGAGATAAGGAGAGAAGTAAAAAAGTAGAAAGTGAAAGAAAGAAGAAAAAAGGAATATATGAAACTAATTATCAAGGGACGTAAAAAATAAAATATTTTACAGGTGCACCAAAAAAAAAATGCTGCAATGGGAATAGAACGTAGAACATTACAGCGCAGAACAGGCCCTTCGGCCTTCGATGTTGCGCCGACCAATTAGGAAAAAGCAACAACTCTCTAACCTAAACCATTCCCTTTTCATCCATAAACTTATCTACTAACCTCTTAAACACCCCCAAACTAGGCACATCTACAACTGTAGCAGGCAGGGCATTCCATACCCTTACCACCCTCTGGGTAAAGAACCTACCTCTGACATCCATCCTATAACTATCACCCCTTAATTTATAGCTATGTCCCCTCGTGCTAGCTTTCTCCATCCTAGGAAAAAGGCTATCACTGTCCACCCTATCTAAACCTCTAATCATCTTATATGTTTCAATAAGGTCTCCTCTTACCGCCTTCTTTCTAATGAAAACAACCTCAAATCCCTCAGCCTCTCCTCATAAGACCTGCCCTCCATACCAGGCAACATCCTGGTGAACCTCCTCTGTACCCTCTCCAATGGAATAGGATTGTTAAGGGATACAGACAGGATAATACCACATAGGCTGGATTCCTCCAGGTGCTCCATTTTCCTCCCACATTTCAAAGATGAGCAGATTAAGTGGATTGGCCATGCTAAATTGCCCCTTAGTATCAAGGGTAAATATGTGGCATTATGGGGATAGAGACTGGGTAGGATTGTTGTCAGTGCAGACTTGATGAGCTGAATGGCCTCCTTCTGCACCGTAGCAATTCTATGAATATATCCTGTTTAGGTCAGAGCATAATGAGAGATCATCAATATAAAAGTCATAGGAATCTGGTGGGGAATGTAGAAGAAATGTCTTTTCTCAGAGCAGTGAGAATGTGGAACACAAGCGTTTGAGGAAGGAGGGAAGAGAGGGTTATGAATGGAAGGTAAACATCAGTATGGGCTAGCTGGACCAAGAGCCTGTTTCTCTGCAGTATATTCTATGTAATAAAAAGAATCCCACATTCACCACGCATCTTGAGGGAAAAGAACAAACATTGCTAAAGTATCTTTCACAGAACGTCCCAAAGTGCACTTATATTTCTTAAGTGCAGTCAATTTTTTAAACATGGTAGTTAATTTAAGAACAGCAAACAGCGATGCTTGAATGGTCAGAGAATCTGCTTTAGTGATGTTGGCCGAGGGACCAATGCTTGCCAAAACTCTGAAGACAGCGTCCCAACTGCTCTTCAAACAGTGCTACACGATTGTTTACTTCCAGCTGATGGGGCAGAGTAGCTTTTCTTTAATATCACATTTGAAAAACAACAGCACACTGGAATTTCAGTCTAGATTTTCCTGCTCAGGTCCTGGAATGGGATGTGAACATCAATCCTTTGGATTCAGAGGTGAGGGTACAACCAACGGAGCCACAGCTGACAAGCTTCTCACTTGCTTTCATTGTACAGAAAGTGTCCTTTAAATGAGCCCACCCGGAACAACAAAACATGTTTCATTTTCAACAATAGGCATCAAATAGGCTTGGATTGTTGTCGGTGCAGGCTCAATGTGACAAATGGCCTCCTTCTGTACTGCAGGGATTCTATGGAATACCAAGGTATTTTCAGACAAAGGGAAAAGAAATATAAGTGAGACAGAGGAATTGAGTGAGGAAGAATTGTTGGAGCAAGTGTCCTGGCAGGCAACTGTGGTACATAAACATGTTCAGGTTTGGAATAGAAAGAATGTTGGCCTTTCAGGGAATTGAGGGATGGGGAAGAGGATGGGAAAAGACAGTTGAAATCCAAGATCAGCCATGATCATTTGAATGGGAAGCAGCTCAATTGGCTATGTGTCCAACTCCTGCTCTTATTTCTTATGACCTTATGGACATCACAGGCTAATAACCACATGAAATATCTGAACTTTGATAACAAATGAGGGCAACTGCACTCAACATCAAGGCAGCATGGTATGGTGTCAAGGAGCAGGAGCAAAATTGGAGTCAATGGGGATTGGGGGAAAACTCTCCGCTGGTTGGAACCTAGCAGAAAGAAAGATGGTTGTGGTGGCTGGACGTCGATCCTCTCAGTCCCAGGTCATCACTGGAGGAATTCCTTAGTGTTCTAGGCCTAACCTTCTTCAGCTGCTTCAACAACCACCTTCCTTCCCGTAAGGTCAGACATGGGGATGTTCACTGATGACTGCATAACGTTAGCACTATTTTTGGCTCCTCAGATGCTGAAGCAGTCCATGGCCAACTGTAGCAAGACCAGGACAATATCCAGACTTGTGCTGACAAGTGGCAAGGAACATTTGCGTCGTAGACGTGCCAGGCAATGATAATCTCCAAGGGTTAGAGGATCTAACCATCAGTTCTTGACATTCAATGGCTTTATCATTGCCGAATCCCACAATGTCAACTCCTGAGGGTTACCATTAATATGGACACTGAACTAGACAAGTCACATAAATACTATGGCTAGAAGACTAGATCAAAGACTAGGAATTCTGCAGCAAGTAACTCACATCCTCTCTCCCAAATATCTGTCCACCAGCTGCAAGGCACAACTCAGAAGTGTAATAGAACATAGAACATTACAGCACAGAACAGGCCCTTCGGCCTTCGATGTTGCGCCGACCAATATAAAAAGCAATGCCCTCCAAACTAAACCATTCCCTTCTCTTCCATATACTTATCAACTAACCTCTTAAACGCCACCAAACTTGGCGCATCTACAACTGCTGCAGGCAGGGCATTCCACTCCCGAACCACCCTTTGGGTAAAGAACCTGCCTCTGATATCCGTCCTATAACTATCACCCCTTAATTTAAAGCTGTGTCCCCTCGTGCTAGCTTTTTCCATCCTAGGAAAAAGGCTATCACTGTCCACCCTATCTAAACCTCTAATCATCTTATATGTTTCGATTAGGTCCCCTCTTAGCCTCCTCCTTTCTAACGAAAACAACCTCAAATCCCTCAGCCTCTCTTCATAAGACCTGCCCTCCATACCAGGCAACATCCTGGTAAACCTCCTCTGTACCCTCTCCAATGCCTCCACATCTTTCTTATAATGCGGGGACCAGAACTGCACACAATACTCCAAGTGCGGCCGCACTAGAGTTTTGTACAGTTGCAACATGACGTTGCGGCTCCGAAATTCAATCCCTCTACCAATAAAAGCCAAGACTCCATATGCCTTCCTAACAACCTTCTCGACCTGACTGCCTACTTTCAGGGATCTATGCACATACACACCAAGATCCCTCTGTTCATCTAGACTACTAAGAATCCTACCATTTGCCCTATACTCTACACATTTATTATTTCTGCCATAGTGCATTACCTCACACTTTTCCACATTAAACTCCATTTGCCACCTCTCGGCCCAGCTCTGCAACTTGTCCAAGTCCCTCTGCAAACTATAACACCCCTCTTCACTATCTACCACTCCACCGACTTTAGTGTCATCTGCAAATTTACTAATCCATCCTTCAATACCCTCATCCAGATCATTTATAAAAATTACAAACAGCAGGGGCCCCAAAACAGACCCCTGAGGTACACCACTTGTCACCGAACTCCAAGATGAATATCTCCCATCAACCACCACCCTCTGTCTTCTATCTGCTAGCCAATTCCTAACCCAATTAGCTAAATCACCCTCTATCCCATACATCTGCATTTTCTGCAGAAGTCTTCCATGGGCCACCTTATCAAACGCCTTACTAAAGTCCATATATACCACATCAACCGCCTTACCCCCATCCACCTCCTTAGTCACTTTTTCAAAAAACTCAATGAGGTTAGTAAGGCACGACCTACCCTCCACAAAAATGGAATACTCTTTACTTCTCTGGACAAGCGCAATTCCAATAACATTCCAGAAGCTCAACAGCATTCAGGACAATGCAGCCCACTTGCTACCGCTTCCACAAATATTCAATCCCTCCATCACCAATGACCAGTAGCAGCAGTGTGTACCATCTACAAAATGCCCTGCAGAACCTCATCAAGGCTCCTTAGCCATAACCAAGGTTCAGGGTAAACACATTCCCCTTAGAGTGAAGGGAGAAGTCGAGAAGCCTGGATGACTCGGATATTGAGGTCCTGGTCAAGAAAAAGAAAGAGGCACATGATGTGTATAGACAGTTAGGATCAAATGAATCTCTTGAAGAGTTTCGGGATTGTAGGAGTAGAGGCGAGAGAGAAATCAGGAGGGCAAAAAGGGGACACAAAATTGTTTTGGCAGGTAAGGCAAAGGAGAATCCAAAGACTTCTACCAATACGTTAAGGACAAAAGAGTAACAAGGGAGATAGGATCCTCTTAAGGATCAATGAGGTCATCTTTGTGTGGATCCACAAGTAATGGATGAGATTCTAAATGAATATTTCTCATCAATTTTTACTGTTGAGAAAAGCATGGATGTTAGGAACTTGGGGAAATAAATATTGATGTCTGTTTAAAAAGGGCTGTAAAGAAAAGCCTGGGAACTACAGACCAGTGAGCCTCACATCTGTGGTGGGTAAATTGTTGTAAAGTATTTTAAGAGACAGGATCTACAGGCATTTAGAAATGCAAGAACTGATTAGGGACAGTCAGCATGGCTTTGTGAATGAAAAATCATGTCTCACAAATTTAACAGTTTTTGAAGGGGTAACCAAGAAATAGATGAGGACAGTGCAGTTGATGTTGTCTACATGAACTTTAGCAAGACCTTTGACAAGGTACCGCATGATAGGTTGTTGCATAAAGTTAAATCTCACGGGATCCAGGGTGAGGTATCTAAATGCATACAAAATTGGCTTCTTGACAGAAGCCAGAGGGTAGTTGTAGAGAGTAGTTTTTCAAACGGGAGGCCTGTGACCAGTGGTGTGCTTCAGGGATCAGTGCTGGACCCACTTATGTTGTCATTTATATTAATGATTTGGATGAGAATATGGGGAGCAAGGCTAGTAAGTTTGTAGATGACACCAAGATTGGTGGCATGTGGACAATGAGGAAAGTTATATCCAATTGCAGCAGGATCTTGATCAATTGGGCCAGTGGGCTGACAAATGGCAGATGGAGTTTAATTTAGACAAATGCAAGGTAATGCGTTTTGGTAGACTAAACTAGGGCAGGACTTACTCAGTTAACGGTAGGGCATTGGGGAAAGCTACAGAACAAAGATCTAGGGATACATGTTCATAGCTCCTTGAAAGTGAAGTCACAGGTGGACAGAGTGGTGAAGAGGGCATTCAGCATGTTTGGTTTCGTCAGTCAGAACATTGAATACAGGAATTGGGGCATCTTGTTAAAGTTGTACAAGACATTGGTAAGGCCACACTTAGAATACTGTGTGCAATTCTAGTCATCCTATTATAAAAAGGATATTATTGAACTAAAAAGAGCGCAGAAAAGATTTACTAGGATGCTCCCGGGACTTGATGGATTGAGTTACAAGGTGAGGCTGAATAGACTGGAACTTTTTTCTCTGGAGCGGAGGAGGCTGAGGAGTGACCTTATGGAGGTCTATAAAATAATGTGGGCCATAAACAAGGTAGATAGTCAATGTCTTTTCCCGAAGGTATGGGAGTCTAAAACTAAACGGCATAAGTTTAAGGAGAGGGGAGAGATACAGTTGCAGAGGGGCAATTTTTTCACACAGAACGTGATGAGTGTCTGGAACAAGATGCCAGAGGTAGTAGCAGAGGCGGGTACAATTTTATATTTTAAAAAACATTTAGATAGTTACATGGGTACAATGGGTATAGAGGGATATGGGCCAACTGCGAGCAATTGGGATGAGTTTAGGAGTTTTAAAAAGAAAAGGGCAGCATGGACAAGTTGGGCCAAAGGGCCTGTTTCCATACTGTAAACCTCTATGAATCGATAACCTTCCAAACCAATGACCACTGCATTCTAGTAGGACAAGAGCAGCAGATACCTGGGAATACCACCATCTGCAACTTCCCCTCCAAGCCACTCACCATCTTGACTTGTAAATATATCGCCATTTCTTTACTGTCACTGGGTCAAAACATAAGACCATAAGGAACAGAATTAGGCCACTTGACCAATCGAATCTGCTCTACCATTCAATCATAGCTGATATTTTCTCATCCCCATTTTCCTGCCTTTTCCCCATAACCCCTGATCCCCTTATTCATCAACAGCTTTTCTATCTCTATCTTAAAGACACTCAATGACCTGGCTTCTACAGCCTTTGACAGCAAAGAGTTCCACAGATCCATCGCTCTCTGGCTGAAAAAATTCCTCCTCATCTCTGTTTTAAAGGATCACTTCTTTAGCCTAAAGTTGTGTCCTCTGGTTCTAGTTTTTCTACTAATAAAAACATCCTCTCCACGTCCATTCTATCCAGCCTCATATCCTGTAAGTTTCAATAATATCCTTTCTCATTCTTTTAAACTCCATCAAGTACAGACCCAGAGTCCGCAATCGTTTCTCATACGACAAGCTCTTCATTCCAGGGATCATTCTTGTGAACATTCTCTGGACCCTTTCCAAAGCCAACATATCCTTCGTTATAGAAACTAGGGTTTGACCACAGCCTTATTCAGCCTGAGAAGTATTTCCCTCCTCTTGTATTCTAACCCCCTCGACACGAATGCTAACACTGCATTTGCATTCCTAACTGCCCACCGAACCTGCACATTAATCTTAAGAGAATCTCGAACAAGGACTCCCAAGTCTGTGTTTCTGACTCCCTAAGCATTTCCCCCATTAAAAAACAGCCTATGCCTCCATTCCTCCTTCCAAAGTGTATAACCTCACATCTTTCCACATTGTATTCCATATGCCACTTTGCCCACTCTCATAACTGTCCAAGTCCTTCTGCAGCTCCCCTCCAACAATTCCTCAATACAACCTGTCCCTCTACACATCTTTGTATCATCTGCAAACTTGGCAACAGTGCCTTCAGTTCCTTCCTCCAAACTGTTAATGTATATTATGAAAAGTTGAGGTCCCAGCACTGACCCGAGGCACACCATTAGTCAAACCTGGAATTCCATTCCTTACAGCATTGTGAGTAAACCTTAATCTCAGAGAGTGCAACCATTCAAGAACGCAGCTCATTACCAGCCTCTCAAGAGCAATCAGGGATGGCAATAAATACTGGCCTAGCTAGCAACACCCGTGTCCGGTAAATTAATTTAAAAAACCATGTCCATAAATGATTTGAACGAAAAAGAGAAAATGTTGGAATTATTCAGATGACCAGGCAGCATTCGTCCACACAAGATTAATGTTTCAGGTTGATAGTCCTTCATCAGAACTGAGGCAAGATTGAAAGGTTTTTGAGCAAGAGAGACAGGGAGGGAAAAGACAATAGAGGTGATCTAGGAGGGCAGTAGGGACTCAATGAGAAGACCAAAGGGATTGCTAGTGTGCAAGCTGAAAAAACAAGAAGTGTCTCCCAGATGAAATTTGAATGGTGAGATAGCAGCTGTCCAATTGCATAGTGAAGAAATAAACAAACAAGAATAATACAAGCCATTAAAAATATACAAAGTGGAGGCAAAGATGTGACCTAAAATTGTAGCTGAAGCCAGTTGGGAGACAAACAGCCAGAAGGGTTAACAACAGACCTATAGACTAATTCCGATCATAGGTTCCATCACCTCAGCTCTCAACATACACACTGAGGAGTGCAGAGGTAGGGCAAAAAAAAATGTTACACATGATAATCAGTGAAAGAAAAGTGAGCAATATTTCATTTAGTTTCAAAGACTAATAGTACTTAGACAGTGACTATAATTCATTATAAATCAGACTTACTCTCACCTTCACCAGAAAGGAAGCGGAGAGCAGAATGAACCAGTTCTGACCAGTTGGAGGTATCCGAAAACCAAGAGTTTAACGAACTGGGAGCAGCAATTTGCCACTCCAGCACCTTCTCCTCAATCTGTAAAGAGAAAATCACACTGCAAGGTCAGAATACATGAAGAGAGCCACTGTGGCCTGGTGCCTGGTCAGAGAAAGCTCAGCTCTCACTATCATAACGGATATATGCAGAAAATACAGCAGCACAGAAAGCCAAGCTGCATCACCCACAGACAAAGCTAGACTAAAAGAGAATAGGAGAGAGGGGAAAGAGGAGGCTAAGAGGAAGAGGAGTGGAGGGTGATGAAGAAAGGGTAGGGGAGGACATAGAAGTGAGTGGGGGGGGGGGCAAGCCGGAGATGGCGAGCAGGAGGGGGAATGGGTGAGGGAGAATGAGATAAAGAATGAGACAGCGAGAGAAACTGATTACAAACTACACTTGAAATCAGAAACAAAGTTACTCTAAATTCGACTACTGTGCCACTTACCACGGCCAGATTTGCCTCTCCCTCTGCCAGTAAAATCTCCTGCAGCAAACTAAAGAAATTGACTGTTATCCCAGGAACTGCCGGCAACTTTGTCGCATCCAGACTCCTGCACAAAATACACAAAGGAATGAGCTACAAGTAAGTTCGCCGATGATACAAAGGTCGGTGGAGTTGTGGATGGTCTGGAGGGATGCCAAAAGTTGCAGTGGGATATAGACAGGATGCAAGACTGGGCGGAGAAGTGGCAGATGGACTTCAACGCAGATAAATGTGTAGTGGTCCATTTTGGCAGGAATAATGGGATGAAAGAGTACAATATAAGGGGTAGGAGTCTTAGCTGTGTTGTAGAGCAGAAGGATCTCGGGGTCCGGGTCCATAGGACTTGTAAATCGGCCTCGCAGGTGGAGGAAGTGGTCAAGAAGGCGTACGGTGTACTGGCCTTCATTAATTGAGGAATAGAGTTTAGAAGTCAGGAGGTAATGATGCAGCTCTATAAGACTCTTGTCAGACCCCAGTTGGAGTATTGTGCGCAGTTCTAGTCACCTCATTATAGGAAGGATGTAGAGGCTATTGAGAGAGTGCAGAGGAGATTTACAAGGATGCTGCCTGGATTGGGAGGCAGGCCTTATGAAGATAGGTTGAGGGAGCTGGGACTCGTCTCACTGGAGAGACGTAGGTTGAGAGGCGACCTGATAGAGGTTTATAAAATGTTGAGAGGAATAGATAGGGTGGACTCTCAGAGACTATTTCCCCGAGCTGAAATGTTCACTACGAGAGGACACAGATTTAAGGTGCAGGGAAGCAAATACAAAGGAGATGTCAGGGGTAGGTTTTTCACTCAGAGGGTGGTGAGTGAATGGAACCGACTGCCGTCGGAGGTTGTTGAGGCAAACTCACTGGGGTCTTTTAAGAGACTTCTGGATGAGTATATTGAAAAGAATAGGATAGGGGGTTATAGATAGGTCTGTGGATTGGTAGATGTGATCGGCGCAACTCGTGGGCCGAAGGGCCTGTTTGTGCTGTATTGTTCTATGTTCTAAGCACACCAACACCTGACTTTAACAGCACACATTAGGTCCCATCATATAAAATTTTATTTAACTCCATCCTTAAAGTTACAAATCCAATGTTTAGAGTGGACTACGCAAACCCAAACCTATTCCTTGCTTACTCCAAAAACCAAATTCAAAATCCAATTGCACCCAATTCAAGGTCGTCACAAAAGGAACAAACAAGGCCTAAGCTGCAACAGAAGACATTGCACCCCATCCTGGGCTTGGACTGACATTTGATCTTAATCAAAAGGCTGTGAAACAGAGGATGTTTCATTTTTATTCTGTAAATTAAAATTCACATTTTGCATTATTGTAATTATTTCCATATTTGTAACTGTGCAATTCTTTAATTATGTTACTCTTTATTTTGATTTCAAAGATAGTCGACAACTTCATTATGAATTACGGTTATGTATTTTATTTGGATCATACTCACAATTCACCATTGTTGCAATGTAAATTTTTCAATACAATAATTATCTATCTACAGGAGTGTATTCAAAATAATAGCTTTATGTATGCATCACTACCAAGCCTGCTTTTATCCAACACAGTATGGAATCTGCATGCTATTAACGGCATTCCCTTGTTAATGAACCATCCTCCAGAGTGAATACTCAATTCTTCAGCTGCCTCGACAGCACTGACATAGAAACATAGAAATCAAGAGTAGGAAGTGGGCATGCAGCCCCTCCAACCTGCTCTGCCATTCATTATGATCGCGACTGATCTTCCAACTCAACAGTCTGATCTTGTTTTCTCTCCATATCCTTTGACCCCTTTCACCCCAAGAGCTATATATAACTCCTTCTTGAAAACATATAATGTTTTGGAGTCATAGACAGAAACAGGCCCTTCGGCCCAACTTATCCATGCCGCCTTTTTTTTTAAATCTACTGAGCAAGTCCCAGTTGCCCACGTTTGGCCCATATCTGCTATACCCATCTTAATGTAGAGATGCCGGCGTTGGACTGGGGTAGACACAGGAAGAAGTCTGACAACATCAGTTTTAAATCCAACCGATTTATTTGATAGTAAACTCGTAAGCTTTCGGCTCTATGGCCTTCAAAGCTTGCGAGTTTACTATCAAATAAATCGGTTGGATTTAAAACTGGTGTTGCCAGACTTCTTACAGTGTATACCCATCTTACCCATGTAACTATATAAATACTTTTTAAAAGACAAAATTGTACCCATCTCTATTACTACCACTTCTGGCAGCTTGTTCCAGACACTTGGCCTTTATTACTTTCCATGGGAGTGAATTCCATAGGCTGATCTCTGGTGAAGAAATTTCTCCTCATCTCTGTCCTAAACTGTCAACACTGTACCCTCAGACTATGACCCATTGTTCTGGACTCCCCCACTTTTGAAAAACATCCTTTCTGCATCTATCCTAACTAGTCCTGTTTAGAAGTTTCTATGAGATCCACCTCATTCTTCTGAACTCCAGTGAATACAACGCTAACTGATTGAATCTCTCCTCATATATCAGTCCTACCATCCCAACGCTCAGCCTGGTAAACCTACTCTGTATTCCCTGCATATCAAGAATATCGTTCCTCAGATAAGGATATAAAAACTGCATACAATATTCCAGGTGTGATCTCCCCAAGGCCTTGTATAATTGCAGCAAGACATCCCTGCTTCTACACTCCAATCCTCTTGATATGAAGGCCAACATGCCATTTACCTTCTTTACTGCCTGCTGCACCTGCATTCTTATCTTCAGTGACTGGTGTGAGAGGACATTCAGGATTCACCGCACATTCCTCTCTAACAATTTATAGCCATTCAGATAATAATGTACCTTCCTGTTTCTGCTACCAAAGTGGATTATCCTCACATTTATCCACATTATACTGCATCTGCCATGCATTTGCCTACTCACTGAACTTGTCCAAATAACACTGAACCATCTGCATCCTCCTTGCAGCTCACCCTCCCAACAGCTTTTTGTGATCTATAAATTTGAAGATGTTATATTTAGTTCCTTCATCCAAGTCATTAATATACATTGTGAATAACTGAGGTCCAGCACTGTTCCAAAGAGGAACAAAGAACAAAACAGCACGGAAAACAGGCCCTTCGGCCCAACGAGCCCACGCCGCCACCCTGATGTTCCCACCTTTACCCGTGATCCCTGTCCATATTTATAGATCTATGGATTAAAAACCAAATTTGAGACAATTTAAGGAGAATTTGTTTTGCCAATTAGCCTAAGAGCACATCTTTGGGATGTGGGAGGAAACCGGAGCACCTGGAGAAAACCCACGCAAGCACGGGGAGAATGCGCAAACTCCCACAGACACAGACCCAAATCCATGTATCTGCACAGCACAGCGATAGTCACTGAGCTGTCGTGTTGCCCATCAAATGGTCCAGGTCAGGCGTACACTAACGACGTGAAGCACTAGGATACTCTCGAAAAAGATCCAAGAGCAGTCCTCTCACGACCCATCGCGTGTATGCCCCTCGTTAGACAACAAGGTGGACCAAAGCACCTGTAGGATAAAAACAAGTACATCAATATCATCATCTATTTACACACTTCCCAGGGACTCCCAAGGCTCATGATCCCTATTTTAAATCAGTTTTCTATACCCCTCCATTCCCATTCTGTTCATGTGCCCATCTAAGTATTTCTTTACCTGCCTCCACCACTTTACTTGGCAGAGCATTCCATATCCCCACCACCCTCTGTGTTAAAAAACTCCCTCTAGCATCCAAATTATACCTTAACCCCTCACCCTAAGCCCGTGACCCCTCGTGCTATTCGAGTCCATCCTAGGAAAAAGCTTAACCCTGTTTACTCTATCTATACCCCTCATAATCTTGTACACCTCTATTAGATCTCCTCTAAGTCTACGTCTTTCTGAGGAAAACAGTCCCAATTTGCCTCACCTTTCCTCATAACTCAGACCTTCCATACCAGGCAGCATCCTGGTAAATCTCCTCTGCACTCTCTCCAGAGTCTCCACGGCCTTCCAGTAGTAAGGTGACCAGAACTGGACGCAGTATTCCAAATGAGGTCTAACCAACGTTTTATACAACTGCTACATTAAAGGCCAGCAGCTGGGACCCCGGGCAGCAGCCAAACAGGCTGTGTACTTTCATCTGAGGAATCCTTGGAGCGTAACACAGTAACTGGAACACTCTTGATGCTAAGATTGGGCCTGTGCTCACTATAACAGGAATCAGGCATTTTAACCAATGCTCAGCTTCAGAACACCACCAAGCTCGTTTCAGAAGTTTAAATATCCAAGTGACTTACTGTTCAGGGGCACTGATGGGCCTGGTGATGACCTGCTGTTCTGAAGGTGCTGTTGAAGCTCCCTCAGCTCCTGATGACTCTGCCAAATCCTCCGGTTCTGCTTTTATCACTTTCAGTTTCTTCTTTTTCCTCTCCTCTTTATCCTTCACTCGTTTCTTTGGGAATGTAAGATCTAATAAAGCTTTGTGAGATAAGAACAAAACATTAACTCCATATTTTCCCAGCTCCTTGCAGAGTGAAGGGCCTGCTCCTGTGCAAGAGCAATCGAACCCTCCGAATGATTGTTACTGCCCGTATAACAGCCAGAAGCAGAACTCACCATCCAATTTCACTCCAGAGTTACTTTTTAAATCTCTCCTCCTGCCACCTGGCTGGCCCTCCGATCCTCTCCTTTCCCACCCCACTCTCCCCTTCTTGACGCTCATTTGTGAAGTCACTCCAGGTGATCTAAAGGTGTTTTCTATGAATGCAGCTTTCCCTCTCTTGCCCTGGGAAACATTTGTTTTAGAAAAACATTTCTTTATCTCCACTAACTGCTCAAAACATTACTGGTGCCCATAATTTCAAGATTTCATCCTCATCTCATTCAGAAAATCTAAAGAACTTCTTTGTTCATTCTTGGGAGGTGGTTATTGCTGGCATTTTGAACTTTTATTACCTAACACTAACCCATGCACCTCAGCAATTGGCCCCTTCTCCCTCTTGCTTACCCTTTTGCAGCACCATGTATACACACTGCTGACACATAGCTCCCATTCTTTATAGCCTCTTTCATAGTTTTCTGATTTGTGGAAACAATCTCAAACATTCAGTCTCCAGAAGCGATAGCTTCTGAAAGCTGAACACAGGGAAGAACATTTTCAATTTCTTTATTCCATAACCCAAAATCTATTCTCTCATCACTGCCTCCATCCATCAGCCCAGTTCGTGCACTGAATTGAACAATTGCTGATTCTGAGGTACCTACTCCATCATAAACACCCACTTCCATCTGTCCTCATTCTCAGTCCACCATGATCCATGCCGATGCTCACAATTCCAATATTCTCCTGCTCAACCACCCATCCTTTACCCTCCACCAACCTGAATTCACTTACCCTACTTACCTACAGCCCTTATCCTTGCTGACCACTTTAGTTCTCAGATGCCTCCCATTAAAATCACATTTATCCCTTTTACATCCTGTCCTTCTCTCTGCAATCTCCCAAATCCTCAGAATCTCTCCTCCTCTGTCTTCATACCCTTCTAGTAAGAAGTCTCACAACACCAGGTTAAAATCCAACAGATTTATTTATTAGCGCAAGCTTTCGGAATGTCACTCCTTCACCTAAAGGAGTGGCATTATTACTGTTGAGACTTCTTACTGTGCTAACCTCAGTCCAAAGGTGGCATCTCCACATCATTCATACTCTCCCTCCATCTTTTGTCAGTGGAGGCAGTAGTCCAGTGGCTAGCTATGCCCCAAGCTCTGTAATCTTCTGCCTAAATCCTTTGCCTTGCATTTCCTTTGAAATAAAAGATTCTAGAAATAGAAACCCAGGAGCAGCAAACATTACCATGAAACTATCGGATTGTCAACAAAATCCAACTGGTTGACAAGTATCCTTTGCGAAGGAGACTCGCAGACCTTAGCAAGTCTGATCGAGATGGTGATTCTCCACTGAAATTCAGTTGTACCACATAAAAGGCAGCTTACTATCAAGTTTCTAAGAGTAATTTGGGATAGGGAATCAACATTGGATTTGTCACAGTTCGAACAGCCCGTGAATGAATAAAACGGAGATCAGAATTTACTCACCCGCCAGCGAACCCCTTCGGCCAGCATTCATCCGAGTCATAATATCATTGAGAGTCAGATCGCCTGTAGCTAGGTCTGGATGGTCCTGAGGATCAGCAAATGTGAGAGAAAGATAATGCAGAGTCTGCAGGAGAAGGACGTGGGATGACACAATTGCTTTAGCAACAGAATGTAGCTGTTGCTGGCAGAGTCAGCATTTATTGTCCATCCCTAATTGCCCTTAAACTGAGCAGGATGCTGGGCCATTTCAGTTCACAGTCAATCATATTGCTGTGGGTCTGAAGTCACATGTAAGCCAGGCCAAACAAGAATGGCAGATTTCCTTCCCTGAAGGAAATTAGTGAACCAGATAGATTTCTAAGAGAATAGACAAAGCCTTCATGGTCATCATGGACTGACAATTTCCAATTTTTATTCAATTCAAATTTCTGCCTTGGTGGGATTTGAACCTGAGTCTCCAGAGCATTATGCCAGGTCTCTGGATTACGAATCCAGCAACAACATCACTGCACTACTGGTGGTGACTTTCCACACCTATTAAAAGCAATTCACAAAGACTTTGAGTGGCCTTTTGCAATAAGCATTAGACCATCAAAAGAGAATTGCCTGACTGACAGAAACAAGTTTACCTGAGTGCCTTCACCACTTTGATATTGTTAATTATATTTGAGGGAATGATGCATTTACATCAGATTAGAAGTGTAAGTTTACTAACATCATTGGTCTTGGTTACGATGGCTACAAATTCAGCCAATATCATATTGTCGTCACCAAACAATGCAAGATGACAAAGATAGAACAAGTCAAGTTGTCCCCACAAGCAATTGAGCAAGTTGTGATGCAATACTGCATCAAATATTAACAAGGATACTGTGGCCTCAGGAGCAATGTAGTGTAGATTTACTGGAATGATACAAGGATACCAAGGGTTAAATTATGAGAAAAAAATTACACAAATTATGCATACATGCTCTGGAATTGAAGGTTAAAAGTGATTTAAAGTTTTCAAGGTACTAAGGGAAATAGCTCAAGTAGAGAGAATGATCTCAGCTCTTTGGAAAGTCTGGGACTAGGAGGCATAGCCTAATCATTGAGAGATGCATGATGATAAGAATTTGGAATTCTCTTCTCCAAATCAAAGTTAAAGATTCCTAGGAACAGTCATATTCAATTTGAAAGATTCACTCGGTTTCTCTCTCCACAGATGCTGCCAGACTTGCTGAATTTTTCCAGCACTTTGTTTTGCCAGCAGTGAAAGATTGACAGATTTCTGCTCAGCAAAGGCAGTAGGGCAATGCTATAGAGAAGAATGTATGGCATAAGATCACAGATCAGCCATAGTCAAAATAAATGGTGCAGATAGGTTAAAGGGGTTAATTGGATCCTGCTGTTCCTAAGTGAACAGAATTGGTGAGGATAGTGTTGTTAACATTGCGTTGTTGTACAGACTTTCAAAATACGTATGGCAAGAAACTACATAAAAGACCAGTTATCAAAATGAAAACCCATGGAATTAGAAAGGCATCATGCGTAGAAAACTGGCTGAAGGACAGAAAGCAGAGATCAATAATGAATAGTTGCCTTTCAGGTTGGATGGAAGTAGAAAGTGGTGTTCTCGGGGACTGGTGTTCAGACCTGCTTTTTTGATGCTTTTTCGAAACGACCTGTGCTTGGATGAACAAGATATAATTTTAAAGCTTGTAGGTGTCCTGATCAAGGTATATAGGGGATGACTCTGAGGATTAATCCCTTTGTTTGCCTGACAAAAGGTGTAGGTTGAGTTGACTAGTGATCCACAACCCTCATTTATAAGTTTTGTGCTCAAGCCCTGAGTCCACTTCAACCCAGAACCTCGTACTTCAGAAGGCAGTGTGTTAAACTGAGCCAAAACTGACACATACAGCGGACAAGTGTAGGAAAATAAACAAACTGTGCTAAATCCCTAAAAAAACACCAGTTCAGGCTACAGTCCAATTCTGGACACCACATTTTGTGCATGACATCAAGGCCTTAGCGAGAATACAGAAGAGTTTTACTGAAATGACAGGAGGGTGAAGGTCTTCAGACATGTGGAAAGATTGCAGAAGTTGGAGGTTTTCTCCTCAAAGCTGCAAAGTTTAAGTGATGATTTGATAGACATATTTAAAATCATGAATAATTCAGGACAAACTGTTTCCACTGGCTGTAGGGCATATATTTATGATAATTGGAAAATAACTAGAGGCAACATGAGGAAGTTGTTTTGTTTTGCACAGAGTTCTGATCCAGGCCTGAATGATCACAAACCTTTGAGCTGGCAAGCTGAGAAGGTTGTTAAGTATATTAATTGGATCCTTGTTTGAAAGATTAATAGAAGCAGATTCAAAATGAACATTAACAGAATTAGATAAATATTTGAAAGGAGAAACAGTCCTATGCTATAGAAAATGAGCAGGAAAGTGAGATTAATAAGATAACTTTGTTCAAGAGCTGGAAGAGACATAACGCCCCCTGTCATTTTCAGTCTGCTACAACTTACATAGTGATTTCTGAGTTTGTGTGCCACTGTTTTGTCAAGGCTGGGGCTGTGTGCTTTCTGCTATCTCTATGTGCCATGGTTTTAGACTCTACTTTTATGAAAAGATGTTGACTATTTATCTTATCTATGCCCTTCATTATTTCAGAAGCCTCCTGGGCTCCAGGGAAAAAAGTCCCAGTTATAGAATCACAGAGGTTTAGAGAGCATGGAAACAGGCCCTTTGGCCCAACTTTTCCATGCCATCCTTTTTTTTTAAAACTTTAAGCTAATCGCAATTGCCTGCATTTGACCCATATCCCTCTATATCCATCGTAGCCATGTAACTATCTAAATGCTTTTTAAAAGATAAAATTGTACGCGCCTCTACTAGCACCTCTGGCAACTTGTTCCAGACACTCACCACCCTCTGTGTGAAAAAACTGCCTCTCTGGATATTTTTGTGTCTCTCCCTCTCACCTTAAACCTATGCTTCCTAGTTTCAGAGTCTCCTACCTTTGGGAAAAGATATTGACTATCTACCTTGTCTATGCCCCTCATTATTTTATAGAACTCTGTAAGGTCACCTCTCAGCCTCTTATGCTCCAGAGAAAAAGTCCCAGTCTATTCAGCCTCAGCTTTTAACTCAATCCATCAAGTCCCATTATCATCCTAGTAAATATTTTCTGCACTCTTTCTAGTTTAATAATATCCTTTCTATGACAGGGTGACCAGAATTGCACACAGTATTCCAAGTGTGGCCTTGCCAATGTCTTGTACAACTTTAACAAAGCATCCCAACTCCTGTATTCAGTATTCTGAGCAATGAAACCAAGCATGCCGAATGCCTTCTTCACCACTCTGTCCACCTGTGACTCCACTTTCAAGGAGCTATGAATATGTACCCCTACATCTTCTTGTTCTGTAATTCTCCCCAATGCCCTACCATTTAGGGGGCATAACCATAAGGTTCATGATGGGAGATATAGGAGGGATGTCCAAGGTAGATTCTTCACTCAGAGTGTGGTTGGGGTGTGGAATGCACTGCCTGCTGTGATAGTGGAGTCGGACACTTTAGGAACTTTCAAGCAGTTATTGGACAGGCACGTAGAGCACACTAGAATGATATGGAGTGGGTTAGCTTAATTTTGGATTTGGACATAGCTCGGCACAACATTGAGGGCCAAAGGGCCTGCATTGTGTTGTACTATTGTGCGTTTCTATTAACTAAGTCAGTCCTGCCCTAATTCAATCTACCAAAATGCATCGCCTTGTATTTATCTAAATTAAATTCCATCTGCCATTTGTCAGCCCACTGGCTCAACTGATCAAGATCCTGTTGCAACTTTGTGCGTTTCTTCTTCTTTTCCCTCTCCCCCCCCCCCCAATAGACTGCACAAAACAACTCAGGGAGAACGTCAGCTTTCTAGCACCCCACCACAGCTCCGCTTACCGGCTGCTGCCTTCGCTTTTCAACATGTTTCCTTAACATTATCTTCAAATCTTCATCTCCCAACTCTGGTTTATCTGGAAAACATAACAAATGTTAACATCTGTGCATCTCACCAATCCCACCCACACCAGCACCGGGTAGGGAGGGGGCAGGCGCAGCACTGGGGAAGGGGCGTTACAGGGCAAACACGAGAGGTGGGGGGACGTTTGCAATGATATCACAGCTGAGTGATAAGCAGTGATGTGGGATTACTCAGTTTCCTCTGCTGATCCTTGTTGAGTGAATTTCAAACTCACAAATAAGAGCATGAAACCGTATCAACTCTTTGGTCAGAGTGACTCTGACAACATGGATATCTCTGGCTCACACTGACATAGAGGATTTCTCCAAGAATTATAGCAAACCAGTTTCAGTGACTGATCAGAGAGGATTCACGGAGAGATAGAAGATGCAGGGCTAGACTTACTGACTGTCTTCATGTCCTGCGTGCAGAGGGTAGGTACAGCTCTCAGAGCCACACTGGGATTTGTGGAATGTGTTGGAGAGCTTGGGAGCCAGCTGCACATCTCTGAAATATAGAATAATTTGATCATCAGAAAATCAGAACAGGACATTCTGTTACATTACAAACTTACTGACTGTCATCTCATCCACCACCGGGCCATCCGAGGGAGTCTGATTAATTCAGAACTCTCATAATCAAGCTGCCACGGGAGCCTGCATAACCAGGTCACCGAGGGAGACTGATTAACCTGAAACTCACGTCACCGGGCCACCCGAGGGAGCCTGCATAACTGAGCCACCTTAGGGCTTTCTTCTGAAACGGTTGCAGTCCATGGTGTAGGTACATCCAGAGTGTTGTTAGGGAGGGAGTTCCAGGATTTTGATTCTGTGACAGTGATGGAACAGCGATACATTTCTAAATCAGGTTGGTGAGTGGCATGGGGGGAGGGCATCCAGGTGGTGGCATTCCCAGGTGTCTGCTGCCCTTGTCCCTCTAGACATTAGCGGTCATGGTTTTGGACAGTGCTGCCTAAGGAACCTTGGTGAGTTCCTGTGGTGCAACTGGTAGATTGCTGCCATTGAGCATTGGTGGTGGAGGGAGTGAGTGATGTGCTAATCAAATGGACTGCTTTGTCTTTGAGTGTTCGGCCTCGCACATGGAGGAAGTAGTCAAGAAGGCGTTTGGTATACTGGCCTTCATTAATCGAGGAATAGAGTTTAGGAGTCAGGAGGTAATGATGCAGCTCTATAAGACTCTTGTCAGACCCCAGTTGGAGTATTGTGCGCAATTCTGGTCGCCTCATTATAGGAAGGATGTAGAGGCTATTGAGAGAGTTCAGAGGAGATTTACAAGGATGCTGCCTGGAATGGGAGGCAGGCCTTATGAAGATAGGTTGAGGGAGCTGGGACTCTTCTCACTGGAGAGACGTAGGTTGAGAGGCGACCTGATAGAGGTTTATAAAATGTTGAGAGGAATAGATAGGGTGGACTCTCAGAGACTATTTTCCCGAGCTGAAATGGTCACTACGAGAGGACACAGATTTAAGGTGCAGGGAAGCAAATACAGAGGAGATGTCAGGGGTAGGTTTTTCACTCAGAGGGTGGTGAGTGAATGGAACTGACTGCCGTTGGAGGTTGTTGAGGCAAACTCAGTGGGGTCTTTTAAGAGACTTCTGGATGAGTATACGGAAACGAATAGGATAGGAGGTAATAGATAGGTCTGTGGATTGGTAGATGTGATCGGCGCAACTCGTGGGCCAAAGGGCCTGTTTGTGCTGTATTGTTCTATGTTTTATGTTCTTGGAGCTGCACTTGTCCAGACAAGCGGACAGTATTCTATTACACTCCTGACTTGTGCCTTGTAGATTCTGGACAGGCTTTGAGGAATCAGGAGGCGAGTTACTCACTGATAGCCACAGTATTTATATGACTGGTCTAGGTCAGTTTCTGGTCAATGTATTCACCACAGAGTCAGAAAAGACCCTTCAGCCTATCAAATCTGCATGGCGATATCTATCACTAAAGGCATGCCATTCCCAGTTTCCTGCACTTGTCCCATATCTTTGAATATTATGGTACTTCAAGAGTTCATACAATTATCTTTTGAAGGTTGTAAGGTTTGACTAATTCCCAGGCAGCGCATTCCAGATTCTAACCACTCTGAGTGAAGTAGTTCGTTCCCAAATCCCCCTGAAATCTCTTGTCCTTTACCCTAAAACTGTGTGTAAACCAACTACATGCTGGCTGGATGGCAGCAATATGCTCCCCATCACTGTTGGGCAACAAAATATCAAGAACATTGACCACTTCACCGACTCAGGAAGAAATATTCCAGAGTGATGTAAAGATCGATATCCATAGAAAGCAGCACCAGTCTTCCAGGCACACACAGTCTGAATATTCAACATGCTCATAACTCTCCGTGTCCATTGTCGCACCTTCTGCCTTTGTCAGAACTTATCTAAACCGTACCTGAAACATCTCTTCCTTAAAGATCACCCAATGTTCTATTACAGTTTTTCCGTCAGTCAGGAGCACCAGCTCTATTTTATTCTGACCGGATACCCTTGCATCCCAATTAGCTCTCTTCAAACTCAGCAGTTCAATTTTGGATTTGGTCTTTCTGCATATGGACGCAGAGTGCTTCAGTATCTGAGGACTTACAAATGAAGAATGCTGTTGTGGATTTCAGGAAGGGAGCAATGCTCCCTGAATGGATAGGAAACTCACAGTGAGAGAACAGGAGAGGAATACACATCTTGGTGCCGAAACCCAGCCCTTGCAGAGCAAGATTTAACTTGGAAATATTAAAACCAAGACTAAGGGTTGGACTGATTTTAAAATATAAACAGGTATGCAGCAAGAGAAAGGAAATATCATCAATGTATTACAGCAGTCTGGAAACTTGGAAGTGCTGGGAAGGGTTATAGTTACAAAGGGAGCAAAGTGTCTGGAAGTTGACAATGGATGTACATTAATATTTAATGGATCTCATCTCTGCTCTTTAACAGCTAATCGGAAGTTATTAACATTTACCCTAGATTGAATTTAGGAGCCGCAGCATCATGTTGCAACTGTACAAAACTCTAGTGCGGCCGCACTTGGAGTATTGTGTGCAGTTCTGGTCGCCACATTATAAGAAAGATGTGGAGGCATTGGAGAGGGTACAGAGGAGGTTTACTAGGATGTTGCCTGGTATGGAGGGCAGGTCCTATGAAGAGAGGTTGAAGGATTTGAGGTTGTTTTCGTTAGAAAGGAGGCGGCTAAGAGGGGATCTTATTGAAGCATATAAGATGATTAGAGGTTTAGATAGGGTGGACAGTGATAGCCTTTTTCCTAGGATGGAGAAAGCTAGCACGAGGGGACACAGCTTTAAATTAAGGGGTATGAGTTATAGGACGGATATCAGAGGTAGGTTCTTTACTCAAAGAGTGATTAGGGAGTGGAATGCCCTGCCTGCAGCTGTTGTAGATGCGCCAAGTTTGGTGGCGTTTAAGAGGTTAATTGATAAGTATATGGAAGAGAAGGGAATGGTTTAGTTTGGAGGGGCATTGCTTTTTATTTTGGTCGGCACAACATCGAAGGCCGAAGGGCCTGTTCTGTGCTGTAATGTTCTATGTTCTATGTTCTATTTATCGAAACTGGAATTCTGCTCTGCATCATCACTGAATATGTAATGGTAAATGATCTCCAAGCATTGTGCACAGCCTCCAGGAAGATATGTTTCAATGAGACAGGGTGTAAAAGTTACACTATAAGAACTCAGTAATGGATTTTCTGTGCAGAGATGACTCTGAGAGTTCGCGTCTCTCATTGTAACAATATTAAAGTCTGCTGTAATTCTGAATCAGTTGGGGTTTCACCATGGTTTCTTTGTTTCTCGGGGCCATCCTCAATTCAGTAAGTAGTAACCCTCCCTAAATTATAGACCCTAGTGGTTTTTTCCTGCAATATTGTAACATCCATCAGTGAACATATCCAATTCTGACCTTATGCTGGAAGGAAGGTCATTAATGAAGCAGCTGAAGATGTTTGGGCCTCGGACACTACCGTCAGGAACTCCTGAGCCGATGTCCTGGAACTGAGATGATTGGTATCCCACAACCACGATCATAATCTTTAAAATGCTGTGGGCACGGAATCACAGGAATGTTTCTGAATGCATGCAAAGGTTTCAGCCTGGTACCTGCTCCTCCACACCCAACATCTTATCAGCTGAACTGCATCCAGCCAGCCCATCGGAGTTCTTACCTTCCTCATCAGATGAGATGCTGTTATCTTCACATTCCTCCTTGACCTCTCGCAGAATCTTTTCATATCGACTGTGTACTCGCCTCTCCTCTTCCTTTTGGCTGGAGATTGCCTGGTATTTCCTCTTCAGGGCCATGTCAGGGCCACTCTTTCTTGCCAGCTCCAGCAACTCCTGAAACATCAACCAATCAACTGAAATGCTGCATGGTATATTTGCTGTTACAACAGGAGTCCATGGTTTGATATGGATTTAAAATATGACTAATCCTTCTTTATCTGATATGGATACACATTTCCAGTCCTGCTTCATGAACAATGTTTGTTGAAGCACTTTATAGGGTCCTGCACATATGTTCATAGCGTCTCCATCTGTCTCAATATTCAGCAATTTGTCACATCCCCACCACCTCAATCTCTCTAAGTTTTTCTACATTCAAAATAGTCAAAGTGTCCCTCCATGATCTGACAGGTGGCACAGCAAACTGTGCACTCAGTCAGTGGTCAGATTAGTTTAGAAGCAAAAACAGAAAATGCTGGAAAAACCCAGCAGCTCTGGCAGCACCTCTGCAATGAGAAAAGCAGAGGTCATTTTCCAAGTCTGTGTGACTCTTCTTCAGAGTTAAAGAGTTTTAGTTCAGCAGCAAAACTCTCAGCAGACACGTTTAACTTCATAGAAAAATGCAGTGATACCAAGGCACCCGACTCTTATGCAAAGACACACCAGGTACCGGCCCCACATCCTGATACCAACAAGTACCAACTCAATGAATTTATTCTCAGTAGGCGTCCGCTGCACCTTCTCCAATTGGATTCTAAACTTCTGAAGTCTGTTTGTTTTCCTCTGCCTCAGAGTTTGTCTCCTCATTTACCATGAAGTATGTTATGGACAGATCCTATCAATGCTTCACCTCAATTGTCACACCTTGCTCCCACCACTCTATCAAGATTGCTATCATTCCTACCTTTCTGGAGATGAGGATCTGTTTCAGCAGTTTGTGGAAATGCTGCTGCTGGGAGTACAGATAACGTTTGTACTGTGACTTCATACACAGCTTTCTGTACTTAACCACCTCTGGGTTAAAGTAGCCATCTGTAGGAAAAAGACCTTTATCAGCAACATGATCAATCCAATTACTAAAGAAAATCCTCTTCACTACCAACAATTAATCCTTTTGATTTAATCCTTAGACCAAATTCCCATCAATCAAACTCCAACCCATTCAGTTCCATTTGACAAAATACCAACGGATCAAATTCCATATTTGCTTCTAATTCACTCATAATTTGTAGTATTTCAAAACACAAACTCTTTTATTTCTGTTGTTAAGTACAGCCTGAAAACTCTTATATAACTGTTCACCGACAAGGTGCAAGAGCATTCTGCAGGGCTGTACCTCGAAAGAGTTTCTGAGCGATGCACAAAGGATTTCCAAAGCGGAAATTCTCCCCGTTGAAGAGCCCTGTGATAATGCCGTCCTGTCGCTCCAAGTTATTCTCAGTGAACTGTGGGAGAAACTTCCTCAAGTGATCTCTCTGGGACTGAGACAGAACCTCTTCCCAGGTGTTGCGACTCACCACTTCAAAGAAGATATCAGGCTGTGGAGACAAAGATTTAAATTACAATCCATGCAAGCTATGTCAGTTAATAAACGGCAGCAGGTATCTGCAAAGCAACTGCTCAAAAATGCTGTCAGTGGATTTCTGTAGAATGAAGAATATTTCCACTTCAGGACACAATGCCAACCACAGGTCAGCTCAGATGAGGCATAGCTGAGACTGTTTAGATCGTAAAAGCTCCCCAACCACTCTTCCCCATCTCCACACAATTCCAGTGGAATTGAATCCAACTATTTCTATTTTCTAAACCATCCATTCCAAATAAACTGCAGTTGAACCTAGAGCAGTCTGTGCTGGAAAAGAATTCACTGCTAATAACTATGCATCAGCTGGAAAACACAAGCGAGCTTCAGGTGCAACTGGAGATGCCACATCACTGAATCTGCAGCATTACAATTAACTCAGTGTTACCTCAATACTGAGCTGAACTTTCATACTACAGCAGCAACTCCGAATGTCACACTGCAGGATTTTATAGTGAGAAAATGAACATTAGGATAGCAGCACTCTTAACTTTCAAATAATCCATAAAAACAAAGCTACATTTCAGAATTTGGCTAAGAATTACTATGTGATGTCCTGAGATTGTGAAAAATTCAGTATAAAAACACATGGTCTCAATTGATTTATATTTGAACAAAACTGTACTAGCTGGTGCAGGATGAGCTGGTAAAAGTCGGGGCTGCCTATACCCACAGCTTATGGGTTTCATTTAGAGGATGGCATTCATTCCCTTCTACGGAAAATCTTTGTCTCTCATTTCCTCAATGTGCTAAGCTAAGCAATTTACCCACAGCTTTAGAAACATTTCAAACCTCAAAAATGACCAGACAGGTAATGTTGCCCACAACTAACATTATCACAATCGGATCATTCCTCCCGAGATGGACTGATCTGCTCTGGTTCTCTTCCTATTGCCGAGTCTCCCATGGCAATAGCACCCACTGATTCACCAAGCAGCTATAATCAGCTGAAGAGCCACACAAAGCTAGCAAAAGACCAGAAACTTCTGTTGCAACAGAGCAAAGCTCAACACATGGTCTTCAGATTGTATAGTACTCACATCCTCCAGCAGATCTTCAGGAAGACTGATCCTTGTTCCACCAAGCAAACACTCCTCCATGATACCAGCACCATTGACCTCAGCAGCAGACCCCAGTTCCAATGGATCTGTCAGCATGTTATCAAGACAGTCCATTTTGAATTATGCAGCCTGGAGGAAAATAGGAAAGGGAAACTAGAATATTAATAATCACATCAGTAAAGGCACAAACAGGAAATTATCTTCCAGAGAGGAACGGGACTATTCACATTAAACTATAGACTCCAAGATGACCAGCTGGTTCATTCCTGCCTAATCCAGGGTATTTGATGGTCTATATTCTTAACTTAAACAAAGAGGCAGTGAGTAATGTACCTATGTTTGCTAACAGTACATCATTTTGGTTGGAATGCAAGCCATGAGGATGCGAAGGGGCCGCAAAGAGATACAGGCAAGTTGAGTCATCAACAGTGTGGCAAATAGAGTATAACATGAGAGTTTATTCTCTTCAATTGTAGGAAGAGAAATGCAGAATATGTTTTAAACGGTGTGAAACATGTAAATGTTAATTTCAGAAGGACTTGGGTGCACGCAAACAGTGATAGTACACAGGTACAGTGAACAATTAGGAAGATAAATGACATGTTGTCCTTTATTGCAAGGGATTGGAAAACCAGAATAAACAAGTCTTGGTCCAACTTTCAGAGCTTTGATGAGACCACGCCTGCAGTAAACTCAGAGAAAGGCAACACAGACAGAATGGTCAGCACTGCTGCCTCACAGCATCAGGGATCCAGGTTCAATTCCCGGCTTGGGTCACTGTCTGTCTGGAGTTTGCACATTCTCCCATATTTGCGTGGGTTACCTCTGGTTGCTTCTGTTTCCTCCCACACTCCAAAGCTGTGCAGGTTAGGTGGATTGGTCATGCTAAATTGCCGCGGAAGAAAAAGTTAGGGTAAATGGAGGGATTATGGGATATGCCTGGGTGGGATTGTGGGCAGCATAGCCTCCTTCTGCACTGTCGGAATCTATGATTCTATAATTCTGTATGTTGTTACTTATTGCAAAGAGAACGGACTATAAAAATAGGAACATTTTGCAACAGTTGTACAGGGCATTGGTGACCACGTCCAGAGAATTATGTATTTTGATCTCCTTTTAAGAAAGGATATAATTGCGTTAGAAGCAGTTCACAGAAGGTTTACTTGACTGATTCCTGTTATCTTATGAGGACAAAAACAATAGGGACAGGCCTGTTCTGCCATTCATTATGATAATGACTGATCAGCCAACTCAGTAATCTGTTCCCACTTGCTCTCATATCCTTTGATTCCCTTTGCCTCAAAAGCCATATCTAAGGACAATCTGGGCCTATATCTATTCAAGTTTAGAAGAATGAGGGGTGATACTTATTTATTATTAGGCTTACATTAACACTACAATGAAATTACCGTGAAGATCTTATTGGATCATGTAAGATCCACAGAAGACTTAGATGCTGAGAAGATCTTTCCTCTTCTGGGAGAAACAGAACAGGAGTACACTTTTAAAATAAGAGGTTCTCCTATTTAAAATGGAGCAAAGAGATTTTTTGTCTCTCAGAATTGAGAGTCTGTAGAACTCTGTTACACAGAATCCCTACAGTACAGAAGGCTATTCAGCCCATCAAATCCATATCGCCTACAATCCCACCCAGGCCCTATTTCCGTAACCCTCATTTACCCTGTTAACCTCCTACCACCAGGGTCAATTTATGGTTAAATTGGAAACTGGAGAACACGGAGGAAAACCATGCAAACTCCACACAGTGACCTGAGACCGGAATTGAACCTGGGTCCCTAGTGCTGCGAGGCAGCAGTGCTAGCCACTATGCTGCCCTCTCTGTTCCCCAGAGTGGAGGAGTTCAGGGTCAATGAATATTTTTAAAGCAGCAGTAGATATATTTTTTAACTAACAAGGGAGTTAAAGGGTATAGGGTAGAGAAGTGGAGCCAAGGACATCATCTGATAAGCTATGATCTTACTGAATACAGTGTGGGTCTACTCCTGCTCCGAATTATTATATATATATACACAAGTACTCATATATACAAGTACTGTATGAAATTTTAGCCTCAAAATTTAATTTGTATTTGGTTGCATTGGATGCAGGACAATGAAGGAAGCAGGATGTGATGGGAGCCTGGGATGAAATAGTTGTCCTATGATCAGAGGGTATGAGGGCATAGTCTCAGGATAAGGAACCAAACATTTATGACAGAGATGGGCAGACATTTCTTCAATCACAACTGTGCGTATTTGGAATTCTCTACCTTTCATTTTGAATATATTTAAGGCTTGGATAGCAGAATTTTGGCCTGTTGGGAATTAAGTGATTGGGGAATAGGTGAGAAAATGGAATTGAGGCTCAAGCTCAGCCGTGATCTTCCCGAATAGCAGAACAGCCTTAGCAGACCACCACCAAATACACAGAAAAGAGCACAAGAACCCATAAACAGCAGTACAATAAATGATGAATTAACATTTTGAGAGATCACGTGGCATAAACTTTGGACACAATACCAGGAAGAACTTGCCTGCTCTTCCTCCAATAGCCATGTGATTTTTTTACATTTGTAAGAGGGCTTAATGCCTCACCTAAAGGACTTTATTCCATTACTGATGTACTTCCTCAGTATGGCACTGGGAATGTCAGTCAAGATTGTGCTCTTGAGGCTCTGGAATGGATTTGGACCCACAACCAGATGTAAAATGACCATCCACCGGGACACAGCCGGCTTTGGGGAAGCTGAGATCCCCTCAGCCTCCATGGAGAGCAGCAAGGCAAGATCCTCATCCTGTGTCCAGCTCAGTGGACTCCTGGACAATGAGGATCTTTTCCTTGGGGCTTCTCTGGAGCTACTCTGACATTTGAACAACTTGTATTTTGGGAATGGTGCAGAGTATCAGAGCCACCGCTTTGAAAACGGGTGAGTGGAGACTGTTTCCGAGACAGAGCAATCCTGAAGCCGGCCTCAGCCTCCCCCCGCTTCACTCTCCACCCGAATGGCAGCCGGACTGAAACAACACCACCCGCCTCCACCCTATCACCCCCTCTCCTCCTCTATCCCTTACTCACCGATCACGGCTCCCTGTTTCTCCGGCCCGGGGGAAAGCTGCGACTGACGGACCGGAAGCTGCCGCCTCCAGTCGGGTTCCGGGGGGGAAGCACTTCCTGCGGCGCCAGGTGATTGGTTCCGGGTGCGGGAGAGGGGTTGCTCTGAGGAAGGTTCTGGAAGGTCAGCTCCGGCTGCTGAGGACACGGCGCTGCTGTGAGTAAGCGGAGATCGAGTTGCTCTCCACACCTCAGGTTAAAACATTGGGTTTAAATCCAACTCAGACTCCGAACATTAAACCTCTCCCTCCCTCCATAACCCAGGCCTCTCCTCACAGCTCCAGGGAGCCGGGTTCAATTCCCGGCCTCGGGATCACTCTGCACATTCTCCTCATGTCTGTCTGGGTTTCCTTCGTAAGAAATCTGACAACACCAGGTTAAAGTCCAACCAATTTATTTGATAGTAAATTCACACAAGCTTTCGAGGCCCTGCTCTTCGTTAGGCGAACGAGGTGTTCATCTGATAAAGAGTACAGCCTGGAAAGCTTGTGTGAGTTTACAATCAAATAAATTGGTTGGACTTTAACCTGGTGTTGTCAGAACTTCTTACTGTGTTTATCCCAGTCCAACACCGGCATCTCCACATCATGGGTTTCCTCCCATAGCCCAAAGATGTGCGGGTTAGGGTGGATTACCTGTGCTAAATTCCCCCCTTAGTATCAGAGGATTAACATAGACATAGAACGTTACAGCACAGAACAGGCCCTTCGGCCTTCGATGTTGCGCCGACCGATATAAAAAGCAATGCCCCTCCAAACTAAACCATTCCCTTCTCTTCCATATACTTATCAACTAACCTCTTAAACGCCACCAAACTTGGCGCATCTACAACTGCTGCAGGCAGGGCATTCCACTCCCGAACCACCCTTTGGGTAAAGAACCTGCCTCTGATATCCGTCCTATAACTATCACTCCTTAATTTAAAGCTGTGTCCCCTCGTGCTAGCTTTCTCCATCCTAGGAAAAAGGCTATCACTATCCACCCTATCTATACCTCTAATCATCTTATATGTTTCGATTAGGTAAATCGAAACGGGGTAAATTTAACAGGGTAAAGATGTAGTGTTAGGGGGATAGGGCCTCCGTGGGATTGTTGTCGACATGCCGAATGGCCTCCGGCAGGGATTCTGTGATTCTCCTCTGCTCTCAGTCTCTAATAACCCTCTCCCTGGCTGACTGATGGAGCTTGGCTGGTGCACAAACAGAACAAAGAACAAAACAGCACGGGAAACAGGCCCTTCGGCCCAGCGAGCCCGCGCCGCCATCCCGACGTTCCCACCTCTACCCGTGATCCCTGTCCATATTTATAGAGTTCTCCAACTGCTGAACGCAATGTGACTTGAATTCCCCAAGCACAAGTGACCAAAAGAGAATATTTTCTACAAGAGCAGATAAAACATGCTTTACACCATAACCAGTACACATCAGCTCTGACTGGGGTACTATATTCTGCACACTGTCCTCTATGAATGGTATGCTTTGTATAGCATGCAAGAAGCAATACTTTCATCTGTATACCAATACATGTGACAATAAAGCAAATTTAATAGGTTTAGGAAAACAAATTATTCTAATAAGAAATATATTTGACTTTAACAAATGTATAAAAGACGAACAAAATTCAAAGAACAATACAGCACAGGAAACAGGCCCTTCGGCCCTCCAAGCCCATGCCACTCATTGGTCCAACTAGACCATTTATTTGTATTCCTCCATTAGCAGTCTGTTCATGTGACTATCCAGCTAAGTCTTAAACGATCCCAGCGTATCCACTTCCACCACCCTACTTGGGATTTTCTAGAAACTATTGAATGAATTGCATGGTATCTACTGGTTGTAATTGATGTTTGGTTCTCAGAAAAGGAGTGCTGTTGGAGACAATCATTTCTACAGGAAGCAGATAAGAATAACTGCATGGTGAAACAAAGGCAACAGGACTCAAATATTGTCAGATTTTGAATTAGTCCAACTGGACACAGGTGTCAGTATAACAAAACTGAAATTGCAATAATGGGTGAATGCATCCCAGCACTGGCCAAGGAGCAGTTAATTGGAGCCTCAGATGTGAATCAAAACATGATTATACCGTCAACATTTTAAAAAATTAATTCATGGGACATGGGCATCACTGATTAGGCCAGTATTTATTGCCCATCCTAACTGCCTTTAAGGTGAGTTGGCCAGGTAGGTACACCCAAATGCTGTTAGGGAGAGAGTTTTGACTCAGGTAGCAAAAGAACTGTGATTTATTCCAAGGAAGGATGATGAATGGGGGCTTAGAAGTGGTGATGTTCCTATGCATCTGCTATTCTTGTCTTTCTAGATCGGATTGATCATGGATTTAAAAAGGAGCCTTGGTGAGTTTCTGCAGTGCAACTTGCAAGTGGTGCACATGACTGCCATTGTTTATTGGTGGTGGAGGAATTGAATGTTTGTAGGTAAATTCATGCCTACCGTTTATGTGGTAGGCATGAATATACCATCCCTACCATACCAGGTGGCATTGCAGTGCAAGTGGTTAGCATTACTGCCTCAGTGCAAGGGACCTGGGTTCAATCCCCAGCTTGGATCACCCTGTGAAGTCTGCACATTCTCCCCGTGTTGGCATTGATTAATTTAGGATGCTCTCACACTCCAAAATATTCTTCCCACAGTCCAAACAATGTGCAGGTTAGGTTGATTGTTCATGCTAAATTGCCCCTTAGTGTCGGGGAATTAGCAGGGTCAACACAGGGTGATGGGGATAGCTCCTGGGTGGGACTGTTGTTGGTGCAGGCTCAATGGGCCAAATGGCATCTTCCACTAGGGATACCGTGATTCTTTATTTTGTCCTGGATGATGTCAAGCTTCTTGAGTGTTGTTGGAGCTGCACTTGTCCTGGCAAGTGGAGGATATACCATCATACTCTTGACTTGTGCCTTGCAGATTTTGCACAGGCTTTGAGGTGTCAGGAGGTAAATTAGGCTGGATTCCCAGCTTCTGACCTACTCTGGTAACCACAAAAGTTATGTAGCTCGTCAGCTCAGTTTCTGATCAATGAAATCTCCCACGATGTTGATAATGGAGAATTCAATAGGGAGGTAATGCCAAATGTGCATGGGCAATAATTTGAATCTCTCTTGTTGGAGATTGTCATTGCCTGGCACATATATGACGGATTGTTTCTCAGCATAAGCCTGGAACTTGTCCAGATCTTGCTGCATTTGAACATGAACTACTTCAGTAGAAGGAACCATGAATGGTGTTGAACATTGTGCAATCATCAGTAAACATTCCCATTTCTGATCTTATGATGGAGGGAGGGTCATAAATGAAATGGCTATAAATAGTTGTACCTTGGTCACTACTCTGAGGAACTTCCGTGGTGTTGTCCTGGAACTGGGATGACTGATCTCCAACCACCACGACCATCTACCTTTCTGCCAAGTATGACTCCAACCAGCAGAGTTTTCCCTGAGATTTCCATCGACTCCCATTTTGCTAGGGCTCCTTGATGCTGGCCTCAGTCAAATGCTGCCTTGATGTCAAGGGTCGTCACTCTGACGTCACTTTTTTTGTCCATGTTTAAATCAAGGCTCTAATGAGGTCAGAAGCTGAGTAATCCTATTGGAACCTCAATAGGATCCTACTGGAACGTCAATGAGCAGTTTTTGCTGAGTAAGTGCCGTTTGATAGCACTGATCGTTAGGGTATTGGACCAAGTTACATTAGGAAGTCAGGCTAAACGCCAATAATTATTTTCTTTTTTGGCATACATGTAAGGATAGAAGTGATTCCACTGACAAAGTATGGATCTTTTATAGTAGCAAACTTTATTTATTCACGTAGTTTAAATATAACGTATAAGAGTTGAACACTCTTCAAAAATGACAGGAAGCAACTTTACTTTCTAGCTTAAGATTGTTCTATTTGCAAATAAGCCCCATTCGTTAATAAATCAAAACCAGTTTCAAATACATTTAGCAAATCAAGGCACAGTTGCTATAAATTATGTTAACTGTCTTGAAGCTTCCGTGGAGAGTTTGTGAAGAGTGAGTGAATTTCGCAGGAATGGCCTGCACATGCGTTGACTTTAGTAAACCTCTAACAGCAACTGTCTAGTTTTTCCCTGCTACAGACATAGCTCTTCCCATTATCACAACAACACCTGATGGATAACTCATGATCCTTTCAATCAGCCTAATCAAAAACTTTCCCAGGGGGAACCTCCATCTGTAAACAAAAATCCATTAGCTCTATCCTAATATCTATCTGTATAATACTACTAAACTGAGTAATTATCCTGCTCTGCCAGCTTGTGAGCTGTATTTCTTCCAGACATGCTGACTGCCTGTAAAATAAAGCTGAATTTTTAAACATGCTTCCAAAACAAAAAAAATCAACTCTATGACTATCATCACTTCTCCTCCTTTAAAAGGACAAACAAAACAAAATGATGGCTTCATTTTTCTAAAGCTTCGATAGTTTTTCACAATTAGTACGTTATACAGTTTCATTTAAGCATGCAGATTTAACAGCGGTATAGTCCAGTTCTGTCTCTTTTCAAACATTGAACATTCTATTCTTTATCAAAGTTGTGATAAAGCATCTGCAGTCATGTTCTCTCTTCCTGCCACGTGTATAATCTCCAGAAAAATAAACTGCATCCAAACAGTCTTGCATTTTTATTTTTAAATTTATCCAGAAACTTTAATGGATAAAGGGACTTGGGAGTCCCTGGGAAGTGTGTAAATAGATGATGATATTGATGTATTTGTTTTTATCCTACAGGTGCTTTGGTCCACCTTGTTGTCTAATGAGGGGCATACACGCGATGGGTTGTGAGAGGGCTGCTCTTGGATCTTTTTCAAGAGTATCCTAGTGCTTCACGTCGTTAGTGTACGCTTGACCTGGACCATTTGATGGGCAACACGACAGCTCAGTGACTATCGCTGTGCTGTGCAGATACATGGATTTGGGCCTGTGTCTGTGGGAGTTTGCGCATTCTCCCCGTGCTTGCGTGGGTTTTCTCCGGGTGCTCCGGTTTCCTCCCACATCCCAAAGATGTGCTCTTAGACTAATTGGCAAAACAAATTCTCCCTAAATTGTCTCAAATTTGGTTTTTAATCCATAGATCTATAAACATGGACAGGGATCACGGGTAGAGATGGGAACATCGGGATGGTGGCGCGGGCTCATTGGGCCGAAGGGCCTGTTTCCCGTGCTGTTTTGTTCTTTGTTCTTTGATAATGATTAGAGTATAAAATTATCTATGAAGAATTGCTGGCAACATAAATATTACATAAATGTTGCATTGCCAGCACTTAACTCAGCGTCTCCTCCATGGTCAAATATTTCTTTTGATGAATATTTTGATTTTTAGGAAAATACCCAGCAAGCCTTTGTCCTTTCTGTCTTCTTGTAAAGTCCAGCAAGAGTGCCCATATCATTGTGTCATCAACATTGGTGTGGCACTTAACTCAGTTTTCAGATTGTCAAATATTTCCTGCCATTCAAATGCCCACAGAAATCTCCTGTGCTTTTAGCACTTGTCAGTGGAGCAACCACACTGCTAAAATTTGGCACAAATTTCCTGTGAAACCACTCATGCCCAGGAATCTCAGCATTTCTCTTCTTATTGGTAATATTGGGAATGCCCCAATAACTTTCATTTTCATATGTGCGTGTCCAATTGTGAATGGTCAAAACGTGACATAGGCTTTTGCAGATTCACTTTTAGCCAGCTTTATCACCGAGCCTGCCTCCTGTAGTTAAACGAGCAATTCCTTCAAATATTGAAAATGTCCCTTCCATGATCCACCAGATTGTCAATGTTCACTGCTCAGTTACTTAGTTCAGAAGTGACCTTATTGGTTAGGGTTTGGAATGTTGTTGCTATATTCATCATTCCAAATGCCATGACTTTAAACTGATCCAAACCATTAAGCAAAATCCCAAAAGCCAAAACTTCCTTTGTTCTTTCTGGTAAAGATATTTATCAGTATTCTTTAAGTAAATCAAATAAATCAAAAAACTTGTTTCTCCAACCTTTTCAATGTAGTTTTCCAATTGAGGAATAAGATATGAATCTGACTTCATAATTGCGTTGATTTTTCTATAGTCCACACATAACACTTGTCTCTCTGTTTTGGTACCATCATGATAAATGAGTTCCAATCACCGCAACTCACTTAAATGATACCATTTTTGAACATGCTTTCAATCTCTTTTTGAATCTGTGCCAGTTTTAATGTTGCTTAATTGGAACATCACATCATGCACAATTACTTCTGTAATTCCCATTCTGTTTCCACATATAGCTCAATGTGATTGAAAGAACTTTCTCGGGTCATTTTGATTTTCATCTGGAAGTTAACTCAGTAATTTATCCAATTTCTGATTACTTCCTCATTGTCTAATCTAATTTGAGGGATGTCTAATCTAATTTGAGGGATGTCAAATGCAGAATAATCTGGATTTGATTTATTTATTCACACTCAGTTGTAATAAGTAACACATCCTACTTCTGCTTTCCTTCCCTATCAAAATATTGTTTTAGCATATTAACATGACACAAGCTGTGAGTTTTCCTCCTCTCTTTTGCGTTCTTATTAAATAATTCACCTCACTCAATTTTGATAAGGCCCACTAAACCTTGCTTTTAATGGTTCACGTACCACTAATAATAATGATATTTTCATTAAAAAAAAACTCTGAATTTTTGATCTCAACACTTTTTTCACCACATGCCAATGATACAATAAGAAGTCTCACAATATGGGGTTAAAATCCAACAGATTTATTTGGAGCATTGCTCCATCAGGTGAGTGACTTGTTATACTTTAATCTGGTGTTGTGGGACTTCTTACTATGCCCATCCCAGTCTAACACCGGCATCTCCACATCATGGATACCAGTGATAAGGAAGGAGTGTTGGAAAAGCAATAGTCAATCGCGGGTATATAAGAAAATAAAGGAGGGTATCAAATTGAAAAAAATTTATACGATGTGACAAAGATTTGTGGGAAGCTAGAGGATTGGGAAATCTTTAGAAGTCAATAGAAAGCCATAGGAAAAACTATAAAGAACAGTAAGATAGATTATGAGAATGACCTAGCTCAAATAGGTAGCAAATGTTTCTACAAATACGTAAAAAGAAAGAATGGCTACAGTAAACAATGGACCTTTTACAGGATGAGGAGAATGATTTAATAACAAGAAATGAGGAAATGACCGAGACATTGAACAGTTATTTTGTGTTGGTCTTCACAGTGGAAGACACAAATAACATGCCAAAAATTGATCACAGGAAAGCTATGACAAGGCTAGCTGAGGACGTAGAAATGATCATTATCACGAAAGGAGCAGTGTTAGGTAAACTAATGGGACTGAAGGTAGACAAGTCACTGGGCCTTGATGGAATGTACCTCATGTATCCTAGAAGAGATGCTGGGGAAATAGCAAATGCACTTGTGGATTCTGGGGTGATTCCAGCAGATTGGAAAACAGCAAATATGACGTCACTGTTTAAAAAAAGGAAGTAGACAAAAGATGGGTTAGCTTAACTTCCATAGTGGGGAGAATGCTTGAATCTATCATTAAGGAAGAAATAGCGAGACATCTGGATAGAAATTGTCCCATTGGGAACACAGCATGTGTTCATAAAAGGCAGGTTAACTTGGTGCAATTCTTTGAGGACATTATGAGCACAGTGGACAACAGGGAACCAGTGGGTGTGATGTATCTGGATTTCCAGAAGGCATTCAACAACGTACCACACAAAAGACTGGTGCATAAGATAAAGGTGCACGGCATTACAGGTTATGTATTAGCATGGATAGTGGGGGATAAATGGGTATTTTTCTGGTTGGTGTTAATGACTAGTGGTGTGCCTCAGGGATCAGTGTAGGGATTGCAATTGTTCACAACTAAACAGATGATTTGGAGTTGGGGACCACATGTAGTATGTCACAGTTCATAGGTGACACTAAGATGAGTGCCAGAGCAAAGTGTGCAGAGGGCACTGAGTGTCTCTAAAGTGATGGAGATAGTTTGAGTGAGCAAGGGTCTGACAGATGGAATACAATGTTGATAAATGTGATTAATCTGTTTTGTTAGGAATATCAACAAAATGGACTATTATTTAAATGGTAAAATTATTGCAGCGTGCTGCTGTGCAGAGGGATCTGGGTGTAGTTGTGCATGAATCGCAAAAAGTTGGTTTGCAGATGCAGCAGGTAATTAAGACAAATGGAATTTTGTCCTTTATTGTGAGAGGAATGGAGCTTAAAAACAGCGAGATTATGTGACAGCTGTGTAAGTGCTGGTGAGGCCACATCTGGAGTACTGTGTACAGTTTTGGTCTCCTTACTTGAGAAAGGATATACTGGCATTGGAGGGGGTGCAGAGGAGATTCACTCGGTTGATTCCAGAGTTGAAAGAGTTGGCTTATGAGGACAGACTGAGTAGACTAGGACTGTACTCATTGTAATTCAGAAGAATGAGGGAACACTTTATAGAAATATATCAGATTATGAAGAGAATAGAGAAGATATAAGCAGGGAGGTTGTTTCCACTGGTGGGTGAAATCACAGAACTAGGGGACATAGCCTCAAAATAAGGGCACGTAGATTTAGGACTGAATTGAGGAGGAACTTCTTCACCCAAAGGATTGTGAATCTGTGGAATTCCCTACCCAGTGAAGCAATTGAGGCTATCCCATTGAGTGTTTTTGAGGCAAGGATAGATTTTTGAACAGTAAAGGAATATGTAAAACAGTAAAGGTTATAATGAAAGGGTGCGTAAGTGGAGCTGAGTCCATGGAAAGATCAGCCACGATCTTATTGAATGATGGAGCAGTCTTGGGAGGGCCAAATGGCCTACTCTCAGTTCTTATGTTCTGTGAAATGCTGTCTAGCCAATTTACTAGCCCTAAGTTTGATGTATAGTTCAACAATGTAGTCTTAGAATCCTAATTCACTAATTTTTCCATGATCAATTTAAGTGAATCCTCTTACCTCATGACAAAAAAATCAATTTGAATGGATTGAATTTAATTGATTCATTCAGTGCATCCCATATTACAAAAAGTACAAATGGAATTCCTTTATCCAATCCTCTGGATAGTCTTGACTATAAACCCTTAGTTTTTAAAGTTTGATGCCATCGCTGTAACATCAGGCAACATCCTTGTAAATCTCCTCTGCACCCTTTCTACAGCTTCCACATCCTTTCTGCAATGAGGCGACCAGAACTGAGCACAATACTCCAAGTGGGGTCTGACAAGGGTCTTACACAGCTGCAGCATTATCTCCCGACTCCTAAGCTCAATTCCTCAATTGATGAAGCCCAGTACACCATATGTCTTCTTAACCACAGCCTCTATCTGTGAAGCTGATTTGAGTGTCCTACAAACCCAGACCCCAAGATCCACTGCTAAGAGTCTTGCCCTTAATTTTATAATCTGTCATCCTATTTGACCTGCCAAAATGAATCACTGCACACTTAACTGGGTTGAACTCTATCTGCCGCTTCTCTGTACAGTCTTGCATCCTATCAATGTCTCGCTGCAACTTCTGACATCTCTCCAGACTATCCACAACACCTCCAACCTTTGAGTCATCAGCAAACTTACCAACTCATCCCTCCACTTTCTCATCCAGGTCATTTTTAAAAATCATAAAGAGTAAGGATCCCAGAACAGATCCCTGGACCACTCCACTGATGACCGACCTCCATGCAGATAAAGACCCATCTACAACCACTTTTTGCCTTCTGCGGGCAAGCCAGTTCTGAATCCACAGAGCAATGTCTCCTTGGATTCCATGACCCCCCAATAAAGCCTTGCATGGGGGACCTTATCAAATGCCTTGCTGAAGTCCATATAAACCACAACTACTGCTCTTCCTTCATCAGTGTGTTTAAACACATTCTCAAAAAAATTCAATCAGGCTCATGAGGCATGATCTGCCTTTGACAAAGCCATGCTGACTATTCTTGATCACATTATACATCTTCAAATGTTCATAAATCATGTCTCTTAGGATCTTCTCCATCAACTTACCAACCACTGGAGGTTAGACTCATTGGTCTATAATTTCCTGAGCTATCTCTTCTCCCTTGAATAAAGGAACAATGTCCGCAATCCTCCAAAATCACTCCTGTCTCCATTGATGACGCAAAGATCATTGCCAGAGGCTCAGCAATCTCTTCTCTCGCCTCCCATAGTAACCTGGGGTACATCCCATCCAGCCTTGGCAACTTATCTAACTTGATGCTTTTCAAAAGCTCCAACATATCCTCTTTCTTAATGTCTGCATACTCAAGCTTTTCAGTCCGCAACGAGTCTGCACTACAACTACCAAGATCCTTTTCTGATCTCTGCAATTTCTACTAGTTTTATACAAACTTCCCATCGTCACACTTCATATGTCCTATTCCTTCACGTCTTATCCTCTTGCTCTTCACATACTTGTAGAAAGCCTTGGGGTTTTCCTTAGTTATATCTGACTCCTCCTAGCTGTCCTAATTTCTTTAAGTTCCTTCCTATGAGTCATATACTGTTCTAGATCTCTAGCATTACCTAGTTCCCTGAATCTTTCTTAAGCTTTTCTTTTCTTCTTGACTAAATTCATTACAGCTTTCATGCATCTCAGTTCCTTTAACCTACCATAACTTCCCTGTCTCATTGGAATGTTGCTGTACAGAACTCCAGACAAATATTCCTGGAAAATTTGTCACATTTCTTCTGTAAATTTCTCTGAGAAAATCTCTTTCCAATTTATGCTTCTAAGTTCCTGCTTGATATCTTATAATTCCCCTTATTCCAATTAAACACTTTCCTAGTTTGCCTGATCCTATCTGTCTGCATTGCTAACGTAAAGGAGACAGTTATGATCACTATCCCCAAAATGCTCTCCTTCTGAGAGATCAAACACTTGTCCAGGTCCATTTCACAGTACCAAATCAAGTACAGCCTCTTCTCTTGTAGGCTTATCCACCTATTATGTCAGGAAACCTTCCTGAACACACCTAACAAACTCCTCCCCATCTAAACCCTTTGCCTTAGGGGAATTCCAATCGATGTTTAGGAAACTAAAATCTCCCATCTGTTATTATTACCTTTCCAGGATCTGTTTCCCTATCTGCTCTTCAACCTCCCTGTTACTATTGGATGGCCTATAGAAAACACCCAGTAAAGTTAATGATCCCTTCCTGTTCCGAACCTCCACCCACAGAGACTCTGTAGACAATCTCTCCATGGTGTCCACTTTCCTACGGTTGTGACACTATCTCTGATCAACAGTGTCACTCCCCCATCTCTTTTTCCTCCCTCTGTCCCTTCTGAAACATTTGAAATCTGACACTTGAAGTATCCAGTCCTGTTCCTGAGTCATCCAAGTCTCTGTAATGGCCACCACATCACATTTCCAAGTAGTGATTCACGCTCTAAGCTCATCCACTTTGTTCACACTACTTCTTGCATTAAAATAGACACATCTCAAACCTTCAGTCTGAGCACTCCCCTCCTCCATCACCTGCCTATCCTCCCTCTGACACTGTCAACAAGCTCCCTCTATTTGTGAGCTAACCTCCTCTCTCCCAGTCACTTCACTTTGATTCCCACCCCCCAACATTCTAGTTTAAAATCTCCCCAGCAGCCTTAGCAAACCTCCCCATTAGGATATTGGTTTCCCTGGGATTCAAATGTAACCTGTTGTTTTTGTACAGGTCACACCTGCCCCTAAATGATCCCAATGATCCAGGAACCCGAATCCCTGCCCCTTATTCCAATCCCTCAGCCACGCATTTATCTTCTACTTCTTTCCATTCTTACTCTCACTGCCTAGTGTCACAGGCAGTAATCCCAAGATTACTACCTTTGCATTCCTTCTCCTCAACTCTCTACCTAACTCCCTATATGCTCTTTTCACGACCCCCTTCCCTTTTCCTACCTATGTCAGTGGTATCAATATGTATCACAACCTCTGGCTCCTCTCCCTCCCGCTTCAGGATATGTTGGGTGTGATTAGAAACATCCCAGATCCTGGCACAGGGAGGCAAACCAGCATTCGAGACTCCCGTCTGCCTCCACAAAATCGCTGTCCGAACCCCTCACTGTATAGTCCTTTATCACTACTGCTTTCCTCCGCCTATCCTTACCCTTCTGAGCTACAAAGCCAGACTCTGCGCCGGAGGCATGGCAAATGCTGCTTCCACCAGGTAGGCTCTTCCTCCCCTGCCCCCCCTCAACAGTACTCAAACAGGAGTCCTTATTACTAAGGGGCACAGCCACTGGGGTACTCTCTAGCACCAGACCTTTCCCCTTCCTACCATGACCCACTTGCCTACCTCCCGTGGCTTTGGTGTGACTGCCTACCTGTAATCTATTATCTCCTCGTTCTCCTTAAGCTGCAGCTCCAGTTCCCTAACATGGTCCCTCAGGCACTTGGCTCAGATATGGATGTCCGGGAGGATAGGAGAATCCAGGAACTCCCATGTTTGACACTGAGAACAACAAACTGGCCTCACACTCATAATTCCCCTTTTCAAAGAACACAGGGAAAAAAAACCAGGAACTGAACCTATCTTGCCTTGCCCATTTCCACATAAGCCTGTTGAGCTAAAGCCCTTTAGCTCTCACTCTGCTACCTGCTCACTCTGCTGCCCGTTACTGGAACTGCCCGCTATATAGTGCGGTGTGCTTTTTAAACTTCGCATGCTAACAAACCCTTCCCAGGTCACCCCTCAGCCTACTTCTGTTTTACGGTTAAAAAAACTTGTAAAAAAGAGGAACCCTGTGAAAAACTAAAAAATACTCCCTCCACTAATCGCTCTTCCTCTCTACTTGCTTCGACGAACAATACTTCTTGCTGCCTTGGCAAAGCAGCCAGTATAATTAAAGATCCCACACATTCTCTCTTTCACCTTCCATCAGGAAAAAGTCTGAGATTATGTACCAACCGACTCAAGAACAGCTTCTTTGCTGCTGCCATCAGACTTTTGAATAGACCTACCTTGCAATTAAGTTGATCTTTCTTTATACCCTTTTTATGACCGTAACACTACATTCTGCACTCTCTTGTTTCCTAGACTATGAACGGTATGCTTTGTATAGCGCACAAGAAACAATACTTTTCACTGTATGCTAATATGTTAGGAATTAGGAATTTATGTTAGGATGTTATGTTAGGAATGTGTTGTGGATGTTAGGAAAGAGGATGTGTTAGACCTGTTAAATTCTATCAAGATAGACAAGTCGCCAGGACCGGATGGGATGTACCCCAGGTTATTGTGGGAGGTGAGGGAAGTGGTTGCAGAGCCCCTGGCGATGATCTTTGCGTCATCCATGGAAACGGGAGAGGTTCCGGAGGATCGTGGATGTGGTTCCTATCTTTAAGAAAGGGAACAGGGATAGTCCAGGAAATTACCAACCGGTGAGTTTGACTTCAGTGGTTGGTAAGCTGATGAAGAGGCTTCTGAGGGATAAGATACATGAACATTTGGAGAAGTTTGGACTGATTAAAAGTAGCATGGTTTTGCCAAGGGCAGGTCATGCCTTATGAGCCTAGTTGAGTTCTTTGAAAATGTGACTGAACACATTGACGAAGGAAGGGCGGTGGACGTAGTGTACATGGACTTTAGTAAGGCGTTCGATAAGGTCCCACATGAAAGGCTTCTGGAGAAGGTGAGAGGGCATGGGATCCAAGGGGCTTTGGCCTCGTGGATCCAGAACTGGCTTGCCAGCAGAAGGCAGAGAATGGTTGTGGATGGGTCTTGTTCTGCATGGAGGTCGGTAACCAGTGGAGTGCCCCAGGGATCTGTTCTGGGACCCCTGCTGTTTGTCATTTTCATAAATGACCTGGATGAGGAAGTGGAGGGATGGGTTAGCAAGTTCGCCGACGATACAAAGATCGTTGGTGTTGTGGATGGTCTGGAGGGATGCCAAAAGTTGCAGCGGGACATAGACAGGATGCAAGACTGGACGGAGAAGTGGCAGATGGACTTCAACGCAGATAAATATGTAGTGGTCCATTTTGGCAGGAATAATGGGATGAAGGAGTACAATATAAGGGGTAGGAGTCTTAGCTGTGTTGTAGAGCAAAAGGATCTCGGGGTCCGGGTCCATAGGACTCTTAAATCGGCTTCGCAGGTGGAGGAAGTGGTCAAGAAGGCGTACGGTGTACTGGCCTTCATTAATCGAGGAATAGAGTTTAGGAGTCAGGAGGTAATGATGCAGCTCTATAAGACTCTTGTCAGACCCCAGTTGGAGTATTGTGCGCAGTTCTGGTCGCCTCATGATAGGAAGGATGTAGAGGCTATTGAGAGAGTTCAGAGGAGATTTACAAGGATGCTGCCTGGATTGGGAGGCAGGCCTTATGAAGATAGGTTGAGGGAGCTGGACTCTTCTCACTGGAGAGACGTAGGTTGAGAGGCGACCTGATAGAGGTTTATAAAATGTTGAGAGGAATAGATAGGGTGGACTCTCAGAGACTACTTCCCCGAGCTGAAATGGTCACTACGAGAGGACACAGATTTAAGGTGCAGGGAAGCAAATACAAAGGAGAGGTCAGGGGTAGGTTTTTCACTCAGAGGGTGGTGAGTGAATGGAACCGACTGCCGTCGGAGGTTGTTGAGGCAAACTCACTGGGGTCTTTAAGAGACTTCTGGATGAGTATATGGAAAAGAATAGGATAGGGGGTTATAGATAGGTCTGTGGATTGGTAGATGTGATCGGCGCAACTCGTGGGCCGAAGGGCCTGTTTGTGCTGTATTGTTCTATGTTCTGTGTTGAACAATAATAAATCAAATCAAAAATTAAGAACAGCACAGATTAATGCAGATAAATGTGAGGTATTTCACTTTGGAAGGACAAACCAAGGTAGAACATACAAGGTAAATGGTAGGACACTGAAGAGTGCAATAGATCAGAGAGATCTGGAATACGGATATATAGAACATAGAACATAGAACATAGAACAATACAGCACAGAACAGGCCCTTCGGCCTTCGATGTTGTGCCGACCAAAATAAAAAGCAATGCCCCTCCTAACTAAACCATTCCCTTCTCATCCATATACTTATCAACTAACCTCTCAAACGCCACCAAACTTGGCGCATCTACAACAGCTGCAGGCAGGGCATTCCACTCCCTAATCACTCTTTGAGTAAAGAACCTACCTCTGATATCCGTCCTATAACTCATACCCCTTAATTTAAAGCTGCGTCCCCTCGTGCTAGCTTTCTCCATCCTAGAAAAAGGCTATCACTGTCCACCCTATCTAAACCTCTAATCATCTTATATGCTTCAATAAGATCCCCTCTTAGCCGCCTCCTTTCTAACGAAAACAACCTTAAATCCTTCAACATCTCTTCATAGGACCTGCCCTCCATACCAGGCAACATCCTGGTAAACCTCCTCTGTACCCTCTCCAATGCCTCCACATCTTTCTTATACTGTGGCGACCAGAACTGCACACAATACTCCAAGTGCGGCCGCACTAGAGTTTTGTACAGTTGCAACATGATGCTGCGCTCCTAAATTCAATCCCCCTACCAATAAAAGCTAAGACTCCATATGCCTTCTTAACAACTTTATCCACTTGACTGCCTACTTTCAGGGATCTATTGACACATACACCAAGATCCTTCTGTTCCTCAACACTATTAAGAGCCTACCATTAGCCCTATACTCTACACATTTATTGTTCCTGCCAAAGTGCATTACCTCACACTTTTCCACATTAAACTCCATTTGCCACCTCTCGGCCCAGCTCTGCTCTATAATTCCCGAAAAGTGGCGTCACAGTTAGATAGGGTCGTAAAGAATGCTTTTGGTACAATGGCCTTTATAAATCAAAGTATTGAATATACTGAATGTTACAGTGAAGTTGTATAAGACATTGGTGAGGCTGAATTTAGACTACTGTGTGCAGTTTTGGTCACCTAATTACAGGAAGGATATTAATAAGGTTGAAAAAATGCAAAGAAGGTTTACAAAGATGTTGCCGGGACTTGAGAAAGTGAGTTACAGAGAAAAGTTGAATAGGTTAGGACTTTATTCCCTGGAGCGTAGAAGAATTGAGGGGATATTTGATAAAAGGTGTATAAAATTCTGATGGATGTAGATAGAATGAACGCAAGCAGACTTTTTCCACTGAGGCTAGGGGAGAAAAAAACTCGAGGACATGCATTAATGGCAAAAGGAGAAAAGTTTAAAGGGAATATTTGGGGGGGGGGGGCTACACAGAGAGTAATGGGAGTGTGGAATGAACTGCCAGTTGAAGTGGTGAAAACAGGCTCACTTTTAACATTTAAGAAAAACTTAGATAGGTTTATGGATGAGAGGGGTGTGGAGAGATATAGCTTAGGTGCAGGTCAGTGGGACTAGGCAGAAAGAATGGTTCAGCACAGACAAGAAGGACCAAAAGGCCTGTTTCTGTGCTGAAATTTTGAATGGTTCTATTATTAATAGACAGATTATGTAAAATAAATCTAATAAATGTTTTAATAAAGTAACAGCAGATTATTGAAGAGAATGCAGTGGATGTTATTTATATGGATTTTAGAAAGTGTTTTGACAAAGCACCAAAGTAAAAGGTTAGTTAAAATAATTGTGGCAACTTGGATCAAGAATTGGTTCAAGGACAAACAGTGTGAACATAGAACAATACAGCACAAACAGGCCCTTCGGCCCACGAGTTGCGCCAATCACATCTACCAATCCACAGATCTATCTATAACCCCCTATCCTATTCTTTTCCATATACTCATCCAGAAGTCTCTTAAAAGACCCCCAGTGAGTTTGCCTCATTCAACCTCCGACGGCAGTCGGTTCCATTCACTCACCACCCTCTGAGTGAAAAACCTATCCCTGACATCTCCATTGTATTTGCTTCCCTGCACCTTAAATCTGTGTCCTCTCATAGTGACCATTTCAGCTTGGGGAAATAGTCTCTGAGAGTCCACCCTATCTATTCCTCTCAACGTTTTATAAACCTCTATCAGGTCGCCTCTCAACTTACGTCTCTCCAGTGAGAAGAGTCCCAGCTCCCTCAACCTATCTTCATAAGGCCTGCCTCCCAATCCAGGCAGCATCCTTGTAAATCTCCTCTGAACTCTCTCAATAGCCTCTACATCCTTCCTACAATGAGGCGACCAGAACTGCGCACAATACTCCAACTGGTGTCTGACAAGAGTCTTATAAAGCTGCATCATTACTCCTAAACTCTATTCCTCGATTAATGAAGGCCAGTACACCGTACGCCTTCTTGACCACTTCCTCCACCTGCGAGGCCGATTTAAGAGTCCTATGGACCCGGACCCCGAGATCCTTCTGCTCTACAACACAGCTAAGACTCCTACCCCTTGTATTGTACTCCTTCATCCCATTATTCCTGCCAAAATGGACCACTACACATTTATCTGCGTTGAAGTCCATCTGCCACTTCTCTGCCCAGTCTTGCATCCTGTCTATGTCCCGCTGCAACTTTTGGCATCCCTCCAGACCATCCACAACACCAACGATCTTTGTATCGTCGGCAAACTTGCTAACCCATCCCTCCACTTCCTCATCCAGGTCATTTATGAAAATGACAAACAGCAGGGGTCCCAGAACAGATACCTGGGGCACTCCACTGGTTACCGACCTCCATGCAGAACAAGACCCATCCACAACCATTCTCTGCCTTCTGCCGGCAAGCCAGTTCTGGATCCACGAGGCCAAAGCCCCTTGGATCCCATGCCCTCTCACCTTCTCCAGAAGCCTTTCATGTGGGACCTTATCAAACGCCTTACTAAAGTCCATGTACACTACGTCCACCGCCCTTCTTTCGTCAATGTGTTCAGTCACATTTTCAAAGAACTCAACTAGGCTCATAAGGCATGATGCTATATGCATGATGTGCTAAAATATTGTTTCTCAATCTGGAGAATGGTGTCACAGAAGGATCAATGATGAGACTTCTCGTATATATACATGCAAGCATGCACTCGTGCACAAGACATGGCAAGCAGTGACGATTATACTGATCAACCACAAAAGTACACAGGCCTGCAGTGAAGAGAAGTGACAGGTGGAATTTAATACAGAGACGTGAGAGATGATAGATTTTGGCAGAATAGCAAAAGTAATATAAATATAATGCCATATTTCTATAGTGTGCAGGGACAAAGGGATCTAGGGATTTTTGTGTACGAATCCCAAGGCAGGGCGTATTGAGAGAACAGCTAGCAAAAACACAGGATACCAATGTGGCTTTATAAATGAGGCACTGAGTACAAAAGCAGGAATGTTAAACTGTATCTTCATAATTCTCTTGCTGGGCAAGATTATCCTGTTTTGATAACCACAGGATATAAAGGCTTCTGAGTGCGTGTAGAGATTTATCAGAAAGGTTCCTGGCATAAAATAATTTTAACTACAAGGTGAAGCTGGAAAAGCCTATGTTGTTCTTGAAGTCATGATGTGGAGATGCCAGAATTGGACTGGGGTAAATACAGTAAGAAGTCTCACAACACCAGGTTAAAGTCCAATCAGTTTATTTGGTAGTAAACCCACAAGCTTTCGGGGTTTGCCCTTTCAGTGAGAGAACTCTCCACTCACCTGATGAAGGGGCAAATCCTTAAAGGTTGTGGGTTTACTGTCAAATAAACTGGTTGGACTTTAACCTGGTGTTGAGAGACTTCTTACTATTGTTCTTGGAGCACAGCAAGTTGAGGAGATCTCAGATAGAGATACACAAGATAAGAAGTTTCAATAAAATAGACGAAGAACAGCTGTTTCCATCGACTGATTATACAAAGCCGGGAGATGCAAAGGGAATGTGAGGAAGAACATATTTACTACAGCGAGAGGGAATCCCTGACTCCAGTGCCTATGCCAGTGCTAGAAGCGGAGATAATTAGAGATTTTAAAAGGGGCAGGACATACACAGCAGTCTGCACTAACTGACGCCGGAGATATTACAAGACAGCTTTAACCAATGTAACTGTTACTCGAACCAGCACAGAACCTAGGACAGATCTTAACACTAGCGAGTAAACTCACTAAGATTTCAAGACTGTGTTCATTAGAACCTGTTTTTTTACTGACTTTGGTGAAACAGCTAATCAGTTGAATTATGAGTTTTCACATTGATATTTTTAATTATGCCTTTCTATCTCTGGTAACCTCCTCCAGCCTCCTGTAAATTCCCTGGTCCTTTAGTGCCAGCAATGGCAGCTGTGCTTTCAGTCATTTAACTCCTACTCTGCAAACTTCTCCCTAAACCTCCCCACATCTCCTCATTTCACACCCATTTCTTTTACCAAGATTTCAGTCACTCCTGTGAATCTCTCCTCTGTTCCACTTGCTGGAATGTAGGGTGCGCTGCACTGTGTCTCAATGCTAAAGCTGCTTTTCTAATACAAATGTGTGAAATATTTAGTGTGCATCTCTGAGTGAACGAGAAAAGCAGAGGGAAATGTGAGAATTGCAGACAGCAAAGTTCTGCTTGATAAAAAGCAGGCATCCAGAAGACACAGGAGCAGCAGTAGGCCTCTTAGTCCATCACGCCTGCTCCATTCAAGATCATCACTGATCTGATGTGATAATCCTCAATTCTATTTTCTCACATCCCATAGTCTTTGATTCCCTTACTGATTAAAAATCTGTCCATCTTAGCCCTCGACATACTGAACCCAGCCTCTACAGCCCTCTGCGGTAAAAAATCCCCAAGATACACTAACCTCATAAAAAAATTCTCATCTCTGCCTTAAATGGGCAACGCCTTAGTCTAAAATGATCTCCTCTGATTTCAGACTCTCTAACAAGAGGAAACAACCTCTCTGTATCCATTCAATCAATCCCCCCCAGAATCCTAGATATCTCTATAAGGTTGCCTCTCCTCCTAAACTCCAATGAGTACAGGCCCAACCGATTTAACTTCTCCTCATAAGTGAATTCCCCCCCATACCCAGATCAACCTGTTGAACCTTCTCTGAGCTGCCTCCAATGTCAGTGTATCTTTGCTCAGATTTGGGGACAGTACTTTTCACAGAATTCTAGGTGTGGTCTGTCTAGTTCTTTATATAGTTTTAGCAGGACCTCCCTATTTTTATTCTCCATTCCCTGTGAAACAAAGGCCAACATTCCATTTACTTTTCCATATCACCTGCTGATCCTGCATGCTAGTTTTTGTGATTTATGCACAAGGATTTCCAAATCCCTCTGTGCCTCGGCTTTCTGCAGTCTTTCTCCATTTAAATAATATTCTGCTTCTTTATTCTGCTTGGGACTGAATGGGATGTACCCCAGATTACTGTGGGAAGTGAGGGAAGTGATTGCAGAGCCCCTGGTGATGATCTTTGTGTTGTCAATGGAGATGGGAGAGGTTCCGGAGGACTGCGGATGTGGTTCCTATTTTCAAGAAAGTGAACAGGGATAACCCAGAAAATTACCAACCAGTGAGTCTGACCCCAGTGGTTGGTAAGTTGATGGAAAGGATCCTGAGGGACAGGATTTATGAGCATTTAGAGAAGTTTAGTTTGATCAGAAATAGTCAACACGACTTTGTCAAGGGCAGATCATGCCTTATGAGCCCAGTGGAGTTCTTTGAAAATGTGACTAAACACATTGATGAAGGAAGAGAGGTGGATGTGGTTTACATGGATTTCAGCAAGGCGTTTGATAAAGTACCCCATGCAAGACTTCATGCTTTACTTCATAAAGTACCCCATGCAAGAGAAGGTGAGAGGGCATGGGATCTGAGGGGCTTTCCAGAACTGGCTTTCCTGCAGAAGGCAGGGAGTGGTTGTGGATGGGTCTTCTTCTGCATGGAGATCGGTCACCAGGAATCTGTTCTGAGACCCTTGCTGTTTGTCATTTTCATAAATGACCTGGATGAGGAAGTGGAGGGATGGGTTAGTAAGTTCACTGACGATACGAAGGTGGGTGGTGTTGTGGATAGTCTGGAGGGCTGTCAGAAGTTACAGCGAGACATCGATAGGATGCAAGATTGGGCGGAGAAGTGGCAGATGGACTTCAACGTGGATACATCTGTAGTGGTCCATTTTGGCAGGACCAATGGGTTGAAGGAGTATAATATCAAGGGTAGGAGTCTATCCTTGGCAGTGTTGAGGAGCAGAAGGATCTTGGGGTCCGGGTCCATAGGACTCATAAAATCGGCCTCACAGGTGGAGGATGTGGTCAAGAAGGCGTATGGTGTACTAGCTTTCATTAATTGAGGAATTGAGTTTAGGGGTCAGGAGGTGATGCTGCAACTTGATAAGACCCTTGTCAGACTCCACTTGGGAGTATTGTGCACAGTTCTGGTTGCCTCACTATAGGAAGGATGTGGAAGCTATTGAGAGGGTGCAGAAGAGATTTGCAAGGATGTTGCCTGGATTGGGAGGTTAGGGAGCTAGGTCTCTTCTCCCTGGAGAGACGAAAGTTGAGAGGCAATAGAGGTGATAGAGTTTTATGAGATGTTGAGAGGAATAGATAAGGTGGGGGATAGATATGTCTGCGTGGGGTTTCCTCCAGGTGATCTTGTTTCTTTCCACAGTCCAAAGATGTACAGGATAGATGGATTGGCTGTGCTAAGTTGCCCTTAGTATTAGGAGAAGTAGCAAGGTAAACATGTGGTATTATGGGAATAGGATCTGGTTGGGATTGTGATTGATGCCGAATGGCCTCCTTCTGCACCGTAAGAATTCTATGATTAGCTTCTATGATTTCCTACATTATATTCCACCTGCCAAATATAATGTAGGAAATTACTCACCTAACCTGGCTACATCTCTCTGGACTTGTTGGGTGGAATTTTTACAGCCTCACTTGGGCAAAATTGCAAAATCCTCCCCAAGGCCAACGGAGATTTCCGTTCAGGGAATCTCACTCGTCCCGGATTCAGTGGGGTGTCAGCTTTTGTGTCATCCTCATCATTTGTCTTCCCACCTATTTTTATGTCAAACAGAAGCTTCACTTCCCTCATCCAAGTCATTAACATTATAGTAAATAATTGTGATCCTTGCACTGATTCCCATGGCACTGCACTAGTTACAGATTGCCATCCTGAAAATGCCCCTTATCCCAACTCTCTGTCTTCTATCAGTTCTGATGTAGAGATGCCGCCGTTGGACTGGGGTAAACTCAGTAAGAGGTCTGACAACACCAATTTTAAATCCAACCGATTTATTTGATAGTAAACTTGCTAGCTTTCGGCGTTTGTGACTTTGTCAGTCACAAACTTCACCAGAACACCTCATTCGCCTGGCAAAGGCACAAACGCCGAAAGCTAGCAAGTTTACTATCAAATAAATCAGTTGGATTTAAAATTGGTGTTGTCAGACCTCTTACTGATTCTATCAGTTTGCCAATCCTCTATCCATGCTAATATACTACCCCCAATACCATGGAATCTTAACTTATTAAGTAGCCTTTTGTGTGGCACTTTATCAAATGCTTCTTGGAAATCTAAGTTTCTGACACCTATTAGTTTCTCTTTTATTTTTCTGTTTGAGAGGGGAAATAACTAGAAGAGTTCTTTCCAGAGCCTTTGACTTTGTCTGATGGTCACGCATTCCCTTTCTGCCTATGTAACCCTCCCGTGCTGTCCACAACATTCTCAGCATCATGAATGCTCCACAGTGCATCCACCCACAACTCCAGCTCTGAAATTTGGTTAGCCAATAACCACATTTGGACATATTCCTGCAGACATGGTCATTAGGGATACTGGAAGTATTCCTTATTTCCCACATTGTGCAAAAGCAGCATACCACAGGTCTGAGGTTTCCTGCTAAGATTTCTCCTCAATTAAGCTAGTTACTCCCTTTAGGAAAATTTAATTAAGTTAGAGACTTTCCTTTGTTTCAAACATTTGTATTATATACAAAAGTCTCTACTTTTATTTAAACTAATACATTACATCTGAAAAGCCATGATAAAATACTCTGCAGGTATCACTTACCATTCGGCTATTTGTGTTGGGATCATGTCACTTCCTGAACTGTAACATCATCTCCAAAAGCCTCTGCTTGTGGCCGAGATGGTCCCTGCAGCAAGGCCAACACTTGCCTTTCTGACGATAGATGGAAAAGGAAAGGAGCACCTTGCTCGCTCCTCACTGAACTCCATCAGTCACTAAACTCCAACTTAACAGCTTTACTGCAGCCCAACGTATATCTGCAATCTACACTGTGAGATGACCTACTTTTATCCTGTTAGAATCTAATGTGTGAAAACCCGTTCAAGTCAGTTGTCTAATTCACTAGATGGAGCTGCAAGCAGAGCCTGTAAGACCCGTGCTTTAAATCTGGCCTAAGGTTCACCTTCTTCCAACCCAAAGAGTAACTTTAATTACTAGAGACAGAATCATAGAGGTTTACAGCATGGAAACAGGCTCTTCAGCCCAATTTGTCCATGCCACTGTTTTTTTTGAAACCCCTAAACTACTAAATTATAGAAAGACTAGACTTCAGATAGAAATTAACCCCAAACTTACTTTCCTCCCTCTGTTTGAATAAGGGTGTAACACTGGCAATTTTCCAATCCACTGGGACTTTTCCAGAATTTAAGGATTCTTGAAAATTATAACCAATGCATCCACTGTCTCCGTAGTTCAAAAGTTTACATCAACAATACAATGAAGGTACTGTGAGTAGATGTCCTGAACCCTGGCACTGGGCAGATAACACGCTGCCTGGACTCTGGCTCTTCGCTGCAGAGAAGTGTCAGTTGATTGGGAACGGTTGTCCGAGGGTAAGTCCACGCTAGGCACGTGGGACTCTTTCAAGGGAATACTGAAAATGTTACAAGATAAATATGTGCTGGCCAAGAGGAAAGATGGGAAATGTAGGATTAGAGAGCCGTGGATTACTAGGGATATTGAGGACTTGGTTAGGAAGAAAAAAATGTGGTGTTACATTGTTATTTTATGATGCCTCTGTGCAGAAGATTCATTACATTAAAGACACTATATAAATGTAGGTTCTTATTGCTGTGTCTAGTCTATACCTGAATTCTTTCCTTGAGGTTCTTCATTGCTCATTTACTGTTTTACCTGACAATGTTTATTTCTAACACACTTAGGCTCGATCTCATTTCAATCCACTGAAATTATCTCTCTTCCAATTTAGTATTTTCAAATTTGATTGTTCCTTAACCTTTCCATAGATTCTTTAAACTTAATGATACTGTGTTTCCAAAATGCTTCCCCCTTGCCACACATCCGCATGTATTTTCATGGAATCGAGAAAACTCAGTGGAGATGTGAAAGTAAAAGCCAGGAACAAATTCTGGGCTTGGTGACCCCATTCCTGCTTCCCCCAATTTTCACCAAGCTGGTGTGAGCCCACACCCTATCTTCCCACCCTAGCCAACCTCACTGCAGGTAAAGACATGTCTTAGTCCTCGGCAATCTTCATGGAGTCAGGCCAACTTTTAAAGTTCATGACATCTCCAAGGTGGAAGAGAGAATCTTTTGAAAGGTCAATTCAACAGATCTTGCCCATGCCCGCGTGCCAAGCTATGACCGTTCTGCCACTCCCAGTTACACTTATGACCTCCAAGCCAAGTTATGCCCTTCTACACCCATGCCAGGCTATGCCCCTCCATGCATCCCTATTAGCTCCCCACATCCTCCATGCTAAATTATGGAACTTCCATTCCCATTCACCCGCTATACATTCACTACATACAACCAATAAACCCAATAGCAAAAATAGGATATGTGTAAAAGTTTTAAAAAGTCAGTCATTTATAACTTTCTACCATATAAACGTCTGAATCATCCAGACCTTTAAAACATCAATAGCTGAGAGTGCAAGCACTTGAAACCTCTTTATCATGTGTACGTAAGCATCGCTCAATTATAGCTGTTTCAACAAACTAATGAATGGGATTTCAGCCATGTCTCACTGGATTCATCTCTAAATATATCCAGCACTTCTTCCTTCCTTGTTAGGCTAGAAACATATTAATAAAGAAAGTTCATTTATACTCATGTTTGGAATTCCTCCCTGTTTGCCTTTTACACTGTTATTTTCCCAGTATGCATTAAGACAATGGAAGATTTTATTAACAACACTCCAAAATTCTTGGATATTTCTGAATTTGCCTGAAAATTTTCTCTTCTAGCTCCTTCCCATTATTTGATGGCCTGTGGTATAAATGCACAGCATAATATCTTCTGCATCAGTTCTTAATTCTAATCAAATAGATTATCGGCAAGATTTTTCAGCCACTCATGCCAATTGATGTGGTATATATGGACTTTAGTAAGGCGTTCGATAAGGTGCCCCATGGAAGGCTTCTGCAGAAAATGCAGATGTATGGGATTGAGTGTGATTTAGCTAATTGGATTAGGAATTGGCTAGCAGATAGAAGACAGAGGGTGGTGGTTGATGGAAGATATTCATCGTGGAGTTCGGTTACAAGTAGTGTACCTCAGGGATCTGTTTTGGGGCCCCTGCTGTTTGTAATTTTTATAAGTGATCTGGATGAGGGTATTGAAGGATGGATTAGTAAATTTGCGGATGACACCAAAGTCAGAGGAGTGGTAGATAGTGAAGAGGAGTGTTATAGTTTGCAGAGAGACTTAGACAAGTTGCAGAGCTGGGCCGAGAGGTGGCAAATGGAGTTTAATGTGGAAAAGTGTGAGGTAATTCACTTGGGCAGGAATAACAAATGTGTAGAGTATAGGGCTAATGGTAGGACTCTTAATAGTGTTGAAGAACAGAGGGATCTCGGTGTATATGTGCATAGTTCCCTGAAAGTGGGCAATCAAGTCGATAAGGTTGTTAAGAAGGCATATGGAGTCTTAGCTTTTATTGGTAGGGGGATTGAATTTAGGAGCCGCAGCATCATGTTGCACCTGTACAAAACTCTAGTGCGGCCGCACTTGGAGTATTGTGTGCAGTTCTGGTCCCCACATTATAAGAAAGATGTGGAGGCATTGGAGAGGGTACAGAGGAGGTTTACCAGGATGTTGCCTGGTATGGAGGACAGGTCTTATGAAGAGAGGCTGAGGGATTTGAGGTTGTTTTCGTTAGAAAGAAGGCGGCTAAGAGGAGACCTATTGAAACATATAAGATGATTAGAGGTTTAGATAGGGTGGACAGTGATAGCCTTTTTCCTAGGATGGAGAAAGCTAGCACGAGGGGATATAGCTTTAAATTAAGGGTTGGTAGTTATAGGACGGATATCAGAGGTAGGTTCTTTACCCAGAGGGTGGTGAGGGCATGGAATGCCCTGCCTGCTGCAGTTGTAGATGCGCCAAGTTTGGTGGCATTTAAGAGGTTAGTAGATAAGTTTATGGATGAAAAGGGAATGGTTTAGGTTAGAGGGTCATTGCTTTTTCTTAATTGGTCAGCGCAACATCGAAGGCCGAAGGGCCTGTTCTGCGCTGTAATGTTCTATGTTCTAAAAGAGAGGCGTATGATAGGTCAAAGCAGCTGGGAACGGAGACAGCGTTGGAGGAATATAGAGAGAGTAGGAGGGAGCTCAAACGGGGAGTTAGAAGGGCAAAAAGGGGGCATGAAATGATTTTGGCGGATAGGATTAAGGAACATCCAAAGGCTTTTTACTCCTATGTTAGGAATAAAAGGGTGGTTAGAAGAACAATCGGACCTCTTAGGGACAGAGGAGGGGAACTGTGCCCGAGGGAATGGTGGAGATTCTGAATGAATACTTTGCGTCGGTATTCACGAAGGAGAGGGGTTTGTCGACAGCTTCTGTCTCTGAGGGAGCTGTGGACCAGTTAAGGCAAATATCCATACTGAGTGAGGAAGTGTTAGAGCTTCTAGGTAGCATTAAAACTGATAAATCTCCAGGGCCTGATGGCATTTATCCCAGGCTGCTTATGGAGGTGCGAGGTGAAATTGCTGGGCCTCTGATGCAAATCTTTGTCTCTTCCTTGGACACAGGTGAGGTCCCAGAGGACTGGAGAATAGCGAATGTTGTACCATTGTTTAAAAAGGGTAGTAGGGATAACCCTGGAAATTATAGGCCAGTGAGTTTGACGTCAGTGGTAGGGAAGCTGTTGGAGGGGATTCTTAGAGATAGAATGTATAGGCACTTGGAGCGTTGCAGTCTGATTAGGGATACGCAGCATGGATTTGTTAAGGGGAGATCGTGCCTTACAAATCTGGTAGAATTTTTTGAGGAGGTGACGAAAACGGTGGACAAAGGGCAAGCCGTTGATGTCATCTATATGGGTTTTAGTAAGGCGTTTGACAAAGTCCCTCATGGGAGGTTAGTCGAGAAGGTCAAGGCTAATGGGATACAAGGACAGGTAGCTAGATGGATAAGTAACTGGCTTGATAATAGGAGACAGAGAGTAATAGTGGAAGGGTGTTTCTCTAGCTGGAGGTCGGTCACTAGTGGTGTGCCGCAGGGCTCGGTACTGGGACCTCTTCTATTTGTAATATATATAAATGACTTGAAAGAGGGAGTAAGTGGAGCGATCAGCAAGTTTGCAGACGATACAAAGATTGCTGGACTTGCGGATAGTGAGGAGCATTGTCAGGCGATGCAGCAGGACATAGATAGGCTGGTAGCTTGGGCAGACAGATGGCAGATGGAATTCAATCCTGATAAATGTGAGGTGATGCATTTCGGGAGAAAGAATGTAGGGGGGAGGTATATGATAAAGGGTAGACCTATTAAGAGTATAGAAACGCAGAGGGACGTGGGGGTGCAGGTGAACAAGTCTCTGAAGGTGGCAGAGCAAGTGGAGAAGGTTGTGAAGAAAGCATATAGTATGCTAGCCTTTATAGGAAGGGGTATAGAGTACAAGAGCTGGCCTTTAATGTTGCAGTTGTATAAAACGCTGGTTAGACCTCATTTGGAATACTGCATCCAGATCTGGTCGCCCTACTACCGGAAAGATGTGGAGACTCTGGAGAGAGTGCAGAGAAGGTTTACCAGGATGCTGCCTGGTATGGAAGGTCTGAGTTACGAGGAGAGGTTAGGCAAATTGGGGCTGTTTTCCTTAGAAAGACATAGACTTAGAGGGGATCTAATAGAGGTGTACAAGATTATGAGGGGTATAGATAGAGTAAACAGAGTTAAGCTTTTTCCTGGGATGGACTCGAATAGCACGAGGGGTCATGGGCTTAGAGTGAGGGGGGTAAGGTAAATTTGGATGCTAGAGGGAGTTTTTTCACACAGAGGGTGGTGCGGATATGGAATGCGCTGCCAAGTAAAGTGGTGGAGGCAGGTACTCTGGAGTTATTTAAGAAATACTTAGATGGGCACATGAACAGAATGGGAATGGAGGGGTATAGAAAACTGATTTAAAATAGGGATCATGAGCCTTGGGAGTCCCTGGGAAGTGTGTAAATAGATGATGATATTGATGTACTTGTTTTTATCCTACAGGTGTTTTGGTCCACCTTGTTGTCTAACGAGGGGCATACACGCGATGGGTCGTGAGAGGGTTGCTCTTGGAATTTTTTTCAAGAGTATCCTAGTGCTTCACATCGTTAGTGTACGCTTGACCTGGACCTTTTGATGGGCAACACGACAGCTCAGTGACTATCGCTGTGCTGTGCAGATATATGGATTTGGGCCTGTGTCTGTGGAAGTTTGTACGTTCTCCCTGTGTTTGCGTGGGTTTCCTTCAGGTGCTCTGGTTTCCTCCCACATTCCAAAGATGTGCTCTTAGGCTAATTGGCAAAACAAATTCTCCCTAAATTGTCTCAAATTTGGTTTTCAATCCATAGATCTATAAACATGGACAGGGATCACGGGTAGAGGTGGGAACAGCGGGGTGGCGGCGTGGGCTCGTTGGGCCGAAGGGCCTGTTTCCAGTGCTATTTTGTTCTTTGTCTTTGTTCCCCACACTATACTGTCTCTACCATCACCTTCTCAAGTGCTCCCCCCACTCGAATGCCTTCCTGTACCATAGTGTCATGGTCAGTCAGCTGATTTCCCCCACAGCCCCCACTCTCATCCAAACACATTGAAAGAACCTCAGACCTGTTGGATAACTGCACAAGCTCATACTCCTATATTGCTTCTCTCTGGGTCTCCTTACCTGTCCCAGCTACAATCGCACGCCCCTTTCCCAGACCACTTTCCAAATTAGAAGATTCCATGCAAAGAGGCATGACCACCTCTGCAACAAAATGTCCAGGGAATTCTCTCCCTCCCTGACGTATTGCAGTGTCTGCAGTTTAGCCTCCAGCTCGTTGACAGTGAGCCAAAGTTCCTCCACTTACTGCAGATGTATTTGCCCTCAATCATTTTGTCATACAGGAGTCCCCACATGTTGCAAGTTTGACATATCACCTGTCCTACCATACTTAATGCGTTTTATACAATTACTTATTTATGGTGCTTTCTGTTTATTTTATTAAATATTTCAAACCTTTGAAATGGAATAAATTGAAACACTTACCAGATACTAACCACAGTTTGCCTCTTCTTCAACCAAATTATGACTCTCCTGTTTTCTCGCACTGTCTTCAATCCCCCGACACTTTCCAGTTTTGGTTTTATCACTCTTCCGGTGACAGTACACAAAGAGTTAAAATTTGGCTGCAATTCACATGCCAGCTCTAAACCTCTTAATACAATGCTGGACGTTTATGTTCTTACATGCAGGAGAGAAATATCTGAAAATATGTCCCGTGATTGGTTCAGATTGACATCGATTTCTAAGATTTAAATGACAGGATATTCAAATCAGATTAAATCCCAATCGTTCTGCAAGATGTTAAAACGTTTGTTTCAAATTCTCAGAAAAGGAAAAAAAAAAATCACCTTTTCTTCTTTTTTCAGGAAGATCAAAATCAACTTGAATTTCTGAGGTAGTTTAAATAAGGCTCCAAAGATGATAAGCTTCAGTTAAAGAAAATCATGCTTTGTCACAATGAGATGATTTTTGTCCATTTGGATTGTTGGGAGATTATTAAAGAGATACAGATGGGATACAGAGTAACTTGATAAAGTGAATTCAAAATTGGCTCAATTTAGGAGACAGAGGGTGATGACCGTTGATCAGGGACAGTGTCATGGCTGTAGAGAAGGTGGAAGACGGGGGAGGGATTGTCTACAGAGTCTCTGTGGGTGGAAGTTAGGAACAGCAAAGGCTCGATAACTTTGCTGGGTGTATTCTATAGGCCGCCCAATAGCAACAGGGACCTTGAGGGGCAGATAGGGAAACAGATCCTAGACAGATGTAGAAATAACAGGGTTGTCGTGATGGGAGATTTCAATTTCCCAAACATCGACTGGAATATCCCAAGGGTAAGGGGTTTGGATGGTGTGGAGTTTGTTAGGTGTGTTCAGGAAGGTTTCCTGACACAGTACGTGGAAAAGCCTACGAGAGGAGAGGCTGTACTTGACGTGGTGCTTGCTAATGAGCCAGGGCAGGTGTCGGATCTCACGGTAGGTGAGCATCTTGGGAATGGAGACCATAATTCTATCTCTTTCACGATAGCGATGGAAAGATATAGGATCAGGCAGGCTAGGAAGGTGTATGTCTGGAGTAAGGGGAAATATGAAAACATTAGGCAGGTAATTGGACACAAACTGGAAGGAGGTGTTCTTGGGAAAGAGTACAGAAGGAAAGTGGCGGATTTTCAAGGAATATTTGTCTGGGGCACTGCAAGACAACGTTCCGAGGAGTCAAGGAGGTTCTGGTAGGACGCGAGAACCGTGGTGCACGAAGGTAGTGGTGAACCTAGTTAGGAAGAAAAAAAAGGTATATAAAAGGTTCAGAGAGCTAGGGGATGTTAGGGATCTAGAGGAGTATAAGGTGTGTAGAAGGGAACTTAAAAAGGAAATTAGGAGAGCCAGAAGGGGTCATGAGAAGGCCTTGGCAGGTAAGATTAAGGAGAATCCCAAGGCCTTCTACAAATATGTGAAAAGTAAAAGGATGAGAAGAGAAGGGATAGGGCCTATAAAAGGTGAAGGGGGAAAAGTCTGTGTGAATCCGGAAGAAATGGCAGAGGTGCTTAACGAGTACTTTGCCTCGGTATTCACAGTGGAAAGTGAACTGGGAGATTGCACTGCAGGTTTGCGGCATACGGAAAAGATTGAGTATGTGGATGTTAGGAAAGAGGATGTGTTAGACCTGTTAAATTCTATCAAGATAGACAAGTCGCCAGGACCGGATGGGATGTACCCCAGGTTATTGTGGGAGGTGAGGGAAGTGGTTGCAGAGCCCCTGGCGATGATCTTTGCGTCGTCCATGGAAACGGGAGAGGTTCCGGAGGATTGGAGGAGTGCGGATGTGGTTCCTATCTTTAAGAAAGGGAACAGGGATAGTCCAGGAAATTACCGACCGGAGAGTTTGACTTCAGTGGTTGGTAAGCTGATGGAGAGGCTTCTGAGGGATAAGATATATGAACATTTGGAGAAGTTTGGACTGATTAGAAATAGTCAGCATGGTTTTGTCAAGGGCAGGTCATGCCTTACGAGCCTAGTTGAGTTCTTCGAAAATGTGACTGAACACATTGACGAAGGAAGGGCGGTGGACGTAGTGTACATGGACTTTAGTAAGGCGTTTGATAAGGTCCCCCATGCAAGGCTTCTGGAGAAGGTGAGAGGGCATGGGATCCAAGGGGCTTTGGCCTCGTGGATCCAGAACTGGCTTGCCGGCAGAAGGCAGAGAGTGGTTGTGGATGGGTCTTGTTCTGCATGGAGGTCGGTAACCAGTGGAGTGCCCCAGGGATCTGTTCTGGGACCCCTGCTGTTTGTCATTTTCATAAATGACCTGGATGAGGAAGTGGAGGGATGGGTTAGCAAGTTCGCCGACGATACAAAGATCAGTGGTGTTGTGGATGGTCTGGAGGGATGCCAAAAGTTGCAGCAGGACATAGACAGGATGCAAGACTGGGTGGAGAAGTGGCAGATGGACTTCAACGCGGATAAATGTGTAGTGGTCCATTTTGGCAGGAATAATGGGATGAAGGAGTACAATATAAGAGGTAGGAGTCTTAGCTGTGTTGTAGAGCAGAAGGATCTCGGGGTCCGGGTCCATAGGACTCTTAAATTGGCCTCGCAGGTGGAGGAAGTGGTCAAGAAGGCGTACGATGTACTGGCCTTCATTAATTGAGGAATAGAGTTTAGGAGTCAGGAGGTAATGATGCAGCTCTATAAGACTCTTGTCAGACCCCAGTTGGAGTATTGTGCGCAACTGCAATGGGGCAACTGGTCGCCCCATTATAGGAAGGATGAAGAGGCTATTGAGAGGGTTCAGAGGAGATTTACAAGGGTGCTGCCTCGATTGGGAGGCAGGCCTTATGAAGATAGGTTGAGGGAGCTGGGACTCTTCTCACTGGAGAGACATAGGTTGAGAGGTGACCTGATAGAGGTTTATAAAATGTTTATAATGTTTATAATGAGGGATAGATAGGTTGGACTCTCAGAGACTATTTCCCCGAGCTGAAATGGTCACTACGAGAGGACACAGATTTAAGGTGCAGGGAAGCAAATACAAAAGAGATGTCAGGGGTAGGTTTTTCACTCAGAGGGTGGTGAGTGAATGGAACCGACTGCCGTCGGAGGTTGTTGAGGCAAACTCACTGGGGTCTTTTAAGAGACTTCTGGATGAGTATATGGAAAAGAATAGGATAGGGGGTTATAGATAGGTCTGTGGATTGGTAGATGTGATCGGTGCAACTCGTGGGCCGAAGGGCCTGTTTGTGGTGTATTGTTCTATGTTCTATGATAGAGACTGCTTTAGTGACTGGAAGCCAGTGTTCAGTGGCGTACCACAGGGATCTGTGTTGGGCCCCCTATTACTCACCATTTACATAAATGACATTGGGAATTTCGTGAGAGGTAGGATTAATAAGTTTGCAGATGACACAAAGATTGGACAGGCAGTTAACAGTGAGATGGAGCATCTTGGGCTACAAGAAGACATAGAGGAAATGGTCAAATGGGCAGATAAGTGGCAGATGGAAGTTAACTCTGAAAAATGAGGTGATACACTTTGGAAGGAGCAATTTGACAAGAAAGTACTGAATGAATGTTAGGACTTGAGGAAGTTCTATGGAACAAAAGGACTTTCATGTGTTTGTCCACAGATCTCTGAATGCAGAAGAGCATGTTAATAGGGTGGTGAGAAAGATAAGTGACACACCTGCCTTCATCAATTGAAGCATAAATTACAAAAGCAGGAGATCCTGTATGAATTGTATAGAACTTTGGTGAGGCCACAGCTCGAGTACTGTGTGCAGTTCAGGGTCGCCACGTTATCAGAAGGTTGCATTTGCACTGGAAGGGATACAAAGGAGATTCACCAGGATGCTGCCTGGGATGGAACATGTAAGTTATGAAGAGAGATTGCACAGGGTTGGGTTGTTTTCTTTGGAGCACAGAAGACCGAGGGGTGACCTGGGTCGAGGTGAATCAAGATTATGAGGGGCATTGACAGAATGGTTAAGGAGCAGCTGTTCGCCTTAGTTGAAAGTCAGTCACGAAGGGTCGTAGGTTCAAGATGAGGGGCAGCAGGTTTGAGGGTTATGTGAGGAAAAACTTTTTTACTCAGGTCTGGTATGTGCTGCCTGGCAGGTGGTAGAAGCAGGTTGCCTCACCCACTTTAAAAAGTACCTGGATGAGCACTTGGCACATTGTGGATATGGATTAGTTGGAGACTTGGGCAGAGAGATGGCAGATGGAGTTTAATCTGGACGAATGTGAGGTAATGCATTTTGGAAAGTCTAATACGGATTGGAAATATACAGTAAATGGCAGAATATTGATAGGCAAAGCAATCTGGGTGTACAGGTACACAGGTCACTGAAAATGGCAATGCAGGTGGAGAAGGTTGTTAAGAAGGTATATGGCATGCTTGCCTTCATCAGCCGTGGTATTGAGTTTAAAAATTGGCAAGTCATGTTGCAGCTTTATAGAACCTTAGTGAGGCCGCACTTGGAATATAGTATTCAATTCTGGTTGCCACACTCCCAGAAGGATGTGAAGGCTTTGGAGAGGGTACAGAAAAGATTTACTTTGATGTTGCTTGGTACAGAGGGCATAAGCTATGAGGAGAGGTTGGAGAAACTTGGTTTGTTCTCACTGGAGCGGAGGTTGAGGGGAGACCTGATAGAAATCTACAAGATTATGAGAGGCAGGGACAGAGTGGATAGTCAGCAGCTTTTCCCAGGGTGGAAGAGTCAGTTACTAGGGAGCATAGGTTCAAGTGCGAGGGGCAAATTTTAAAAGAGATGTACAAGGCAGATGCCTGGAATTCATTGTCAGGAGAGTTAATGGAAGCGGATACGATTGTGACTTTTAAGGGGCATCTTGACAAGAACATGAATGAGATAGCAATAGAGGGATATGATCCCTGGAAGCATAGAAGGGTTTAGTTAAATCAGGCAGCATGGTCAGTGCAGGCTTGGAGAACCTAAAGGACTGTTCCTGTGCTGTAATTTTCTTTGTAACATTTAGGACTATGGGCTAAGTGATGGCTGATGGGATTAGGTGAGAGTTCAGGTGTTTCTAATATGTTGATGTGGACTCAATGGGCCAAAGGGCCTCTTCTGCACTATTTGATAATATATCTGGTCACTATAATAATATAATATCTTATGGCCATTATCTGTGTGCTTGCTTCTCTTTTGCTAAATAAATGTACATATCACTTTAAGACCAGGATGAGTGTTAAATGAAAACTTAGATAAGTCCATTTGCTAAATTAAGGGTTGCTGTATGCTTCCTGAGCACGTTACAGATAGTTTACTGAGTTACTAAGCTAGGGACAGGCACATAGGAAGATACAAAGAGCTGGGATTTGCCTCAGCGGGTGGACTAAAAGACAAGAATTAATATATCAGTAAATGTGCTGCACAGACCTAAAATCCGAACAGGAATTAAGAATGGAAAACGTATCCACTAGCGATAAAGGTAGTTGACAGAGTTCCTACTCTATCTTGTTACACATTGCTCTTAGTGCATCAGCACAACATTAATTTCCAGCACATCACCATTCATCTCATATCAGCAATACAGCAAAACAAAATATCAGTGATATTAAAAAGAATTCAAATTACCAACAGAATTGGAGTCTCAAATGATTGCAATTTAAAGAGCACTGACTCTGGATCTCTGTCCTTGCCCCCTACCCTGCATTATCCTGACTCCTTCCACATCATGGAGGTTAAGCAGCAATAGGACAGGATAAATGCTAGGGAAAGGAGCAAAGTCAGTGAGTCCAGATTTATACTTTTATTGATCTTTAAACACTTGTTTGTTGAACACAGCTTCTCTAAAGATACAACCACAGAAATTTACAGTTAACATAAACTCTTAAATAATAAAGCATTAAAATCTCATTCACTAAAACTTTTCCACCTTTGTTTGAAACAGGTGAACAGAGTGCATCTCTTGCCATGTGCATGCGCTGGGCTGCGTGTGTGCTTGCTGTGTTTGTGTCAGTTTTGAGTTGACCAGATTGCACTCAGCTCTGCAGAGTTATGGGAGAGCAGACCTAGGGAAGATAAGGAATCCCGTGTTTCAGTCTGAGAACACACACAAGTCCAGCAATCAATTTTCCTGTTGATTCTTCAGTTACAATCTGGCTCGAACACACTCAGAGTGCTCACATTTCAAGAATCCAGCTTACTGTCTATCCACCTCTGCAGCTTTAGAAGAGTTTTGGTGGATAATATCAAGTCTTTACATTAAACCCCTGAATTACATCCAACAGGAGTTTACCTGGAGCAGTCTCTCTCTCTCGGGCATTCCTGACAGTTTGGTGACATGCAGGTCACTAGGGTCGAAAGGTGATTAGAATGATTGGTGTGAGGGGATGTTAACAGAGCTGGTCAGTTCGTCATTCCTTTCCATTTCCTCCAAATGATTTCTTTAAAAACTGGGTCCAATTCCTAAGCAGTGATGTAATCAGCACAATCTGGCTTAGTGCAGACAATCAACAACCCCCAATTCCTGATCCTTGCTTTAATACTTCACTCAGAGGTGATGACGGGAAGGTGAGATGTGAAAGGGGAAGCTGTATCAACAGTCTCTGCTCTCTCTCTCTCTCTGCCCCTCTTTCCTTTTATAAAATGCATGCCACAAGTTGTAACTCCACTTCCAGTGGAGCTGGTGTGAATTTGGGAAGAATCAGCTTTCAGTAAATGACTGCTAAGGTTTTGTGATTGGCACCTCAGTAGTTCCATTTCCACCAGCTGTTGAGGTAATGATGAACTGTGCGTTTTGTTGCTGTAGGGAGGTGTCTGTCTGTGTCTGAGGCACACCCAGTCGTACTGCGGAATTCTGCTTCATGTCCAGCTCAGGCTGTCCTTCTGATATCACATAATGAGTCTGAAAAAGAAGATATATGTTCAGGGTCTTGTGTATCCACAAATATTCCTTTCCTGCTAGAACATGTAACACACTCTACATTGCCGCTTGTGTTATCATATTGTTGCCCGATGTTACTCGTTAAGCTTAAATTTTCTCCAGTTAAATATTGGGAATATTAAAACTGTTGTCTTTGGATCTACCACAAACACTTGTCCCTTGCTCGGGCAACTGACTGAGGCTGAACCAATCTATTTGCAACCTTGATGTTATATTAATCTCAGGAAGAGCTTCCATCTCTACATAGCCACTTCATTGCCAGTTGCCTATTTCTGTCTTTGTAACACTGCCTGACTCTGCCCCTGCTTCATTTCAATTACTGTTGAAACTTTGTCCACATGCTTGTTAGCACCAGGCTTGATTGATTCAATTCTTGCCTGGCTAGCCTTCCAACTTCCATAAACTTAGCAGTACCATAATTCAAGAAGCTTAAAAGTTTATTTATTAGTTTATAGGTAGGCTTGTATTAACACTACAATGACATTACTGTGAAAATCCCCTAGTTGGCATGTTCTGGTGCCTGTTCACTAAGGGAGAATTTAGCATGACCAATACACCCAAGTATCACATGTTTCGGACTTTGGAAGGAAACCAGAGCACCTGGAGGAAACACATGGAGACCTGGAGAGAATATGCAGACTTCAGCCAAGGCTGGAATTGAACCCAGGTCCCAGCACTGTGAGGCAGCAGTGTTAACCACTGCCTTAGGTTTCCCATTCATTCATTCATAAATCCTGTGTTTGTTTATTTACATTCACTCCAGTCCAGCAATATCTGAATTTTAAAATCCTCATCCTTGGAGGTCCAATCTATTCACTTCCTTTAGCCCACTATTGGCAGCCCTGCCTTCAGCACCCCAGACACCAGACTCTCTAATTCCCTCAAAGCATTAATAGAGCTGTGGAATAAGGGACAGATAAATGAAATAGACATTGTCAATTGGCTGTCTCTGTGGAAAGAAGATATTAAGCAGCAGAATGTGATGGTTGGGCTCAACAGTTAGAATGCTGGAGTTGAATGCCCTGTTTCTCAAAGCAAGGAGCGAGTGCAGAACAGTGAGAACCTACGTAAAGTCTGATATATACTTAACAGTGATGAGCCCTTTTCAATGTGCTCTATTAGATGTATCATCCATTCATGTTTAGGTTCTGTATTTGAACAAACCTCCTGTTTGTATCTAACCAAGTGCTAACAGCTCCCATTGACAGACCTCTTTACATCTCACCACCTCCCAGTAAATGAGCCCATCTGTCCTTCTGAATATGGCACATACAGAGCAGGATGCGCAATGACTGCATCATCAAAGCTGAAAACAGGGCGGTGGCTGTGGGAAAATGGTAGAGATGGAGCAACAATGACCTGAAAGATCCATGTTCATCCTGAAGCCTGCCAAGTTAGCAGATATCAGTGATAAGGACACAGAAACTGAAGTGTTAGAGAAACTGCTTCCATTGAGAGATGGGTCAGAAATCAGAGAAAACAGATTTACAGTGATTGATGAAAGAACCATATCAGGAAGGATTTTTGACAAGTTTTTATGATCTGAAATACACTGCAGACAAGATAGCAGTCGATTGAACTGGAAAAAAATTTGGAGAAAAACACTAGAATGAAAAGGAAAAAGAACAGGAAAATGGGATTAATTGGATAATGCCATAGGAGTGATGAGTGAATGACCCGACCCCCCCCCCCCCCCCCCCCCCCCGCCTCCCGACCTGTGTTGTAACAAGACTTTAACAGGAACTTCCTGAAAGTGATAGAACAGAAGAAGGAGTAGCCCCTCGAGCCTGTTCCACTATTTAAATGATCACAGCTGAACTTTGCCTGAAGCCAATTTACCCACACTCTCCCATGATTCTGAGAGATCAATCATCTATCTCTGCCAGGCTACAATAATCATCTCAATTGTGAAGCATTCACAACGTGCTGAGGTCGCGAATTCCAAACATTCATAATCCACTGAGAGAAATTTATCTCAGCTCTAAACGGTTGATTCTTTATCCTGAGACTGTGCTCCATGTCTTAGATTCCCCAACCAGGGCAAACACCCTCTCAGTATCTACCCTGACAATCCCCTTCATAATCTTGTCAGTTTCTTCTAAACTTCAGAGAATATAAACCCAATTCACTCAGCCTCTCATCATTGGACAACTCCCTCACCCCAGGAATTAATCGAGTGAACTTTTGTTGTACTGTCTCCAATGCAAGCATGTCCTTTTTTAAGGAGATCAAAACTATGCAAACTATTCCAAACACGGTCTCACCTGTACAATTGTAGTAGGAATTCTGTGTCTTGTAATGTCAACATGCATTTGCCTTTATTTTCTGATTTTATATTCCATCTATGAACACATCAAAATCCCTCTGAACATCAATTTTACAATTCAAGCTTTTCTGTTTTTAATAACCAAAGTGAACAACTTCACATTTCCTCACATTTTATACTAATCATCTTGTCCCCTCATTTAACCTGCCTGTGCCTCTTCACAGTGTATATCAACTCTGTCACCAGCAATTTCTCCTACAATCACCAAAAAGGAAACAAGCCACTCTACATTAGAACATAGAACATTACAGCGCAGAACAGGCTCTTCGGCCTTCAATGTTGCGCCGACCATTATAAAAAAGCAACGACCCTCCAAACTAAACCATTCCCTTCTCTTCCATATACTTATCAACTAACCTCTTAAACGCCACCAAACTCACCACCAAAATTAGTCTGTAATTTTCTGACGATGTAGTCTGTGACAACAAATAAGCTTACCTGTGTCACCGCTTTTACCTGGCCGCTGTTTACTGTGGCCACAGGAGCCTCTGCGATAACATACTGAGTCTGAGGAATGGTCATCGTCTGAATCTCAGAGGCTGCAACAAAGAGAAAATTGGGAAGACTTCAACCTCAGCCTAAAAGAGCATACGAGTAGTAATATAGAGAGGAGGTCAGAGACACAGAGAGCAGGTCGGAGGCAGAGTCAATAACAATTCAGAAACATCAGCTTCCATTTATACAGACCTTTAGTGGAGTAAAACAACTCATAGCACTTCCCATTAGTGTTAGAAAACAACATTTGATACTGGACTGTATGTTAGGAGAGATGGCCAGGAGGTGGGTTTTAAAAGAGGAAAGAGATTTAGGGGTATTGAAAAGTTCAAGTTTAGGGCCTAGACAAAGAGTCATAGAATTCTACAGTGCCATTCGGGCCATCGATCCTGCACCAACCCCAACTCCATCTAGGTTGTATCCCCATAATCCCATGCGTTTATGTCCCCCTGACACTAAGGAGCAATTTAACATGGCCAATCCATCTAAACTTCATATTTTTGGACTGTGGGAGAAAACTGGAGCACCCGGAGGAAACCCATACAGATATGGAGAGAACATGCACACTCTACACAGTCACCTGAAGGCTGGAATTGAACCCAGATCCCTGACACCGTGAGGCAGCAGTGCTAACCATTGTGCCACCTATTTGAATTTGTAAATACAGCTGTCACTGGTGGGATGCACAAGGTTTCAGAACTGGAGAAGTGCTGATGCTTACAGAGATAGGAGCAGCAAGGGTATGGAATGATTTGACAACAAAGACGAGAATTTTAAAATAGAGATGATGTTAGACTGAGAGTTAGTGAAGACTAGAAAGCAACAAGGTGATGATTTACAGGTTTAGGTGAGAATTTGGATGCGGGCAGTAGTGTTTTGGATGAACTAAAGTTTACACAGAATGGAAGATGGGTCACAGGCCAATAGTTTAAATAGTTAACTCTACAAAGAGGTGATCCAGGGCTTTAGCAGCACATAACTAAGGCAGGGGTGAAGTCAGATATTGAAGAAGTGGAACTGAGCAATAATGTAATATAAGGCCTGGTACATGCAGGATTAACGTGCGACGGAATCCAGTAATATGCACTCTGATGAGAAAACCCACAATCAGGGGGATTCTTGTGTTGGACAGAGTAGTGTGAATAAGCAAGCACAGAGACAGCTTCCAGCTTGAACTGTTTAATATATGTACACCGTTCTTGTAGTTACTAAATACAAACAGTTAGACTACTTAAGAGTTCATAGAAATCATTAAGACCCACCAAATGATATCCAAAACCCGACAACAACCTGCTTGTGGGATTTTCTGCTCTCCTGCAGTATATTTCCACTGGCAGAGGTAATTTGCCTTTGGCCTTCCAGTTCCACCGAAGTCTACAGCCTTTTGTATGGATCACCTGCTCCTTCCCCAGAGAAGCCACTGTTGGGAAGGGGTGAGGAGGAGGTGGTTGTTTTTAGTCAGAACTGGAAGATAATGCTGGAAAATCCCACCCTTGAAATTCAACTCAAAGTCAAATAAGACAGCAAGGTTGTGACTTGTTTGGTTCCATTTCAGTCATTTGGCAAGTGTGGGGGGGGGGGGTGGAATTGGTGGTAAGGGAGTGAAGCTCCCTCTAGTCTGTCCCCATCAAACACTCCCAGGACAAGTACAGCACAGAGTTGGTCTTTAAAAATGGTCCATGTGAATTGTATAAATCAATGCAGCGTGTTATTTACCTAAACTGTACTTGAATTGTTTCTTTTCTTGAATTTATGTAACATTCAAAATCAAAGATCACTTTTACTACTTCTCTCTGAATCTTCAGTGTTCTATAATCTACTTTTTCTCACTAATTTTCTCCCTTTCTTTTAGGAACAGCAATACAAAATAAAATGCAAGTAAACTTGCGACATTTTAAATTAATAATAAAAACTAGCTGCCAAATAAGAGTGTGAGAAATAAATTGAAGGGAAAATCAAAAGAGGGAGTGGGAATTAAGGGTTGTAAGATTTTGAGGATGAGAGTAGGAGAGTTCAATGTCTGGGTCAAAATTTATCTCTGAACCTAAATCACCAAAGTAAGTTATTTAATCATAATCTCATAGCTGTGTGTGGGGAGCTGTCAGCGTGCAATTAATTCTCTAATTTCTACATTACAACTGTAACTCTATTTCATGTATTTCATTGACAGCAAATGCTTTACAATGCCTTAAAGTCATGAAAAGCAGTAAAACTGCACAGTAGCACAGTGGTTAGCACTGCTGCTTCACAGCTCTAGGGACCTGGGTTCGATTCCCGGCTTGGGTAACTGTACGGAGTTTGCACATTTTCCTCGTGTCTGTGTAGATTTCCTCCCGCAATCCAAAGATGTGTGACTTAGGTTGATTGGCCATGTTAAAATTTCCCCTTAGTGTCTTGAGATGCATAGGTTAGAGGGATTAGCAAGTAAATTATGTAGGGATATGGACGTTGGTACAGATTCGATGGGTCAAAGGGCCTCTTTTTGCACTGAAGGGTTCTCTGATTCTAAATGTAAATCTTTATTTTTGTGTCCTATTCTTCCCAAATCTCCTGTCCTGAAATCCATTTGAGTGTTGTAGTTTTCCATGTGCTCTTTCCCTCTCTAACCGGACGTAGGGAATGTCTGCATGTCACAAGGCAGCATCCATGCAGCCCTGCTCCTTAAAGCTCGATCAGTTACTCTTTTCAGTTGTTTTATGCAAATATAAACCTTGTTTTATCCTAGAGATCCCACACAAATCACATTAAAACTCAGAAAATCTGTGGACAAGTTATCTGATTAATTTTTAACTAATAACCCAGTAGGGAACTGTTAGCATTAACTCATACCAACTGGTAACCACACAAACGCTCCACCCGGCTGCAGGGTAATTATACTCAAGCCATCCATTCAAGAGTTACTGAGACTTGGGAACAATGTAAAGAATAATTCAGAATATTCAACAAAATTACATTCCACTAAAACAGAAACAGCAAGAAAATGCCACCTCTGGCTTATTAGGAAAGTTGGGATTATATTGGATTAGGAATTCTAATATCCCTGAGGATCAGGTGAATTGTAGAAACCAGCAAGAGATGAAAAAAAATGGATAAAATAGAACATGGAAGTAAATGAGTCAACAACACAAAGTAGTATATAAAGAGAAGAGTAACTAAAGTAAACATTGTCCCTTAGAAACAAAGGCACGAGGAATTGTCAGACACATTGAACAAATATTTTGCACATCTTTAAGAGACAAGATACGTATGAGAAATACAGTGTAAACTACTAAGAGCCCAAAAAGAGTGAGGAAATTAAGACAGTTAACAGTAGAGAAAAGATATTGGAAAACTGAGAGCTGAGAACTCCCCAGGAGCTGATGGCCTTCATGTTAGCTTTCTATAAGAGGCAGCTGCAGAGATAAAAGAGGCACTAGTTCCAATTTTCCAAAACTCCCGAGATTCTAGAATGGCCCCAAAAAATTAGAATTAGCAAAAGTAGTGTCACTATTTGAGAAAACAGGAAACTGCAGTCATCTGAAGAATGCTGGAATCTATTACTGAGGGAGTTTCAAAAATGCACTTAGAAAATCATTGTATGATCAAACAAAGTCAACATAGTTTCACAAAAGAGAAATTGTGTTTGACAAATTTGTAGGGATTTTTCAGGATGTAATTAGTTGGGTGGATGAGGGGGAACCAGTGGATGTAATATACTTAGATTTCTAAGACTCTTAGTAAAATGCCATACTAAAAGTTAGTAGGGAAAGATCTGGGGCTGATACAGTTGAGGTAATATATTAGCATGGATGGAAATGGTTAACAAACGGCAACAGAGAACAAGGATAAATGGGGGTACATGGAAGTCAGCAGAATGCAACTAGTGGAGTGCTGCACACTTAAACTGCTGCTGTCTACATGTTGTCAGTGTAACCTCAGTGCTGTTCAGGGAATCTAGGATTTTGACCCAATGACAGTGAAGTAACGGCGATAAATTTCCAAATAAGTGGTTTGAAGGGGAACTTCCATATGGTGGTGTTCCCAGGTATCAACTGTTCTTGTCCTTCCAGATGGTGGTGTTGGTGAGTTTGGAAGATGCTATCTAAGGAGTCTTGGTGAGTTTCGGTAGTACATCTTGCAGATGGTACATAATGATGCCACTGTGCACCAGTAGTGGAGGGAATAGATGTTTGTGAATAGGGCACCAATCTAACCAGGCTGCTTTGTCCTGGATGGTGTTAAGCTTCTTAAGGATTATTGGAGCTGCACGCATCCAGACAAGTGGACGGTACTCCAAGCTCCTGAGGTGTGTCTTGTGGATGGTGGACAGGCTTCAGGGGTGCGAGTTACTTGCCACAGGATTCCTAGCCTCAGACCTGCTCCTGTAGCCACAGTCCCGTTCAGTTTCTGGTCAGTGGTAACCTCCAGTATGGGATTGAACAATGGTAATGCTATTCAATGTCATGGGGAAATGGTTCGATCCTCTCTTGTTAGAGATGACTAACACTTGTGTAGTGAGAATATTGCTGGAGTTGGGTGGAAGCAGGAAGTTCAAGTGGTAAGTTATAAGAACGTAATTAGTCATTGAGCTTATTTTCAGGGTTAGCAAAATTAGTTTTTTAAATTGGGAAATTCGACATTAGTGCATTCCTGAAACAGGAGTTAGTTCTTATTTATTGCTATTTAACTGTTGATGATTTAGAAGCGATGTTGATGACAAAGAGATAGAGACTAACACATTCAAATTTGTTACTGATACGAAGCTGGGTGAAAATGTAAGATACTGGAGGACACAAAATGATGACCGAGAGATATGGGCAGATGAATGAGTAACAAGGTGGCAGATGGAGTATAATAAAGAGAAGGGCAAGGTTCATGTTGAAATTAAGAATAGAAAAACAGATTATTTTTTAAAAGGCATAAAATTTCTGAATGTTGATGAGATACTAGAGTGCACTTATACAAGGAACGCAAAGTTAAACATAGGAAAGCAACTGGTATGTTGGCTTTTCTTTAAGGGGATGCAATACACAAACAAAAAATTCTTACTACAATTGTATAGGACTTTGGTGGGACCATACCTTGGATACGAAGCACAGTTTTTGGTTTCTATAACCAAGGTAGGTTGCATTGGAGGCAGTATAGGAAAAGTTGGTTCCTGAGTGAGAGTTCTCTTCCGATATGATGCTGAGCGAATTGGGTTTATTCTCTCCAGTGTTTAGAAGAGTGATTTTACTGAAACATATGTGCAAATATACTTCACAGGGTAAACAGCAAGAGGATATTTCTCCTGCTTGGGGAATCTGAGGGAGCATAGTGTCCAGATAAGATGGAATCATTTAGGGCTCAGAGAGAAATAGTTATGAATATTTAGGGTTCTCTATCCCAGTTGGTTGTGGATATTCTATCATTGGCTATATTTAAGATTGTGATAGACAAACATTTGGTCTCTGGGAATTAAGGGATATGGGGATCCTGGTGAGTAGCAAAGCAGGCTCAAGGAGGTTATTTTCCATTGCTGCTCCTATTTCCTATGACTTGCCATTTCTTAACTATCTTACAAAATTCTGTGGCTATCTTTGAGGTCTTCTGTTCAAATTTCTTTCATCATTCCTTTTAATTGGAGCCCTAACACTGACAATCAGACTCGTGTCTCTTTTCCATATTGCCTTCCCTTATTTCTTGGTACATCTTGATGCAATTCTCAATGTGCGATCAGATTAGAGTACTGTACACGTTGGTGACTACATCCTCAGATTATATGCAACTGAACAAGTTAATAGTTTCCTGTGCTGTCACTGGTTTTGAATATGGGCCCATGTTACACACTTTACAGTCTATCAACACACCCCTATATCTTCTTGGCTACTTCATAACATTATTTTTTCAAATATAGTGGACAGAGGCTTTAAACTGACTCAAACCAATGACAGGCTGCAGCTCACATAGAAGAAATATCTAGTCCTTAGGAAAACCATAGCACCCTCATTAACTCTTAAACAATGCAAATACCTGTGACTGCAAGGAAATGCACAAAGCCCCGGTTTACATTTCTGAGACAAAGCCCTGGCCAATGGAGACAATCTGAAGGACTCTGAAACCCCTGGTAAACTTATTAATAGATAAAACAGAAATCTGGATCAGGAATCTCTATCCTTTGTCCAAACCAAACAAAAGAAGTAGGTGTGAGCCCGCCCAAACTGTTAGAATCTGTAATATTGCCTTGTGAAGCTAAAGGAAACAGTTAGTCAAACAACAGAACCAGAGCTCTTTCCAGGTTTAAATTGCCTAGCTCTCATTGACATTATTTCTACTGGAACATCTAAACTTCTGTACCAATATAGAACATAGAACATAGAACATAGAACAATACAGCACAGAACAGGCCCTTCGGCCTTCGATGTTGTGCCGACCAAAATAAAAAGCAATGCCCCTCCTAACTAAACCATTCCCTTCTCATCCATATACTTATCAACTAACCTCTTAAACGCCACCAAACTTGGCGCATCTACAACAGCTGCAGGCAGGGCATTCCACTCCCTAATCACTCTTTGAGTAAAGAACCTACCTCTGATATCCGTCCTATAACTCATACCCCTTAATTTAAAGTTGTGTCCCCTCGTGCTAGCTTTTTCCATCCTAGGAAAAAGGCTATCACTGTCCACCCTATCCAAACCTCTAATTATCTTATATGTTTCAATAAGATCCCCCCGTAGCCGCCTCCTTTCTAACGAAAACAACCTCAAATCCTTCAACCTCTCTTCATAGGACCTGCCCTCCATACCAGGCAACATCCTAGTAAACCTCCTCTGTACCCTCTCCAATGCCTCCACATTGAGAGAGGGTAATCTACAGCAAGATTAATTAATGTCTACCCTAATGGAATCGGGGATCAGTCTGTATCAGCTTCAGCATCCTAACCTCTCTGAAGGAAAACACCACTGGACTTTTGACTCTGGACATCTGTGTGCTATTGCAGACTAGAACACTGCACTTGCCTGATGAAGACACGGGAGTGTTGAAAGCTCGCCATTTTACTATCAAATAAATCGGTTGGATTAATAATTGGTGTTGCTAAATTCTTACTGAGTTCTTACCATTTGTCAAATGACATGGTCTTTGCCTTGCACCTCTTGCTTTCCCTTCTTCCGTTGTGTCTATATTGGGGAAACATAGTGATACCCCTTTCCCATGATGGAGTGTGAGAAAAATAAACTAATCCTCTGATTTTTACTATACCTCGAGTTTGCTGAAGGATTATTAATAAAGGATTGAGAAGTTTGAGAAAATATTATCACTTATACAGGAGGAAATCGAAAATGAAAAATCTTTCTGTTTATGGATAGGAAGTGAGGGAGTGAAATCAGGACTGCTTTAAAATTAAACTCTTTCCTGTCCAAAACAATAGTTAGTTCAATTACTAAGCTAAAACCTTTGCACAAATCTCCCCACATTCTCTCTCAGGATTGTAGAGTTGTTACCATTCATGCCTGGGCATTTATTTGGTGTGAGCAAAGTTCATTACTGCAGATCGTTTCACATTTCAAAATGATTGATCATCCTTTAGTTTCACTGCCTGTTATTTTGAACAGTCACTCATCCAAGACAGAAGCAATAATTCCCAACCCCATCGGTCAGCACAAACATACAACATAAGAGCAGAAAGAGGTATGAGAACTGCAAGAGGGACAGGACAACTAATTCCTTTCAATCCTTTCCCTTAAAACATGATATCAGCACAACTTTTAGGGTCATTCGCAATGTCAATATATTTTTACATATGAAACTACAACTTTACACCATTGTGAATTGTCTGATATCAGGAGAGTCCAGCAGTTAGCTAATTTAATGTGTTATCGAATTACCGGGTGAATTATAAACTAGACTCTACTCTCATCTGCTCATAGCGCTCTTCAATGTAATCACAAAATGCAAGATATCCTGATCAGTGCCCATCGCAGTTAGCTTGGCTCACTGGTAGCACCTACCCTGTGTGTAACAACATAGAACATTACAGCGCAGTACAGGCCCTTCGGCCCTCGATGTTGCACCAACCAGTGGAACCAATCTAATGACCCTCTAACCTAAACTATTCCAATATTATCCATATGCCTATCCACTGACCATTTGAACGCCTCAAAGTTGGCAATTCCACAACTGCTGCAAGCAGGACATTTCACACCCTTACTACGCTGAGTAAAGGGCCTATCTCTGACATCCATCCTATAATTATCACCACCCATTAAACAAGGTATGAATTCAATCACCAAGGTAAAACTGTTGCACCTAATCTAGGTTAGCGCTCCACACAGTACTGAGAAACTGCTCCACTGTTACAAGTGTCATTTTTTGGATGAGATATTAAAATAAAACCTTATCTCCTGTTTAGGCTAGTAAAATGGATAGAAAAGTGGGAGAGGGGAGACAGAGAGCAGGGATAAAGAATATTTACCCAGGTTAGTATGATGCAACCAGTGGTATTCCTCAGCAATCTTTACTGTTGCTTCAGATAGGATTTATAGTTATTTAGAGAGAAATGAATTGATTGGGGATAGTCAGCATGGTTTTGTGAAGGGTAGGTTGTGCCTTACTAACCTTATTGAGTTTTTTGAAAAAGTGACCAAAGAGGTGGATGGGGGTAAGGCAGTTGTTGTGGTATATATGGACTTTAGTAAGGTGTTCGATAAGGTGGCACATGGAAGGCTTCTGCAGAAAATGCAGACGTATGGGATTGAGGGTGATTTAGCTAATTGGATTAGGAATTGGCTAGCTGATAGAAGACAGGCTGTCTCTTGGACAGCCACATGAGCGGTCTGCAGATCCTGTGTCTGCGGGAGTTTGCGCGTTCTCCCCATGGTTGTGTGGGTTTTCTCCAGGTGCTCCGGTTTCCTCCCACATCCCAAAAATGTGCTCTTAGGCTGATTGGGTAACAAATTGTCCCTATATTGGTCTCTATATGTCATTAAGACGTTAGGATGGCGGCGCGGGCTCGTTGGGCCGAAGGGCCTGTTTCCCGTGCTGTGTTGTTCTTTGTTCAGAGGGTGGTGGTTGAGGGAAATTATTCATCATGGAGTTCGGTTACAAGTGGTGTACCTCAGGGATCTGTTTTGGGGCCCCTGCTGTTTGTAATTTTTATAAATGATCTGGAAGAGGGTATTGAAGGATGGATTAATAAATTTGCGGATGACACCAAAGTCAGAGGAGTGGTAGATAGTGAAGAGGGGTGTTCTAGTTTGCAGAGAGACTTGCAGAGCTGGGCCGAGAGGTGGCAAATGGAGTTTAATACGGAAAAGTGAGAGGCTTGCCAGTAGTTGTAGTTTTTAAGCTATATAAGTACTAACCTCTGGGTATCGGCCTCATTGTTCCATTGGAGCAGCACGGAGAGGCAGCGATTTGGGCGAGTGTAAAGTTCGAGTTTTAAGTAATTTTTAACATTTTCTTTTTGGTTACAGTAGCGAGCGGTGGTAGTTTTTTGCCGTTTTTTTTAAACTAACTGGAAACCGGAAGTCGTCATTAGGAGGCTTGCCGGTAGTTGTAGTTTTTCTCTCTGACTCTATAAATTGGTCCAAAGAGGAAACCCGATACTCTACACAAGTAGAGTATCCCACCCTCCCCCCTCCTCTAACCTAATAATAAAAGTGTGTGGGAAGTTTTTTTTTAATTTCTCTCCTAGAAATTAAAGTATCAGGGATGGCAGTGCAGGCAGTACATTGCACCTCCTGCGGTATGTACAAGGTGAGGGACACTAGTAGTGTTCCTGCTGATTATACCTGCAGGAAGTGGGCCCATTTGCAGCTCCTTGAGGATCGTGTTAAGGAGCTGGAGCTGGAATTAGAGGAACTCAGGATAATTCGGGAGTTGAGGCGGATATTGACAGGAGTTACAAAGAGATAGTCACTCCTAAAAGTGATTCCTGGGTAACTATTAGGAAGAGGGGTAAGAAGCAATCGGGGAGACAATCCCCTGGGGCTGTTCCCCTCCAAAACAAGTTTTCTGTCCTGGAGGCTACAGTTGAAGAAGAATCAACTGGAGATGGCCTAAGGGATCAGGTCCCTGCGGGTGAACCTGCTGTGAATGCAGGGTAGGGGAAATAAGAGATTGGGCCTGGTAATTGGAGACTCCATAGTTAGGGGGACAGATAGGAGAGTAAATAGTAATAAACGGGACTCAGGGCTGGTGTGTTGCCTCCAGGGGCTGAGGTCCAAGATGTCTCAGAGCAGGTTTTTAAGATTCTTAAAGGAGAGGGGAGTCAGCCCCAAGTCATAGTTCATGTAGGGACACATGATGTAGGTAGGACAAGGGAAGGGGATATTAAACAGAAATTTATGGAGTTGGGGTGGAAGCTTAGGGCCAAAACTGGCAGAGTGGTTATCTCTGGACTCTTGCCTGTGCCACGGGATAGTTTAGAGAAGAACAGAGAGAGGGAATGTTTGAACTCGTGGCTGCGGGGATGGTGCAGGAGGGAGGGGTTCAGGTTCCTGAACAATTGGGACTCATTCTGGGATAGGTGGGACCTCTACAAGAGAGATGGTCTACACCTGAACCAGAGGGGAACCAATATCTTGGGGGGAAAATTTGCAAAGGCTATGCAGGGGGCTTTAAACTGATTCAGAGTGGGGGGTGGGATCCTGAGTAGTTTGGATGTTAAGAGGGACGAGAATAGGGGGGTCATAGATGAGAACTGTAAAGCACAGCAGCGTACGGGTGGAGTAGGGCATGGTTTGAAATGCGTATACTTTAATGCAAGAAGTATTCGCAATAAAGTGGAGGAACTTGCAGCTTGGACCAGTACCTGGAACTTCGATGTTGTGGCCATTTCAGAGACATGGATAGAGCAGGGACAGGAATGGTTGTTGCAGGTTCCGGGGTTCAAATGCTTCAGTCGGAGTAGAGAAGGAGGTAGAAGGGGGGGAGGAGTGGCATTATTAGTCAAAGACTATATCACAGTGACAGAAAGGAAGTTTGATGAGGACTTGTCTGTTGAGGTAGTATGGGCTGAGATTAGAAACAGGAGAGGAGAGGTCACCCTGTTGGGAGTCTTTTATAGACCTCCTAAAAGTTCTAGAGAGGTAGAGGAAAGGATTGCAAAGTCGATCCTGGACAGGAGTGAAAGTAATAGGGTAATTGTTATGGGGGACTTTAACTTTACTAATATTGATTGGAATAGCTATAGCTCTAGCTCGTTAGAGGGGTCAGTTTTTGTACAAAGTGTGCAGGAAGGTTTTTTGACTCAGTATGTAGATAGGCCAACTAGAGGTGAGGCTACATTGGATTTGGTGCTGGGCAATGAGCCAGACCAGGTGTTAGGCTTGGAAGCTGGTGAACATTTTGGTGATAGTGACCACAATTCGGTTACGTTCACCTTAGTGATGGATAGGGATAGGCATGAAGCTGGGGGCAGTAGTTATAGCTGGGGGAATGGTAATTATGAGGCCATAAGGAGGGAATTAGGGTGCATAGGTTGGACTAGGAAACTACAGGGACTGGGACATCTGAAATGTGGAGCTTATTCAAGGAGCAGCTACTGCGAGTCCTTGATAAGTATGTCCCTGTCAGGCAAGGAGGAAATGGTTGAGTAAGGGAACCATGGTGTACTAAAAAAGTTAATTCGCTGGTTAAAAGGAAAAAGGAGGCTTATGTCAGGATGAGGCTTGAAGGCTCAGTTAGTGCAATGGATAGCTATAGATTAGCCAGGAGGGAGCTAAAGAGTGAGTTGAGGAGAGCCTTTTTCCTCGGATGGTGATGACCAACACGAGGGGACATAACTTTAAATTAAGAGGTGGTAGTTATAGGACGGATGTCAGAGGCAGGTTCTTTACACAGAGGGTGGTGAGGGCGTGGAATGCCCTGCCTGCAGCAGTTGTGGACTCACCTACTTTGGGGGCATTCAAATGGTCGGTGGATAGGCATATGGATGATACTGGAATAGTTTAGGTTAGAGGGTCCACTGGCTGGCGCAACATCGAGGGCCGAACTGCGCTGTAATGTTCTATGTTCTAATTCTTTTTACGATATTTTAACTGTTCATAAATAAACTTTGTTTGATAAAAGCTTCCTGGTGGGTCACTTGAATCATATTTGGATGGAAACACCTTCACTCAACAGTGCCAAATTCAAATGTAAAACTTAAGGTCCATGCTACCTTCAGAAAACACCTCGGAGTTTCTGGCCTGGGTCCAAACATACTAATACTCACATAAGTGAAACATAATCTCCGTACTCTTATATTAAATTCTCTTTGAAATAAACAAATATCAAAATAAACAAATAACAAAATAATCTATTAGCTTTCCAAAATACTTGCTGAACCTACATTCTAACCATTTGTGATTCACGCACTGGGCCACTCAGATCCCTCTGCAACTCAGAACTCTGCAATCTCTTATTATTTAGATAATATGCTTCATTTTTATTCATACTTCCAAAATGGACCACCTCATATTTTCCCCTCTCCCTTCCAATTCCAAATTTACAGCTATGTCTGGAATATTACTTTCTCATCCATAGTGAAGACCAATGCAAAATACCTATCCAATTTGTCTGCCATCTCCTTATTTTCCACTATTAGCTCCTCAGACTCACTGGAAGCATTCAATTCACAGACAACAAATCTCATATTCAATTTATTATTGATTCTGCCCAACCACTTCTCATTTCAGGTCTAGAAATTTCTGTCTACATTTGAGTGACTTATGCACAGTTGGTTCTAATCTAAAAACTCTGGCTGATAAGGACTCTGAATCGACGATCTCAACATAGCAGCAATTAAATGTTAAGTTTAGCAGAACTAGTCTGTAGTTTCATACGTGTGAAAGTGAGGTGGCACAGACTAACCACAGGCTGGAGCGTGACTTGGTCTGCAGGGTCTGTGTTTGTCTGAACTATAACAGCCACTTACTGTAGTTGCGAAAGGTCCCCCAGGTGCTCGGAAGGTATGTATGCTGTACGGCAGCTGCTGATTGCTGCTGTAAGACCTGGTTTTGTGTTGATGTTCCACCCTGTATCTGGGAAGGGCTGAGTTCTTGTTGTTGCTGTGATGAAGGGCTCATTGGCTGACCTCCTCCAGTCTACAATCAAACACATATTCCAAAGAGTATGAGAAAATCAGTTAAGAAACAAATATTGTCGCAAAATCTAAAGCAGCATTTACACTCCTTCACTTACTGCTTCATTTGTTGTCTTAGATTTCTGCCTCTAGGTGATAGAGGCTGGGGGAAACACTGCATCAAACAGGCAACAAAATCCTGAGTATTGAAATATTCTGCTGTCTTTTTTTTATTTTTGAAGAACTCTCACTAATCGAAAATTCTGAAGTTCCAGCAGTTTGAGAATAAAAGGAATGAAGATCTCCATTGCTGCCCAGACTAATGTAAAGTTATTAGACACACTCGAAGCAATGCAGTAGAAATTTTGTTATGCATTAATATTTCTTACTTCTGAAAGTCATGAATTTTACAGGTTGGCTGTTGCCTGGGCCAATTCACTTCAAAAGCACTGACCATCAAATCCTTCTCTTGTGCAATTCACTTATTTGCTTCCTTGCAGAGAGATTCCCCAGCAATGAAAGTGAACCAAAACCTGGTCACATATCTGGACAGATAATCACATGGGGAATATCATGATGTTGTACATCAGAGATGTCACCCATGTACTCAGGTTCTATAAGGCAAACTCCAAAGGTTTGACTTGCTTATTTTATCAAACAATAAGACAAACAACAAAAAGACTCTTCAAAGACAATGGAGAAGAAGGAGATGAAGACTGCATGCAGGATATTCACTCTGAAGAAAGACAATTGCTGGAATTTTACCATCTCACAAGCCCAAGGCCAACAGTGAATTCCACTCTGCGAGCCCCACCCACCCACCCACCTTGATTCCAGAGCGGGAGTGCTGATAAAATTTCCGCAAATGTCTTCCCTTTTCATTAGGTTTGTTTCTTCAACACACAATTATAGGCCAGCAAGGCATATGGAACCAGGCAGCAGGTTGATGTGTGCATGAAGCAAAATGTCCAAATGTCTCAGACTAAATCTAGGTTAACAGTTTCTGATGAAGACATTCTAGTTCCTATACATCAGACACCAGGATACATCCTGGCTCTGAAAGATTCAACTCCAAACCATTACCTAGCCTGACATTCCAGCACTGCTCTGTCGGAGTTGCTATCTTTCAGAGTAGATATTCAAACTATCAAGACAATAAAGATTTCACAGCACTATCCAAAGAGCAAGATTTCACAATGACTTTCGTTCCTTCGACCAGTCTAACTGATGGTTCAGCTCATGTCATTTGCAAGTCCTTGATAAGCTTTACATTGAATGCTGCATCTGAAAAGTACTCCAGAAGTACAATGTTTTGCATTAATTCGGGGTAAGGTTTTGCGTAACTGAAATTACGCTTCTAGAACGTGGCATTTCACACTCCCTGAGCAGATTCAGAATGTGGAGGTTTTATGTTATGTTATAAAATTGAACTAATGATCCAGCCACAAAGACAAGCAAGACATACCCCATGGGACAAAGGAAGGAAAAAGCTGAATCTAACAAAACTTGTGATGACTTAAGCTCATGGAGTTGGAATATAAAAAAGATAGAACTTGTATTTGGCCAGCATCCATTTATCACCCGTTGAGGATGTCTGAAAGTGTCGGATTACTTTTAAATACTTTAATATTCATTGTTCCTGGGAAAATGAGAGTTGCAATGGTAACTCCAGGCATGAACGATGAACCATTGACATCACTGGTTAATGTGGGTAGATAACATTAGCAATGTTCATAAATTCAATCACAGAATCATACAGTGCAGAAAATTGGATCTCTGACACATTAGAAACACCTGAACTCCCATCTAATCCATCTGCCAGCACATGCCATAGCCCTGGTGTGCCAACTGCTCATCCAGATACTTTTTAAAGGATGTGAGGCAAACTGCCTCCATCACCCTCTCAGGCAGCCACTCCAGACCGTCACCATCCTATTAACATGCTTTTCTGCTTTCAAAGATCTGTGGACAAACACGCCAAGTCCCTTTGTTCCACAGAACTTTCTACTGTTCTACCATTCATTGAGTACTTTCTTGCCAAATTACTCCTTCCAAAGGGTATCAACTCTGAAAACTCTGGATTTCAGAGTTAAAATCCACCTGCCACTTATCTGCCCATTTGATCATTCCGTCTATATCTTCTTGTAGCCCAAGACACTTTGCCTCACTGTTAACCACCTGTCCAATCTTTGTGTCAACCACAAATTTACTAATCCTACCCCCTCCCTGGTAGTCATCAATGTAATTTACATAAATGACGAATAATAGGGGGCCCTACACAGATCCCTGTGGTACACCTCTGGACACTGGTCACTAAAGCTGTCATCACCCTCTGTCTCCTTGAGTGTACTTTATTAATACCCTGTATCCCATTTGAATTTACTTCTTTATATGTCTCCCATATGGGATATTATCAAAGGCTTTGCTGAAATCTGTATAAGCTGCATTGACTGCACGACTGCACTAGCCTCGTCTGCACACCTCCTCAAAAAATTCAATCAATTTGTTGGGTATGACCTCCCTCTGTTGAAGCCATGCTGACTATCCTTGATCAGGCTTTGCCTCTCCAAGTGGAGATAGATACTCTCCTTCAGAAGTATCTCTAATAGGTCCTCTGCCACTGACATGAGATTCACTGGAATGTAGATCCCTGGTTTATCTCTACAACCCTTCTTAACTAGTGGAAGCACATTAGCTGCTCTCCAGACATCTGGCACTTTCCCCATGGCAAGAGAGGGATTGAAAATTTGGGTCAGGGCCCCTGCAATCTCTCCCTTGTCTCCCACAGCAGCCTAGGGCACAATTCATCTGGATCTGGGGATCTATCCACTTCTAAGGCTGCCAACCCCTCCAATACCTTGTCCTTCTCTATGTCAATCTTGTTTATGAATTACATTTACTGTACTCATCCTGAAAAGACAGATGAGCATTTACTGCACAAAGCATGTTCAGAGTGTTCAGTGGACATTTTGCTTCAGGATCTGGACCAACAGAGAAAGCAGAAATATTTGAAGCAAAATTTGTACAATTTGAAAGTACGTGCAAGGGAACAAAGCGAAATCTTCGGCACAAAGGTTCGATTGATAAACAGCACGAGATGAAAGGTCAGATAGGAGACAAAATCCAGCTTCTCAGGATTGGGTATGGGGCTGGTTTGCTTGCGTAGCGTGGGGACGGTGGGTATTGTAGAGCAGTAAACCCTTCCCTCGCCTCAACATTGTCCATTTGGCCTGCAGTAAGTCAATTGTGTCCTGTCCAGATCGGTTACCTGGGAACCAGCAGGGGCCATGGTACTGGACTGATCCGACACTTGTACATGCTGGACCTGAACAGGGTGCTGTGCGAAGGCATGAGGATCGTGCAGCTGGCTGACATCCACGGTGGAATGCTGGTTCTGCTGTGGGGAGGAGGCCTGAAATGAAACAGATACAGCCAGGGGGATTAACAGTCTCACAATCACTTTATAACAACACTGACAATTCATAAACTAAAACAACATCCTCTTTGATCTCAATGCACTAATGCCTGAATACAGGCTGGAAGATGTAGGCATTGGCTGTGCTGCTGGGTGTTTGGCCAGAGAGGAGCCCAATCCCCATCACAGATACAAACCATCCAGCCAGAGACTCGGACCTGACTGTAGCCTCCTATCTATACTGCATAAGCTCTCTGAATCATCGAGGCAGCCCCAAGAAAATTATTGAGATAGCTTGTCAATTACTGAAGGCAGAAGATTAACTGAGACTCTGGTGAATAGAGCAGCAGTCTCGTGGACTGAACTATCTACTCTGTTGCTACTTCTTATTCGTTTCCCAGCCCGGCATTCCATGCCGTTACTACCCTCGAAGTAAAGAGCCTTCCTCTGACATCCGTCCTATAATTATCACCCCTCAATTTAAAGCTATGAGGTGACTTAATTGAGACATATAAGATGATCAGAGGCTTAGATAGGGTGGGTAGTGAGAGCCTTTTTCCTCAGATGGAGATGGATAACACGAGAGGACATAGCTTTAAATTAAGGGGTGGTAGTTATAGGACAGATGATAGAGGTGGGTTCTTTACTCAGAGGGTAGTAAGGGCGTGGAATGCCCTGCCTGCCGCAGTTGTGGACTTGTCAAGTTTAAGGGCGTTCAAATGGGCAGTGGATAGGCATATGGATAGCATTGGAATAGTTTAGGATAGAGGGTCATAAAATTGGTTACATTGGTCGGCGCAACATCGAGGGCCGAAGGGCCTGTACTGCGCAGTAATGTTCTATGTTCTATTAAGACCTTCCCACCATACCAGGCAACATCCTGGTAAACCTCCTCTGCACCCTCTCCAATGCCTCCACATCTTTCTTATAATGTGGCAACCAAAACTGTACACAATACTCCAAGTGTGGCCGCACCAAAGTTTTGTACAGTTGCAATGTGATCTCACGGCTTTTGGGGCAGTGGCCCCAAAACAGATCACTGAGGTACACCACTAGTAACTCCAGGTTGAATATTTCCATCAACTACCACCCTCTATCAGTGAGCCAATTCCTGATCCAAACTGCTAAATCTCCCTCAATTCCATGCATCTGTAATTTCTGCAGTAGCCTACCATGGGGAACCTTATCAAATGCTTTGCTAATATCCATATACAACACGTCAACTGTTTTATCCTAATCCACCTCTTTGGTCACCTTCTCAAAGAACTCTTAAGTTTTGTGAGGTATGACCTACCCTTCACAAAACCTGTTGACTATCCCTAATCAAATTATTTGTCTCTGGATGATTACAAATCCTATATGTTATAATTCTTTTCAAAACTTTGCCCACAACAGAAGTAAGGCTCACTGGTCTATAATTCCCAGGATGGTCTCTACTCCTCTTCTTGAACAAGGGGACAACATTTGCCGTCCTCCAGTCTTCCTGCACTATACCTGTAGCCAATGACAATGTAAAGATCAAAGCCAAAGGCTCTGCAATCTCCTCCCTAGTCTCCCAGAGAATCCTAGGGTAACTCCCATCTGGGACTTATCTATTTTCATACTCTCAAGAATTGTTAACACCTCCTCCTTATACACCTCAATCCCATCTAGTCTAAAAGCCTATATCTCAGTATTCTCCTCGACTACATTGATTTTTTCTTGTGTGAATACTGACAAAAAATATTCATTTAATGCCTCTCCTATCTCTTCAGGCTCTACACACAACTTCTCGCTACTGTCCCTGACTGGCCCTAATCTTGCCCTAACCAATCTTTTATTCCTGAAGTAGATAGAACGCAAGATTGACTGGAGAACTGGCCCACCCAGGTTTTCCACACGCATAACTTTTGCTTAATATTTCCCATCTAGCCTCTGCTTTTCTACGTTAAACACCGGTCATCTTATTTATTTTCAGCATACATGTATACCCTAACCCAACCCACCTGTGCCACCTGTACCACCTGGAGTTGGATGTGTTGAGGCTGCTGTCCCTGAACCGATTGGAGGTGTTGAGAGATAGGAATGTACTGCACACGCTGATAATCTCCTTGAGGTGGGCGGTAATCTGTCGTCAGCGTCTGTGACAACTCGCTCATTGCCTGTGTCAGCAGATCAGTTGCCTGTGTGAAAGAGAAAATTCAATTTGCCTTGTGAAAACATTTAATTTCATGATTCATTTTTTTAGGATGTAACTTTTAAATTTGTGGAAATTAAATTAAATTGAAACTGTGTGATTCAGAAATTCCCAGATCATCCAAGGCACTTAATGCATCAAATGTTTACATAGAGTTAAAAGAGTGAGGGTCATAAAAGAGCAAGTCTGAGGAAATAAAAACAGAAGATGTTGAATAAACTTTGCAGGTCTGGCAGCATTTGTGGAGAGAGAAAAACACTTAACATTTCAAGTCCCCTGACCCCCTCTCCAAACTGGGACATGCCAGGGCTGCAATGCTGTCATGGGACAGGTTCTAGGTAAAGGTACCTTTCTGCATTCAGTGCAACTTTGTATTTTATTACAGTCACAGCAGAGACAGAGAGAGAAAGACACTGTCAGGAATGGGTGCTTGGAAGTAGTTCAGACCAGTGGCAAAGATTTATGAGAGACAAGAGTCTTTCTAATTGGTCTTTCTAACTGACCAAAAAAAAAAGCAGTGAGGCCCCATGCTCGGGCTGGGGTGTTCACAATCAGGATAGAATCTGGCCAAATGCAAGTGGAATTCAATTGCATTTTCCCCCATAGTGGCTAATAAAAAAAATCTCAAACATACAGAACTTCTCTCCCTGATGTCTGCTGGGCTCTTGTATCCTAGTGGAAAAGGGATTATACAGAAAGTGCTGTCATGCATTCCCAAAACTTATCCTGTATTCACTCAATAGCTACAAAAGCATACTTCTGCTTTCTACTACTAATTTAAACTATTCTTTGAGCATTGAGATTAGTGGTAGTACCCCAGCTGACTAATAGGACTGCCTGACCTAAACAGCGATGGACCTGGCAATGAAGCTGAACAACTGGATTTGTTCTTCATAAAGTTTTCAGCTGAAAACTTTCTCAAATAGAACACAGAACATAGAACATTACAGCGCAGAACAGGCCCTTCGGCCTTCGATGTTGCACCAACCAATTAGGAACAAGCAGTGACCCTCTAACCTAAACCATTCCCTTTTCATCCATAAACTTATCTACTAACCTCTTAAACGCCACCAAACTTGGCGCATCTACAACTGACGCAGGCAGGCAAGGCATACCCTTACCACCCTCTGGGTAAAGAGCCTACCTCTGACATCTGTCCTAAAACCACCACCCCTTAATTTAAAGCTATGTCCCCTCGTGCTAGCTTTCTCCATCCTAGGAAAAGGCTATCACTGTCCACCCTATCTAAACCTCTAATCATCTTATATGTTTCAATAAGGTCTCCTCTTAGCCGCCTCCTTTCTAACGAAAAAAACCTCAAATCCCTCAGCCTCTCCTCATAAGACCTGCCCTCCATACCAGGCAACATCATGGTAAACCTCCTCTGTACCCTCTCCAATGCCTCCACATCTTTCTTATAATGTGGGGACCAGAACTGCACACAATACTCCAAGTGCGGCCGCACTAGAGTTTTGTACAGTTGCAACATGACGTTGCGGCTCCGAAATTCAATCCTCCTGCCAATAAAAGCTAAGACTCTGTATGCCTTCTTAACAACCTTATCGACTTGATTGCTAACTTTCAGGGATCTATGCACACATACACCAAGATCCCTCTGTTCATCAACACTATTAAGAGTCCTACCATTAGCCCTATACTCTACACATTTGTTATTCCTGCCAAAGTGAATTACCTCACACTTTTCCGCATTAAACTCCATTTGCCACCTCTCGGACCAGCTCTGCAACTTGTCCAAGTCTCTCTGCAAACTATAACACCCCTCTTCACTATCTACCACTCCTCCGATTTTGGTGTCATCCGCAAATTTACTAATCCATCCTTCAATACCCTCATCCAGATCATTTATAAAAATTACAAACAGCAGGGGCCCCAAAACAGATCCCTGAGGTACACCACTAGTAACCGAACTCCACGATGAATATCTTCCATCAACCACACCCTCTGTCTTCTATCCGCTAGCCAATTCCTAATCCAATTAGCTAAATCACCCTCAATCCCATACATCTGCATTTTCTGCGGAAGCCTTCCATGGGCCACCTTATCGAACGCCTTACTAAAGTCCATATATACCACATCAACTGCCTTACCCCCATCCACCTCTTTGGTCACTTTTTCAAAAAACTCAATAGGGTTAGTAAGGCACGACCTACCCTTCACAAAACCATGCTGACTATCCCCAATCAATTCATTTCTCTCTAAATAACTATAAATCCTATCCCTAATAATTCTCTCCAATACTTTGCCCACAACAGAAGTAAGACTCACCGGCCTATAATTCCCCGGAAAGTCTCTCTTCCCCTTCTTGAACAAGGGGACCACATTCGCTATCCTCCAGTCTTCCGGCACTATACCCGTAACCAACGACGACCTGAAGATCAGAGCCAGAGGCTCTGCAATCTCCTCTCTCGCCTCCCAGAGAATCCAGGGTAAATCCCGTCTGGCCCAGGGGACTTATAGAACATAGAACACTACAGCACAAACAGGCCCTTCGGCCCACAAGTTGTGCCGAACACATCAAAACCTACCCAGCCATAGACCTATCTATAACCCCCAATCCCATTGGATCCCATATACTCATCCAGAAGTCTTTTAAAAACTAATCTTTATCTAACTTCAAACCTAAACTAAAGTTTAAAAACTTTATCTAACTTCAAACCCTCAAGAATATCTAGCACATCCTCCTTATTTACTTCAATACTTTCCAGTTTGCAACCCTGTATAACAGTATTCTCCACAACTACATTTACATCTCCCTGCGTGAATACCGAAGAGAAATATTTGTTCAGTGCCTCTCCAATCTCTTCAGCCTCCACGCACAACTTCCCACTGCTGTCCATGACTGGCCCTAATCTTGCCGTAACCAATCTTCTATTCTTAACATATCTAAAGAAAGCTTTAGGATTCTCCTTGATCCTATCAGCCAAAGTCTTCTCGTGTCCCTTTTAGCTCTCCTCAACTCACTCTTTAGCTCCCTCCTGGCTAATCTATAGCTATCCATTGCACTAACTGAGCTTTCAAGCCTCATCCTGACATAAGCCTCCTTTTTCCTTTTAACCAGCGAATTAACTTTTTTAGTACACCATGGTTCCCTTACTCGACCATTTCCTCCTTGCCTGACAGGGACATACTTATCAAGGACTCGCAGTAGCTGCTCCTTGAATAAGCTCCACATTTCAGATGTTCCCAGTCCCTGTAGTTTCCTAGTCCAACCTATGCACCCTAATTCCCTCCTTATGGCCTCATAATTACCATTCCCCCAACTATAACTACTGCCCCCAGCTTCATGCCTATCCCTATCCATCACTAAGCTGAACATAACCGAATTGTGGTCACTATCACCAAAATGTTCACCAACTTCCAAGTCTAACACCTGGTCTGGCTCATTGCCCAGCACCAAGTCCAATGTATCTGGCTCATTGCCCAGCACCAAGTCCAATGTACCAAGTCCAACCAAATGGTTGATGCATTTGTCTTGCTCAACATCTCACCAGTTTCCCCAGGAGATTACAACAGGTTGGGTTTACAAATGGTACCAGGTCTAGATGAGGAAAGTGATTTCTCATTCATATAAAATTGCCTGCAATTGACGGTTTTGATGACAGAAACCCACCCACTGCCATTTTCTCAGAGAGAATCAGCTAAATTTGTGTAGGGGAACACTTTGGTTCTAGTGATCCTAACGCCATTAATTTCAACTTGATCATGGATAAAGATAGATCTGGTCCTCGGGTTGAGATACTAAACTGGAAAAAAGCCAAATTTGAAGAAATGAGAAAGAATCTAAAAAGCATGGATTGGGACAGGCTGGTCTCTGGCAAGGATATGATTGGTAAGTGGGAAGCCTTCAAAGGAGAAATTTTGGAAGTGCAGAGTTTGTGTGTTCCTGTCAGAATTAAAGGCAAAGTGAATAAGAATAAGGAACCTTGGTTCTCGAGGGATATTGGAATTCTGATAAAGAGAGAGATGTGTGATATACATAGACAACAGGGAACAAATAAGATGCTTGAGGAGTATGAAAAGTGCAAAAACTTCTTAAGAAGGAAATAACAAGGGCTAAAAGACGTAGTTGAAGGATAATCCTAAAAGCTTCTACAGGTAATATTAAGAGCAAAAGGATAGTAAGGGATAAAATTGGTCCCATTGAAGATCAGAGTGATCGGCTTTGTATGGAATCGAAAGAACCGGGGGAGATATTAAATGGGTTTTTTGCATCCGTATTTACTAAGGAAACTGGCATGGAGTCTATGGAAATAAGGCAAACAAGTAGAGAGGTCATGGAACCTATATAGATTAAAGGGGAGGAAGTGCTTGCTGTCTTGAGGCAAATCAGAGTAGATAAATTCCCAAGACTGGACAGGATATTCTCTCAGATAGTGAAGGAGACTAGTGTTGAAATTGTAGGGGCCCTGGCAGATCTATTTAACATGACGGTATCCACCGGTGAGGTGCCGGATGAATGGAGGATAGCTCATGTTGTTCCGTTGTTGAAAAAAGGCTCAAAAAGTAATCCAGGAAATTAGAGACCACTAACTTGATGTCAGTAGTAGATAAATTATGGGAAGGAGTACTAAGAAATAGGATCTACAAATACTTGGATGACAGGAACTTATTAGGGAGAGTCAACATGGCTTTGTGCGTGGTAGGTCATGTTTGACCAATCAGGTTAGCAGGAAAATGGATGAAGGGAAGACGGTGCATGTTGTCTACACAGATATCAGTAAGGCCATTGACAAGGTCCCACATGAGAGGTTAGTTAGGAAGGTTCAGTCAGTATACATGGAGAGGTAATAAATTGGATTAGACACTGACTCAATGGAAGAAGCCAGAGAGTGGTTGTGGAGGATTGCTTCTCCGAGTGGAGGCCTGTGACAAGTGGTGCGCCGCAGGGATCGATGTTGGGTCCATTGTTGTTTGTCATCCACATCAATGATCTGGATGATGTGGTAAATTGGATCAGCAAATTTGCTGATGATACCAAGATTGGAGGTGTAGTGGACAGTGAGGAAGGTTTTCAAAGCTTGCAGAAGGATTTGGACCAGCTAGAAAAATGGCAGATGGAGTTTAAAGTGTGACAGACAGTTTAAAGCAGACAAGCCTGCAGCTGTTGTAGAGCCTGCAGCTGTTGTAGATGCGCCAAGTTTGGTGGCGTTTAAGAGGTTAATTGATAAGTATATGGAAGAGAAGGGAATGGTTTAGTTTGGAGGGGCATTGCTTTTTATTTTGGTCGGCACAACATCGAAGGCCGAAGGGCCTGTTCTGTGCTGTAATGTTCTGTGTTCTATGTTCTATGTTAAGTGTGAGGTATTGCGTTGAAGGACAAACCAAGCTAGAACATCCAAGGTAAATGGTAGGAGACTGAAGAACAGAGGAATCTGGGAATACAGTTACATAATTCCCTAAAAGTGGCATCACAGGTTGATAGGATCATAAAGAGTGGTTTTCAAACAGTGGCCTTTATAAATCAAAGTATTGAGTACGAGAGTTGGAATGTTATGGTGAGGTTGTTAAGGCCGAATTTGGAGTATTGTGTGCAGTTTTGGTCACCTAATTACAGGAAGGATATTAATAAGGTTGAAAGAGTGCAGAGAAGATTTACAAGGATGTTGCTGGGACTCGAGAAACTGAGTTACAGAGAGAGATTGAATAGGTTAGGACTTTATTCCCTGAAGCGTAGAAGAATGAGGGGAGATTTAATAGAGGTATATAAAATTTTGATGGGTATAAATAGAGTGAATGCAAGCAGGCTTTTTCCACTGAGGCTAGGGGAAAAAAAGAGGACATGGGATAAGGGTGAAGGGGTAAAAGTTTAAAGGGAATATTAGGTGGGGGGGGCTTCTTCACACATAGAATGGTGGGAGTGTGGAATGAACTGCCAGATGAAATGGTGAACACTTTTAATGTTTAAGAAAAACTTGGATAGGTACATGGACGAGAGGGGTGTGGAGGGACATACTCCAGGTGCAGGTCACTGGGACTAAGCAGAAAAATGGTTCAGCACAGACAAGGACCAAAAGGCCTGTTTCTATAATGTTCTATGGTCTTAAATGTTTGGCTGCCCCAGTTTCTCTGGCTGCCCCAGTTTCTCTGGCTGCCTCAACATTTCTCCCTCTATGCCAGTGTCTGCCTGTGCAGCTCTCACTTTGTTTCTGTGTCTGGTTGCTGGTGTCTCTCCATCAGTCCGTGCCTCCACCCGAGTCTCTCTTCCTTCCTCTCTGTCTGTTTGATGTGAATTATCCGATAATCCCAAATTAGCATCTTGTTCTTACCACAATTGTGTCTCCAGTCGGGCCATCCGTGTTCACGACAGCTGGTGCTGCACTGATAACAGTGGCCACAATAGGCGTTTGTGCAGGAAGTGTCTGCAGTGCATTCGGATTCTCTTGGAGAACGTCTGTATGCTTTTTGCGGATATGTTGTACCATTTTTGCCTGGAGACAGAACAAATGCAGTTATTCAGAACAGAAATCATCATCTTCACTCAGCCCTCACACGTTGTAATCTGTTCCTGTGCAGGTCGAGGCTAGAATCCCACCAGGGTAACAATAAATCTTCCCAAGACAGGAAAAAAATCTAACAATTCAACCAATATAAATCATTACAGTCAGATTTAACTCATCACCTGCCTTTCACAAATCCAGACCAATCTTCGGTCACCCAATCTTTGAGTAATTTCAGAGGATGGATGTTAGACTGCTCTACGGTTACCTGGATTTCCTATAATTAACGTGCACAAATTTCCAATTTAAAAGGAACATTCTTGAAAACATTGGAAGATTACGATTAGGACATCCTCAATGCTCTCTCCAACATTTATTAAACCTCCGGGGCAGAGACTGTCAGGTCTTGGAGATTTTTCACTCTTTAGCCAAAAGTCATTCTGACACAGGAGGCGTGATTAAGTCCACATGGACTCGCTTTGGAGCGATCCAATCTGTAACATTCCCCCACACTACCCCCATTTGCTGTACAACTTGGTTTTCTTCATTGCGAACCCAGTTTCCTCTGGTACCAGGATTTTCTTCATTAGTTATTGTGTTTACATTAATTTTGTCAGTCCCTGATCCAAATTCAATATCAGTTTTCTTGAAATGCCTGACATTTTAATCTCTTCCTGTGCTGCAAGTAATTAAGCAAAGTCGTTCTTAAACTTTTTTTTTTAAACTCTTTAATGGAATAATAGTATCCCTGGCAGGTCAGTTATTGTCAAGCTTACTCCTGCATCCCTTTTTTGAACACGAGCTAACATTCGAAATTCTATCATCCTCTGGCTCCACCCAAGTCGAAGGGTGATTGGAAAATTGTAGTCAGTGCCCCTGCAATTTCCACCCTTGTTTCTCTCAATATCCTAAAGATTTATCTGACCCTATTAACTTTAAATATAGAGTAAAAAGTCTCACAACACCAGGTTAAAGTCCAACAGGTTTATTTGGTAGCACAAACCACTAGCTTTCAGGGCCCTGCCCATTTATCACTATTCACCTGATGAAGATGCGGCACTCCAAAAGCTAGTGGTTTGTGCTATCAAAGAAACCTGTTGGACTTTAACCTAGTGTTGTGAGACTTCTTACTGTTGTTTACCCCAATCCAACACCAGCATCTCCACGTCACAATTTTAAATACAGCCAGCCTTTCTAATCAGATATCTGCTCTTTAATCATTTTTCAACCTGTCCACTTTCTCAAAGCCTCTGTCACTGTGAATTGACAGTATTTCCTTCCTTGGTGAAAATTGAAACAACCTCTTCTTGTCATACTACAGCTCCATGTGTAAATCCCCTTCTTTTTAGTCCTCTTGCTTCCTGTTCACTTCTGTTTCATGTAAATCCCAATACCTTTAATCACCCCTGGAGCTCGAGCTTCCCTGCCCAGTCGATAATGTGAAACTATATGTAGGGTTCAGCATGGTGTGGTAATATGGATTCACAGTACCTACATACCCCAATGTCTGGGGCTCTTTGAGAGTTGTAGTAGCTTTCTGCTGAAGTTGGATTTATTGTGAAACAGGTAAGGATGAGGAGCTGAAGGAATGGGTAAAGATCATTTGAAGGCCCAGGTGACACTGGCCCAATCACTGTGTTTACAATAATAATAATGATTAGAACTGATTAAATGAACTATATAACCATGGTAACAGAGATTGAAATGAGTCAAGTGCATTTTCCTGACTGGTGATATCATTTCTGTGTATCTTTTGATTATGATTTAATATGAACACGTGTAAATATAGAGATGAAAGGTAGGATTATTATTAGGGTTGAGAGTACACTACTATAAGTTGCAGTCACGCTGAAGCCAGAGTATGAGGTACTTTCATTTTTGTGATGAATCAGAAACTCAATAAAGATTCATTTGCACATTGGATCCTGTTGTTTGGTCTCTTTTTAAAGATCTAACTCCGCTGCCATTGCAGTCAATCTCCCTACTCTGGTGTTTAAAGTAATAAAATGAATAGAACAGGAAAACAGATTGGAACCAATCTCCTGTACTTTGTTCACTATACCACGTGACAAAGTGATGCTGCCCTCGGAATGCAGAAGGTCTGCTTTAACCTTCTAAAGTCAGGCTTACAACTGGCATGGCTTGCATTAGGAGGCATGTTTGGCAAAGTGTGCCCACTCTGACCATGGAGTGCCCATCCACATGTAACCCTTTACACCTTTCTCCAGGATGAAAGCTTCCAGTTACAGATTGCTTCTGCTTTCTTGATAATGTTCCAGCTTTTTAAATAGCACTTTGAAAATATCGGAGTTGCTATGCTGCTTTTGTTTCACTTTATTCAAAGTGATTGTCTCTTTGCTGTTTTCCCCAAATTATCAAGTAAAAAGTAAAAGCTTGTCAAGATTGGCAAGTGATCTTTACATCTGAAGCTGTCACAATTTCAGAGTGACAGAGCCACACCCTCAGTGACCATCAGTAAGTGATACACTAGCATTGAGTTTAAACTGTGTGTGAGTTGTCAGTTATCCCCAGAATCATGGGTTTCATTCACAGCTCCAGGTCCTGGGTTCGATTCCTGGCTTGGGTCACTGTCTGTGTGGAGTTTACACATTCTCCTCGTGTCTGTGTGGATTTCCTCTGGGTGCTCCGGTTTTCTCCCACTGTCCAAAGATGTGTGGGTTAGGTCGATTGCCCATGCTAAAATTGTCCCTTAGTGTCCCGAGATGCATAGGTTACAGGGATTAGTGGGTAAATATGTCAGGATAAGGAGGTAAAGTCTGGGTTGGATTGTGGTCGGTGCAGACTTAATGGGCCAAATGGCCTCTATAAGGTTTCTATGATTCTATGATACTGAGAACACTTACCTTGCTGCTGTACTGTTTACAGCAGTGTGGACAGCAGACAGGGAGTGTGGCGATGGTACCTTTCAGCTGTGTGTGTGTGCTCAGCATTGGATCAGGCTCTCCTGGGGCTGCAGGTCGCAATTTACGGATACTCGGAGGAAGCTCAGCTCCTGGGTGGTTTTTCAGTATGTGGGCTTTTCGCTTACTGGCACTCTTATACACCTGTAATCATAAATTTTAAATTAATACCACATTTATCTTCCAAAACATTTCTCTTACAAAAAAAACTGCAGCCAACAGCTTTTGGTCTGAAGAAACTTAACTTGTGAAGGAGCCTCCAGTAAGGCAGTCGCAGAGCTACAAGCCGACATTAGTCAGCGTCTCAGTCGTGGGAGACTCAGGGCCACCCCAGGGATAGGGGTCAGACCGGGCCAGCCCCGGGGACAGGGGTCAGACCGAGCACCCCCCCCATTGAGTGGGGTGGGGGGGTCCCACTCCTGTTTCCTCTCACATTCCAGAGGTTAGGACAAATAACAGATAATATAACACAGGAACTGGCCCTTCGGCCCATCAAGCCTGTACCACCACGTGTCACTTTCCTAAACTAAAGACATTTTGCCTCTATATGATCCATACCTCTCTATTCCCTGCCTGTACATAGAACAATACAGCACAAACAGGCCCCTCGGCCCACGAGTTGCACCGATCACATCTACCAATCCACAGACCTATCTATAACCCCCTATCCTATTTGTTTCCATATACTCATCCAGAAGTCTCTTAAAAGACCCCAGTGAGTTTGCCTCAACAACCTCCGATGGCAGTCGGTTCCATTCACTCACCACCCTCTGAGTGAAAAACCTACCCCTGACATCTCCGACATGTACCTGTCAACATCTCTCTTAAATATCGCTATTGTACCTGTTTCCACCACCACCTCTGGCAGTGCAATCCAAGCACTTACCACTTTGTGTAAAAACCTTGCCGTTCACATCTCCTTTAAACTTTAAGTGAAAACAAACCAAATTTGTCTACTCTCTCCTCATAGCACACAACATCCTGGTAAACTTTTTCTGTACCTTCTCTAAAGTCTCCACATCCTTCTGGTAGTGTGGCGACCAGAACTGTGCGCATTTGGAATAATGCGCACAGTTCCAAATTCTAACTCAAGTTCTATACAGCTGCAACACGACTTAGCAAATTTTATACTCTATGCCTTGACCAATGAAGGTAAGCCATGCACCTTCTTGACTACCTTATCCACTTGTGCTACCACTTTCATGGAACTGTGAACCTTTTATGTCTAGATCCCTCTTTATGTTAATGCTTATGTAATTTACTGTATACTTCCTCCTGCATTAAACCTTCCAAAATAATCACGGCATATTTTTCTGGATTAAATGCCGTCTGCCATTTCTCTGCCCAAGTCTCCAGCCTACTTATAGCCTGCTGTATCCTCTGACAATCTTTCTCACTATCCGCTATTCCCTCAATCTTTGTCATCCGCAAACTTACTAACCAAACCATACAGTCTCCTCTAGATCATTTATATATATTACAAACAAGAGAGGTCCCAGCACTAATCCCTGCGGAATACCACTGATCTCAGATCTCCAGTCAGAAAAACATCCTTCCACCACAACCCTCTATCTTCTATGACCAAGCTCATTCTGTATCCATCTTACCAGCTCACTATGGATCCCATGTGACTTCACTTTCTCTATCAGCCTGCCTTTGTCAAAACTCTTGCTCAAGTCTACGTACACAGCATCCACTACACTGCCCTTGACAATCTTCTTTGACATTTCCTCAAAAAACGTCAATCAAGTTTGTGAGATATGACCTCTCCTGCAAAAAAAACATGCTGCCTATCGCTAATAACGCACTCTAGAATACCAGCATACCCCAGACACACCATCTACATTCCCCAATCCCTATCTAATACTGTCGTAGTTAGCCTTCCCCCAGTTTAGTACTTTTACCTGAGGACTACTCTTATCCTTATCCACAAAGTAACTTAAAAATTATGGAATTATGATCATTATTTCCTAAATGATCCACCATTGAAATTTCACACATTTGGCTGGGCAAATTTCCCAATACCAGGAATAGTATGGTCCCTTCCCGAATTGGACTATTTACATATTGTTGAGGTGGATTGGCCGTGCTAAACTGTCCCCTAGTGTCCAAAGATATGCAGATTCGGTGACTGGCCATGCTGAGTTACCCCGGGGATAAGGCGGGAGGTGGGCCTAGGTAAGATGCTCTTTCACAGAGTTGATGCAAATGTGATGGGTCAAATGGCCTCCTTTTGCACTGTAGGGATTCAATGATTGGATGGTCACACCTGTCCATTCTTACCTTGTCACAGTACTGACAATAATAGTCTCTGTTGGGTTTAATAATGGGCAATGTTAACTCTGGCACATCATCTATCCTGATGTCAGGGTGTCTTTTTGACAAATGATTCACCTGGAAAACAAAACAGGCATCGTAAGAAAAAAGACGATACACCTTTATCAGAGTCTGTGCTCCAGGGATAACCCCTCTCTATGTATTTTTCTGAAGACCAAGTCTAACATTCTGAAATGTGTAATCTATCAGGGTTGTTATTCAATTTCTTGCCACGACTATCTCTTTTTCCAGACTTCTCTCCCTTTTCACTTGCTCAAATCCTGTACATTTCTAACCTTTCTCTCTCTCCATAGAGGCTGCTTGACCTGCTGAATATTTCCAGCATTTGCTGTTTGTATTTCAGCATCTACAGTATTTTGCTTTTGCTCCTGTTCCATTTTCCCTCACCTTGCTCATGAAGTGCTGGTGTGAATGCATCACCTCCCCTTAACAGTAGGTGTGGGATTTTTCTTAATGAATCTCAAATCTTCAGTAAACAGTCTCTCCCTCCCAGAAATCGCATTCACTGTCTCCATCTCCTTCCAGTAATTTACACAACTATTAAATTCCCAGTCTTTTGTTTTCCTGGGATATTCTGATTCTCTTTATAATGGTGGTGTCAGTTATGTTTCCGGATAAACAGACAGAGGATAATCACTGGGAAACATCGGAATTTCAGACAGATTTGATTCTGCCAATGTACCGTCATAATACTCATAAAATTGCAAAAGCATGATTCTATTATTTGATACCTAACGAGTGCAGTTCTGATAAACACAAGGGTGAAAGGTTATTGGGATAAGCAAGAATACTGGTTTGAGATTATAATTAGTTGTTGTATTGAATGGTGGGTCAGACTTGAGGGACTGAGTGGTCTACTCCTGCTTTTAATTAGTATGTTCTATGATGCCCTTCAGGACAGTTTCAGCTTTAGGGATATGTTATCCCAAAGGAGCAAATTACAGAACTACCTACAACAGCAGATGTTGCATTACACAGTTTTACACAGCAAATCCCAATGGAAGGTTACTGACCAGCATTCCACGCCTTCGAAAGCCCATCATGCAGGCACGGCACTTAAACATGAAACTCTCGTAGTCAGTGGAGGGGATCTTGGGTTTGAAAGGTTTGGACTTGTGGATGCGACCAGCATTCTTAGCCTCCCGTTCAGGATTGTGCATCCGCTGCATGTGTTCTTTCAACTTGTCCTTCCTCTATCAAGGAAACAGATACAACACAGATCAACAGACGAGGTCAGGGAACTGGACAAATAGGTGAATACATAACCTTCATATCAGAAAATATTCGCTTGAACCCAGTTTGACAGAACAGTTCATTTCCACTCTTCATCCTGGAGCCAGCACATGAGGGATTGATATCCTCAAAGGGAGCTGAAGAATCAGTGCTGGGACTTTCTGCTCTATTCCTGCATTCCTGGTGATTGGTAGAGAATCCAAACACAGTCCATTGCTTGCTGGTCTTCATTCAATGTTGAAAATTTTAGTTAACTGCGTTTAATATTTTAAGTATTTCACAATTGTATTTTGTTCTCTGACAGTTTAAATTGAATTTGTCAGGCAGCTGTGGACTGACAGCTCTGATGGTCAATGGTCTATTGGCCAGGGAACTGGGAACCCTGGATCTGGCTCATTCCCCAGGGAAAGTAGGAAGCCTCCCCTCTCCCTCCCTCCTTCCCCCCACCTGTTTCTGGGGAGTTCTCAGAGTCTTTGATATCCAGGAATGGTGGGAATTTTCTCCCTACCCTCTTCTGTGGGAGAGCAGGGTGCTCCCTGCCTGTTGCTGAGGAGAGTGAAAGGCTTTTCCTGCCCTGTTCCTTTGCCCGTGAGGGATTCTAACAGCTCCCAGATTCCAGGTAAATCAGGTCACAATAATCTGTGTGACCAGCTGAGGGAGTCAGGTACCACCTCAGGCAGCCTGGAAACTGCAACATGAGGATATTGTTCAGTTTGTGCAGAGTGAAGTTTCAGAGTTAATGCAATGTACTTTCTCATACCGTACAAACCTTATTGAAAATAAATCAAGTATTGATTTAAAGCCTGGGTCACTAATGAAATATACATTCAAAAATCATGTGCTTTTGTAATGGATTATTGTAAGTGGTAAATAAACACACAAGTCTAATGTCCCATCAGATTTCAGTATGCTGAGTGTATATGCTTGTTGCACTACGTAATCTCTGGTCCAATCACATTGTATGCATGTTAGAGGAACATTGCTTGTCTTTTTTATTCATTCATGTGATATGGGCATTGCTGGCTGGCCAGCATTTATTGCCTATCTCTAGTTGCTCCTGGAGAGCAATTGAGAGTCAACCACATTGCTGTGAATTTGGACTCTCATGTAGGCCAGACTAAGTAAGGGCAGCAGATTTCCTTCCCTAAAGGCCAATAGTGAACCAGATGGGTTTTTTCCAACAATTGGCGATGGTTTCATGGTCATCAGCAGATCCTTAAACCAGATTTTTTTAATTGGAATTTAAATTTCAACATCCGCTGTGGCGGGATTCGAACCCGGATCCCCAGAACATTAGCCGAGTTTCTGGATTAACAGCCCAGTGATAATATCACTAGGCCATCGTCTACCCCAGCCTGTGTGCAGACTCCCAATTTCTAGGGAACACGGTCATTTATTGGGATATTAAAAACACTATGAGAGCTTCTGAGAGGAGCTGATAGGGAAGATCGGAAAAAACTTCAGCCTCTGGTGCAAGAGTCTAGAGCAAAGGACACAACCTTAAAAATCAGAATCAAATCATTCAAACAAAAAATCAGGAAACACCTTTTCATTCAAAGGGAGTATGGAACTGCCTGCGTAGACAAGAATGGAACTCTGTCCCAGAGACAGATTTTCACTTGGTAGGGATGTGGAGTCGAGTGAGTAAATGGAGTAAGGATACGGATCAGTCACAGAGTGGCAGAACTGAATGGCTTCCTTCTGCTCTCACCCTCAATGGGAATGACTGGGAAGAGCAACAAAAATATCAACATACCGATGTACTACCTCAGCCTGACGCCTGGTTACAGAGGGGAATAATCACAAGCTTTATGTGTACATGTTCCCCCTGTGTAATTGCCATCACTATAATTTGTGATAAAGCTTTGCTGTCAGTTATGATTGAAATTGCCTAAATAAACATGCGTAATGGCAATGTTTGTAATATAAACACTCATTTGTCATGTTACAACCACACACCTAGGTGATAATGCAGTGCAATGCTCAGCAAGATTGGAGCCAGTCTGTTAACATTTTCATTGGCTCCAGTTTTCTTGCAGGTAAAAAAAGCAGAGATTTTTAAAACATAATCGCGAGCACTCACTTCCTGCACTGTTACGGTGAAATCTCTTCATGGGTAAAGTGATCTATGATTGGTAGGAAAAACTAACTTAGCAAGAATGAACCATGGACAACCGAGAGAGGTACAAGATAACTATACAATCCCTACAGTGCAGAAAGAGGCAAATCAGCCCAATGGATCAGCACCAACTCTCTAAAAGAGCATCTCATCCTCCTCAACCCCCCGCCACTCTTCCTGCCACCATATCCCCGTACCTCCACATATTTACCATGGCAAATCCATCTAATCTGCACACCTTTAGAGTATGAGAGAAAAGTGCAGTACCTGGAGGAAACCCACGCAGACATAGACAGAATGTGCAAACTCCACACAGAAAGACAGATACCCAAGGCTGGAATCAAACTCGGATTCCTAGCGCTGTGAGGCAGCAGTGCTAACCGCTGTGCTACTGTAATGGAGAAGCGTATAAAACTACAACAAAAAAGCAGAGATTTTGATAATGGGAAGGACGCAAAGAACAGAAAAGGGTGAAAAACAGGAAGTGAGGGCTAATAAAAGGAGAGAAAATGGCAAGGAATATCGATATCAGTTAAAGCTTTGTCTGGAGAAGGATAGAGGTGAGAGTAACATAGACTGAGAACAAGCCAGGGGGGATTTAATGCCCCCACCCACCCTTCTGTGTCCTAAAGAGGGGATTGCAGTATCAACTGGGACAGGAGCAAGGGGGATTGGGAGGTTTGGAAGTGAGGGGCACGGTGCTTTAACCAGACATAGCAGTGGAAAGAAGTTGACGATGCAAAGGAGAATTCTCCTCACAACAGAAGGAAAAAAAAAATCCCCAAGAGTGACAGAGATTCAGGAGCAGGTTTTAGAAATACATGGATGTCACAAACACACACAATATTGACTGTACACTGTGATCTCTTGTTAGCAATGCTACACAAACATTAATCTACAAAATGTTTTTCTATCCCTTGAAACTATTTCCCCAGCATTGTAAATCCTTTCATATCTCAGCAAAGCATCACTCTCACATCCTGTCTCCCCTTCAACCCTTTAGTAATGTCATGGAGGATAAACTGGGGTCTATAATAACCTTGAAATGTACACATACTTTGTGACACTTGAATTTGGGTAAACATCTTGACTAACTAACGATGTCATTTTGAGTGACCTCAGACTGATCTTACATGTAGCAGTTATATTTATTTCACCATATTTTTGAATTTGAAGGCTTTAGTGTAGCCAAAAAACCGGGTGTTGTATAATACTGTTCTTCTTATATTGCATAATCAGATTTATTGTGCACCACTCTATGAAAGACCTAACTACATAATCACACATACATAGACACACAAACAATTACTCAGAGCGAGAGTTGTGGAGAATATTCTGGAGACACTTACTTTGAACTGCTTGCCACAAGTGGAGCAGAGGAAATCTTTGCGATCAGAGTGTCTCAGCATGTGTAGTCGGAGCTTGTCTGGTCGGCAGAAGGCCTTGTCACATTCTGTACATTGATAAATCTTCTCAGAATGGAAGCTGCGAATGTGCTTCTTTATCTGTTCATCAAAAGATTTCAAAATTATATCAAGAATAAACAGCAATGATATAGGTAGAACAGTAATGAGATCACCAACACAAAGCATCATGTGTATTACACAGTATTACTGACAGTCAATGTACCTCAGAAACAAGGTTACTGCTCCCATATTTCAGATGTAAAACAGGAGAATTTGATTAAATGCACACAAAAAAACTACCCAGACCCACTCCTTTCCACACCCACACTTGCTTCATCCCACAGCCCTTCCAGTCTGCCTGCATCTACACCCAGTCCAGCTATACTTACCTTGTCACACCCACTCTCTCCTTGCTGTCATTTGCTTCCTTCTCATATTTCTCTTGGCTCTACTTTAATCAATACTATTCATCAATTCTAAAGTGATCACTGGTCATCAGAACCGCTAAATCAGACTGCTCCTCCTTGCATGCCTACAGTGCTGAAATCAAGGTTCATCACAACCGTATTCACTCAAGATCTTCTTTTTCAGAATCTCCAACTTGTTGAATTTTGGCCACATCTAGTTTCCTCTCCTCTTGCAGTCTCCTAAGTTTTCAAACCAAACCTTCGCATCCATCCGAGTTCAATTATGATTTTGGTGAGTTACTTTTTCTCTTTCTCCTTCTGGTTTAACCTTTGTTACTCACCAGCTTTAGCGATTTGGAATAAAATACCTCAGTTTCATTATTCAAGGGCCCTCAATCAGATGTTCAATCTTATTTCCACCAATGTAAATAGATTTCGCTGATGAGCCTCTTCAGGAAGCTGATATCGAGATTAATGAGGATAATTAAAAAGGCTATCCATTATCTTTGGAATGCAAAATGACCAACTGCGACTCAGTCATCATTTCAAATACAACACTCAAAATGCATCTTTGTAATTGAAAGCATCATCATTATCAGTGACTTTGTAAACAGTCAGTAAATACATCCAAATCCTTTTACACCTTCACAAATAGGCACTCTAACCAGATACATATTTTGTTTTCTAATAGGCTGTATTTCCATTTGAATAAAGACAGCAACAGAAAATTTGCATCTATACATTCAGGTCTTCCAGAGTTCCTGTATTGTAGCCAGCAAGATCCTAAAAATAGCCAAGCCAATGAACGACCAAATAATCTATTTTGGAGGTTGTTGACTGAGTTAGGAACATTTGGCAAGAACACCTTTCTGCTTTTTTTCAAACAGGGAGAAGAAAGATTTGCATTTTATAGCACTTTTCACAATCACCAGATATCAGCCAATGAGGCAGACTGGAAGTGTCATTACTGCTGCAATGTAATAAACTCATCAACCAATTTACACACAGGAAACTCCCGCAAACAACAATATGATCATAACCAGATAATCTGGTTTCGAAATGTTGATTGAAGGATAAATATTGGCAAGGGCAGTGGGAGAACACCAATGATTTTTGAAACATTGCCATGATATTGAGATTAATGAGGATAATTAAAAAGGCTATCCATTATCTTTGGAATGCAAAATGACCAACTGCGACTCAGTCATCATTTCGAATACAACACTCAAAATGCATCTTTGTAATCAAAAGCATCATCATTATCAGTGACTTTAATATCCACCCAAGCTAGCAGACACAGCCTCAATTTAACATTACATCTGAAAGATGGCAACTCCAATAGTGCAGCACACTCACAGTACTACATTGGAATATCAGCTTCGATTTTTGTACCTAAATCACATTGCGAGACTAAACACAGAACTTTGTGACTCAGAGGTGATTCTGATACTAACAGTGACATGGGATCTTTTAGTTTCAATTGACAGGCAGTTAGTGTGTTGGTTTAATAGGTCAGCTGAAAGACAGCATCCTACAGCAATGCAGCAATCCCTCAGTGCTGTCCTAATGCTACGATAGCTAATGCTATCCTAAATCTTGCAATCATTTCTCATCATAGAACTTTAGCTCACAATCTTCTGGCTCAAAAATAAATGAATGAACCTGAGGCAGATAGAGAGAGATTAACACCGGAATTCCCCCACCCTGTCAGCCATGATTGGAGCGCATGAGGGATGGACACCGGAAATGTCCGTTGACCTGAGGTGGGATTTCCAGATCTCACTCAAGCAAGAATGTAAAATCCACCGTTAGTGTCTGCTCATTGGTTGAGTGCCATTCCAATGTCTATGCACTCTTCTTAATCAGGATGAAGTGCACCACCCTGTTGAGAAAAGGGCAAGAAGCTCAACAGTGAACCACTGTCACTGAAGCAGGGATCAGCCACTGCAGTACAAATCAGGACACAGGACCTGCACAGCCTGTGTGGCTCTGGTGCAAGAATCCAATATCTGTCAGTCAAGGAAAATTTTAATCCTCTACGTGTAGCATGAAATTGGAGTGAGCCGCTAAGCATGACTGACTTGCAGGAAGCTGTGTAAATTCAGGTGCTCAACTCCAGAGCAGGATTCATTCACACAGTGTGGAGGCTGCCAGATTTAAACAATGTGGTCAGGTTGTAACCTCAATTATTCTGCAGTCTAAATTTTTGTACTTGCATCACATGCGCATTTGAGCAACACCCGGGCTCAGCACCACCCTCAAGGCGATTTTGTGGGACAGTGATAGTGCCCCTACCTCTGCACCAGAAGCTCTGCGTTCAAGTCCAACGTGAGGATTTATTTGGCCATTGATGGAGCGTTCACAACGTGACTCAACAGACTGATATTCAGCTCAGGAATCCTTCCACCACTTCCCCAGTATTCCCCAAAGGGAAAAGTGGTGTGCACGTCTGAAGATTCACTAACAACAGCTTCACAAGGGCGATCACAGATGGAAAAAAAAATGCTGCCTTGTCAGCTATGTCCACACCCCAAAACCTCTGCTTCAAAAGGATAATGCTGACCACTCACAGCAATGTCTGAAAATTGGGCACCTCACGTGACCCTGGGCTAGAGCTGGACAAGAAAAGCAACTGATGAAATTAATACTGCATAAATAGACCAAAAGTCTGCAATTTTTATCATTGCAATAGAAGAACAAAGTGCCATGGTCAAGCTAACTTTTAATAATTATCAATGTGTGGCTGAGTGTACACATTCTGCACCATGTTAACGTCAGTTTTATATCAGGTACTGACAGTGACTGACCCATTGTGAAAGATCCCAAGGACAATCTGTCATATTAGGGAAGTCAATGTGCTTGCTTTTTGTCCACATAGATTAAAATATATTTTCCTTTAAATCAAACCATTAGTTGTTTATCTGAATGGTCAATTGGTGGAGTTATGGGAATTGGGTTTGTATCTGTGCAGATATGTTTTTATCAATCTCTAACATACTTAATGAGTTTATTACAGGCAGCAATGTGATCATCAATGAAGTATTATGTCTATGTAAAGGTTCCCCACTTCAGTTCTGGCATGCAGCCAACTAATCAGATTCAAAATGCATTTGAGCTGCATCACATTGTATAATTATTTGGATAACACAAGAGGATGAAAACTAGCAGGATTTTCCAAAGACAGAACTTTACCCAATCAATGCCAAAACCAATGGTAATATCACAAAGGTTAACAGATTCCTTACAAATATTTCGTGCTCCAATTACCATTATATTTTGTACTTATATTTACTGCGCTTTTCTTTTCTAAGGGAATATATTGTTATTGTAATCCATAAATGGTGTTTCCCATTTGTCAATTAGAAGCAAGTAGATATTTGGTAGAGTGAAAGGATGTTTAATTCAGTAAATATTTCCAGACAATAATCATTTCCCCCAATGTAGGTGAGGTTTACAGGGGCTGGAATCAGAATGCAGTTCCAGTAACTCAGAAATGTCCTGGACAGACACAGACAATGTGCAAAGAAGCTGGAACACAGGATGCTGGAAAAGCTCAGCATGTCTGGCAGCATCTATCAGGAGAGAAACAGGGTTAATGTTTAGAGTCACCAGATTCTTTGTCAAGACTGAAGGGAGGGAGAATGTAGAAACTCCAACAAGTAGCAGACAAACAACAGATGGCCAGATACAGATGGAGGATGCATGTTTCACATTCAGGTAATACATGTATGGAATGTAGAAAAAAAGAAGTGGGTGAAAGTGGAGGAGAAATGTCAACATCTGAAGTTGTTGAACTCAGTGCTGAGTCCAGAGAGCTGTGACATGCCCATTTGGCAGATGAGATGTTGCTTCTCCAGTTTGTGTTGGGCTTCACTGGAACACGGCAGCAGGACAAGGTTGGAAATGTGGACATAAAAGCAAGATGCTGAGTTAAGCTGCTTTAAATTTATTCAAGTAATTGCCATTCAAACTATCACACTCTGAATCTTTCCCTTACATCTCCATACGCCGGGTTATAGCCTGTGATTATCAATTATATTCCTGTATTTTCTAAATTATCATTTAGAAGTCTTATGCCTGATTAACATCTATAACCTCTGCTTACATCTCATCACACACTGTTAGGTCAAGCTGCCGTAGTCCCAGATGACCAGAGGCTGTGATTGGTGGTGATTTAACATGAGGATCACCGCACCTCAGGAAAGGGGCAAGGTCAGAAGGTGGCCATTCAGAAATAACCTCAGCTGGTTTGGGAATTAAACCTGTGCTTGTTAGTGTCACCCTGTATCCAGCCAACTGAGCTAAATCCAGTGAATCTGAACTGTCAATATTAGTTCACTCCAGGTTACAACCTTACACTTTTGTCCTTGCATTTGAAGAGACAAAGAATATAGCAGAAATAATGGAGAATAAAGGAACATATGAAAGTGAAAAGCTTGAAATCATTAATCTTAGTAAAGAAAATGTGCTCAAGAAATGAATGGCAGATTGAAAAAAGTGGAAGCTTGGGCCAGGGACAGAAACTTGAAGTATATTGAAGTGATTGATCGTGAGTATTTCCCTTCTCTATTCATTCAAACTAGGAACCAGGAAATTAAAAATTTCAATCAGGGAGGTATAATGATAAGTGAATTAATAATGAATATTAACACAAAGCATGACTAGAGACATTAATTAAATTTAATAATTTAAACAAGGTACTAACTAGAAACAAATGGAAGAGAGATTTTTAGATGATGCATAGGTAGCTGGGATTGCTTGCAATTCCTGCACCACATGGAAGCTTCCAAATACTTTACACGTCTTGGAGGGGCCCCTTGTATCAAGTGTCTCCATTTGCACAAACTGAAGTTCAGAATTTCCAAGCATGATGGACAGTTGAAGACACTGTACACCATCAGGAAGCATGGGAGCTCCCTGGTTTGTATGTCCCACAATGTGATCAATTCACAAGCAGTAAAAGTTCAGGATTGTAGATGAGAGCTGTCTGCAAGAACAGAAAGCAGCAGGAAGTGCAGGAGCCTCCAGGAAATGTTCACTATCAAACAAGTAGACAGCACTGGAGACCACTGGGCAATACAACACCTTGAAGTTCAGTCCAAACAATGGCACCAACAGGCATGGGATTACACAAGAGGGAACAGCAAAGAATAAGTTAAAAGTTGCCAATACCATAGGCTGCTCTCCCTTTTGAGGGGGAAGAACTGACTAGTGGTGATTTAATCTGAGGATCATCACATCTCAGGGGACAAGTTTGAGAAGGCAACACCTTCGTGAATAATCTCAGCTAATAGGAGAATTGCATCACAAACCAGCTGTCCCGTCAACTGAGCTAACAAATCCCTCAGAAATCTGGTATTTGAAGAACATTCAACTGTGGGGGGAAACCGATATTTCTGCAACTATCACCTACATAGTGCCTTTGCCTCTCTGATGCCAGGATAAAGGATATCACAAAGCAGGTGCAAAATCCTCTGCAGGGTAGTGAGACAGAAACAGTGGTAGAAGTTAATAGCATGACAGTGAGGATATGCACTGAGAATCTGAAATCAGACTTTCAGTGACTAAATAGAAAGTTAAAAAGTAAAATCTCAAAGGTAGTAACCTCAGGATTACTCAGTATTTCACTGGCAAGAGTACAAATTAGAAGATAGCATCATAATGATGAATAACTGGCCTGAGAAAAGGAGCAGCATTCAGTCGGGTTTCAGATTCTTGGAACATGAAGACTAGATCTAGAGCAGGAAGCACATATTCAAGAGGGACTTGTTAAATCTTGACCTATCCTCATGGCGAGATTCACTGGTGGCCAGGAGGTTTCAAACTAAATTGATGAAGTAGCAGAAGACAGTACTAAGAAAGGAAGACAGAAAGAAAAGAAGAGTGTTGGATAGCACAAAAGAAAAAAGTTGGAGGATTTTGAGGAATAAAAAGATACAATCTATGTAATTGCACAAAATTTGGTTCATAAGGTCAGTGAACTACCAGAGCAAGTAGCTAAATGTAAATGTGATGTAGCAGGAAGAATGGAACTTTGCTTAAAGCTCCTTAAAGGAGAGGTCTGTGTATTTAATATTCAAAAATACAATATATTTTAAAAAGGAATAAATGCAAATGGGCTAGCAGTGCCAATTCAGAAGACACTGTAGTGTTGGAAAGAGAGTTTGCCATTGAGGGGAACAGGACAGACCCTATTTGATTAGAATGCAGAAAATGGGTATGATCATACTTGGGGGTTTTCTATACGTCTCCAAATGCTGAGAGAGAGAGATTACCTCATTTTCAGAGTGGGGCTGACTCTGGAGAACTTTAAACACAGCTGGTGTCACCAGATTTAGATGTTCCATCACCATTTCTGATAGATTCCATTTTTGTTGGCATGGGAAAAAAATGGAGCGTGGATCATACAGGCAGGAAACTCAAACTCAGCGAGACATTAGAAATTAATGCTCAGTTCAAACATTTTCACTGTTTCACAGGTCTCAGTATGGGAGTCATAAATACACAGCGTAAATTTCAATGCTCTTGAAGGTTGTACAAGGATTGTTTAAGTGTCATAATCTGAAGTTATTTAAATCCACAGTCTTCCAAAAACAAAGACTGAAGCTGTCACTCAGATTTGCTGCTGGATTGTTTTGATTAGCAGGTCATCTGGAGAAAAACATTAACTTCCGTTTCTGCAATGAGTTCATTATTGACGTTTCCTAAGGGTTGGTATTATATCCAAGGTCATTATGAATGCTTGGCTGAATTTATAAAACTATGAAACCTTTAACATAGAACGTAAGAACTAGGAGCAGGAATTGGCCATCTGGCCCCTCGAGCCTGCTACGCCATTCAATAAAATCATGGCTGATCTTTTCACGGACTCAGCTCCATTTACCCTCCTGCTCACCATAACCCTTAGTTCCTTTACTGTTTAAAAATTTCTCTATCCTTGCCTTAAAAACATTAAATGAGGTAGCCTTAACCGCTTTACTGAGTAGGGAATTCCACAGATTCACAACCCTTTGTGTGAAGAAGTTCCTCCTCAACTCAGTCCTAAATCTGCTCCCCTTATTCTGAGGCCATTCCCTCTAGTTCTGGTTTCACCCGGCAGTGGAAACAACTTCCCTATTCTATCTTATCGATTCCCTTCATAATCTTATAGGTTACAATAAGATCTCCACTCATTCTTCTGAATTCCAATGAGTATAGTCCCAGTCTACTCAGTCTCTCCTCATAAGCCAACCCTCTCAACTCCAGAATCAACCTAGTGAATCTCCTCTGCCCCCCCTCCAGTGCCAGTATATCCTTTCTCAAGTAAGGAGACCAAAACTATACACAGTAACTCCAGGTGTGGCCTCACCAGCACCTTATACAGCTGCAACATAATCTCCCTGTTTTTAAATTCCATCCCTCTAGCAATGAAGGACAAAATTCCATTTGCCTTCTTAATTACCTGCTGCATCTACAAACCAATTTTTTGCAATTCATGCACAAGGACACCCAGATCCTTGTGGACAGCAGCATTCTGCAATTTTTCCCCATTTAGATAATAATCCATTGTGCTTATTCCTACCTCAAATTTATCAACATTGTACTCCGTCTGCCAGACCCTCACCCACTCGGACATTGTGCCTTCTGCACACACTTTGCTCTGCCACTCATCTGTGTCATCTGCGAATTTTGGCACACTACACTGGCCCCTAACTCTAAATCATCAATGTAAATTGTAAACAACTGTAGTCCCAACACGGATTCGAGGCATACCACTAGTCACTGATTGCCCACCAAAAGGAAAAAAAAACACACATTTACCCCACTCTTTGTTTCCTGTTAGTTAACTAATCCTCTATCCATGCTAATACTTACCCGTAACACCTTATACTTTTATCTTGTGTGGCACCTTATCAAATGCCTTCTGGAGATTCAGATACACCATATCCACAGGTTCCCCACTGCCCACCACACATGTAGTATCCTCAATGTATTCCATCAGATTAGTCAAATGTGACTGACCTTTATGAGCCCATGCTGTGTCTTCCCAATGGGACACTTCATATCGAGATATCAAACATGACCTTTGACATGGAAGACTGATTGAGACAGTTTAAGCACATGGAGCTCATGGAAACTTGGCAACGTAGATCCGAAACTGGCTTAGTTATAGGACCCAAATGGCAGATGGCTGATTGAGTAATGGAGGCCAGTGTCCAGTGCATGCCACAACAAGGTTCAGCGCTGGGACTCTTACTGTTTGTTATATACAGAAATTACAAGATAATTATGAGGTTAAGATAAACAAGTTTGCAGATGACATCAAGATTGGTGGGGTGGTTAATGGTGAGAAAGAACATTGTAGGATACAAGATATAGGTGGGTTGGTCAGAGACAGATGGTATTTAACCCTGATAAGTGCAAGGTGATGCACTTTGAAAGAAGTAACAATCCATGTACACCGGATCTACTGCACTACCTTCATCAACCCTTACTGTCACTTCCTCAAAGAATTCAATCAAGTTTGTGAGGCAAGACGTTCCTTTAACATTCCATGCTGACAATCCTTGACAAGTCTATGCCTTTTTACGTGAAAGTTAATCCTATTTTTCAGGATTGATTGTACTAATTTGCCCAGCACTGATGCAAAACTAACCGGCCTATAATTATTTGTCATTTCCTCAATTCCTTTTTAAACAACAGAACTATGTTTGAGTTTCTCTAGACCTCCGGTACCTGCCCTATATCTGGTGAGGCTTGGAAAATCATCCTCAGAGCATCTACTATTTCCTTCCTGACCTCCTTCAGCAGTCCATTTGGCCCTAGAGACTTATCAACTTTCAGGATTCCAATCCTCTGTGTACTTCGTCTCTCTTTATGTTTATTCCAGCCAATATTTCAGTTTCCTCCTGGAATACCAAATCTGCATCATCCCTTTCTTAAACGCTGTGATAAAATATTCATTTAAAACCTTTCCCACAGCCTCTGCATTTACACCCCAGTTCCCATCTTCATTTCTGATCAATCCCACTTTTTCCTGAACTAACCTTTTGCCATTAATATATTGGTAAAATATCTTTTAACTTTATTTATTAATCTTTTTCTCATGCCTTCTTTTGATTTCCTTATCTCTTTTTCCACTTTGTCCCTACTGTTCCTATATTTGTCTGGGCTGTCTGCAGTGTTTATTTCTTTTTGCCAATCTTACACCTTTTCCTGTATTCCCCTGGATTCTTCCAGATGCCAATGCTGGTATCTCCACATTATCATCTTCTAGACAACCAGGAGGGTCTAGATTTGGCAATACCACTTTTATTTTTACAGGGCACATGTCTACTTTGTACATTTTGGATCTCAGTCATACGTCTTCTTCACAGTTTTAAAATTATGGGTCACTCTTTTAGGCCGGAGATGAGGAGAATTTTTTTCTCTTAGGCACAGAGTTCGAAAGTTGCACAATCCTCAGAGGGGAGCGGCTGTGCCCCTGAATATTTTTAAGGTAAAGATAAACAGATTCTTGTTAGGCAAGGGAATTATTTATTAGGGGTTGGTGGGAATGTGGGATTCAAAACACAAATAGATGAGCCAAGATCTTATTGAAAGGTGGAGCAGTCTCGAGGGGCCAATTGGCTCCTTCTGTTTCTATTTTGTCTGTCTCAGCTGACTGCTGATTGCACTCATATTTTCCAAGTCCTCCGCTATAACCTCCTCAATAATAGATTCCAACTATTATTTCCCTCTGACAGATGTTAAACTGGCCTGTAGTTTTCTGATTTTTGCTTCTCTCCATGTTGAAGATCCAAAGAATCCCTACAGTGCAGAGGGAGGCCATTCAGCCCATCGAGTCTGCATCGACCCTTCAGAAGAGCACTGTATCTAAGTCCATTTCCCCTGCGCTAATCCCCCGCATTGATCATGGCCAATCCATGATCTGCACTTCCTGCACACCTTTGGACTGTGGGAGGAAATTAAAGACCTTGGAGGAAACTCACAAAGACATGAGGAAAGCACGCAAATTCCACAGTCACCTAAGGCTGGAACTGAACCTGAATCACTGGGTGCTGTAAGATGGCAATACTAACCATTGTACCCACTGTGCCGCCTCAAAAGGAGGCGCAATTGATGTTTTCAAATCAGATAGCAGCATTCCAAAACCCAGGGAATTTGGAAAATAAAACCAAACTAAATATATTTTCTGAATAGAAGCTAGTTTGTTTTCCATAACAGATCGAATAGTTGAGAGAATCTTAAATCTTTGAATGGGTTTTCTCCACCTATCAAATGTATTTGAGTGAAAGCTCTATTAGATAGTGTAGTAACATTACTCCTTTTCATTGGGTTATCCCCAATGGCCACATAGAATCAATGAATCCCTACAGTGCAGAAGGAGGCCATTCGGCCCATTGAGTCTGCACTGACTACAATCCTATCTGAGCCCCATCCCAGTAACCTCATGCATTTATATTAGCTAGTCCCCTGACACAAAGGGCAATTTAGCATGGCCAATCCATCTAACTAGCACATCTCTGGACTGTGGGAGGAAACCAGAGCACCTGGTGGACACCCACACATAAACCTGCCTCACATCCATCAACTCAATCTACACTTCCCACTGCCTCTGGAAAGCAGCCAGCTAACCAAGGACCCCCCCGCAGCCTGGATATACTCTCATCCACCTTCTTCCATCAGCAGAAAGATATAGAAGTCTGAGGCTAGTTTCTTTCCTGCTGTCATCAGGCTTTTGAATGGCCTTATATTAAGTTCATTTTTCTCATCATCAAACTATGACTGTAACACTACATTCTGCACCCTCTCCTTTTCTTCTTCTCTATGGACGGTATGCTTTGTCTGTATCGTGCAAAAGAAACAATACTTTTCACTGCATCCTAATACACGTGACAATAATAAAGCAAGTCAAAACACAGCCAGTCTGTACTGAGGAGATTTTGTTAGAGTGGAGAGGTAAACTCCATGGCAACAATAAACAATCAAAACATCCTACTCTCAGTATCGCCTTGACAACCAGGCTTGGGAGTTTATTCTGACGCCAATGAGGAAAAAAAAACTGAAACACAGGGGAAAGCTACAGTACTTCATTAGTACTTCATACTGCTGTATACTAAAGGAACAGGATGCTGATGGTGAACAACATGAAAATTAAAAGGCAGGTTGTACTTGAAAGGCTAGCTCTGCTTCGAGTGAATAAGGGTTGTACGGCTGGTATCCCAGACAGGAATGGGGTGGAGATAGTGCAAGCTTTTTTAAGCATACTCTTCCAATCTTCCCTCAAAGTGCCATAGGATTGGAGTGTAACAAATGTGACACCATTATTCACAGAAGGGTACAAGGCTATTCCTACTAACTGCAGGCCTGTTAGTTTAACATTAATAGTGAGTAAGGTTTTTAGATGTAAACAGAAAAAAAAAATCAAGGCACTTGAAGAGGTTTGAGTTAATGAAGGACACGCAGCATAAATTAGTAAAAGGGTAGATCATGCTTGACAAAGCAAATTGAAGATTTTAATAGAATAACAGAAAGAGTGAAGAGGGAATGTTATAAATCTTCTCTGTATGAATTTGAAGAAAATGTTGGTTCTATATAAAAGTTGCTATCTGAAAAGAATGTGCCTGGTTACAGGTATAAAACAAGGAAGTGGTACTCGGTCTGCTCTGTCAGAGAACCAGTGCAATTCGATCCTTCTGCATTGTGCAGATTCTGTGATAAGAGGCTGATTAACAAAACTGAGACTCTCTGAATAAGAGGGCAACGTCAGCTGGGACAGAAAACTGGATTACAGACAGCAAACAGTGAATCATTATAAACAGCTATTTTTCAGGAGGAGAAAGATGGGAATTGACACTCCCCAAGGGTCAGTGTAAAACCACTTCTTTTGATGTCTATAAATGACTTGGATATAGGAACAGAGAGTAAAATTTCAACATTTGTCAATACTATCAAACTTGGAGCTGGGACACGTAGTGAGGATATTACCAATCACCTGCAATGAGTCTAGCAGATTGGACAGACAAGGGTCAGATGCAAGTTAGTGAAGTGTGAAGGGGCAGGGAGAGCCAATATAGACTTAATGGCGGTTATCGAGACACAGAACAGAGGGACCTGGTGGTTCTTATGCCTAAATCTTTAAAAGGTTGCAGTTCATATTGAAAGGGTGTTAGCAAAGCGTATGGGATCTTAAGCTTCATAAGTACAAAAACATACATTCACGAAGTCCCACTTCGGTCTCAATAATGCATCCAGTTCTAGTCACCATACTTTAGGAAGGATATGAGGTCCTGGAGAAGGTGTAGAGGAGGTTTACCAGAATGGGATGAACAATTTTATTTGCAAGTTTAAATTGGAGTATCTGGGACTGTTCTTCTTGGAGCAAAGTAGGGCAAGGGGATACTGATAAAGTATGCAGCAAGATGGCAGGTTTAGATAAAGCAGCAAAAGCAATTCCCATTAATGGATAGTAATAAAAAGTGGTGCCACTCATTTTGGATAAAATATGCAAGGGTGAGGAAGGACTCTTCTCTTTACAAAGATTGATAAGGACTTGGAGCTCACTGAATTATAGGGATGTGGGAGGGGAAACAATCAAGGATTTCAGAAGGAAATGGATGGATACTTGAGGGAAATAAACTTGTCAGGCTTTGGAGGTAGAACAGGGGAACAAAACTGACCAAATTGTTCTATAGAAAACAGTTTAGATTTGTCAAATGATCATCTGTACTTTAATTACTCTTTGATTACCTACCAATGAGAACAATTTGGTCAGTTTCATTCTCCTGTTCCACCTCCAAAGCCTGACAAGTTTATTTCCCTCAAGTATCCATCCATTTGCTTCTGAAATCCTTGATTGTTTCCCCTCCCACACCCCTCAATGGTCCACACTGGACACGTCACGTATCATCGTGGTCAGCACTGCTACTTCACAGCTCCTTGTATCTGGTTAACACTGCATTGCAAGAGCTCAATTCCAGCACATGCAGAGTTAACAAACTAATTGCACAGAATACTTGTCACTCTGAAGCCATATCAGAAACTCAAACTGTCAAACTGGAAGAAATATACAGTTCATGCTGGAAATCTGAAACAAGGAGAATATTTTGGAAACGCAAGTTTTTTAGTCAATATCTAGAAAAATAAATGACAGGTTACTATGTCAATACGTCTCTGTCAGGACGGTAAACTGAAATATTTCAGAAATGGATTTTCCAGACCAGGCAAGCAGGAAATGAGTGATCAAAAGATCATCTCAGAGAAAATCTTTTTAAAACAAAGGCACACAAATATCAAATGGTGGTGAGAACTGGAAAAAAAACAGATGGGGAAAGTTTAAAGAAGTTAAATAAAATCCCCAAAGATATCTGTTGTGACAAGCAAAAAAACAGAAGACAATGTGGGTCTCTCACCTCACAGCCAGATCAGACTAAATGGGGCTACAGTCCATGAGCAGTCACCCACCTCCATCAGCCTGTGCTCCAGCCGACACACAAAATGTCAACCACTACTCCAAACGTTAACAATTTCACCCCATACCAAATGCTCCTAATATAAAAACAATGAGCAAAGTACTCAAGCCTCAAGTTATTGCAGTCAATGACTGGGCTTTGTTTCGGAAGCTGTAATTTTTTCCATGTTCCACATTTCGTTATAGATTTCACTTTCCTCCCAGTCTCCATCAGTCTCATCTGTTCTGATTATACCACTTCTTTTTTCAGCTTTCTAAACACCGGACTTGACATCTAGCCCATTTTTTGCTCGTTTATAGCTCTCTCCCTTTGCAAAAGGGTCCACTTCACACTGACCTTCCAGTCTGCCAGCCTCAGTGTGCCATCTTCCATGATGTTCATCATCTACAACATATCCCACCACCAAATACATCTTTACCTACCAAACTTCCTGCAGGAACCACTGTCTCTAGAATAGTTTTGTTCAATATTCCACCATCTCAATTTCCAGTTGCTCTTCCTCTGATACCTGTCAAGAGGTTGTTAATTAACCTCTTCCCACACAGTTATCGTGGACCCCAAAAACGCCTTCCCGATGATGCTTGAATCTCATACGTACTGCCTAAAACCTGGTTGTAATATACTTAATGCTTACAGTGTTGTCTTTTCTGTATTACTCTGTTCACACTATGATCCTAACTTTGCTCACTCCCCACTTTGGTCCTCCATGCCAAGACCACTTTATCTCCTAACATTCTTCCAAACAGGCAAAACAAGAGATCTCAAGAAATCATTTACTCGTTCAATGGTATTAACTCCAAATTTTAATTTTCCCATTTCTTTAACTTCAGAGAAAGCAGAGAATCTGGATCGGATTTTCTGGCATTCCAAGAACACCACTGTGTTCCAGTGTAACGAAAGCAATAGAAGCTGAGAATCTTTCGCAGGGCTGGTAGCATCAGTAGAAAGAGAGAAAAAAAAGTTAATGTTTCAGGTCTGTAACCTTGCCTCAGAAGAAAGTCCTGAAAATATTATCACTTCTCTTTCCACAAATGCTGCCTGACCAGATGAAGATTTCCAGCATTGTGTGTTTTTATTTTGGATTTCCAGCATTTTTAATAATAGTTATATTTTCCTTTTATATGTTGGATTAGTTTTGGATTCTACTAACAAAGATCCTGCAGAGGCCTGAGGGCTAAATGGCCTCTTCCATACTGTAAGATTCTGTTTCACAAAACTTAGTGCTGTTCATCTAATAGCAAATGAATTACAACAACAAAGGTCCCAGAACATCTTGCTTGCAGAGCATCCCCGCTCACACTTCAGCTCCACACTGCACACCCACCTTGAGCTATATAACCTCTCACATCTTTCAAAAAGGTCTAAAGGAGCTCAGATACACTCACCTGAATGAAATCTGGGAATTGTTTTTTACAAGAGGGGCAAGTGAAACAGCCGTTAGTAACATGAATTGCAACATGTTCTTTGAGCAGGTCAAGTCTATCAAAAGATTCTGTGCAGAAAATACAGGAGTATGTCTTCTGATCAGAGTGGAATTTCATATGTGAATCGAGTGCTGAACTGTTTATGAAGCCTTTGTTACAGATATCACAGGTCAGGGGATAGTTGCCCTCCCGACCATGGAAGTGCAGATGTTGATCCAACTTCTCCTTCTCTCGAAATGCTTTTCCACAGTGAAGGCATTTAAAGGGCCGAAATGTCTTACGTATAAAGAGATGATGAAGTGCAGCATTCTGAAGAAAAAAGAAATAAAAAAATTGTCAATACATAAATTCACCTTTCACATGAATTTCTCTCATCAATAGCACTGGCTGGGATTTCACAGGATCCATTAACCAGTCTATGAAATTACTTTATGTCTGAATTACATCACATGAGATGATTGACAAGGACAGTGATAAAATGTGACATTTTCATCTTTGGATCTTCCTTTTTTTCCCTCAATACCTCTCAGTTATTTCATTCCACCAAAGCATGAAAAATGAAGGATAACTCGTATGTTTTTTTTCTTGCAACTAGAATTATACAAACAGAACCACTGGAAAATAGAGTCTAAGCCACCAGCAAATAGTACAGGAGGCAGCTCATATAGTAAAGCACCTGCTATGTCTGACTACAGTTTATACGCTGAAACTGATGCAACACCGGCCCTGCAAACAACAGTAAAGGAGTACTTTCTTCCAAAGGACAGACCCAATGGCAGGTAAAGCCCAGAACAGCACAATGAAATGTGGTCAAAACCAAGACTGCACATCAGACAGATCTCTGATGGTGGTTGATCCGTTCTATCCAAATCCAAAACAAGGTCAAGCCACGTGCACAAAACTCATCAACTCCATGAGCCAGACATAGTTCACACCCATAACATATTATTGCCAAACAAATATTCACAATTCTCGGTGCCACGACTCTAAGAACCGTTTGGCGAATACACAAGCATTTAGCCTGGTCAGAAAATGGCACAGTATTATCTTGACCCTAAAACCAACCTTTTAAGACTTTTTTTTTTGAACACTGGTGTCACATTCCAGTCATACCAAGAATCATTGACACTTATGGTCAGGGATATATCCAAATGGATTTCTTTTTGTGAGTGGACCTTGTTCATGTCCAGAAAGGACTGGCAGAACATTAACCTTCAACTTCACAACTGCCATCTGCAAAGATACCTCTGTACTGCCTGCACATCAAGTCCAGGATTAGACCAAACATTTTTCAAACAAACTAAACATGGCCAAAGTCATTCTATTCCATATCTTCCTCCAGTGCCTCTCCGCTGTTGGGTGTGACTACTCTTAACCATCCAATGGTTCCCAGAGAACCACTTGCAAGGGATTCTCTTCCGGCTCCCACACCGTTACCTTTGCAGTTCCCCAAGTATTAATCCCCAATCCTTCCTATTTCCCATGTACATGGTGTCCCATGGTATCATCACCCGAAGGCACAGCATTAGTTTTCATTTTGTACATTGGTGATACTCAGCTTGATTTCACTACCAGCTCTCTCAATTCCTCCATTATTGCTGAACTATCATTCTGCTTATCCGACATCTGGTATTGGATAAGCCTTCCCTGTGGAACACCAGTGTGATGTACCAAAGAGGCTTTTTCATTCTGACACTGCTCAATGAATTGCCATTGGGAGCTCCTTGCTCCTGCTAGGACCACCCACCCTGGGACCACCCATAGTGACAAAATCAGGGGCAGTGCAAAAGTACGTATCAAAAGGTTCTCAATGGCAGAATAATGATCTCCAGTGTGGAGGGATTGTCTTATGAGGAAAAAGTTAAATCAGTTGGGATTCTACTCATCGAGATTTAGAACAATGAGAGGTGATCCCATTGAAACATAGACTTCTTAAGGGACTTGACAGGGTAAATGATTAGAGGATGTTTCCCCTCCTGGGAGAGTCTTGGGTAAGGGTACATTATCTCAGAATAAAGGAATGCCAAATTACAACTGAGGTGAGGAGGAATTTCTTCTCATAGAGCGTTGAGAGTTTTTGGAATTCTTTGCCCCTAAAGAGCTGTGGGACCATAACCCTTGTGTATATTTAAGGCAGAAATAGATTCTTGATCAGAAAGGGAATCAAGGGTTACAGAGAAATCATAGAATCATAGAACCCTACACAGCAGAAGGAGGCCCTTTGGCCCATCAGGTCTGCACTGACCACAATCCCACCCATGCCCTACCACCATATCCCTACATATTTTACCCACTAATCCCTCTAACCTAAGCATCTCAGGACACTCAGGGGCAATTTTACAATGGCCAATCAACCTAACCCACACATTTTTGGACAGGACAGGAAAGTAGACATGAGGGAGGTCAGATCAGCCATGATCCAATTGAATGGTGCAGCAAGCTTGAGGGGCCAAATGGCCTACTCCTGTTCCTATTTCTTATGGTCTTAGCAGGTGAAGATAGAACTGTTGCTGGCAGTAAATTTGGAAAGTGGCTGCTACGGCAAGGTAGTTGTTGTTTGACACGGCACCAAAAGATAATCACCACCAAGATGACACCCTATGTGAAACAAAGCCACAATGCAGGCTTCTACCAGTGTCCATTTGCCAAGTGCTGTGATGATGGAGAATTATTGACAGGGTAAGGGCCATGAACCTGGGAGCCTTGGGTCAATAATCTGCACACAAGCAAAAGAAAGATGCCTGTTAATCATTGGACATCTGTGTTGAGACAGAGGTGTCTTTGAGCAGCAGCATCTCTGACTGCAAAGCATTTTTTCTGCTTACCCCAGATGGGAAGGGGGCTTGAAAAGATGTCCTAAAAAAGGTTGGGGAACCACACCCAACTCTATGGTCAAAAAATAAATAAAACTTTAAACTTTTCAATCTGGAATGGACAATCTAAAGACAGACGGGCTGGAAAGAAGAACTGTAACTGTGAGCCATCAAGATTCCTGCAAAAGGAAGGCAGAGTTGGGAGAGTGTAATATTCATGATTCCCCGTTTACGCAGGAAGTAACATGATTGCTTGTAATGATGTGAGGCATATCTTTGTTATACTGGCTATTAAATGTGAAATTTGCCTCTGAAATTTGAATTATAAAAGATTTTGGAATCTCAAACAAATGTTTTAATTATGTTGATTTTAGTTGATTTGTTATAGTAAAGATTTTAAAAAGTGAAATATTGTCCAACTGTTTTCTTTCTGTTAGCGTTATGGAATTTTTTTTAATATAACGCTAACACAGTCTCTACAGGAATTGAAACACTACTCACTCTGCACCAGATTTTCAATTCTCTCTACATCTCTTCAATTCCATATACAAGAAACTTCGCCTGTCCTTGAATGTTACCAAAATAAAACTCATATCCACCTACATCTGATCAGCCAAATGTTAAAGGATAGACTCTACAATACATTAAATACTTTCCATATCTTACTTCTCTCAAATGGTCACCATTGACGTGAGATCCAACACCAGACCAGATGCACCAGCCAGCCTTCTCCAAACTTTGGCAATGGGAAGATACTAAATCAATATTAGCATCTTTCTTGAAGCTAGCTTCACAAAAAGTCAGATGCAACTGCAAAATTAACTTCAATCTACTGAACGCAATGTCCAGAGTGCCAAACACCATCTCCCCATCACATTTTATTTTCTCAATGCCCAAATGGTCCATGTTCCAGGGGAGGGTAAAAGAAAGTGCTTTAAACACACACTGAAGTTCAATAAGAAGCATCAACATTAATGACTGGGAGATTTGATCAATCATCCAAAACAGTCATAACTTGTTGATCAAACTGCATTGAACTTTGAATCCAAGTCTTACTGAGGCAGATTATGGGTAGCATGGTGATAGTGGTGAGCAAAGAACAAAGGAAATTACAGCACAAGAACAGGCCCTTTGGTCCTCAAAGCCTGCACTGAACATGCTGTCCAACTTAACTAAAACCCCCTATCCTTCCGGGGACCACATCCCTCCATTCCCATCTCATTCATGTACTTGTCAAGATACCCCTTAAAGTCACTAAGTATTCGTTTCCACAACCTCCCCCGGGAACGAGATCCAGGCACTCGCTACTCTGTGTAAAAATCTGCTCGTACGTCTCCTTTAAACCTTGCCCGGTGCACATTAAACATATGCCCCCCTAGTAATTGACTCTTCCACCCTGGGAAAAAGCTTCTGACTATCCACTCTGTCCATACCTCTCATAATCTTGTAGACTTCTATCAGGTCTCCCCTCAACCTCCACCGGTCCAGTGAGAACAAACCAAGTTTCTCCAATGTCTTCTCATAGCTAATGCCCTCCATACCAGGCAACATCCTGGTAAATCTTTTCTGTACCCTCTGCAAAGCCTCCACATCCTTCTGGTAATGTGGCAACCAGAATTGAACACTATATTCCAAGTGCAGCCTAACTAAGGTTCTATAAAACTGCAACATGGCTTGCCAATTTTTAAACTCAAGATGAAGGCAAGCATGCTGTATGCCTTCTTGACTACCTTCTCTACCTGCATTGCCACTTTCAGTGTACCTGTACACCCAGATCCCTTTGCCTATTAATATTCTTAAGGATTTACTGTATATTTCCTATCTGTATTAGACCTTCCAAAACGCATTACTTCACATTTGTCCAGATTAAACTCCATCTGCCATCTCTCTACCCAAGTCTCCAACTGTCATTAGTGTACGCTTGACCTGGACCATTTGATGGGCAACACAACAGCTCAGTGACTATCTCTGTGCTGTGCAAATACATGGATTTGGGCTGGTATCTGTGGGAGTTTGCGCATTCTCCCCGTGCTTGCATGGGTTTTCTCCGGGCGCTCCGGTTTCCTCCCACATCCCAAAGATGTGCTCTTAGGCTAAGTGGCAAAACAAATTCTCCCTAAATTGTCTCAAATTTGGTTTTCAATCCATAGATCTATAAACACGGACAGGGATCGCGGGTAGAGGTGGGAACATCGGGGTGACAGCGCGGGCTCGTTGGGCCGAAGGGCCTGTTTCCCATGCTGTTTTGTTCTTTGTTTGATCTAATATCCCTGTGTATCCACTGATGGTCCTGATTGCTATCCACAAATCCACCAACCATTGCGTCATCTGTAAACTTACTGATCAATCCAGTTACATTTTTCTCCAAATCATTTATATATATCACAAACAGCAAAGACCCCAGCACTGATCACTGAGGACAGTTACCTCACAGCGCCACAGACCCAGGTTTGATTCCAAGCTTGGGTCTGTCTATATGAAGTCTGCACGTTCTCCCCGAGTGCTCCTGTTTCCTCCCGCAGTCTGAAAGATATGCTGGTTATGTGCACTGGCCATGCTAAATTCTTCCTCAGTGTACCTGAACAGGTGCCTGAGTGTGTTGACTCGGGAATTTTTATAGTAAGCCTATTTGTGATGCTAATAAATAGCCTAAATAAGAGGAAAGAAATATAAAAGGAAGCAAATCCTGCACTCTACATAATATCTCATACAATATCCTGTCCCACGTGCTAAAAGAATTGCATTCAGAGACACAATCATCCAGAATAAAATTCCACATTTCTGAGTGGACATCATCCTTGAATCGAGAGGCAGTCAATAACGACTGGATCAGCAAAATTTCCTCCAATTTAACACTGAGAAAAATATCTTTTTCAGTAGCTGCTCCAAACTCTAGCTTTGCCAGGCAACAGTCCGAGATTAAACCAGTCTTTTTGCAGCTTGACGTTTTTCAGATCGCCTCCAAGATGATCTTTCACACACTAAAACCGCCTTTATCTACATCCACAACATTGCCCAACTTAATTCATTTCCATTCACCAGCTGCTGAAACCTCATTCATGCTTTTAGTACAGCTATATTTGATTATTCCAATGGCTGATTCCAATGTCGGGTCTACATTCAATGCTCCATAAACTTAATCCAAAAACTCTGTTGTCTGTATGAATCTTGTTCACCTATCACCTCTGTTCACTGACCTACATTTGTGCCCAGTCAATTGGTAACTCAATTTTTAAACTCTGATCTTTCCACCTCATCCACAACCATCAGAGATATCTGTGCTCCTCTAATTATGGTCTCTTGTGCATCCCCTATCTCAATTTCTACACCACTAATAGTTATGTACTCAATTGTCTCAGTCCCAAACTTTTCAATTCCCTCCACACACCTCCTTATTTCATCATGCACCTTTAAGATACTCCTTAAAAACTACCTTTCCTACAAAGCTTTGGTTATCTGACATGGCTTTGTGTAATATTTTGTTTTATAACGTGCTCCTGAAATGCTTTATGATAAAGGTGCTATAAAAACATAGAACATTACAGCACAGTACAGGCCCTTTGGCCCTCAGTGTTGCGCCAACCAATGGAACCAATCTAATGACCCTCTAACCTATACTATTCCAATGTTATCCATATGCCTATCCACTGACCATTAGAACGCCCTTAAAGTTAGCTAAAACGGTGGTGGAGAAGGGTTTACAAATCTAGGTATGGGGTATTAGTGTTCAGGATTCTCTTTAACACCTTTTCACCAATAAATAATTAGATGGCAGTTTGCATAAGTGGACTGAGTCTCCTAAAGACTAGAACTGTGACCTTATTTTTTTGCCCCAGTTAGTGTTGGTCAGGTTGAAGAATTAATTCTGAATTGAGGGAAATTACTCACCAAAGCACACATGGGACGTCTATCACATTCCCTGATTATCTTAGAAGGTGGCAAATACATTAATTAATGGATAATTACATACTGGCTGAAAACTATAGTCCAGGTTCATTCACAGATGAAATAATAGTGCATACATCAGACGAACAGAGAAGGAGAGTAAGCAATAGGAGGAGAGATCACAGCCAAGGGTACAATCAAATTTTCATTACAAATATACTGGAGTTCCTGGCTTTAAAATAAAAAGCTCACAGTGTCTCTCAGCAAGGTCTTGCCAAGTCAGTCTCTGCTGGATTTTATACATTTGTTTCTTAGTTTTTCTACCCTCCCTTTACATAGAGATTATGGTGAATAAAATACTCAATAAAGAGAAACTAACTGAATCACTGGATTCAGATTTTTTCCTTTTCAAGTTTAGACATATCCTTTCATGGTGGAGATATAATGATAGTTGGTTCACCGCAGTAATTACACCTTTATTTGTGGAGTTAAAGGCATTAACAGTCAACGTAACTACAATTGATAAAAAATTGATAAGTCCCCTGGGCCAGATGGGATTTACCCTAGGATTCTCTGGGACGCTAGAGAGGAGATTGCAGAGCCTTTGGCTTTGATCTTCATGTCGTCGTTGGCTACAGGTATAGTGCTGAAAGACTGGAGGATGGCAAATGTTGTCCCTTTGTTCAAAAAGGGGAGTAGGGACTATCCTGGGAATTATAGACCGGTGAGCCTGACTTCTGTTGTGGGCAAAGTCTTGGAAAGAATTATAAGGAATAAGATTTATAAGCATCTAGAGAAAAATAAATTGATTACAGATAGTCAGCACGGTTTTGTGAAGGGTAGGTCGTGCCTCACAAACCTTATTGAGTTTTTTGAGGAGGTGACCAAAGAGGTAGATAAGGGTAAGCTAGTTGATGTAGTGTATTTGGATTTTAGCGAAGCGTTTGATAAGGTTCCCCATGGTAGGCTACTGCAGAAAGTGCAGATGCATGGGATTGAAGGTGATTTAGCAGTTTGGATTAGGAATTGGCTAGCTGATAGAAGACAGAGGGTGGTGGTTGATGGGAAATATTCAACCTGGAGTGCAGTTACAAGTGGTGTACCTCAAGGATCTGTTTTAGGGCCACTGCTGTTTGTCATTTTTATAAATGACCTAGATGAGGGTGTAGAGGGTTGGATTAGTAAATTTGCTGACGATACCAAAGTGGGGGGAGTTGTAGATAGCGAGGATGGATGTTACAGTTTGCAGAGGGACATAGATAGGTTGCAGAGCTGGGCCGTGAGGTGGCAAATGGAATTCAATATGGATAAGTATGAGGTGATTCACTTTGGTAGGAATAACAGGCATATGAAATATAGGGCTAATGGAAGGACCCTTAATAGTGTTGTCGAGCAGAGGGATCTTGGGGTACTTTGAAAGTTGGCACCCAGGTTGATAAAGTTGTTAAGAAGGTGTGTTAGCTTTTATTGGTAGAGGGATTGAATTTAGAAGCCGTGAGGTTATGTTACAACTGTACAAAACTCTGGTGCGGCCGCACTTGGGAGTATTGCGTACAGTTCTGGTCGCCGCATTATAAGAAAGATGTGGAAGCATTGGAAAGGGTGCAGAGGAGGTTTACCAGGATGTTGCCTGGTATGGTGGGAAGGCCTTATGAGGAAAGGCTGAGGGACCTGAGGTTATTTTCATTAGAGAGAAGGTTACACGGTGACCTAATTGAGGCGTATAAGATGATCAAGAGATTGGATAGGGTGGATAGTGAGAGCCTTTTTCCTCGGATGGTGATGACCAACACGAGGGGACATAACTTTAAATTAAGAGGTGGTAGTTACAGGATGAATGTCAGAGGCAGGTTCTTTACGCAGAGGGTGGTGAGGGCGTGGAATGCCCTGCCTGCAGCAGTTGTGGACTCGTCTACTTTGGGGGCATTCAAATGGTCGGTGGATAGGCATATGAATGATATTGGAATAGTTTAGGTTAGAGGGTCCACTGGCCGGCGCAACATCGAGAGCCGAAGGGCCTGTACTGCGCTGTAATGTTCTATGTTCTAATGTCAAAGACATTAGATGGACAATATCCTTTCCCAAAGGTCGGGGAGTCTAAAACTAGAGGACGTAGATTTAAGGTGAGAGGGGAGAGATATAAAAGTGTCCAGAGAGACAATTTTTTTCCACACAGAGGGTGCTAAGTGTCCGGAACAAGCTGCCAGAGGTAGTAGTAGAGATGGGTACAATTTTATCTTTTAAAAAGCATTTAGATAGTTACATGGATACAATGAGTATAGAGGGATATGGGCCAAATGCAGGCAATTGGGATTACCTTAGGGGTGTAAAATAAGTTTCATGGACAAGTTGAGCTAAAGGGCCTGTTTCCATGATGACTATGTGACTATGACTCTGACAGAGGTAAATCTGTTGACCCAATCATTAGAAGGAATCTTTTTCTTGCTATTTTTGCATACTTCGACTTTGTCTTCTATTGCGAATTGAGTCTCCACTTTAAACTCAACTACTTGGGGAAAAAGAAAAATCACAAAACAGGAAGACACAAAAGGGACTCACTCAAATGTTGGTGCTACCGAAAAGGAATAGCACCCCTAAAGATTTGCATTCTGGCCACCATCTCTCCTGATTTTTTCCACTATTGCTAAATTATGAGAAACATAAAAGATAGGAGTAAGAGTAGACAACACAGCCTATCAAATCTGCTCAGCTGTTCATTATGAATCTTGGCTGATCTTAGAATTATAGAATCCCTACAGGAGGCCATTTGGCCCATTGAGCCTGTGCTAACAACAATCCCATCCGGGTCCTGTGCTCTTAACCTCATGCATTTACCTTGCTAGCACTCCCCTCCCCCTCAACACTAAGGGCAATTGAGCATGACCAAACTAATGCACACATTTTTCAAGTGTGAATGAAAACTGGAGGGAACCCACACAGACACAGGAAGAATGCGAAAACTGCACAGTCACCCAAGGCTGGAATTGAACCTGGGCCCCTGGCGCTGTGAGGCCACAGTGCTAACCACTACGCCCTTACTTCTCTCAATCTCACAAGAAACCAAATCACTGCCTTAAATATATTCAGCAATGGAACATGCACAGCACATTTGGATGGAGAAATTTAATATTGACAACCCTTCATTGAGTGAAGAAATTTCTCCCCATCTCAGTCCTAAATGATCAGCCCTTTATCCTGAAACTGTGGCCCCATGTTTTAGATTCCCCAACCAATGAAAACAATCTCTCAGCTTCCAACCAAGCCAGCAAATCAAATTCCCACTAACTTCAGAGGGACCTGAGGATCCTGCTGACAGGAGGCACTGGAAAATCTCACCTGATAGATTTTGTTAAGGTCATTTCTTATTCTAAATACCAGAAAATATAAGGTTATATACTATATACAATATACTTGCCTCTCATTTTAGGACAACACCCTAATCCTAGGGACAAATTTAATAAACCGTTGCTGTACCATCTCCAATGCAAAAATATCCATTCTTAAATTTGAAAACCAAAAATTCCGTATTCCAGATATAGGTTCATCAAAACCCTTTAACTGTGGCTGATTTCTTGACTTCTGTACTTCAACTCTCTTTCAATAAAGGCCAACATGCCATTTGCCTTCCAAATTGCTTGCTGCACCTATATGTTAATATTCTACTTTCCTTAGGCCAACACATCCACGTCTCTTTCAACTTCAAAACCTAAAAAAATACTGTTTTATTGTTTCGACCAAAATGAATAACTTCATATTTCCCTATATTATTCTCCATCTGCCATGTTGTTGTCCACTCATTTAACTTGTCTACATCTCTTTCAGCTGCTGTGTCCTCCCCACAGTGCATCTTCCCACCCTGCTTTGTATCATCAGCAAATTTATTATCTGTCTCTTCATCTACTTTATGAATATAGATTGTAAATAGCTGAGGCCCCAGCACTGATCCTTTCGGCACTCCACTATTCGCTGCCTGCCGACTTGAATTAAGCTCTGTTTATGCCCACTTTGTTTTCTGTTAACCAATCCTCCATCCAAACTAATATATTACCCATAACTCCAAGAGTCTTTAACGTGGCACCTGATCAAATGCCTTTTGGAAACCCAGGTATACTACATCTACTGGTTCCCCTTCTTCTATCCTAATTATAGCCTCAAAAGACACAAATTTGTCAATAGAATTTCCTTTTCGTAAAACATGGTAATTTGTCCAAATCACATCGCACTTTTCAAAATGCACTGTTAAGACTTCCTTAGTAACAGATTCCAGGATTTTCATAACAACTGATGTTAGGCTAACTGACCTGTACTTTTTCTCTTTCAGTGCAACATTTGCCAGCTTCAATCTAGTGGGACCATTCCTGAATTGAAGGAATTTTGGACAATTCTAGTTAGTGCATCCACTATTTCTGCATCCATCTCTTTTTGAACCCTAGAGTATAAGCCCATCAGGTCCCAGGTTTTATTCTCTTAAATTTCTCCAATACTTAATCTGTTGATATTAATTTCCAATTCCTTCACTTTTTTCAGCTCCTGGCTTCCATCTATTGCTGGTATGAAACTTGTATATTCTAATGTGAAGACATATAAAATATTTGCTCAATACCTGTCATTTCATCACGATCATTTCTTCTATCTCTGCTTCTAAGGGACCAACATTTATTTTAGCTTCTCTGTTCAGACTGCCATACCAGAAATTCCCCGCAGTTAAATCTTGGGAAATCCAAACAATTGCTGGTCATCCCTGTAACAAAGCCTTTTCTCTAGCAATTCTTTAAGGCTAAACCACAATCTTGGTGCCGTATTTGGCTTAAAGATAACCTTCCAACCACGTTGGGCTACCTGCATTTTCCAACTGTTCACACCCTGCCACTGCTACAAGCGAGAGTGGAGAATTTGGTGCTTAGCAAAATCTCCGTTCACTGCAGCGAGACCAGAAAATCCGGACATCATTCCACTTATCACAATGTTACTTCCACTCCTGTATGCTTAAATCCTCGTGCTTTTTTAACATCTGTTTCAAAGCATCCCTGGCTTCTCACATTCTTAGTAAACAAAACCTTGCTGCCCGTGTTTTCACACGTACCAAATCCCATTCTCATACCTGTCTTGTGTTTACTGACCTACACTGGCTGCTGATCAAGCAATCCAATAACATGCTCAGCCTTGTTTTTAAGTCTCGCCATGGTCTTGCCACTCCCATCTTTAATTTCCTCCAGCTCCACAACTCCCAGGGATCCTGGTGCTCATCCAATTCTGACATTCCCAATTGTAAGTGCTTCACCATTTGTCATCATGTCTTTAGTTGCCTTGGCCACAAGTTCCAGAATTTTCTCCTTGAACCTCTCTGCCTCCCCACATCTCTTTCCTCTTTCAAGATGCTCCTTAAAACCTACATTTTTGACCAAGTTTTTAATCATCTGCCCTAATATCTCATGGAGCTCAGTGTTACATTTTGTTTTGTAAAACTCCATGAAGCATTTTGTGATTGGCACCATACAAATACAAGCTGGAGAAATAATAAAAGAACTGGTGTTTTTCCAGTCTTGATCTCCCAGAAGTGATCATTAAAAATATAAATGCCAAATGGAATGGAAAAAGATACACATAGAAAATCACTGGGAGTTAAACTGCAAGGGAAGGACAAAAGTCACATGTTGAAGCTAGCAAGGGACAAATTTAGGATAGACATCAGGAAGATTTTCCAATGATCGACAGCATAAAACCTGCTTTCATTACTTTGAATACAGATCTTTGTGAAGTCTAACTACAAAAAGATCTTTGTTGTCAATGACAAAACTGAATGCACAAACCAAAATAATGTAAAAATATCTCAATTTAAATAATTTTATCTGCACTCATGTGCACAAATTAGAAATGGCACAGCATGGCATTAAAAGGCGCTCACGGGCTAACATCAATTAGGAATTTATTGTTCAACGCTAGAACATCAGAAGGGTAACACAACACAGAAACATACTAGAAATCTCTCACACATCACTAAATGGACGTGTAACATGACCCACAACACAGGAGAAAGACAAATGGCTTTCAATTCTGTTGTATTCACTCCCAAAACCCACCATGGCTGTTTCCCCATGCTTAAGTGCCTCGGTCAAGGAAAAACCCACCTGAAAATCCAACTGTGAAGCATATGGAAAGAGAAAATACTAAAATCAAGCCTGACATTCAATCAGTTAACTGCAAGAAGCTGCAAACAATCAAATGCAGATTCAGCATACAGATTTCACAAAATAAGGTTAATGAAAGTATTAGTTAACATCGAGATGAATTGAATAGAAAGTTAGACAAGACAGCAAGACAATGCATTTGAGAAATGCTGCAACTATGCAGATATGGCATAGAAAACCTCAGTGCAATCTTGGCAGTTGAGGAATCAGAATGAAAAGCTATGGTGTCACATCCTTAGTATTAGTTCATTGGGTTGATGTGTCCAGCATTTCCCTGTTGTTAACGTCAGATAAGCGACCTATACAAGGTCAGATTCCCAATAAATCCTCAAGCGGGTTTCACACAGTAGCAATGCCAGATTTCATTCAAGAGCACAAATTGGCTTTTATCAATGGGTAGCATTTCTATGACACATAATCCTTCCACCATCACAAATATTTTCAACAATAAAATCATTCTTGTGAGCCAACGCAAATGTAGTCAAAGTGCATTACTGAATGCTCTGTTAGACAGGTTGTATTTTCAAATTGTTTCCCTTTTGACTGTGAGATGTTGCTCTAGTGCATTTTATGAATTAAATATGAATAGATTTGATTTAAAACTTGGAAGTTTACTATACACGAGATCATTATTGTTTTACCAAACGTAAAATTATGAGTGCAGCTTCAATACCAAAGAATATCCATTAAGCAAGAATGATAGTCTCAAGAGAAACCAAACGTCAGCAGGAGAGTTTATACTCTGGGAAGCTTATCCTAAAATTAGGTGAAGATCTGCAGAGTGAGACATTCTCTTCTCACTGCTTGGGTGAGATTGTGCAGAGCAAATCACCTGTTCCAGTATCTGTCTGATTACTCCATGAAAAGGAAGTTTGAGCACCTATTCTACTAGATTACAGGAGGTGAGGGTAAACATCTAGCCCATGACCTTCAATCACCACCTATCTTAGTTTTAGTTTAAGCTGACAAATTCAGCAATATTAATCAGCTCTACTGACACCATGATCCTGTATCATTCTTGCCAATACCAGCAGCAACATTGCTGTCAATCTCAACCACTAGATAGACCACGCTATAACTCTTATCCAAATCATTGCTACAATTCATGCAAATATAAGATTCTTTTTCAATGCGAGTCCATGGTTAACTTTGGCAGTTACCCGTATCCGTTTATTACGCCGCACTTCCTCTCCAGGACTTGGAGTTGTGTTATTAGCAATACTGGGGTCATTTTCTGGCTGCTCAGAAACAATCGCAGGGTCTTCCTCTTGATCCATTCCATTGGCCACAGGTTCATCCGCATCTTCAAAGCGATGCTTCATAGCAAACTGCAACGCCTGTCAGAACGGAATCAAATAGAAGTGAACCTACAGAGGGAGATTAGATTCATTCCTCAATCACTACGAGCAGTGGTGAATTGCAGAAAAGCTCGTCAGTAAATAACACAGCCACTAATCTCAGCACGAGTTAGTTGTAAATAAAACTCTCAGGAGTTTACATCAGGCACCTGTTGTGAAATTGGGTTATCGTTACTGTAGTCAAATCAGTGGCCACAGTAATAATATTTAAAACCAATGCACAATATGGCATATTAATTGCTGGATAATAAATATATACACCAATATCTTCAATAGAGATCCAATATCTCAGCATTTCCAAATATTTAACTGAAAATACACACATTTGTGTTGAGAATGATTCCAACACAACTCTGAACATATTCCTGCTGGCATTTATAAATTTTGTTTGAAACTGTCAACAGATAAAGTGAGGGGCCATTTGGCCCATCCAGTTTGTTGTCCATCACATCTGACTGTCCCTTGCATAGTTCAGAGGTTTTGTTTTCATTAACTCTACCTAGATCATTGTAGGTATCCATCACTCTGGCACGAAATCAGGAGCTTCCTGAAAGACGCATCATTCTCAATTTGACATGTCATATCCTTAAAACAAGCAAGGAGATTGGCAGGCAGAATCTGTCTTTCCAAAGCTCTACTGGCTGACATTTACTAAGTTATTTTCATACAAGTATTCCTGAAATTTATTGTCGATACTAAATTTCATTATTTTATCTGTTATTAACTGCATATGCTTATACATGGGTATATTTTATCAGATTTTTTTGGTGATAGGTAGTTGCCTTATTTCTAATTCAGTTTGCCCTCTTCCATTGCATCAAACCGATCACGATAACTTGTAATACTTTCAACTCTAATCACAATAGCACTCTTAGGCATACACTATCTACATCCTAGGATACATTGCTTCCAAGTCCTTGTCAAGTTAGATTACAGCACTTACCATGAGGGATACAGTCCAAATATCTTCCATAGTTTCTAGAAAGTAATCCTTTGATAGTTTTCATTCTTCTCAGATCCTCCTCAGTTTCACATCAAATGCCCTTGGATAATTCTCTGGCTGTTTTAACACCGGGTAAATTGTTTGGGATTACTCTTGGCTGTTACAACTCTACTCACTTCTAGGTCTCTCGGCTCCTCTGACTTCTGTTTCAAAAAGTCTGAGGGATTCCTGGACTGTTCACAGTGCATTCCTTTCTCTCACTCCCATCTTGCAGATTAGAATGACTTTCTTTTATGAAGCATATAGAGCACAGAAACAGCATTTATGGGGGCGTTTCATGGGTGCAGAGGATAATGTTTTTAACCCATTCACAGTTCAAGTTCAGTGAACCTAATGTGGCAAACATCACAGATCAAGCTTCAACAAGCAACTATCTAATTTTAAATGTGATCATTTGAGATACGGATTGCTTGGGATACTCCTTTTTAATCAATTTAATTCTTTAATGGGATGCTTTAGTGCTGTTGCTCTCATTGCTGCTTCAGCCAGCAGGAGTTGACCATTACAAAGAGTGATCCATGAAAAATCAGAGTTGTAGGCTTTTTCCCCTCATGGCAATTCCAATCAAAATGGAGAGGTAGAGCTTGTTTCAAGGAATGAACAGTCATTTCCATTGTATATGGAACTACAAGCTGTGTTAAAAATACAACCATTGCTTTCCATATGACAGTGACTATCTTCATAACAGACATGCTATTTTAGAAGGTTTAAAAGGAGGCTTGGCTTGAAAATCAGCTTTACCTCGCTCTGTTCTGTAGTCGATTCTTGTCGATTGAACTTTGGTGGACGGCCTGGTCGCCTCCCTGGACCAAACCGTCTCCTGCCTCGACCACGACCTCTGCATTTTGACCTATCATAGAGCAGATATGGTAAGACATTTGACTAAATGAAGCACAATCTAGAAAAAGCAGCATTCGTGACTGAAGTAGAATGCTCCTGGGGCAGTGCATGCAAGAAAAAGGTAACCAACAGTTCTGCTGGTTAGCACTGCTGCTTCACAGTGCTAGAGACCTAGGTTCGATACTGGCCTCAGGACACTGTGTAGAGTTTGCACATTCTCCCAACGTTTATGCGAGTTTCCTCCAAGTGCTCCGGTTTCCTCCCACAACTCAAAGTTGCGCAGGTTAGGTGGATTGGCATAGTAAATTGCTCTTTAGTGTCCAAAGATATGTAGGTTAGGTAGATTAGACATAAGTACGTGGGGTTACGGGAATAAGATGGGATGGGTGGGCCTGGATAAGATACTCATGGAAAGTTGGCACAAACTCAATGGGCCAAATGGCCTCCTTCTGCACTGTAGGGATTCTATGGAAAAACATCGACTTCTGCAACTGTTCAAAAACTGGTGCCCGTGCCCCTGAAAAATAACATCAACTTGAAGAGCCTCCACAAAAGCCACAATGGGTCTGATCAGTAGAAACTCTTCATCTTCTTTATTTCAGTCTCGGGACATGGGCTGCTTTGTGGATGAGGCCAGCTTCCAATATATGCAGTAAGTGGGCGAATACTGAGAGCACTTAAAGGAAATGGGAGACCTTGGAGTGATTGTCCACAGATCCCTGAAGGTAGGACAGCTCGATAAAGAGGCGAAGGCAGCGAACGGAATCCTTTCATTTATTATACGAGGCACAGAATGTAACAGCAGGGCTTTAGGTCCACAACTGGCAATTGCTTTTTTTAATAATTTTATTTCTGCTCCACTTTTGATTTTTTAAGTAAAGCTTTATTGAACCTTAATTTGTAGACATTGATTTGAACTTTGATGTAAATGTACTTTGATTATTGATCAATTATACAATCAGTAATATCAACTGTAGATTTCAACTTTTACCTTTTGCACATCATATTCACATTTGCTATTTTGACTGAATATTTGAGCCGCAAAAAAAAAGTTACTTTCGTTGTTTACAAAAAGATGAAGTGTTCCTGCTGTATTGACCCCAGTGACCCTTGAACCAATTAGTCAGCTACACAAAAGATGTGTAAACATATTGAATATTGCAAAGTCTGCAATGCCTGTGGGGAGAATTGATAGGGACTTGTATGTTTACCAGACCTTTTTGTTTTGAGTGTCTGAAAAAGGCCTGGAATGGAGTCAAAAGTTTGGCTTATGGGAACATTCCTTCCAGGATTCGAAACTGCAGCCACAGTGGAATAATCAACTATTGATGACTTTGGAGGAAGAGAGATCGGAGTGACTAGCCCAACAGTCCACACCTGTGTAAGGTGACTCAGAGACTTGGTAATGTATGCATCATGGGGAAATTTTAGCAATTTACGACGCTGTCCTAGAACAGATCAATTCGGGGTAATTATTTGTGCTTTAAATCTTCTTTTGTTCAGGTGTGTATTAAGTGTTTTCTCTTTTTAAATAAAGTTCTTTTTACTTCTCTTTTACGTTATTATAATTGTCATTCCATTATTATTCAATGACATTGTTGCTTTAAGACATAACTTGACATTATCACTTATTCCTGTTATGCCCAGAATACCTCAAAACCCAAGTAAGATTCCAAAGGGACTTGCCCTTACAGGGAGGTTATGCTATATGAAACATCAGTTAGGCCAGTGTGTGCCATTCTGGTCAGTTCATCACAGAAAGGATGCAACTACTTTAGAGAGGGTGCAGAGATGATTAATGAGGAAGTGTCTTTTCTTCATGAATCACAGCAAGTCGGTATGCAGGTGCAGCATGTAATAAAAAGTCTATTGGGATGTCAGCATTTATTGCAAAGGGACTGGAGTATAAAAGTAGAAAAGTGTTTTTGCAATTGTATAGGGTCTTGGTGAGACCACATCTGTCCAGTTTAAGTCCCCTTATTTGAGGAAAGATGTGGCATTGGAGGCAATTCAGAGGATGTTCACCAGATTGATTCTGGAAATGAAAGAGCTCAGAAGGATGAGAGGGGATCTGATCAATGTATATAAATTGGATTGACAAAGTAAACATAGATTAAATGTTTTCTCTTATGGGGCAATCTGGAGCAAGAGGTCAGAGATAGGTTGAAAGGCGGTAGATTTAAAGTGGAGATGAGGAGGAACTACTTCTCACAAAGGGTGGTAAATATGTGGAACTCACGGTGGAGCCTGAATCATTGAATGGTTTTAATAAAGAGATGGATGTATTTCTGATAGAAATGTGTCAAAAGGGACCTGGGGAACAGATAGCATAGAAACTAGGAGGAGGAGGAGGCCAGTTGGCCCTTTGAACTTGCTCCACCATTCATTTTGATCATGGCTGATCATCAAATTCAATATCCTGATTCCCTCATTCCCCTCAAACCTCTTGATCCCTTCAGCACCAAAAGCTATATATATGATTTTTTTTTCTTGAAGTGAGACAAATTTCTGGCCTCAACTACATTCTGTGGTAGTGAATTCCACACATCCACCACCCTCGGGTGAAAAAAATTTCTCCTCACCTCAGTCTTAAAAGATTTACCCTTATCTTCAAGAGCTATGACCCCTGGTTCTGGACTCCCCTACCATTAGGAAGATTCTTTCTGAATCTATCCTGTCTAACCCTGTTAGAATTTTATAAGTTTCTATAAGATCCTCTCTTACTCCTCTAAAGTCCGGCATGGTGGCACAGCGATTAGCATATCGACGCCATTTGATTCACGGCTTGGGCCACTGTCTGTGTGGACTTTCCACATCTGAATGGGTTTCTTCCAGTTTCCTCCCACAGTCCAAAGATATGCAGGTTCAGTGGATTGGCTATGCTAAATTGCCCCTTAGTATTAGGAGGGCTGGCTAGGATAAATGCATGGGATAATGGAGATAGGAACTATACTGGATCATGGTCAATGCAGACTCGATGGGCTGAATGACCTCCTGCACTGCAGGGATTCTATGAATTCCAAAGAATATAATCCTAACTGACTTAATCTCATGACAGACCTGCTATTCCAGGAGTAAGCCTGGATTCCCTCTATAACAAGGACATCCCAGCTAAGGATACCAAACTGCATATAATACTCCAGATATGGTCTCACCGACTCTCCAAACAGGTAGGCAGGTAGATTTGAAACCAGTAACAGATGAGCCATGATCTGATTGAATGGCAGAGGAGACTTGAAGGCTGAAATGCCTACTTCTGCTCCAAATTCCAATGATCCTAAGTTGCCAGGACTCGAAAACTGATGAATAATTGGATAGTTTGGGGATACACATTGGGGGCTGACGGGAGATTTGATTGAGACGTACAAAATTATGAAGGGCCGGGCCTATTCTTCTTAGGAGGGTGGTCAGTGACTAAGGGGCAGAAATTTTCAAGTGATCAAGGTTCAAGGTTTTTGATTCAAGGTTTTTTGACTCAGTATGTAGATAGGCCAACTAGAGGTGAGGCTACATTGGATTTGGTGCTGGGCAATGAGCCAGACCAGGTGTTAGGCTTGGAAGTTAGTGAACATTTTGGTGATAGTGACCACAATTCGGTTACGTTCACCTTAGTGATGGATAGGGATAGGCATGAAGCTGGGGGCAGTAGTTATAGCTGGGGGGAAGGGTAATTATGAGGCCATCAGGAGAGAATTAGGGTGCATAGATTGGACTAGGGAACTACAGGGACTGGGAACAGCTGGAATGTGGTGCTTATTCAAGGAGCAGCTGCTGCGAGTCCTTGATAAGTATGTCCCTGTCAGGCAGGGAGGAAATGGTCGGGTAAGAGAGCCTTGGTGTACGAAAAAAGTTGATTTGCTGGTTAAGAAGAAAAAGGAGGCTTATGTCAGGATGAGGCTTGAAGGCTCAGTTAGTGCAATGGATAGCTATAGATTAGCCAGGAAGGAGCGAAAAAGTGAATTGAGGAGAGCTAAGAGGGGACACGAGAAGATGTTGGCTGATAGCTTTAGGATTCTCCTTAATCCTTTCTTTCGATATGTTAAGAATAGAAGATTGGTTAGGGCAAGATTAGGGCCAGTCATAGACAGCAGTGGGAAGTTGTGCGTGGAGCCTGAGAAGATTGGAGAGGTACTGAATAAATATTTCTCTTCGGTATTCACGCAGGGTGATGTAAATGTAGTTATGGGGAACACTGAGGTACAGGGTAGCAAACTGGAAGGTATCGAAGTAGATAGGGAGGATGGGCTAGATATTCTCGAGGGTTTGAAGTTGGATAAGTCCCCTGGGCCGGACGGGATTTACCCTAGGATTCTCTGGGAGGCAAGAGAGGAGATTGCAGAGCCTATGGCTCTGATCTTCAGGTCGTCGTTGGTTACGGGTGTGGTTCCGGAGGACTGGAGGATAGCGAATGTGGTCCCGTTGTTCAAGAAGGGGACGAGAGACTTTCCAGGGAATTATAGGCCAGTGAGTCTTACTTCTGTTGTGGGCAAAGTATTGGAGAGAATTTTTAGGGATAGGATTTATAGTTATTTAGAGAGAAATGAATTGATTGGGGATAGTCAGCATGGTTTCGTGAAGGGTAGGTCATGCTTACTAACCTCATTGAGTTTTTTGAGAAAGTGACCAGAGAGGTGGATGGGGGTAAGGCGGTTGATGTAGTATATATGGACTTTAGTAAGGCGTTTGATAAGGTGGCCCATGAAAGACTTCTACAGAAAATGCAGATGTGTGGAATAGAGGGTGATTTAGCTAATTGGATTAGAAATTGGCTGGCAGATAGAAGACAGAGGGTGGTGGTTGATGGGAGATTTTCATCGTGGAGTTCGGTGCCGAGTGGTGTGCCTCAGGGGTCTGTTTTGGGGCCCCTGCTGTTTGTAATTTTTATAAATGATCGGGATGAGGTTATTGAAGGATGGATTAGTAAATTTGCAGATGACACTAAAGTCGGTGGAGTGGTAGATAGTGAAGAGGGGTGTTATAGTTTGCAGAGAGACTTGGACAAGTTGCAGAGCTGGGCCGAGAGGTGGCAAATGGAGTTTAATGTGGAAAGTGTGAGGTAATGCACTTTGGCAGGAACAATAAATGTGTAGAGTATAGGGCTAATGGTAGGGCTCTTAATAGTGTTGAGGAACAGAAGGATCTTGGTGTATGTGTCAATAGATCACTGAAAGTAGGCAGTCAAGTGGATAAAGTTGTTAAGAAGGCATATGGAGTCTTAGTTTTTATTGGTAGGGGGATTGAATTTCGGAGCCGCAACGTCATGTTGCAACTGTACAAAACTCTAGTGCGGCCGCACTTGGAGTATTGTGTGCAGTTCGGGTCGCCACATTATAAGAAAGATGTGGAGGCATTGGAGAGGGTACAGAGGAGGTTTACTAGGATGTTGCCTGGTATGGAGGGCAGGTTCTATGAAGAGAGGTTGAAGGATTTGAGGTTGTTTTCGTTAGAAAGGAGGCGGCTAAGGGGGGATCTTATTGAAACATATAAGATGATTAGAGGTTTGGATAGGGTGGACAGTGCTAGCCTTTTTCCTAGGATGGAAAAAGCTAGCACGAGGGGACACAACTTTAAATTAAGGGGTATGAGTTATAGGACGGATATCAGAGGTAGGTTCTTTACTCAAGAGTGATTAGGGAGTGGAATGCCCTGCCTGCAGCTGTTGTAGATGCGCCAAGTTTGGTGGCGTTTAAGAGGTTAATTGATAAGTATATGGAAGAGAAGGGAATGGTTTAGTTTGGAGGGGCATTGCTTTTTATTTTGGTCGGCACAACATCAAAGGCCGAAGGGCCTGTTCTGTGCTGTAATGTTCTATGTTCTATCTATGATCAGTGGAAAGATTGTTGGAGAGATGAGCAGAGATACTTTCACTCAGAGGGTTACAGGTCTGCAACTCATCTGAAAGATTAGAAGGAAGTTATTCTAATCTTTCATTGAAAATGTGTCTGGATTTGCATCTCAAGTGCCGTAACCTGCAGGATTGCAGACCAAATGCTCAAAAGTGGCAGTTATTAAATCATTAAGAGGGTACTTTGGCTTCTAGATCTGCATCAAGTTCTTATTAACTGCACAAATACAGCAACCTCATGTTATTCACTGCATTTGTAGATATGGTTTTTACAGAGCTAACAAGCAAAACACTGCAGTTCAGACAACAACCTCTGCATATGTGGTAATGTGTGGTAACAGAGGTAATTTACCTCTGTTCTTCATGCTGTTAGCTGCCTTCGTAACTTAATAGCAAAATTTGGTTCAATATTTTAAGACATAATTCAATAATTTGAGATATAATATGCAAGTTTAGCAGGTTTGGCTAGAACTGGTAACTGCACACTTGCAATTCCCTATAGGATGTTTTATTAATTTACAGAATGTACGCATCACTGGCTAGGTCAGCATTTATTGCCAATCACTAATTGTCTTTGAGGTGGCATGGAGCTGCCTTCTTGAACCATTGTAGTCCACGTGATGAAGATAACCCACATTACTATTAGAGAATGAGTTCTAGGATTTTTCACCCAGTGAAGGAATGGTGATATATTTCCTCATGCAGTGAAGGAATGGTGATAGATTAATCTGGTATTGTGAGACTTCTTACTATATATTTCCGAGTCAGGACAGTGAATGACTTGGAGAGGAATTGCCAGATGGTGGTGCACACATATTTGCTATCTTTGTCTTTCTTTATGGTAGCAATCGTAGGTTTGGAAGGTGCGGTCCAAAGAGCTTTAATGAGTTGCTCAGCACAACTGGCAGATGGTACACATTGCTGCCAGTGGTAAAGTGAATGAATGTTTGTGGAAGGGATAACAATCAAGCAGGCTGTTTTGTGATGGATGGTGTCAAGCTTCTTGATTGTTAGAGCTGCACTCATCCAGGTAAGTGGAAAATATTCCGTTATGACATAGCCACAAGAAATAAGAATAGGAATCAACTATTGGGCTCCTCGAGCCTGCTCTGCTGTTCAACAGGATCATGACTGATCCAACATTCCTCACGTGCACTTTCTTGCCATTTCCTCATGAACCTTAATTCCTTTAAGGATCAAAGATCTATCACAGCCTTCCATATACACAAAGACTCTACCTCCATAGCTGATTATGGCAAGGAGTTCCAAAGTTTCTCAACTTCGAGGGAAGAAATTCTTCCACAATTCATTAAACTGGTGTGCGTTCATTCTAAGACCATGCCCTCAGATCTAAACTCTCCTGAGAGAGGAAACATTCTCTCAGCATTTCCCGTGTCAAGCCCCTGAGAAATCCAATATATTTCAATGAGATCACCTCTCATTCTTCTAAATTCCAATGGTACAGTCCAAACCTGTTTAACCTTTCCTCATAAGGCAATCTCTCCATATGCTAATAAACCTTCTCTGAACTGCCTCCAAATGAAACATGGAGACCAATCTGCTCGCAGTATTCCAGGGATTGTGGCAAAACTCCCCAACTCATACTCCAAACCCCTTGAAATAGGAGCAAATATTCCATTAGCTTTCCTGATTACCTGTTGTACCCATGTGCTAGTTTTCTGTGTTTTGTGCACAAGTTCCCCCCAAGTCCCTGCAGTTTTTCTCCATTTAAATAATGCTCTGTTCTTATGTTCTCTCTCCCAAAATAAACAACTTCACATGTTCCCAGATTATACTCCACTTGCTAACTTTTTGCCCACTTACTTAATCTATCAATATCTCTTCGTAAACTGTTTGTATCCCTCTCTCAACTTGCCTTTCCACCTATTTTGTGTCATTTGCAAATTTGGCAACAGTACATTCACTTCCTTCCTCCAATATATATATTTATTTTGTAAACAGTTGTGGTGCTAGCATTGATCCTGTGAAATCCCATTGGTTACAGATCACAACCTGAAAAAGAAACACTTCTTCCCACTTGCTGTTTCTTGCCCATTAGTCAATTTTCTATCCATGCCAATGTAGTACCTCCAACAGCATGGATTCTTAACTTATTATGATGGAGATGCCAGTGTTGGACTGGGGTGGGCATCATAAGAAATCTTACAACACTAGGGTAAAGTCCAAAAGGTTTATTTGATATCACGAGCTTTCAGAACATTGCTCCTTCATCAATTGATTGGGAATTATATCTTATGATGTAACCTTTTGTGAAGTACCTTATCAAATGCCTTCTGGAAGTCCAAACAGAACACATTTGCTGCTTCCCCTCTATCCACTCTGGTTATGACTTCTTCTAAAAACTCTTCTTTATCATGAAGCCATGCTGACTCTGCTGGATTAGATTATGATTCCAACATTTTTCCAACAATAGATGTGAGGCTAATTGGCCTACAGTTACCTGGTGCTTGTAGATGGTGGACAAGCTTTGAGGGGTAAGGAGGTAAATTGCTCACTGTAGGATTCCTAGCCATTGGCCTGCTCTGATACAGTAAGAAGTCTCACAACATCAGGTTAAAGTCCAACCAATTTATTTGATAGTAAACTCAAGCTTTCAGGGTTTGCTCCTTTGTCAAGTGAATGGAGACGGACATTCAGCCTCTGACCTTCGAGTCTCCAAGGCAACCTTAACGACACACAACAGCGCAGAGTCACTGAGCAGAGACTGATAGCCAAGTTCCGCACATGATGACAGTCTCAACCAGGATCTTGGGTTCATGTCACACTATCCATAACTCCCATGACTTGCCTGGGCTTGTAAAATCTCACTAACTGTCCTGTCTGGAAACAATACACATGTCCTTAACCTATGCTTAATGCTCTTTCCACTCACACTGTCTACATCGTTAAGACTTGAATAGCAGTATAGTTGTAACGGTTTGCGTTCTAATCAGTAATCTGTAAACTGTGTGTGTGCTGTTACATGCTCTGAGGCCAGAACTCTCCACTCACCTGGTGAAGGGGCAAACCCTGAAAGCTGGTGAGTTTACTATCAAATAAATTGGTTGGACTTTAACCTGATGTTGAGACTTCTTACTGTGTTTACCCCAGTCCAACGCCAGCATCTCCACATCATGACTGCTCTGATAGCCAGTATTTACTTAGCTAATTCAGTTCAGTTTCTGGTCAAAGTAATCCCCAGGATGTTAATAATGGGGGATTCAGCAATGGTAATGCCACTGAATATTATGGGGAGATTCCCTTTTATTGGAAATGGTCATTGCCTGGCACAAGTGTTACTCATCAGTTCCAGCCTGGATATTGTCCAGGTCTTGCTGCATTTACTGCTTCAATATCCATGCAGTCAATGTATATATCCAGCGGTGTAGTAGATGGAGTTCAAATGGACATTTAGAAAGCAGCTGCTGCATAGAAAATTGGAGCTTATGGTTTCAAGACAACAAATTTTCGGAAGGCATTTGATAAAGTACTGCACCAAAGGCTACTGTGGGAAAATAAAAGCTCGTGGTGCAGAGGAAGGTAATACATTAGCATGAATAGAAGATTGATTCACCAATAGGAAACAAGAGAATCAGCATAAATGGGACTTTTTCTGGTTAGCAAGATGTGACACGTAATGTGTCACAGAGGCCTCAACTTTACAATTTATAGAAATGACTTAAAGGGATTTTGAATAAAAGGACTGATGGTGAGTTTGCTAATTTTGCTGCCAGCACAAAGACAGGTAAGAAAATAAGTTGCAAAGAGGACACCAGAAGGTATGAAAAAATATAGATAGATTAGGCAAAGATTTAGCAAATGGAGTATAATGTGGAAAACGTGAGATTGGTAGGAAGAATAAAGAAGAAGCATATTATCCAAATGGTGACAGTTGCAGAGCTCTGAGATGCAGAGGGATCTGGACATTTTAGTGCATTAATAACAAAAGGCTGGTATGCAGGTTCAATAGTAATTTGCAAGGCTGAAAGAACTGTATTCAGTTCCTTTGCAAAAAAATAATACAAGAGTAAAGAGTTCATGTTTCGCTTATACAAGATATTGCTAAGATCACATCTGGAGTGATGTGCACAGTGTTGGTCTCCTTATTTCAAGGAAAGGTGTAAATGCATATGAAGCAGTTCAGAGAAGGTTCATGAGATGAACACCAGGAATGTCATGCGAGGAAAGGTTGGACAAGATATGCTTGTATCTGCGACAGCTTAGAAGAATAAGAGGTGATGGATTGAAATGTGCAAGATCCTGAGAGATACTGACAGGGGGGATTTGGAAAGGATGTTTCCTCTTGCAGGAGAATCTAAAACTAGGGGTTGCCATTTAAGACAGAGATGAAGAAACAACCTTCCTCTCAAAGCTATCTTTGGAAATTTCTCCCTCAAAAAAGGTGGTTGAAACAGAGTGTATAAATATCTGTAAGGCAGGAGTAGAGGTTTTCAGAAGTAGGCAGATACGTGAAGTTAACGTTCAATTTCAATCAGACATCATCTTATCGAATATCATCAACGCCTTACTTTCTCAGAAGACTAAGGAAATTTAGCATGTCAACTATGGCTCTCACCAACTTTTACAGATGCATCATAGAAGGCATTCTTTCTGGTTGCATCATAGTTTGGTATACCTCCTGCTCTGCCCAAGACTACAAGGAGCTGCAAAAGGTCATGAACGTAGCCCAATCCGTCATGTGCACCAGCCTCCCATCCATCGACTCTGTCTACACTTCCCACTATCTTGGCAAAGCAGACCCCACGCACCCCGGACATTCTCTCTTCCATCTTCTTCCTTTGGAAATAGATACAAAAAGTCTGAGGTCACGTACCAACCAGCTCAAGAACTGCTTGTTCCCTGCTGCTATCAGACTTTTGAATGGACTTACCTTGCATTAACTTGATTTTTCTCTACACTCTAACTATGACTGTAACACTACATTCTGCACTCTCTCATTTCCTTTTCTATGAATGGTAAGTTTTGTCTGTATAGTGCACAAGAAACAATATTTTTCACTGTATATTAATACAAGTGATATAATAAAACAAATCAAAGAATGGTGGAGCAGGCTCAAAGGGCAGAGTGGCCACTTCTACTCCTAATTTGTATGGTCAAAAATGATAGTTGAGGGTTTGAAATGAGAGCTATCAAAACAAACAGCAAGGCTACATCTGAAATACAGTAAACAGCTTTGGAATACAGAAAGGAAAAAGCAATGTAATAATGAAGAGACAAGAACACAAAATAGAAGGGGGAAACAGATACAAAGAGAAGAAGGATCAGAGGGAGACAAACAGAATTCAAGTAGACAGAGACACACACAGGGATATCTGAGAGTGGCTGGATTGATTCTGATGTTTTCATGGCTGTACCTGCTGAAGAAATCCAGCTTCTCATCATGCATGTTTAGATGCTGCTGGAGCTGTTCAGAGCTGGTGAAGCGACGGTTACACTCATAGCAAGGCCAGTTTTTCTCCTGGTCTCTTAAAACTAAGGAAGAAACAAACAAAGCGTGTCAGTAATTGTCTACAAATGATTGCATTTACATTCTGCTTCAATGTTAACACTGAGTGGTGTGCCACAGGGTCCAGTATTGGGGCCTCAACTTCTTACAGTTTTATTTAACTGACTGGGATGGAGAGATCAAATTTGCTAAATTTGCTGATGACAAAAGATAGAAAAAAAATGAAGAGGACACAAGGAGGGTACAAAGGGACACAGCTTGGTTGAACGTGTGCGCGTACAGTTTTGGCAAATGAAGTATAGTAGCAAAATGTGAAATTGTCCATTTCAGCAGTGAGAATTAAAAAAGGTTTATTATCTAAATGGTGATAACTCTGAAGTGCAATGGGATCTGAGTGCCGAGGTGCATGAATTTCAATTGCTTTTGCAGGACGTGGAGACCCTGGAGAGAGCGCAGGGGACGTTTACCAGGATGCTGCCCTGTATGGAGGGTCTTAGCTATGAGGAGAGATTGGGCAAATTGGGGTTGTTCGTCCTGGAAAGACAGAGAATGAGAGGAGACCTAATAGAGGTGTAGAAGATTATGAAGGGTATAGATAGAGTGAACAGTGGGAAGCTTTTTCCCAGGTTGGATGCAAAAATCCCGAGGGGCCATGGGCTTAAGGTGAGAGGGGTGAGGCATAATTCAGTTGTCAGAGGGAGATTTTTCACAGAGGGTTGTGGGGGCCTGGAATGCACTGCCAAGTAGAGTGGTGGAGGCAGGTACACTAGAGTTGTTTAAGGATTACCTAGATAGGCACATGAGCAGACTAGAGATAGAGATAGAGAGCTACAAAAGAATGTTCTAAATAAGGATCAAGAGCCTCAGGACGTTCCTGGGAACTAATAGATTCCTATAAGCCTATATCCTACATATTTTATGGTTCATATGTCTATTACGTTGGAGCTACTGGGATCTTCTGTTAATGTCTGTATAGGCTGTTGTATGTTATTGATTCTCTTTTTTTACATCCACAGATGATTTGGTCTGCCCTGTTGGCCAACAAGGGGTATACACGTGGTGGGTCGTGTGAGGGCTGCTCTTGGATGTTGCTTTGAGAGTTGCCTAGTGCTTCACGTTATTAATGTACGCTTAAACTGGACCAATTGATGGGCAACACGACAGCTCAGTGAATATCACTATTTGCTGTGCAGTTACAGGCACCTGGCTCGGATCTCTGACTTTGGTCTGTGTCTAAGGGAGTTTGCACATTCTCTCCATGCTTGCATAGGTTTTCTCTGGGTGCTCTGGTCCCAAAAACGTGCTTTTAGGCTGACTGGTGTTAATAAATGGTCCCCAAATTGGATTTCCCTTAATCTGGTGCACATAAAATTCTCTAAGGACCCCTTTATTGTGGGATCCATAAGATGTAGACAGCAGTTGTAGGTAGGAGGAGGATTGGAACGAGGTACTCACTGAGTATTCAAATGAGTGGTGTGGGCTTGTAGGGCCAAAGGGCCTGTTTCCTGTGCTGTTCTTTGTACAGCAAATAGTTACGAAGGCTAATAGAATGTTATTGTTTATTGTAAGGGGAATTAATTTCAGAAGAAGGGAGGTTATGCTTATATGGGATATGATTGAGACTAAATGTGGAGTAGTGCATACAGTAAAAGTCACCCTATGTAAATAAACTTCTATAACACTGGCTATTATACCAGACATTTCAATATTGTACATAGGAACACTTCTTGAAACCCTCAAGCTATCCATGACTAGCACGGAAACTTCCAGACTTGCACCCTGCTCATTCTTTTCTTGGATAACCAAATTAAGGGGCACCTGTGCTGGTTTGAGTCTTCAATTCAGACTGACTAGCATCTTTCCACATTCTTCATAATGTCATTCGGTGTCTGACTCTACCTGCCAGCACTTTCAAGTGTAAAATTCTGTTTATTTTGTTTGATTTTATCGGTGTTACTACAGATTGTTCTCTAAGAGAAAGCCCAAGCATCCACCAATATCAACATTCTCCAACCTCAAGGTGTTTCTCGACATTGAATTTCACTTCTGAGCTGATCGATTTTCTTGCTCTCTTTGCAGCAACAGACTCAATATTGCCACTTGCTGGCTATGCTTAATTGTGATTCCAAGACATTGCAACACATGCTTGAAAAAGGGGCTTTAAAATGGTTCCTGCCTTTCCTGCTTCAGACTTAATGAGAGACAGACTTGGGACTCCAAAATGAATCAGACCACAATCAGCCTCCTGAAGGACAAGTACAGTGTACCCTGTATTCTGAATACTGAGTGAAGGAAAGCAACTTTGTACAAGAGCAAAAACCTCACTCTCATGGACCTCCAAAATACTTTATGTCTCACCCATATCTGAAACTCCAAAACCTGAATCAAGAAATTGACTGTTTTCACAGAAATGAGGAGTCCAGGCTTCAAGTGTTTTGATTATATAACACCCCTCCTGCTTTGGATATTCTTTCTTCAGAATTTATGCTTTTTTTTTTAAAAAATTGAAGTAGCTCACTTCCTTCACCGTGATTGGGTCTTATGACCCAATTCCAGATCAACGTTAAATGAGGAACAATGCGAGGATGTAAAGACAGAAAGTTGGAGAAACAGAGCCTAACAAAAGAATGATTAAAGTCAAACAATTGAGAGGGTTAGGGGGACACTTACTCTCTCAAAGATGTTCTTAAAAGCAATGTATTAAAGGCGATTGTCAAGAATACTCTACAGGCACAGTAGAGGCATATTCAATATTGAAATTGAATATGCTACAACTGATTTAACACACCCTAATGTTAACATTGGGGGCTCAAAATTGGAAGAGTTCCATTTTTAGAACATAGAACACTACAGCACAAACAGGCCCTTCGGCCAACAAGTTGCACCGATCATACCCATACCTACTAGGCCATAGAACTATCTGTAACTCCCAATCCCATTTAATCCCATGTACTCATCCAGAAGTCTTTTAAAAAGACCCCAGCAAGTTCACCTCCATCACCATTGAAGGCAGTCGATTCCATTCACTCACCACCCTCTGAGTGAAAAACTTACCCCTAACATCTCCTCTATACTTGCCCCCCAGCACCTTAAACCTGTGTCCTCTCGTAGCGACCATTTCAGCCCTGGGAAATAGCCTCCGAGAATCCACCCTATCTATTCCTCTCAACGTCTTAAACCTCTATCAGGTCGCCTCTCCAGGGAGAAGAGCCCAAGCTCCCTCAACCTATCTCCATAGGGCATGCCTCCCAATCCAGTCAATATCCTTGTAAATCTCCTCTGCACCTTTTCAATAGCTTCCACATCATTCTTGTAGTGAGGCAACCAGAACTGCACACAGTACTCCAAGTGGAGTCTGACAAGGTCTTATAAAGTTGCAGCATTACCTCCCGACTCCTAAACTCAATCCCTCAATTAATTAATGAAGGCCAGTACACCATATGCCTTCTTGACCACGTCCTCCACTTCTGAGGCCAATTTAAGAGTCCTATGGGCCCAGATTCCAAGATCCTTCTGCTCCTCAACACTGCCAAGACTCCTACCATTGATATTGTACTCCTTCACCCCATTGGTCCGACCAAAATGGACCACTACACATTTATCTGCACTGAAGTCCATCTGTCACTTCTCCGCCCAGTCTTGCATCCTATCTATGTCTTGCTGCACCTTCTGACATCCCCCCAGACTATCCACAACACCACCAACCTTTGTATTGGTGGCAAACTTACTAACCATCTTTCCACTTCCTCATCCAGGTCATTTATGAAAATGACAAACAGCAAGGGTCCCAGAACAGATCCCTGTGGCACTTCACTAGTGACCGATCTCCATGCAGAAAAAGATCCATCCACAACCATTCTCTGCCTTCTGCAGGCAAGCCAGTTCCAGATCCATAAGGCCAAAGCCTCTTGGATCCCATGCCCTCCCACCTTCTCAATAAGCCTTGCATGGGGGATCTTATCAAACACCGTGCTGAAATCCACGTAAACCACATCCACCGCTCTTCCTTCGTCAATGTGCTCAGTCACATTTTCAAAGAACGCCACTAGGCTTGTAAGGCATGGCCTGCCCTTGACAAAGCTGCGTTGACTATTTCTCTTCAAACTAAACTTCTCTAGTTGCTCTTAAATTCTGTCTCTCAGGATCCTCTCCATCAACTTACCAACCACAGATCAGATTCACCAGTCGATAATTTCCCAGATTATTCCTGTTCCCTTTCTTGAAAATAGGAACCACATCCGCAATCTCCAGTTCTCTGGAACCTCTCCCGTCTCCATCAATGATGAAAAGATCATCAACAGGGGCTCTGCAATCACTTCCTTCACCTCCAAAGTAACCTGGAGTACATCCCATCCGGTCCTGGCGACTTATCTATCTTGATAGAGGATGTGTTGGAACTTTTAAATTCTTTCTTAAAGTCCACATACTCAATCTTTTCAGTCTGCTGTAAACTTGCAGTATGACCTCCCAGGTCACTTACCACTGTGAATACCGAGGCAAAGTACTCATTAAGCACCTCCACCATTTCTTCCGGTCCCACACAGATTTTTCCCCCTTCACCTTTTAAAGGTCCAATCCCTTCACGTCTCATCCTTTTACTCTTCACATATTTGTAGAACGCCTTGGGATTCTCCTCAATCTTACCCGCCAAGACCTTCTCATAACCCCTTCTGACTCTCCTAATTTCCTTTTTAAGCTCCTTTCTACAAGCCTTATACTCCTCTAGATCCTTAACATCTCCTAGCTCTCTGAACCTTTTGTACACCTTCCTTTTCTTGCTGACTAGGCTCATCACAACCTTCATACACTACGGTTCCCGCGACCTACCAAAACCTCCTTGTCTCATCGGAACATTGTCGTTTGAGCACCAAACTTTTTGTTGGAAACGTAATTATATTTTTCAGAAAGTATTGAGCTATGGGTTCCGTACTTAGTTTAGAACAAGCAGTAATGTCACATTATGTCAACGAGAATTTTATGCATTAATTGTGCCCATAATAATGAATAAACTGTTACATTCAACAGTACGTAAAGCCTCGAGCATGTGTCTCAATTCAAGTGAGACAATACAGGTTAATGGCTGCTCACAGAAGCCTACATCATGTTCAGTGTAATTTCCATGTCAATGTCTCTGTCCTTTCCTCAGTTTTGACAGCACTCTAGAGCTCTGATACAATTAGCTTAAAAGAATATGATCAGTCAATGGTTATTGCCAAATCAGCCAAATAAAGCTCTGCTTGTCATGTGTTAAAAACAATCTTGTCATGGTCCATCAACATTTCTGTCAGACCTCCTTGCTCTTAAATTCACAACCCTGCCTATTTAACCTTTCCATTACTATTTGGGAGTTCATATAAACCACTAAGTTATGTGAAGGTAATCAATGCAGCTAGAAAAGTTTCTAGATAATGGGGCGTCCTACTGTCATCTAGGAAAGACAAAGGTTTGTGGAAAAGGTGGAGATGGTTTTGGATGACATCCAAAAGCGACTGTGAAATTGAACAGTAGCAATGCAGAGCACGATCTGTTTCTAGGTAGAGAGACTGGGACAGTAAGTGACCAGAGGAGAACACTTCAGTTTAAATCAGAACTTGCCTTTCAGTTGAATGGAGCTTCATTTATTATCACCATAAGTGGGTTCACGTTAACAGTACAGTGAAGTTACGGTGAAAATCCCAAAAAGCCACACACACACACCCCTCCAATCCCTGCACGCTTCTCTATCGCCTTCACAGGCATGCACTGCCTATCTATCCCAGCACTCGCTCTATACCACACGCACACACTACCTCTCTCCTCCATGTACGCATGTTCTCTCCCCCCCCACCCCCCCCAAGGCCTGCACTACCCCATCACCCCCGCACTCGGTCTCGCTCCCCCACCCCACCCTGCTCTCCCTCCTTCTGCCCACACTCACCTCACTCTGTTCCCAAGCACTCTCTCACTTTCACACCCCCTCATGCTCACACTACCTCCAGCCCCACGCTCACACTCTCACCCTCCCCTCCCCCATGCTCAAGACTCACTCTCATCCCCATATGCCTGCATTCCCCCTCAGTGCCCCCCAGCTCCACTCACACTCGTCCTCCTGTGCCTGCACTCACCCCCCCCCACCCCCATGTCTGCACTCATCCTCTTTCTCCCACCCTACCGCAGACCCACAATCCCCCATGCCTGTATTTCCCCTCGCACCCTCCCCCCCCCCCCTTCAATGCCTGCGCTCACTCCCCCGCACCCCCAGGCCCGCACTCCCTCTTGCCATTTTTGTAGCGACTTCATGGGCACTTCAAGTCTGGTCTAACATGCCTGTGGGAATTTGTGAATTTTTAATCCTTTATATTTCTCTAACACTTCTTCATTGCTGAGAAATTATTTCTTTGTTCCTCACTCTTATCAGCCACATGGTCACCTCCTATTTCTGGTTCGCAAACTGTCTTTCAATATAAAGACAGACTCTAATATTTTGTTCACCATCTCTGTCATTTCCTCTATGTCTCTGTCTCAAAGGGATCAGTGACTTTACTAACTATGCTTTTTCTACGTTTTCCAGTCCATTTTTATATTCCTACATCATTCACTCTCACAATTTTTTCCCTTTTTTGTTAATCTTTTCCTGGTTTCTAAAAGCTCTCCCAATCTCTGGAATACTAGTATTTTACTAAAATTATAAGTCTCTCATTTTAATCAAATACATTGCTCACTTACTCTTGTTAGCCACAGGTGGATCTTTCTCATTCAGTTTTTGTTTTCCAATGGATGTTGTTTTGTTAGGTATTTGAATGGATTCTTTAAATGTTTACTTACCCACTCAACCTCTGCCAGCTCTCTTCTCAAACCTATGGAACTGGCTTTAGGTTTAACGTTTCTGTTTTCAGTTCATGTTTGTCATTCCAAACTGAATTCAATTACTTTATCCTACAGGTTCTTTTATTAAGGAATGACTAATTAACACTGTCTCATTACATCAATCTAAATAGTTTTATCCCTGCTCGGTTCTAGAATATATTGCTCCACAAAACCATCATGAAAGTATTCCACAAACTTATCTTCCAGTCAACAACTGCCATCGGGCCACTAAAGGTGAAATATAACTTCTTTCTAAAGCAAGTAAAGGCCTGCTTACTGCCCACCCAACAAACTACGCTGCAGAAGTATTCACTCACCTTTCCGCTCCTCTTCAGAAATATCATGGGTCTTCCGCTCCACAAAGTCCGCGTACGATGCTGCATACCACACCTACAGGAACACACACAACAAAGCTCAGTGAAACAATCTGGCGTTCATGGTCAGCACAGCAATTGAAAGCAGTGCTCCATATTCTTTTCTTTAGTTTAATGCTTCCTTATTCTCAAATGAAGTATTTTGCAATGATCCATTTGTCCTTCAGATTCCTGGTTTTAATGAACATTCAACTGTCCCCTAGTGACTCTTAGCAAAGCCCAAGTACATGGGAAAAGTATATTTTGTTATTTTACCAAGGGGCCGTTATTAAACAATAAACTTAAAGCAACAACCTGTGTTTTAGGTTATAATGTAATCTATATGCTGATTTTTATTTGGAAAGTCTTCATAGTGATTTTTTTTTCCCCCCCACGGTCCTGCTCCTGTATTAAAAGTCTGGAAGTTCAGGTTTCCCTGTGTTCTATTTCTGGATGATCTTCACAAATTATCTAGCCTGTGTTCCTATACGACACTGAATTGCCTTGAAGTACTGTGCATCCATTTTGTATATCATTGATCCAAGTAAGAGACCATTAAATGATTTCCACTACTGGCGAGCCCTCAGATTATTGACCTTCCACTTTTTTATTCCAGGCACTCAACTCTGCTGATGTTCTACATTCCACCTTTCACCCTTGCTCAGGGTCAGGCCTGATTTCTGGATCAGCCTCAATTAAAATTCATCACTCTTAACCCCAATGGCATAAGACAGCAATCAAATTAACATTAATTCCACCCCAATTTTATTACTTCTCTTCCCATATCCAACGTCTTGTAAAACAAACAAAACTCGTGTTCATGTTTGTTCCAATTCTTGTTTTTCTTGGGACAGGTCATGAGCACATCTCCAGTGGCCATAGCTTGAAAGGCAATGCCTTGCATCAAGCATGATCAGCAGATATTCCTACACTTACAACCTGAGAGGTTTATTTAGAAACAGTTACAGGTTGATAAACAACCTGTGTAGCCACACTTGGAATGGACCTTCTATTGCAATCAATTCCTGGAGTGGGACTCAAACCCAGAGCTTCTGGCTCAGAGACCGGAATACAACTCACTGCATCACAAAATCTCCCCCACATCACGAGCAAGTGATTAATTAAAGATGGAATTTCACTGAATCGCATGGTGAATTTTTGTCATCTGCAAACTTTCATGATTATATCTATGTCCCCCCTCTTCCGATACACAATTCTATTCTCTCATTTTGCCTTGCTGTGTACTTCTCAACTAAATGAATCATTTTGCACATCTCTTCATTTAAAAACTCAACTAGTGCCAGCTCCACAATTTCAACTCTCAATTCTCTTAAAATACTTGGATTCATCTCATCTAGTCCAGGTTCCTTTAATACAGACAACCTCTTCAATACTGCTTCCTTCACAACTTTAAATCCTTGAAGTTACTGAATTACCTGCTGTTTCACTATGATCTGTACGTCTTCATCCTCAGTAAACTCAGCTGCAAAGTATTCAGTTCATACTTCAGCCATGCCCCATGTTTCCATAAGTAAATCCCCATTTCAGTCACTAACCAGCCCCACGTCTCCTGTTACTGTCCTCTGTTACATCCCTCTGGAAGGCTGTTGGAGTCCCTTTTATGTTGGCTGCCAATTGGTTCTCATTTGCTATCTTTGTTTATCTTATTTGCTTTCATTGTAGCTAATGGGAAGATCTTTTTGTCTGTCTGTCACAATCAATATCTCTATCAGATCTTTCATTGCTCCAAGGAGAGCAATCCCAGATCCTTCAACGTAGGAACTTTATAGCAAACCTCCTGTTAATTACAAATCACGCTGCCTTTTACTGATGAGTCAATACTCTTCTACTATAAACAGCATTTGTAATGTAGCAAGGCTACTGAACGTAATCTAGATGGGGGACTTCAAAGTCAAACACCAAGAGTGGCTCGGAAGCACTACTGCTGCCCAAGCTGGGTAAACGTGAAGGTCATGCCCAGCAGACTGAACTCATGGCAAGTGGAGAAAGAACGAACGAGAGAGAGAAAACCTATTCGGCCTCATCCACCTGACATACATAATCTTTCCGTTAGAGTTGGCAGAAGTGAACACCTCACAGTACTGGTGGAAAAAGATTTTCCTCCTCGCACTCAGGTCACTCTCCATTGTGCGGTATGGTGCTGCCACTGTGCTAAATGGACAGATTCAGAACAGATCTAATAACTCAAAATGAAACATACGTGAGGCACTGACACAAAATTCAGAGACTGAAAGGATTCTAACGATCAATCAGAAAGAACTTCATTTCTCCCGTAGAGCTTTAATCTGGTGAGGAGAGTCAGCAGTGGATTCATGCAACTGTGCTATGTTAGATTTGGGTCATATCTCAGTGTGGACCAGATTGATCAAAATGTTGCATTTATTAAACAGAGTGGATAAGACCACAAGATGTAGGAGAAGTGGACTATTCGGCCCTTTGAGTCTGTTCAGCCATTCAATGAGATCACAACAGATTTGATATGATAATCCTCAGCTCCACTTTCCCACCTTATCCTCATAACCCTTGGCTGGTGAACACAGAACATCAGTACAGGCCCTTTGGCCCTCGATGTTGCACCGGCCAGCAGACCCTCTAACCTAAACTATTCCAATATCATCCATATGCCTACCCACCAAACATTTGAATGCCCCCAAAGTAGGAGAGTCCACAACTGCTGCAGGCAGGGCATTCCACGCCCTCACCACCCTCTGTGTAAAGAACCTGCCTCTGACATCCGTCCTATAACTACCACCTCTTAATTTAAAGTTATGTCCTCTTGTGTTGGTCATCACCATCCGAGGAAAAAGGCTCTCACTATCCACCCTATCCAATCCCTTGATCATCTTATACGCCTCAATTAGGTCACCGCGTAACCTTCTTCTCTCTAATGAAAATAACCTCAGGTCCCTCAGCCTTTCCTCATAAGGCCTTCCCACCATACCAGGCAACATCCTGGTAAACCTCCTCTGCACCCTTTCCAATGCTTCCACATCTTTCTTATAATGCGGCGACCAGAACTGTACGCAATACTCCAAGTGCGGCCGCACCAGAGTTTTGTACAGTTGTAACATAACCTCACGGCTCCTACATTCAATCCCTCTACCAATAAAAGCTAACACACCGTACGCCTTCTTAACAACTTTATCAACCTGGGTGCCAACTTTCAAAGAGCTATGTACTTGTACCCCAAGATCCCTCTGCTCGACAACACTATTAAGGGTCCTTCCATTAGCCCTATATTTCATATGCCTGTTATTCCTACCAAAGTGAATCACCTCACACTTATCCATATTGAATTCCATTTGCCACCTCATGGCCCAGCTCTGCAACCTATGTCCCTCTGCAAACTGTAACATCCATCCTCGCTGTCTACAACTCCCCCCACTTTGGTATCGTCAGCAAATTTACTAATCCAACCCTCTACACCCTCATCTAGGTCATTTATAAAAATGACAAACAGCAGCGGCCCCAAAACAGATCCTTGAGGTACACCACTTGTAACTGCACTCCAGGTTGAATATTTCCCATCAACCACCACCCTCTGTCTTCTATCAGCTAGCCAATTCCTAATCCAAACTGCTAAATCACCTTCAATCCCATGCATCTGCACTTTCTGCAGTAGCCTACCATGGGGAACCTTATCAAACGCTTTGCTAAAATCCATATACACTACATCAACTGCCTTACCCTTATCTACCTCTTTGGTCACCTCCTCAAAAAACTCAATAAGGTTTGTGAGGCACGACCTACCCTTCACAAAACCGTGCTGACTATCCCTAATCAATTTATTTCTCTCTAGATGCTTATAAATCCTATCCTTTATAATTCTTTCCAAAACTTTGCCCACAACAGAAGTCAGGCTCACCGGTCTATAATTTCCAGGATGGTCCCTACTCCCCTTTTTGAACAAAGGGACAACATTTGCCATCCTCCAGTCTTCCGGCACTATACCTGTAGCCAACGACGACATGAAGATCAAAGCCAAAGGCTCTGCAATCTCCTCTCTAGCTTCCCAGAGAATCCTAGGATAAATCCCATCTGGCCCAGGGGACTTATCAATTTTCATACCCTCAAGATTCGCTAACACCTCCTCCTTATGAACCTCAATCCTGTCCAGTCTACAACCTGGTATCGCAGTATTCTCAAGGTTTCAACCTTGAACATCCTTAATGACCTAGTCTCTACCTCTGTGCAGTAAAGAATTCCATAAATTCACCACTCTGAGGGAAACAAATCTTCCTCATCTCTGTATTAAAAGGGCAGGTCATGAAAGTTTACTTGTTTTAGGTTTGGTGATGACTTTGCATAGAGGTCACTCAAAGATTGGTGATTGTATGCAAAATAGTTAGAGTAAGCAATTTTTTTTCTTATTGAAATATCCTGGCTGTTGAATAAACCTTCAATGAAAAGGCAAAAAAAAAAACTTGACACGGAGTATGCTAAAACCATGGAACCAGATAAAAATTACAGCTCAGAAACAGGCCTTTTGGCCCTTCTTGTCTGTGCCGAACCATTTTCTGCCTAGTCCCTCTGACCTGTATTGGACCATATCCCTCCATCTCTCTCATCCACGTACCTGTCCAAGATTTTCTTGCATGTTAAAAGTGACCCCACATTTACCACTTTATCTGGCAGCTCATTCCACACTCCCACCACTCCCTGCGTGAAGCCCCCCTTAATATTTTCTTTAAAAACTTTTCTCCTTTCACCCTGTACATATGCCTCTCTTTTTTTTCCCCCTACCCTAGTCTCAGTGGAAAAAACCTGCTTGCATTCACTCTATTTGTTCCCAACTGATCAAAGATTTAAAATCCTCTTAAAAGATTCAGATCTTGCTAATTTGAAAGGTACATAGGAGATTAGTGTAAAATGTGAACTGCATCAGGTCATTACATATTCTTGCGAGCCTTCCATGACCTTAAGTAGATAGTTTCCATAGGTCAAAGGTATGGGATGGAGGTAGAAATATTACACACAGTAACGCGCACACACACACAGTAACGCGCACACACACACAGTAACGCGCACACACACACAGTAACGCGCACACACACACAGTAACGCGCACACACACACAGTAACATACTGTGGGATCACTGGGGACTCTGTCTGTCTGGACAGTACAGTCATAACCCTAGCCAAGGAGGTTTTGGAGGACTGTGCCATTTGGATGGTGACTATACCCAGGGGACTCTGACAGAGCGAAGCTGCCAATGCAGGGGACTGATGGACCAAACTCAACAGGTAATAAAAGTGAAAGATCCTGTGTTCTGGAGGCTGGGTTCAAAAGACTGAGATTGCATATGATGCCACATTACTGTAAAGTGATGCAAATGTTTGCATTCTCATGAGGTAGTCTTTGCTGTATTGGCCATTCAGGTGCAATTTATAGCTCATACTGATGGCAAATTTTCCTGTTATTTCAGTTTCTCAGGATCTAGGCAATGGGATTTTGTTTTATGGAATGGGTCTCTTCTATATCATCCTGATTTAGGCTGACAGGCTTCTTTAAAAACTCTGAGCAGTTTTGTCAGGTCTCCCCTCTGTTCTGTATTTAAGAGCAAAGAACAAGAAGAATACAGCACGAGAAACAGGTCCTTCGGCCCAATGAGCCTGCGTCATCACTTTAACAGTCTGAGTTCCCTCTTCCACCCATGACCCTTACCCTTGTCTATGCTTATGGAAATCCACATTGGAAACCAGATTAAGGGGAGATAACTTAGGGACAATTTGTTACACCAATCAGCTTAAGAGCACATCTTTGGTATTGTGAGAGGAAACCTGAGCACCCGGAGAAAGCACAGGGAGAACGTGCAAACTCCCACAGATACCGGCCCAAATCCATGTATCTGCACAGCAAACAGTGATAGTCACTGAGCTGTCATGTTGCCCATCAACTGGTCCAGTTTAAGCGTACACTAATGACGTGAAGCACTAGGCTACACTCGAATCATTCAAGAGCAGCCCTCGCATGACCCATCGCGTGTATGCCCCTTGTTGGGCAACAAGGCAGACCAAAGCACCTGTGGATTAAAAGAGAAAAACATCTATAACATGCACATCTTATGCAAACATTCAAGGGAATCCCCAGAAGCTCAAAAGTAAAACAAAATGAGCCAGAAAAATATGTTGGAAGGTCCATAGGAATCAATTGATTCCCAGGAACATCCCAAGACTCTTGATCTCTATTTAAACACAGTCTCCTAAATCCCTCCATCTCTATTCCGCTCATGTGCCTAAACATCCCTTAAATAACTCCAGCGTGCCTACCTCCAACATCTTACTTGGCAGTGCATTCCATATCCCCACAATCCTCTGTGTGCAAAAAACCTCCCTCTTACATGCAAATTATACCTCACCACCCCCCCCAAGCCCGTGGCCCCTCATAATATTTGTTTCCAGTCTAGGAAAAAGCTTACCACTGTTTACTCTATCTATACCCTTCATAACCTTACACCTCTATTAGATCTCCCCTCATTCTCTATTTTCTGAAGAAAACAGGTCCAATTTGCCCAATCTCTCCTCATAACTCAGACCTTCCATACCAGGCAGCATCCTGGTAAACCTCCTCTGCACTCTCTCCAGGGTCTCCACGTCCTTCCAGTAGTAAGGCGACCAGAACTGAACACAGTATTTCAAATGAGGTCTAACCAACGTTCTATCCAACTGCAACATTAAAGGCTAGCTCTTGTACCCCCTTCCTATAAAGGCTAGCATACTATATGCTTTCTTTGCAACCTTCACCACCTGTACTGCCACCTTCAAAGAAGTGCACTTGCACCAAGTCCCTCTGCATTTCAATGTTGCCCAATCTCTGTTGTATTTGTGTTGGTTAGCCAAACAATAAAGGATCAATTTGGGAATCATCCAGACCTCCCGCTCTCTCTAAATCATCCTCACTGTCCCTTCACCCTCTTCATCCCTTACTGCCTGATAGACCTGTTGCCTTCCAGGCTGTGATAGATTGCTTTAAAGATATTGATGTGACATAGCCTTGGCTTTTTTTCTCTAAGGTTTGGGGTATCAATCAAATAATTCACCTCACCAATCCTTTTCACTTCTAAAACAGTTTATTTATTCATGTCACATTGCATTAACACTGCAATGAAGTTACTGTGAAAATCCCCTAGTCACCACACTCCAGCACCTGTTCGGATACACCGAGGGAGAATTTAGCACGGTCAAGTACCTAACCAGCATGTCTTTCAGACTATGGGAGGAGCCCGTAGCGCCCAGAATAAACACAGGGAGAGAAAGTGTAAACTCTGCACAGACAATGCCCAAACTGGGAACTGAACGTACGTTCCTAGCACTGCAAGCCATCACTGTGCCAAATTCCCACCTACACTGTGCTGTATGGATCACTGAGCTTGGTTTTCAGTAATTCTGCCTACATTGGGAGTAGCAATTGAATGTCATAGTTTTGATATGCTTATCTGTCTGCCATTTTATAGTTTTCCAAGATAATCCTGAGCAATGGCATGGCCTTTCACAGAACACAGATATAGATCAACTCTTCTTTGCCTGAAATTGATTAACAAGAGAATAAATCACCTTGTGTCCATAAACTAATTTGAAGGAACTAAGGAGAAATCTCATCCTTTACTTCTAGTCATGGGGAAGTATTCATAGAATCACACAGTGCAGAAGAAGCCCTTTGGCACACAGCAGTATGTCAATATCATGCTAACTGCTTTTCTGAGGCGCAGAAAGTGTAGACAAGAGTCAATGGGTGGGAGGCTGGTTTCCCTAACAATCTTAAGTCTTTTCTCATGCACCATGCCTCAAACCATGCAATGATCCTCTAATTTTCTACTTTGACTCTCACAGGCACAATAATTGGAAGTAATCCACAGACTGTTACAAGGCTTGGAGTCACAAGGTAGGTGGATAATTTGAGCAGATAACCACTTGCAACACAATCATTACATACCATGTATTATTTTTACCTTGAGTTCCTGCTTGGGTTCAATATGTTTGATGGTGGTGAAGTAGAGGTTCTTGCCATACTGATACACGACCAGGTTCTGTTCCAAGTGGTTCTTTGCTTGACGTACAAACATCATCCAGTTGCACAAGTTCTCATCAGAAAGATCAAACCACAAATCCCCTGGTTTCTCCCCATCCTTGCAATCCTCCTTTCCTACTCCCATAGCAACCTGTTGAGAAGAAAGCAAGCTTGCATTAATTTATAGCCTGAGCATCACTGATGCATCAAAGTGCTTCACACAATTAATTTTTTCAAAGCCTGCCATTGTTTTGTTGGCAACAGTGCAGCTATTTTGTTCCAACAATACTTTACAAAGATCACTCATGAATAAATATTAATTCCATTTATATATTTACACACATTGGTTTGTGGAAGCTAAACTGAACCAAAACTTGTTCAAGTTTCTAATAAGGATAAATGCTTCATTTTTTGAGGAATCATTGTTGACAAGCATGTTCCAAACAATTCCCTCACGTCCAAACAATGCCACAGAATCTTGAACACAGCCATTATCAGAACTGGACAAGTCAGTTAACGCCCCAGTATGGAATGTGCATCCACAACATCTGAATCAGATTCCATTGCTGCCAACTCAACCGAGAGATCCAATCAATTCCAAACTGAAAACCAGGATTTTCATTCACAACTTAGTCACCTAATAAAAACCTATCATCGACCTGCCGAACAAAGATAGGTTCAGAACAATGGACGGCGCACTCTGCAACTATAGTGACATACAGGAAATGTCAGAATTGCTGCAGTGCGGAAAGAGTCATTCAGCCCATTTTTTTTCTTTGTTCGAGTCTGCACTGACAACAATCCCACCCACGTCCCTGACACTAAGGGGCAATCCCACCCAGATCTGTTCCCCATAGCCCCAAGTTTTTAATCCTGATAATCTCCCTAACCTACACATCTTGGGACACTAAACGGGCAATTTAGCATAGTCAATCCACCTTACCTGCACATCTTTGGAGTGTGGGAGGAAACCATGCAGACACAGAGAGAATGTGCAAACTCAGAGGCCACGAGTGAACCCAGATCCCTGGCACTGTGAAGGAACAGTGCTAAACATTGTACACCATGCCGCCCATGCTGTTGCAACACAGACATATTATGCAGCAGTTGAACATACCCAAACAAACCTTCTTCCATTATTGGTCAACAACAATCTTAGCTCACCTTCCCAAGAGGCAACATTTCAAAGACACATTTACATTTTTTTCGTTGCGTTACAGTTGGTCAAGGACTTCAATTTTATAATCTGGATCAGACTACTGTTTACAAGATGAAAAGTATTTGGGAACTATCACAGATCCTCAAGTGTCCTTAATTCAGGCAATGAATCAACAATCATACTCAGAAAAGCCACAAAACAGCCAGCATGAAGAGTAGGACTAACACACGAGTGAATAGCAAGTGGAGGATACATACCTGAGGTTGGTGATGAGGTGTATTACCAGCACAGTATGCTCTGAATCTAAACATATCAAAGTTCACCTCAGTGTTGCTAATGCCAATTCAGAATTTTATAACACCAATAGCTTTCAATGTGACAAGCATCAAGATCACAAGAAAGCAAAAAGGGAAATATAAAACAAACTCTTATCTTCAGCATTTAAAACTTATCAATAATGATTCTGATTTCAATAATAAATAACAATTCTACAAAGTAAATTTCAAGTCTTGTAGACCCACACTGCAATTGCAAAATAAAATGTGTATCTGCTCAGTCCAAGACACATACCTTTAAATGAATGTAGTCATCTGTGAGCTCAGACTGCTTAACTAATGGACCCTCTACAGGACCAAACTGCGTGCGTTTTGGAATGCGCCTCTTGGAGAAGATGCCCCCAGCAAATCGGTTGATGTAGAGAATAAGAGGCAGACTAGCCCTAGCCCGGCTCAGGACAGGCCGATTGGGAATGCAGTGCAGGGAACCATGTTTGAGGCATGCTGATGGATGAGCTTTATTACAATCCTCACACCCTGTGGGAAGATCACATGACCATAAGGAAAATTCAAGAGTTTTATTCAAGGAGAAACTTACTTATTAAACTAAATTGTTAACTGTAACATCCTGACAGTAGCCTTGTGACCCTCTAATTTGCAATTAGCAGCCAAGAACTAAAATATCGTTGATACTTCTAAAAGATAGTAATTCTTCCTCAACATTCAATGGTATAGAAAATTGCAATGTGTTTCTTCTCACTTACATAAATCACATGGATTGAAGGGTCGAGGACCACTTGCTTCCCAATCTTCGATATCAGATGAGTCTACATCATCCTCTTCCTCATCTTCATCCTCATCTTCTTCAGAGTCCAGGTCTTGTTCAGCTGTGTCCATTGATTCTGGCATTTCCTGCACAGAGTCGCTGGCTCCGGTAATCTGAGGTATTCCGTTATTCGAAATGGGCAAAAGGGCCTAGAGAATAAAATCAGAGTAAGTTAATAGGGTTCATGATCATGGTGAACCAACTTCTTCACTTTGTTGCCCTCAATAAAAGAGCAATCACTGCTTTGCCCATCTTCAGTCCCTTTTAAAAGGTCATCCTCTCATTCTAAGATTCTTCTACGATTGTATTTTACAATTACTCCAATACCTCAGGAGACTGCATGAACATTCTCCTCCTTCTACTAACAGATGTGGATTCACAAATTTAAGTCAGGTGCTCATAAAGCTCATGTGTAACATCTCAAATAGATTGCGAATACTTTACCTGAGAATTGTTCTCTGTCATTGGCTGTTGTGCTTCTGTCACACTGCCAAGGACTGCCAGGTTGGTACCACTCACATTCTGGCTGGCAGGCAGAAGAACTGTTACCTGGGCATAAATAAATCAATCTGTCAGAATAAATAAACAGTGATCAAGTGATCTGTCAGATCTGGTTTATTCGTTTCAAATAATTGTCAGGTAATTCACCTTCACCTCAAAGTGAAAGATAAAACAAAACAATAAAGTGTGACTGAATCTTATCCATCTGAAATTTGTCACTTACTATAAACTGTAACCCAGTCAAACCGTCCCCCCTGTGCACTGATCTGCTTCTGGTAAAGTGAAACATAGCATATTTGGAAATTCATTTTGATTACTCCAGATTTTTGAAGAAGGGAAAGAATGATTGTTTTCAGTTAAAAAGAGTTGGTCCAGAATTTTGTGATTAGCTAATCCGGATTGTTCTGGAACACAGGGAGCTGGTTCAGGACAGAACAGCACAGAATCTGAATGAATTAAAGTTGTTTAAATCTAGGCTTGGAAAGAGGAGTGTCAGGTTACCCATTAAATCATTTTTGTTGCTTCCAGTCCATCAATCCCATTGACCAAGAAACAGCCCTGTGGTACGAGGAAGGGTTTTCCCTTATGAACCTGTCTTTTAGCAGTTTGAACCTCTGATCTCTTATCCAGGAGTCACGGTTTAACTAGAAATAGTGCTCAGTGTTAATCTCTTCTACCAATCTTCTCTAGAAGATTGGTTAGGGCAAGATTAGGGCCAGTCATAGACAGCAGTGGGAAGTTGTGCGTGGAGCCTGAAGAGATTGGTGAGGCACTGAATAAATATTTCTCTTCGGTATTCAAGCAGAGTGCTGGAAATGTAGCTATGGAGATCACTGAGGTACAGGGTTGCAAATTGGGAAGTATTGTAGTAGATAGGGAGGATGTGTTAGAAATTCGAGGGTTTGAAGTTGGATAAGTCCCCTGGGCCGGACGGGATTTACCCTAGGATTCTCTGGGAGGCCAGAGAGGAGATTGCAGAGCCTCTGGCTCTGATCTTCAGGTCCTCGTTGGTTACGGGTGTGGTTACGGAGGACTGGAGGATGGCGAATGTGGTCCCATTGTTTAAGAAGGGGAAGAGAGACCTTCCTGGGAATTATAGGCCAGTGAGTCTTACTTCTGTGGTGGGCAAGGTATTGGAGAGAATTATTAGGGATAGGATTTATAGTTATTTAGAGAGAAATGAATTGATTGGGGACAGTCAGCATGGTTTTGTGAAGGGTAGGTCGTGCCTTACTAACCTCATTGAGTTTTTTGAAAAAGTGACCAAAGAGGTGGATGGGGATAAGGCGGTTGATGTGGTATATATGGACTTTAGTAAGGCGTTCGATAAGGTGGCCCATGGAAGGCTTCTGCAGAAAATGCAGATGTATGGGATAGAGGGTGATTTAGCTAATTGATTAGGAATTGGCTGGCAGATAGAAGACAGAGGGTGGTGGTTGATGGGAGATATTCATCGTGGAGTTCGGTGACGAGTGGTGTGCCTCAGGGGTCTGTTTTGGGGCCCCTGCTGTTTGTAATTTTTATAAATGATCTGGATGAGGGTATTGAGGGATGGATCAGTAAATTTGCCGATGATACTAAAGTTGGTGGTGTGGTAGATAGTGAAGAGGGGTGTTTTAGTTTACAGAGTGACTTGGACAAGTTGCAGAGCTGGGCCGAGAGGTGGCAAATGGAGTTTAATGTGGAAATGTGTGAGGTAATGCACTTTGGCAGGAACAATAAATGTGTAGAGTATAGGGCTAATGGTAGGGCTCTTAATAGTGTTGAGGAACAGAAGGATCTTGGTGTATGTGTCAATAGATCCCTGAAAGTAGGCAGTCAAGTGGATAAAGTTGTTAAGAAGGCTTATGGAGTCTTAGATTTTATTGGTAGGGGGATTGAATTTAGGAGCCGCAGCATCATGTTGCAGCTGTACAAAACTATAGTGCGGACGCACTTGGAGTATTGTGTGCAGTTCTGGTCGCCACATTATAAGAAAGATGTGGAGGCATTGGAGAGGGTACAGAGGAGGTTTACCAGATGTTGCCTGGTATGGAGGGCAGGTCCTATGAAGAGAGGTTGAAGGATTTGAGGTTGTTTTCGTTAGAAAGGAGGCGGCTAGGGATCTTATTGAAGCATATAAGATGATTAGAGGTTTAGATAGGGTGGACAGTGATAGCCTTTTTCCTAGGATGGAGAAAGCTAGCACGAGGGGACACAGCTTTAAAATAAGGGGTATGAGTTATAGGACGGATATCAGAGGTAGGTTCTTTACTCAAAGAGTGATTAGGGAGTGGAATGCCCTGCCTGCAGCTGTTGTAGATGCGCCAAGTTTGTGGCGTTTAAGAGGTTAATTGATAAGTATATGGAAGAGAAGGGAATGGTTTAGTTTGGAGGGGCATTGCTTTTTATTTTGGTCGGCACAACATCGAAGGCCGAAGGGCCTGTTCTGTGCTGTATTGTTCTATGTTCTACTCCACATTATATTCTGCATTTCTCTACAAAACTCTCTCCTCGATTGCCTTGCAAACCTTGAGTTTTTCCATGATACATAATGCCAACAGACTGAGTTCTCTGATTCAATGTGACCAAAACAGCCTGATCAGAGTACACTTCCCACGTAAGTCACTGAAGTGAAAGAACAGTTTCATTACTCTTCTACTTGCTCTGTTATTTGATATTTAATAATAGTGTACACTGTATTGATTACTTAGTTTCACATCTTCTTCAGGTCTGTCCTAACAAGATGGACACCATTTATTTCTTCCAAAATGCAGGAGCTGTATTTTTATTCATTTACGGGATGTGGGTGTTCCCAGCTGGACCAACAGCCCATCCCGAATTTCCGTCAAAAGGGCAAGCTAAAAGTCAACCATATTGCAGAGTCACATACAGGCCAGACCAGCTAAGGACAACAACATTTCAGACAATTAGACATGGTCATCATTAGACATTTAATTCCAGATTTTTTATTGAATTGAGATTTCACCATCTGCCGTGGTGGGATTTAACCCCCAGTCCCGAGAGCATTTTCCTGGGTCTCTGGATAGTAATCCAGTGTTAATACTATTATGCCACTGCCTCCCTCTTGTAGATAATTGCACTGAATTTCTTTGTGATTGGAGACCAGATAATTATGTCTATGGTCTTCAGGAGGGCTTGTAAAATAAATCCTAATGCCCTACTCATCCTCTGCTTTTAAGGCCAAATTTTCTTTACCCAAAGGGTGGTTCGGGAGTGGAATGCCCTGCCTGCAGCAGTTGTAGATGCGCCAAGTTTGGTGGCGTTTCAGAGGTTAGTTGATAAGTATATGGAAGAGAAGGGAATGGTTTAGTTTGGAGGGGCATTGCTTTTTATATTGGTCGGCGCAACATCGAAGGCCGAAGGGCCTGTTCTGTGCTGTAATGTCCTATGTTCTATGTTCTATAAATTGAATAAAGACTTGAAGCAGAGCAGTGATGTGGAGGTGGAGATGCCAGCATTGAACTGGGGTCAGCAATGTACGTAGTCTCACAATATCAGGTTAAAGCCCAACAGGTTTATCTGGAATCATGAGCTTTCAGAACACTGCTCCTTCATCACTCACTCTTCTAAACTCCAATGAATATTATCCGAACCAACTTTAGTTTTTCTTCATAAGAGGCCTGCCATCCCTGGAATCAGCCTGATAAACCTTCGCTGTACCCTCTCCATAGCAAGGACATCCTTCCTCAGATAAAGACACCAAAACTGTACACAATACTGCAGTTGTGGCCTCACCAACGCCCAATAGCATGGAGTAAAACATCCCCATCCCAATACTCAAAATCTTTGCTATGAAAACCAAATAACATTTGCCTTCTTTATTGCCTGTTGTACTTTCAGTGACTGGTGCACGAGGACACCAAGGTCTGCTAAGTATCCATCTCTCTCAATTTATACTCATTCAAATAATAATCTGCCTTCCTATTTTTGCAACTGAAGTAGATAACCTCCCATTATACTGCATCTGCCATGCACATACCCAGTCACTCAGCCTGTCAAATCACGCTGAAGCATCTCTGCATCCTCCTCAGTTTAGTATCATCTGCAAATTTGGAGATAATACATTTAGTTCCCGCTTTCAAATCACTAATATATGTGAACAGTTCGGGTCCTAGCATATATCCCTGTGCTACCTCACTAGTTACCACCTGCCAATGGAAAAAAAACATTTATGCCCACTCTTTGCTTCCTATCTGTTCACCAGCTTTCTGTCCATCTTAAGACACTACCGAAATCCTATGATTAACTTTACATAGTAGTCTGCCATGCAAGGCCTTGTCAAAAGCCTTTTGAAAGTCAAAATAAACCTTATCCATCATTTCTCCTTGATCAACTCTACTAGTTACATTCACGAAGAATTCCAACAGATTCATCAAGCATGATTTTTCCTTTGTAAATCCATGCTGGCCTTTAAGTCCTATTAAAGCAATGGAAGACTGCCAGCCAGACACAATGTACAACTTTATTCCACCCGAACAAGAATGGGAAGTGTGAAAGATGCTATCTTTCACACTATCCTGAAACTCTTCGAATGTTTTGGAAATGAAACATCAAATACCCTAACCTTTTGTCAAAACAAAACCACAAGACATGGAATTTCCCTGGAATATAAGGCCAACAATCAGCATGTTCAGAACTGTTTACCAAGCTAAAGAAATCAGAATGCTGACCTAGGAGGCTACAAAGAAGTTCTCTTGCTTTTGTACTAGGATTTGTAAGTAATCACTCTGAACAAAAATCTACTACAAACTGAGATCTTTAGGAATAAAATATGGATATCTGTTCCGTACAAAAATGTTCAGGAAGACTGAACAAAATGGTCACAACACTGAATCATCACCCCCATGACTTGCCTGGGTTAGCAAAAAACCTCACTCACTGTGCTGTCTGGAGACAATACACATCTCTAACCTGTGCTCAGTGCTCCTTCCACTCACATTGTTAGCCACTTTAAGACTTGAATAGCAGGTTAGGTGTAAAGATTCGCATTCTAATCAGTAATCTGTAAACTGTCTGTGCTGGTATGTGTGCAGTTGGAGACCAGAACACCTCATTCACCTGACGAAGGCCATAGGTCGAAAGCTTGAGAGTTTACTATCAAATAAATCGGTTGGATTTAAACCTGGTGTTGTCAGACTTCTTACTGTCATCACTTTGAGGCCAGGCAAAAAACAGTTAACTACAAACTATAAAATTCTTGTCTGGCTAATTCCTATAATCTAAAAGCATACATAGTGGATGTCTTGCAGCATTGATAAAGCACTTCTCCTCTCAATTAAAAAGAACCCAGTTATGATCAGGTTTGGAGCGTTAGAATAAGGGAATCATTTTTACCAATCCTCATGTGATCATAACACAGAACAGAGAGCCCTCTACCAGCCTGCATAAACAGAAATAAATCTACAGCTCTCTGCTTTGGTTAATAGACTGTACATAACTACCATTCCATCACAGGAAGTATTACATCAGTTTAACACATTCTGCACAGATCAGAGTTGAAGTTTGCTCTCTTGCCACCTTACCTGCTGAGTAGTTGCATCCTGTTGGATGTACGCTACCTGGGACTGATCTGCAAAAACAGCCTGGAGAAAGAAAAGGCATTAACCAGTAGAGTTATTGATTTTACTTTAAGATACCAATTAGAGCATGTTTCATAGCCGCTTAACCCTAAAAAAGCCTCACATTCATTCCTCAGCAGAAAGATGATTTGCAAGGTGAATGGATTATAACTGTATTAATACAACACCAATAACATTGTCAGAAGTCCTAGTGCTTAACATGACCATTATCAAACTGACATTTACTCTGAACCACATCATGAGGTACTAAGACTGATGATAACCTGTATGTGTTGAATTTAATACCAAATCTTCCAAATTTACCATTATCTCCAACACACTTCACTCTGGCCAGGACCAGTAGCATAGAACATTACAGCACAGAACAGGCCCTTCGGCCTTCGATGATGCGCCGACCAATATAAAAAGCAATGCCCCTCCAAACTAAACCATTCCCTTCTCTTCCATATACTTATCAACTAACCTCTTAAACGCCACAAAACTTGGCGCATCTACAACTGCTGCAGGCAGGGCATTCCACTCCCGAACCACCCTTTGGGTAAAGAACCTACCTCTGATATCCGTCCTATAACTATCACCCCTTAATTTAAAGCTGTGTCCCTCGTGCTAGCTTTCTCCATCCTAGGAAAAAGGCTATCACTGTCCACCCTATCTAAACCTCTAATCATCTTATATGTTTCAATAAGGTCTCCTCTTAGCCATCTCCTTTCAGATGTTGGCTGATAGGATTAAGGAGAATCCTAAAGCTTTCTTTCGATATGTTAAGAATAGAAGATTGGTTAGGGCAAGATTAGGGCCAGTCATAGATAGCAGTGGGAAGTTGTGCGTGGAGCCTGAAGAGATTGGCGAGGCACTGAATAAATATTTCTCTTCGGTATTCACGCAGAGTGCTGGAAATGTAGCTGTGGAGAGCACTGAGGTACAGGGTTGCAAATTGGGGAGTATTGTAGTAGATAGGGAGGATGTGTTAGAAATTCTCGAGGGTTTGAAGTTGGATAAGTCCCCTGGCGGACGGGATTTACCTAGGATTCTCTGGGAGGCAAGAGAGGAGATTGCAGAGCCTCTGGCTCTGATCTTCAGGTCCTCGTTGGTTACGGTGTGGTTCGGAGGACTGGAGGATGGCGAATGTGGTCCCATTGTTTAAGAAGGGGAAGAGAGACCTTCCTGGGAATTATAGGCCAGTGAGTCTTACTTCTGTGGTGGGCAAGGTATTGGAGAGAATTATTAGGGATAGGATTTATAGTTATTTAGAGAGAAATGAATTGATTGGGGATAGTCAGCATGGTTTCGTGAAGGGTAGGTCATGCCTTACTAACCTCATTGAGTTTTTTGAGAAAGTGACCAGAGAGGTGGATGGGGGAAGGCGGTTGATGTAGTATATATGGACTTTAGTAAGGCTTTTGATAAGGTGGCCCATGGAAGACTTCTACAGAAAATGCAGATGTGTGGAATAGAGGGTGATTTAGCTAATTGGATTAGAAATTGGCTGGCAGATAGAAGACAGAGGGTGGTGGTTGATGGGAGATTTTCATCGTGGAGTTCGGTGACGAGTGGTGTGCCTCAGGGGTCTGTTTTGGGGCCCCTGCTGTTTGTAATTTTTATAAATGATCTGGATGAGGGTATTGAGGGATGGATCAGTAAATTTGCAGATGATACTAAAGTTGTTGGTGTGGTAGATAGTGAAGAGGGGTGTTTTAGTTTACAGAGTGACTTGGACAAGTTGCAGAGCTGGGCCGAGAGGTTGCAAATGGAGTTTAATGTGGAAAAGTGTGAGGTAATGCACTTTGGCAGGAACAATAAATGTGTAGAGTATAGGGCTAATGGTAGGGCTCTTAATAGTGTTGAGGAACAGAAGGATCTTGGTGTATGTGTCAATAGATCCTGAAAGTAGGCAGTCAAGTGGATAAAGTTGTTAAGAAGGCATATGGAGTCTTAGCTTTTATTGGTAGGGGATTGAATTTAGGAGCCGCAGCATCATGTTGCAACTGTACAAAACTCTAGTGCGGCCGCACTTGGAGTATTGTGTGCAGTTCTGGTCGCCACATTATAAGAAAGATGTGGAGGCATTGGAGAGGGTACAGAGGAGGTTTACCAGGATGTTGCCTGGTATGGAGGGCAGGTCCTATGAAGAGAGGTTGAAGGATTTGAGGTTGTTTTCGTTAGAAAGGAGGCGGCTACGGGGGGATCTTATTGAAACATATAAGATAATTAGAGGTTTGGATAGGGTGGACAGTGATAGCCTTTTTCCTAGGATGGAGAAAGCTAGCACGAGGGGACACAGCTTTAAATTAAGGGGTATGAGTTATAGGACGGATATCAGAGTAGGTTCTTTACTCAAAGAGTGATTAGGGAGTGGAATGCCCTGCCTGCAGCTGTTGTAGATGCGCCAAGTTTGGTGGCGTTTAAGAGGTTAGTTGATAAGTATATGGATGAGAAGGGAATGGTTTAGTTAGGAGGGGCATTGCTTTTTATTTTGGTCGGCACAACATCGAAGGCCGAAGGGCCTGTTCTGTGCTGTATTGTTCTATGTTCTATGTTCTAACAAAAACCTCAAATCCCTCAACCTCTCTTCATAAGACATGCCCTCCATACCAGGCAACATCCTGGTAAACCTCCTCTGTACCCTCTCCAATGCCTCCACATCTTTCTTATAATGTGGGGACCAGAACTGCACACAATACTCCAAGTGCGGCCGCACTAGAGTTTTGTACAGTTGCAACATGACGTTGCGGCTCCGAAATTCAATCCCCCTACCAATAAAAGCTAAGACTCCATATGCCTTCTTAACAACCTTATCGACTTGACTGCCTACTTTCAGGGATCTATGCACAAATACACCAAGATCCCTCTGTTCATCAACACTATTAAGAATCCTACCATTAGCCCTATACTCTACACATTTATTATTCCTGCCAAAGTGCATTACCTCACACTTTTCCACATTAAACTCCATTTGCCACCTCTCGGCCCAGCTCTGCAACTTGTCCAAGTCTCTCTGCAAACTATAACACCCCTCTTCACTATCTACCACTCCACCGACTTTAGTGTCATCTGCAAATTTACTAATCCATCCTTCAATACCCTCATCCAGATCATTTATAAAAATTACAAACAGCAGGGGCCCCAAAACAGACCCCTGAGGTACACCACTTGTCACCGAACTCCACGATGAATATCTCCCATCAACCACCACCCTCTGTCTTCTATCTGCCAGCCAATTCCTAATCCAATTAGCTAAATCACCCTCTATCCCACACATCTGCATTTTCTGCAGAAGTCTTCCATGGGCCACCTTATCAAACGCCTTACTAAAGTCCATATATACCACATCAACCGCCTTACCCCCATCCACCTCTTTGGTCACTTTTTCAAAAAACTCAATGAGGTTAGTAAGGCACGACCTACCCTTCACAAAACCATGCTGACTATCCCCAATCAATTCATTTCTCTCTAAATAACTATAAATCCTATCCCTAATAATTCTCTCCAATACTTTGCCCACAACAGAAGTAAGACTCACTGGCCTATAATTCCCTGGAAGGTCTCTCTTCCCCTTCTTGAACAATGGGACCACATTCGCTACCATCCTCCGGAACCACACCCGTAACCAACGACGACCTGAAGATCAGAGCCAGAGGCTCTGCAATCTCCTCTCTTGCCTCCCAGAGAATCCTAGGGTAAATCCCGTCCGGCCCAGGGGACTTATCCAACTTCAAACCCTCAAGAATATCTAGCACATCCTCCCTATCTACTTCAATACTTTCCAGTTTGCAACACTGTACCTCAGTGTTCTCCATAACTACATTTACATCACCCTGCGTGAATACTGAAGAGAAACATTTATTCAGTGCCACATACTGAGCATCACATACTGAGAAAACTGTTGCAAATTCATCTGTATCAAAGGTTTGCCTTTCCTCCGAGCCAAGTGTAAAACATTTGCCCAACAGTTCTTGATTGCTGAAGGATACAATTACGATCTTCCATCAACATGCAATATAATAACTGGATGGTATGTGAAGGTAGATGGGACCAGAATTCATTAGGGTGCAAAGTGCTTCTTTACATATTACTATCCGCTCCCCCTGCCCCCAAAAAACCCAGGATTGTGGCTCAGGAACATAGGAACAGGAGTAGGCCATTTGGCCCATCAAGCCTGCTCAATGTAGAAGCACACCATCACTGATCATTTCCCTCCCACTATTCCCATGTCCCTTGATGTCATTACTATTTATTGATTTCTGTCTTGAATGTACTCAATGATTGAGCTTTCACAACCCACTGGGGTCAAGAATTTCAAAGGTTCACCACCCCCTCTCTACTTTGCAGGAACCTTTTCAGAATTTTGAAAGAGTATTATGAGTGCATCTTGGTCCTTATCATCTTGACAGCCACCTTCTTCAACACTGTGGAGTGTACCTCATCTTAAAAGAATAAAGAAAACCCCTGTTCTAGGGGATTCATCAGTCTTCAATCCATTTTTTTTTTTTGAGGGCAAGAAGGATCTTGGAGTTTGGGTCCAGAGGACTCTTAAATTGGCCTCGTAGGCAGAGGAGGTGATCAAGAAGGTGTATGGTGTACTGGCCTTCATCAAATCAAGGGATTGAGTTTAGGAGTTGTGAGGTAATGCTGCAACTTTGAGACCCTTGTCAGACCCCACTTGGAATACTGTGTGTAGTTCTGGTATCCTCACTACAGGAAGGATGTGGAAGCTACTGAGGGTGCAGAGGAGATTTACAAGGATGTTGCCTGGATTGGGAGGCATGCCCTATGAAGATACGTTGAGGAAGCCAAGTCTCTTCTCCCTGTAGGGACGAAGATTGAGAGATGACCTGATAGAGGTTTATGAAATGTTGAGGGATAGATAGGATGGATTCTCGGAGGCTGTTTCCTAGGGCTGAAACGGCTGCTATGAGAGGACACAGTTTTAAGGTGCTGTGGAGCAGGTACAAAGGAGATGTTGGAGGTAAGTTTTTCACTGAGGTTGGTGAATGGAATAGACTGCTGTTGGTGGTAGAGGCAAACTCGCTGGGGTCTTTCAAAAGACTTTTGGATGGGTACCTGGGGTTTAATGGGATTGGGAGTTACAGATAGTTCTATGGCCTGGTAGGTATGGATATGATTGGCACAACTTGTGGGCTGAAGGGCCTGTTTGTGTTGTAGTGTTCTATGTTCTGTGACTACCTCTTTAATACTAATACTAATTTATTTCAGTTCCTTTTTTTCACAAGTCCCTTGGTTCCTTTGTTTTACTGCATCTTGCTCCATGAAGACAAGCACCACATTTTCCTTGTTTTCCACCTAAAATCTCTTGTCTCCACCAGTTATGGAGCAAATGTTTATTTTTACAAATCTTTTTCTTTTCACATCCATAAAGAATCTTTTATAGTCCGTCTTCATGTTTTTCACTAACTGGCACTCTTATTCTCCTTTAAGTTTTTTTGGTCCTCCTTTCCTGGCTTCTAAACTGTTCCCAATTCCTGAGCTTTGCTGGCAAGCCACTTCTTTGATTTAATGCAATCTTTCACTCCTTTTGTTAGCCATGGTTGATTTTTCTTTCCTGTTGTGTTTTTACGTCTTAAAAGGAATGTACCTATGTTGCACAGCATGTAGTACTTTTTTAAATATTGGCCACTACTTGTCTACCAAATGTATCTTATGAATTTTTCCAATTCACCACAGCCAATTTGCCCCTCATATCCTCTTTATTTCTTTGGTATAATAAGGAATTATATATAATAAGGAATTATATATAAGGAATTATAAGATAAGATTTAAGAGCCCACTTTCAGAATAAAACAAAACACTTTCAAGCTTAATGTAAAATTCTAACGTATTATGATCACTAATGTCTCCTTTACAGCAAGGTTATGAATTAGCCCTTTCTCATTTCACAATATTAAATTTTACAATAATTCACAACTAATTCTAAAATAACCCAATTCCACGAGTCTTTAAAATACTTCTGCAAAAATCCATCTCCGATACTCTCCAGGAATTCAGTACTAATTAGGTTTACTGGTCTATATGTAAATTAAAAAGTCAGCTTTTACTACTGCATTATCCATAGAGCACATAGCTCTAATTTCCTGACTTACACACTACCCAACTTTATTGTGACATTTTGGTGGCCTATAAACACAGTCCAAAAACGTTGCCCCTTACTATTTCTTAGCTCCACCCAGATTCTACATCTTGACCCTTCACTAATATACTGATCTCATTCCTTATTAACAGCATTACCACACCTCTTGTTCCTTTTCCTGCTTAAATGAATATTCAGCCTTCAATATTCAGTTATAATTAACATAGAAAATGCAGGTCTGGCAGAGTCTTTAGAGAGAAACAGACTGAACATTTGTGACCTAAATGACACTTCTATAGATATATCCAAAAGGTGAACTCTTTCACTCCACAAATGCTACAAGGCTTGTTGAGTTTATCCAGCATTCTCTATTTTTATTTCAGATCTCTAATTATTCAATTCCCAGCCTCAGTCACCCTGTAACCACATCTCCAGAATGGAAATTAAATCACATCTATTTGTGTCTGGTTAGAAATGATGGCTTGAATTAGAAGAACAAAAGAAAATCACAACACAGGAACAGGCCCTTCAGGCCTCCAAACCTGCACCAACCTTGCTGCCCGACTAATTAGTCTCCTTTCAAAGGCCCAGCAAAAGTGAACTTTCAGAAGCACAACTGTTCAATCCCAGTGAGTAAAATGAGCACATACCTGTGCTCCATCTGTTTGGTGAATGTACACCAGGGTATGTTCCGCCCCATCCACAGATGTGTAAGATGTTCCATCTGCTGTGTAAACCACTTGCTGTGACGGTCGATCCTGTTCATCCGTGTAGACAATCTGAGCAACTGTATTACTCTCCGGAACAAAATGTACCTAGGGGAGCAACACATCTGGTCAGGGACAAGTGTGGCACCAGAAACAAATCAAACAAACCTCAGATCAGCACACAGCTCAACCTACTCACTCTTATACCACAAATCCAAATCAACTCCTCATTGGCACCCTAAAACAGAAGACAAGTGCTGTCCCCAACAAAAACCTCGTGCAGTTAAAAAGGGAGAGTTGTTGCATTAAGGCAATACGTGCAGGATATTTATTTTCCTTCTTTTAGATACACCAGGTTTGTCATACTCCATTCAATGGTGTGCCTGAACTCCACGCCAATTGCATCAAAAACACAAGGATGAGGCATTCTGAAGCCTGATTGAAATTGTCGATTAGTGTTAATTAAGATTGCACTCTACTCTGGGGTCACAATCATTAGACCTGCTCAAACTTCTTTTATATTGCACATTTACAACCAGAGAGAGAAGATTGAATTTTTATTGAAGTCAGTCACAGAAATGTATCAGCACTGTTGTCCAATTACATTTTTACAGTTTACAATGAACTGTTACCAACAGCAGGCAGTGGGAGAGGGGGTGAGGGGGGGGAAATGGTGCAGACAGTGGGGTCATCTTCCGAAGTCATCAGGCAAAAGGACAGAAAAAAAGAAAACAAGTTGGAGTCATTTAATAAGCTTTCTAGATCCTGCTCAGAGAGCTGTTAAAACACTGAAGCTTTTTGCTTGCTGATTCTGCTGGTCCACTTGGATTTGTTTCTTATTTTCCCCCAGTCTATACATTTCTTCGACAACTGATAATATTCCCAAAGAGCAAGTAGGCAAATTTAGCCCTTTGAGTCTGCTCTGCCATTCAATTGGCTGATCTCTCCTTAGTCTCAAATCCGGCTATTCCTCATAGCCCCTTAATCACTTTTTATTATCAGAAAGATATCCATCTTTCCTGCCTGTGGCAGTTGTAGATGCGCCAAGTTTGGTGGCGTTTAAGAGGTTAGTGGATAAGTATATGGAAGAAAAGGGAATGGTTTAGCTTAGAGGGTCATTCCTTGTTCCTAATTGGTCGGTGCAACATCGAAGGCCGAAGGGGCTGTTCTGCCGCCACACAGACACACACGTTAACCAGTCTGCGTTTCAGCTCTCCAATATAAATAAGATGACACTGGAAGCAACAAATTCAATAAACCAAACGCTTAACCTAAAAGGAGTATTTAGGCCCCCAAATGGCAAGGAGATGGAAAGAGGCAGAGGTTCACTTTCTACGGTTGCATGGGAAGGTGCTGTGGGAAGAAGATGAAGAATTGGGCGTGATGGAATAGTGGCCCAGGATGTCAGAGAGAGTGTAATCCCTATGGAATGCTGATAATGGAAAGATGGACTAAAGTGAGGGGGAAAATGTATTAGATATTAAACTGTAGCTGTGAGAGATTGCATGATGCAATCAAAGAGATAGATGGCTTGGTTAAGTGGTGTTAGAGGGACGGTTAAAAAGGGAGAGTTGTTTCATTAAGGCAATATGTGTCATATTTATTTTGCTTTTTTTTTTAGATACTCCAATGATGTGTCTGAACTCTACACCAATTGCATCAAAATTTAATAATCGGTATTCTCGAGGCTGACTGAGATTGTCAATTAGTCCAAATTAAGAGTGTGCTTCACTTTGATGTTATCATCATTGCTCAAATTTCTTTCATATTACACACTTACAATCAGAGAGAGAAGATCAAGTTTTTATTTAAGTCAGTCATAGAAATGGGCTAGCACCTTTCTCCAGTTACTTTTTCAAGTATTTTACAAAATTAGGGGATACATAATTCACTCAGGACACTTGGAGCTAACCCAATAATTTCAAATGGGAAGTTGAGGCATATTGAGATTTTGGGAACGTACTGAGTGGTTAGATAGGGAAGAACCTTAAACTTAGAGCCAAGCTGTTCAGGAATGAGGTCACTTCTCCACAAAATCAAGTCTGCTCCCAAAAAGCTGCTCAAAATCAATCAACAGAAAATATCAAAATTGAGATCGATCAGGTTTTTTTTGTCATGAAAGGATGACAACAGTGTGGTTCAATGGCGTTAAGATACAGATTAGCCATTTTATCATTGAATGGAAGAACAAATTTAGGGGCTGAATCTCCTACTCTTCTTTCTGTTCCTATTAAGTTCACCAACTATCCTTCCATTCTTGCTAAACATTCATGGCTGAACTTTGACTTAATGAATTCATTTTTATTCAACTTTCAACAAACAGTCAAAGCATAAATCAATGTGTGACGTAGTCAACACTTTCCAAGGTTGAGAGATATCAAGAGAGAAAATTAAGGTAGGACAATTAACCAATGAAGTGTTCTGTTTTCAGTTACTTACCTGATTTCATGATAATTTGTGGTAAATTTCTTTTCAACCTTTTTACACAGCAAATTTGTAACAATCGAGAATCACCACGGATAAGGACAATAGAAGCAGATTCAATAGTGACCAATAAGCAAGGATTGGATAAAAACTTCCTTAAAAATTTATGGGGAATGAACTAGGGAATGGTATTAATTGGATGGTCTGAACAAAGAAGTGCATAGATGCTACAGGCTAAATGGCTTATTTCTGAATATGTACATGCAGTGTTTTATTTCAATACTATATGGGATCTGTAGAACCAGAGGTCAGTATTCAGATATATAATGTGTTCTCTTGAAATGAATGAGAAGAGTTCCAATAAATCCTGCCATCAAAGAGAACCCAAGAATTCAGGAACCAAAACACCAGGTCAAATCATGGAATTCCACAGATTATAAAACAGAATTGAATAGTCAGTTATCACTGACCATTAGCTAGAGACTGCATTGAATACATAACTGGTGGGCAGCGTAAGAGGAGGCAACATTTAATTCTAGTCACAATTCATTGGAAGGAGTGGTGTGGCATGGTGGTACAGTGGTTGCACCGCTGCCTCACATTGCCAGGTTTGATTCCCAGCTTGAATCAGTGTGTGGAGTTTGCATGTTCTCCCTATGTCTATGTGGGTTTTCTCCAGGTGCTCGGGTTTTCTCCCACGGTCTGAACGACGTGCTGATTAAGTACATTGACCCAAACAGGCATCAGTGTGGCAACTTCAACAGTATGGAATTTCAAAGTAACTTCACTGTAGTGTTAGTGCAAGTCTAACTTGTGACTAATGAATAAACTTTAAAAAAAAAACCAAGTGGTGTATTGAACTTTTATATTTCTTTCTTCCCTCACTCCAGCTCTTATCTTTCCTGCCTCTCAGTTCTCTGTTCCTCACGTTGCTTGCATTTCCACTTAGCACTCCGTAAGCCCAAAGTGTTTCCCTTAAGAATGGGCACTAATTATAGAGCAGAATAATCTAAGCAACAGATCAGAGATTTGAGTACCACATAGACAAGGTGATTCTCATCTCAACAAGAAAAGATCACTGAGGCTCCACTTACCTGAGCAGGTGGCTGATCTTGTTCTGATGGTGCTCCCCAGACTGGAGGATCCTCAGTCTTTGACTCCATGCCTGAAGCCTTGAGGAATCTCGTCAGCAACAGCCTCAGCAAGCCATTTATTGCCTTCACATGTTTACATCAGAGAGAAACAGCTTAATCTGCTGAAAAAAGCAACACAATGACAGCAAACCTGAGCAAGGCTAAAACTGTTCAACATGTTATCCAAAAACACCTCGAAATAAAAGGTTAAGCAGAGTGGGCAGCCCTCAAAGAACTGCAAGATTCCAGTGTATATCCCAAGTTCAAGCCATTTCTTTTGATGCTTCACAAGTTAAAAACAGAAGATGTTGTTCATACTGAGCAGATTATGCCTGCATCAGGGAGAAAGTTAACTGCGATCCTTTGTCAGAAATGGGAAATCTTGGAGAGAAGTGCGGAATTTCTGGGAAATCCCTTTATTGAAGGGATTCTGCTCTTCTCTCCAATTAGAATTGCCAGTTCTTTTATGAAAGGTCATAGACCTGAATTTATTTTTTTCTCCACAGGTGCTGGCATAACCAGCATTTTCTGTTTTTAATTTCAGCACCTGCAATATTCTACTTCAACTGATGTTTTTAACCACGGATGAAACTTACTCTGATACCGAACAGTTAAACCCAGTAGCCGGTAAGCTTCAGCGTACATCACCAGTCTCACCAAATAGTCTCACCCTTTTCATTCATTTGAATCCATTTTCGGAACATAGAACATTACAGCGCAGAACAGGCCCTTCAGCCCTCGATGTTGCGCCGACCAATTAAGAAAAAGCAATGACCCTCTAACCTAAACCATTCCCTTTCCATCCATAAACCTGTCCACTGACCTCTTAAACGCCCCCAAACTTGGCGCATCTACAACTGCAGCAGGCAGGGCATTCCATGCCCTTACCACCCTCTGGGTAAAAAGCCTACCTCTGTCATCCGTCCTATAACTAGCACCCCTTAATTTAAAGCTATGTCCTCCTGTGCTAGCTTTCTCAATAATAGAGTAAAAATATTCATGTAACAGATTTGTATGCAAAGTATTCTCACACCACCAGGATAAAGTCCAGCAGGTTTATTTGGTAGCACAAGCTTTCGCAGCTCTGCTTCTTCATCACCTGATGAAGGAGTAGCGCTCCAAAAGCTTGTGCTACCAAATAAACCTGCTGAACTTTACCCTGGTGTTGAGAGAATATTTACTGTGCCGGCCTCAGTCCAATGCCGGCAACTCCACGAGATTTGTATGTAAAATGGCCGACTTAATCACAATTTCCTAATGTTTAATATTTAAGTCAGTTACATGGGCAAATAGGAAGTGCCATCATCAACCTCAGTTCTTCCTTACCTACTGCATTCGACAGTCCGATGAACCCACACAATCCTTCACACAACCTGTATCCATTCTTACACAGAACCTCACCCTGCATACACCCTCCCATTACTCAAACATGCAACACACACCAACCTATCTGCTCCTACAGAAGCACCTCTCCCTGCACTCGGACACATACACCCTACTCCTCCACACACCAAATACCCTCAGTCCGTCACACACCACCTCCAGATCCTTTGCATGTTCACCCCGACACCCACATCACCATCCCAAATCTGACACCATTACATACCCAGTCACATACATACTCCCCCACATATATTTATACTTCCCACACCACACTATCCCCCACCCCTTTATACACATCATTATTAAAGGATAGCTTTTTAATCACAGAATAATTAACTGAATTTAGTTTCCCTAATTAGCATGATGGGATTTAAATTTCTTGTCAGGATCAGTCACATAGATATCTGAATTAGCAGTAGCAAAAGGACACTGGTCCCCTGGAATCTACTCCACCATTCAACAGGACAATCTGATTCTAAACTTTAAATTCATATTCCCACCTCACCCGATAACCTTTCAACTCTTAACAAAAATTTATTTATCTTTGCCTTTAAAAATATTCAAAGACTCTGTTTCCATTATCCTTTGAGACACAGTTCCAGAGATTCATGACACTCAGAGGAAATTTCTCATCTGTTTTAAAGAGACAACCCCTTATTTTTAAATGGTAACTCTAACTCTGGATTTTCCAACAAGAGGAAAGATTCTCTCTAAATCCACCCTGTCAATACTCCTCAGGATTGCACATTTCAATCAAGTCATCTCTTGCCCGTCTAAATTCCAGTGGATACAAGCCTAACCAGTTCAACATCTCCTCGTAAATAATCTGCCTATTCTAAATATTAGTCTGGTAAACAAAGAACGCGAGTACAGCATAGGAACCGGCCCTTTGGCCCTCCAAGCCTGAGCCAATCATGATGTCTGCCTAAATCAAAACCATATGCACTGCCAAGCAAAGTGGTAGAGGCGGACACGCTGGGATTATTTAAGACTTATCTGGATAGCCACATGAACAGACTGGGAATGGAGGGACACAAACAAATAGTCTAGTTGGAAGCACGAGCGGCACCGAGGGCCGAAGGGCCTGTTCCAGTGCTGTATTGTTCTTTGTTCTCTGTATGCACTTATGGAGTCTGCATCTTTTCATTACCATCCTATTGATGTATTTGTCTAGTTGCCACCACCTCCCCAGGCAGCGTGTTCCAGACATTCACCACCATCTGTGGAAAAAAAAACTTACCATGCACATCTCCTCTAAACAATTCCCCATGTACCTTAAATCTACATCCCCTAATAAACCTTCTCTGAACTGCTTCCAATGCATTTACATTCTTAAATAACGTGACCAAGTGGTCTCACCAATTTCTTGTACAACTGAAGCGTAAACTCCCTACTTTTCATTCTAATCTTTCTGCATCTGATTCATACACCAGGACACCCAAATCTCTCAAACAGTCAGGTTTTTAGATCACTAATCCAGTCATATAACCACCATTTTCTTTCTGTTCCTGCATGGTCACCTCTGGAGTCCACGTATAATCAATTTTTGTCCTGCAATGTATTATGTTGCATGTCCAATATCTAATATTGGATAAGAAATTTCTTGCAACAGAATATTGGGAAGCTGTCCCTTCCAAAAACACAATTCCCTAGCAATCGAGTCCATTTCCTTCTTAGCCATTGCCTGGGTTTGATGCAGAGAATTTGTAATCTTGACATCCTATTTAACATTAAGCTGAATTTCCAATGCAGAATCATAGAATAGAACCAACGAGAATAGTTCCAGCAGAGTAGGTGGTCATTTGGTCCATCATGTCAATGTTGGCTCTCTGAAAGACACTTCAGCCTGTTCCATGCCTCCACATTCTCACTTTTTCGGGTGGTGGAGGTATGGAATGCGCTGCCAAGTAAAGTGGTGGAGGCAGGCACTCTGGAGTTATTTAAGAGATACTTAGATGGGCACATGAACAGAATGGGAATGGAGGGGTATAGAAAACTGATTTAAAATAGGGATCATGAGCCTTGGGAGTCCCTAGGAAGTGTGTAAATAGATGATGATATTGATGTACTTGTTTTTATCCTACAGGTGCTTTGGTCCGCCTTGTTGTCTAATGACGGGCATACACGCGATGGGTTGTGAGAGGGCTGCTCTTGGATTTTTTGAGAGTATCCTAGTGCTTCACGTCATTAGTGTATGCTTGCCCTGGACCATTTGATGGGCAACATGACAGCTCAGTGACTATCTCTGTGCTGTGCAGGTACATAGATTTGGGCCTGTGTCTGTGGGAGTTTGCACATTCTCCCCGTGCTTGCGTGGGTTTTCTCTGGGTGCTCCGGTTTCCTCCCACATGCCAAAGATGTGCTCTTAGGCTAATTGGCAGAACAAATTCTCCCTAAATTGTCTCAAATTTGGTTTTTAATCCATAGATCTATAGACATGGATAGGGATCACAGGTAGAGGTGGGAACATCGGGGTGGCGGCGCGAGCTCGTTGGGCCGAAGGGCCTGTTGTTTCATGTGCTGTTTTGTTCTTTGTTTCTAATCTAACTTTCCCTTGAATGCTTCAGCTGAATCAGCCCCTCACCATACTCTTTAGTGCGTTCCAGACCCTAACCATTGGCTAAGTAATCCTCTTATGTCATTTTGTGTGCTTTTGCCAATTACCTTAAATCTGTGCTCCCAGTTCTCAACCTTTCCACCAAGTCTCTCAGCTTATCTCAGAGTTGCAACAATTACCAAAGGTAAGGTTAATAGAATGAGTAATGTTGAAATGAGATAAATCCAGGGGCTAAAATACTAATGGAATGTAAAGCTATTGTTAATGCAGAAAAATCACATCTCAAGTTAATCAAGATTCAGTCACAGATGAAGCTGCTTAAATTGGAAAGCATTTAAAAAACCATAAACACTAAATCAAAAGTGAGGGAAAAAAAGAGAAAACACAAACTCTAGGAGGAAAAGGAAATGAGAAAACAAACTTCAGGAAGAGAAAAAAAGAACACAGCAAATGAAAATTAAAAACTTAAATACTGAACTTGAAATTGAACAACAGAGAAAAGAGACAGAGACCGGGAGCTTCAAGGAGATAATAAGTCAGACAATATGATTCGAAAAAGAGTGGCTTTGCTTAGTTAATGAATGAAGAACTGGTGGCTTGGACATTAGTTCAAATACAACTCCAAGTTTTGACTTTGCAAAGAATATTTGCTTAATGCGTAACATGGAAGATGATGGCGATGAAAGACATTTTACCTCATTTGAAAGACTGCTGTAGTTATAATGGCACAGGAAACATGGATTTTGATGCTGCAAAGTGTTTTAGTAGAAAACTGTTCAACTATTTCAGATTATTGCTCAAAAAAAAAAAAAAAGAGACAACGTCAGAGCTTTTCATCTTGCACTCATCCGAACAGCTCAAGAATATTCCAGCAGTAATAGAGGTACAACATTTTAGGCTGCCTGAGAAGAATATGCTTGGTTGGCAAATGGTGATTGGTGGGTGTTGCCAAGGAGAATATAACATGGAGCAGTTAAATGTTCAACTTTGGTAAAATTCAAATTTAAATCAGGAAGGTCAACTCTCAAATGGTCAAGGCATTGGCCTGAGTACTGTTCAGCCATGCACAGCAGGCAAAGTACTGATTATATCTCATCAGCCAGTGCTTGCAAAACTCAAAATGTGGACAACACCTGCAAAACTCTGATTGCGTTCAGAATTTCAATGAAAAATTATTCATCTGTTTAAGATCATCAATTCAGGCTCATGGTGTGGCTCACTTTCATGCATGGCAACAGCTACATATATTCATATACAGGGCTCTGTCCTTTACAGACAAAAGAAACATGTCTACAAATTGCACATTTCCAATTAACCAAAATCTTATTCATTCGATGGGGCATTTTCTTGATCTCTCGGCCTGTCCAGTTTGAATTTGAACAAAACTGACCAGTTCATTATCCCATGCAGTAGTCTCCATGGCAATGATGCCATGGAAATATACTGAAAGAGATGGATGGTTTCAATACAAGTAGGTTATTGGACTTAGGTTGTGGTAGAGCACTATAAAGGTATAAATAGAAAATTGATGGGCTTGAAGTAAGACTAGATATAAGAGGTCTTTCCACGTATGGCATTTGAATTTATCAGAGGGTTAGCACTATATTAGTATATTACTGACAAATTCCATTATTAGTTTGAAAGCAAGCTGAAAGTTCAGTGGATTAGAGATGGAGAAATGCAAAAGAATATTCTAGTTAAGGATCAAGAGCCTATTCCCATGCAGTATAAACTGTTGCTGCCCTGTTGCCCACAGTAATTTATTGCAAACTATCTTGATGAATGCAAGACAAAAAGCTCTGGTAGAATGTTTCTTTTCAGCAATACTTGAGCCCTGCACCATTATCTTCAGCACGAGAGACAAAGAAGAACATGGTACTTAAGGTTGGTTCCTGAGGCAGATCAAGGATCAAAGAAAATTACAGCACAGGAGCAGACCCTTCGACCCTCTAAACCTACACCAACCATGCTGCCCGACTGAACTAAAACCCCCTACCCTTCTAGGGATCATATCCCTCTATTCCCATCCTATTCATAGAACACTACAGCACAAACAGGCCCTTCGGCCCACAAGTTGTGCCGAACACATCAAAACCTACCCAGCCATAGACCTATCTATAACCCCCAATCCCATAAACATGTATTTGTCAAGATACCCCTTAAAGTCACTGACGTGTCTGCTTCCACTACACCCCCTCCAGCAGCAAGTTTCAGGCACCCACCACCCTCTGTGTATAAAACATAGTTGAGATTAATTTTGATTAATATTTTGGACTGTCAAAAAAATACAAACCAAATATTTGTAGAATATGCTAAAAGAGATGAAATTGTTCAGTGAAATTAGACAATTGAAAATCTGAGACAACAATGATCCTGGAAGAATTTAGAAGCAACATTACAGTGGCTAAGTTCACTTGGAGGACAGGAATAATTTTAAAATAAGGGAAGCTCCAGGTTTAACCAATTGATATTAAATTCCATATGGATAGCCAGAAAGCATTAAATTTCCATTTAAGAAGCCAGAAGGAATTGTAAATTTGGAAAAGATTCTGGCATTAAGGGGAAGATTAAGGCTATTATAATAAATAAGGTTGATAATTATTTATTCATAAGATGTGGGTATTGCTGATTCAGCCAGTATTTATTACCCATTCTTGAAGACCCTCGAGAAGGTGGTGGTGAGCTACCATTTTGAACCTACGCAGCCCGTGTGCTGTAGGTATACCCACAGTACTGTTAGGGAGGGAGTTACAGGATTCTGATTGACCGACAGTGAAGGAACAGCAACGTATTTCTAAATCTGGACAAAGTGCTTTGGAGGGGAACTTGCAGGTGGCGATGTTCCCAGGTATCTGCTGACTTGATCCTTCCATATGCTACTGGCAGTGAGTTTGGAAGGTGCTGTCTATGAAGCCTTGGTGAGTTCTTGCAATGTATCTATCTTGTAGATGGTACACACTGTTGCTACTGTGCATCAGTCATTCAGGGGATGAATGTTCAGGGAAAGGGTACCAATCAAGTGGGCTGCTTTGTACTCGATGGTGTCAAGTTTTAGTGTTGTTGGAGCTACACTCATCTGGGCAAGTGAGAAACATTTCATCACATGCCTGACTTGTATCTTGCAGATGGTGTACAGGTTTTGGGGAGTCACGAGGCGAGTTACTCACCACAGGATTTCTAGCCTCTTACTTATTCTTGCAGCCACCGTATTTAGCTAGTTCAGTTTCTAGTTAATGGTAATCTCCAGCATGGTAATAGTAGGGGATTCAGTGGTAGTAATACCACTGATGTTCAAGTGGCAATGGTCAGATTCTCTCTTTTGGAAATGGTAATCACCTAGTTCTTCTGTGGCATAAATATTATTTGCTACAGTCTGCATATTGTCCAGGTCTTGTTGCATTTGGACATGGACTGCTCAGTAATTTAAGAGTCGTGAACGTTGCTGAACATTGTTGCACGTTCTCACTTCTGGCCTTAAGGTGGAAGGAACATCATTTCAGAAGCAGCTAAAAATGGTTAGGCCTAGAACACCGTGGAGCAGTGATGGCCTGGTTAATATTGTAGATAATATTGTGGTGTAAAGATGTCCATATGTTTTGATTGTAAGCCAGGATATGTAAAAGAGAATTGTTGGCATTTAAAGGAAAACCAATTGTAATCATGGATAGCTATACAGAAAAAACACACCATAATGACTGTACAGTTGTGCAGTGTCCCTTCAGAACTTACTACAGTGGGATGTATTTGTTCATATTAGTCAGGAAGACTTTTTCTTGTATATTGATGAAGTGAGTCAGGTTACTTAAGATTTGCTTCTAAGAGACATTTGTCTGATACATAGAACAATACAGCACAAACAGGCCCTTCGGCCCATGAGTTGCGCCGATCACATCTACCAATCCACAGACCTATCTATAACCCCCTATCCTATTGTTTTCCATATACTCATCCAGAAGTCTTTTAAAAGACCCCAGTGAGTTTGCCTCAACAACCTCCGACGGCAGTCGGTTCCATTCACTCACCACCCTGAGTGAAAAACCTACCCCTGACATCTCCTTTGTATTTGCTTCCCTGCACCTTAAATCTGTCTCCTCTCCTAGTCACCATTTCAGCTCGGGGAAATAGTCTGAGAGTCCACCCTATCTATTCCCTCTCAACAACCCAAGTAAACAAATTAATATTTGAGATACTGGATCAGTTTAGTTATTGCTGCTTGCTGATAAAATTGTTATTCCTGATAGTCTGGTAAAAGTAAAAGTACTGATAGGGGCAGTATTCATAGACCAGATAAACTGGTTTCTGTTTAAAAAGTGATTAAAGGGACTTAAAACACAGTTGTTACTACAGGAGCTGTTTATAGTTTATTGATTGAAGGGGTAGATTTTTTATTGGGAAATTATTTGGCAGGTGATACAGCATGAACAACTACGAGAGTTTCAGGAGAACGTGCTGAAATGAAAGAAACTTGAGTTTTCCAGCAGGAACTTCCTGGATTATTCCCACAGTTGGGGCTTCTTACAAGATGAGCAGCATAAAGTAAGGAAAATGATTCCAGTGTTCAATTAGCCAGGATTTCTTGGGAGGTTGTTTAGCATAAAAATCTTGAAAAGAACGAGGCTGACTTATTTAGTCAATCTTCTTCAGTTGAAGTCCTGCATGTATACCGGTTCACTGGAGTTATCCGAGGTAGTGCACGTGGAGGAAAAAAAAAAAAAATCAGGAAAGATTCTGGAAATCGCCTCAAAGAGCAGCAGATATAGAATGGATCATAAGCCATCAAATTTGTGTCTCTCCTGGTTATCACAGGGAACATTGAAGATGATGAGATCCTGATGACAAGTCATTTAGGAGTAAGACAGACTCATGTTGATATTACAAAGTGTTTTTACTGGCCAGGATTGCAGAGTGATGTGTTTGAGTTCTGTAAGACACATCATCATAAAGAGTTTTAGCTCAGTAAACAGCATTTGACCACAGATCACCAGGTCCATGGTTCAAATCCACATTCTCCCTTTGGTGATTCTTATGGGCAGCATGGTGGCACAGTGGTTAGCACTGTTACCTCACAAAGCCAGGGCCCCAGGTTTAATTCCCAGCTTGGGTCACTGTCTACGTGAAATTTGTATGTTCTCTCCGTAAACTGCCTGGATTTCCTCCAGTTTCCTCCCACGTTCTGAAGGACAGGCTGGTTAGGTGCAGTGACCAAACAGGCACCAGCATGTGGAGACTAGTGAAATTTCACACAACTTCTTACAACGTTAATGTAAACCTTACTTGTGACTAAGTAAACTTTAACACGTCAAATGGTTGGAAAACCCCAACTGCTGATAAAGCTTGTTTCCTATACCCATTTTTGATCAATCTTTTCCAGTGAATTGTATTGGACGTTTACCTAAAAATAGGTATCAATATCTTTTATCACGTACACATATAGGAGGTTCCCAAAGGCCACACCAGAAAAAAGGTTGCAGCGAGGATAATAATTGAAGGGTTAATTCAGTCTTTCCAAGATGAATGGATTGCCAGAGGTTTAATCTGATCAAGCATTAAATTTTATATCATGACTATTCCAGAAAACCATATGCAGTTTAGAAATAAAACAATTTCAATCAACTACACATCACACACAGTCACCGTAATGGGCATCAGAAAGATGCCATCAAATCTTAAAAGACTGTGATGAAAGCCTTGAATCCAGAGGACTAGGATGAAGAATTTCATCTTTATTGCTGCATTTACTTGTCATCTATGTACCTTGTAACAAGCAATACCAAGAATGTAACAAAGCTAACAATGTAATCAAAGCCACTAGCAACACAAAAAAGCATTTCATAGGACAAGTTTCTCAGCAACCAGATTAGCAAGCTTTAGACAAACCAGATGAGTACATCATTGTAGTATTAGGAAACACCTTCAGTAGGTGACCTAATCATCAAGAGGGAGACATTTTTAATTTGAGGGGAGACACAACACAATTTGGAACACCGGTTCATGGTGGTGTAAGATTTTGTTTATTGGAATGGTGTGAGGAGTCACATGGGCAAATGAGCGAGAAAGTAAAATAGTCCAGTCATAGTATAAGACTTATTAAAAGACTATTTATTCACAATAAAGAAATGGCCACATATACACAAAATGGACTATGATCTAAATCAGTTATAGGACCTACTAAACACCTTATGTACAAATTACTCCTTCTGATACATGGTAAGAGATCTGAACTCTCTTCCCAAACAACATCCACTTAAATAGACCTACAAGTAAAATAGACCTACAAGCTTTTAATTATGACATTGTATGTGATTAAGGAGTTTTTCTGGGAAAAAAGTCTCGTGTTAGCAAATATGGTTTTTAACTGCCTCCAAAGGTTTCTACACTCTTGCTTCTTGTCTGCTCGCTGAAACTGGCTTCTAGGTGTAATCTGCCTCCTACCCTTCAGTTTCTGTGACTCTAAAAAAATGCATTTCTATCCTTGATGGTTTAATCTTCTAACTATTAGAATGACGATTTGTTCTTCTGGTCTGTCTAAAGCCTGCAGATCTCATTAGTGGGAGACCTTCATCCCACGAAATGCCTTTTGTAATGCTGGTGATTTCTACCTGTTAGCTTTATTACATTTAGTGTTCTTGTCACTCAGCACATTCATGACACTTTTGCATCAAGAGGTTTCAGTCCTTCTGTAGTCTGTGGACAACTAGAGGACCACTTAAATTTATAAAAGGAACAATGTCTGGATCAAGAAGAGAAAATTATTCTTAGACCATTTGTCCAAGTTCCAAGGCAGATTGTAAAATGCTCAAGAGCACTTAAGGTTTCCAACACAAAATGGATAGATGTAACTATCACCAGAGGAAAAAGTACAAAAAAACTAAATCGGTTTTTATCCCCATAAGTCCCCTGGCCCCAACAGATTACACCCTAAAATATTAAAGGAAGCAGCTACAGAAATAGTGGAGATGCTGGCAATAACCTTCCAAGCATCCTTAAATTCTGGAAAAGCCACAGGGGTCTGGAAAACTGTCAACATAATTCAAAAAGGAGGGAGACAAAAAAAAAAACAGGGAACTATCAGCCAGTTAACTTAACGTTTGTCATTAGGAAAGTGTTGAAGTGCAATATAATACCAAAGCATTTAGTGATATGTAATATAATTAATGAAGCCATGCTGACTCTGCTTAAGGGAAAAACATGCCTGACAAACTTATTAGAATCCTTTGAAGTGCTAACTAGTGGGAGCTGTGCTGGGACTACAATTATTTACAATATGCATTAACAATTTGGATAAGTGAATATACTCTGACAAATTACAAAAATAGGTGGGAAGTGGTGAAGTTGACAGTCTATAGAGCAATACAGACAGGTTAAGTGAGTGGGCAAAAATTTGGAAGATGGAATGTAATGTAGGAAAAATGTGAATTATGCACTTTGGTAGGAAGAATGGAGGAGCTGAATATTATTTAAATGGAGAAAGACTGCAGAAAGCTGAGGCACAGAGGGATTTCAGGATCCTTCCAAAAGGCCAGGATGTCAGATCAGCAGGTATACCCCTGCAGAAATTCACCAAATATCCTTAGGCAGCACCTTCTGAATCCATGAATACTTCCTTCTAGGAGTAGGGCAGCAGATACATGGGAACACCACCATCTGCAAGTTTCCTTCCAAGCCATTCACTACCCTGACTCAATACATAACCATCACTTTGCAGTCACTGGGTCAAAAATCCAGAATTTCTTCTGTAGTGGCATTATAGGTCAACCCCATGCACGTGGACTGGAGCAATTCAAGACAGCAGATCACCACCGCCTTCTCAAGGGCAACTAGGGATGGGCAATAAATGCTTGCCAGCCAGCATTGCCCCTGTCCCACAAATGAATGGAAAAAGGAAGGCAAATGGAATGTTGGCCTTTATTTTAAAGGGAATGCAATATTAAAAATAGCAAAATCTTACCAAAGCTAGAGCTTAGAAAAATAAGAGACAACTTTATTGAGACACACAAAATGCTCAGGAGGCTCAGAGTAAAATGTTGAGTGGCTGTTTCCCCTGTGGGACAGGCTAGGACCAGAAGGTATAATCTCATGGTGTGTGTGTGTATGGACCATTTAAGACACAGATGAAGAGGAATTTCTTCAAAGTTGTGAATCTGTGGAACTCTTTACACAGGGGATTGTGAATGCTGAGTCATTAAATATATTCAAAACTGAGATAAATTTTTAATCATTAAAGGGAATCAAGGGTAATGGGGATAAGGTGGCAAAGTGGAATTAAGGATCATCACCATATCAGAACAGTCATGATCTTATTAAATAGCACAGCAGACACAATGGACCATATTACCTACTTCTGTTCTTACATCTTGTGGTTTTAGATTATTTTGGATATTTTAAGCACTGAGAACTGCTAATGTAAAATATATAGTATTTTAAACAGCTGTGCAAAAATCATTGCTTCATTAAGTAAGGCTTTTGAGAATAGATACATGATGGCCCATGTACTTTGAGGGAACTTACATTTTATGTAGGGATGATTTTAATTGATAAGTATATGGAAGAGAAGGGAATGGTTTAGTTTGGAGGGGCATTGCTTTTCATTTTGGTCGGCACAACATCGAAGGCCGAAGGGCCTGTTCTGTGCTGTAATGTTCTATGTTCTATGATGGTCTTTAAGAACTAGGCTTCTCTGAAAGACGGAGTGCAAGAAGCAATTTGCTGCCTGAGAGACAAATAATAGGGGACAAGAATCAACAAAAGATTAATGAAAGGGGGAATAAGTGTGTGGGATTGTTTGAGCAATTTTAGTTTAAATTTAGAACAAGCTGGCTGCAGGGAATGTCTCTTTCAAGCAGTATTCAGCTGAATGTGTGCGCCCGCAACCGAAGGACTTGACTCACAGTAAATCAGACTTCAGATTGCTTAGCCGAGATGAGAGTTCTTAGACAAAAGACTCCAGAACACTGAAGCTGGAAGAGATTTGAAATGCATCCTTAAGACATAATGCCAGTGTTGAATAGGGATTCTACAACTGTAGGGTGAGCGGAGGTGATTTAGGGACAACCTTGTCAAAAAGTCACCAGAAGGACCAAGAAATTCAACTCATCTTGTCAGACCAAGTGGTTAATCTTCTAATTTCATATAAGAATTAGAGTTGAATTCAGGGTGTACAAGTTAAAGAAATGAAAAAAATGCATTATGAAGTTTAGAGTGTAAATCATGATGTTCATAGTTCTGTTAAAGATTAAAAGTACAGTTTAAATCTGAATATGATCAATATTCACAGTCTCTGATTTTGTTTTTAAAGTAGCAAAATTGTTGATTTATTTTTGTTTTTAAGTAAACATCTAGTTTTCAGATTTACAAAACAAAAAATACACAAGCAGGACTAGTCTCTCCTGTTCAACTGCTGTCAAAATCTTCTTGGTTGTTTATTAGCTCTAAACCAGACTATTCCAATGTCTGCTTTGCTAGCCTCCCATCTTCCATCATTTATTAGCTCATACAAAATTCCGTTGCCCACATCTTATTTCACCAATTCCTAAGTGCACAATATCGCTGTGCTTGCTGCTCCATGTTGGCATCCAGTCCAGCAATTTTAAAATTCTTATTCTCAAACCCTCAACTCCCTTCATTTCTGTTAATTTATTCTATCCTTACAAACCTCTGCAATTGCTGCACATCTGGCCTCTTGCACATCCTTGATTTTAATCAGTCACTGGTAGCCGTACCTTCAGCTGCCTGCATCCTGAGCCTCTATCCCCTCTCTTCCTCCCAGATACTCAAAATCTAGCTCTTTGATAACACATTTATGTAGTGCCTTTAGTGTAAAAAAACAACATCTCATGCACTTTACAGGAACAAACTAATATCATGAGCTGCACTGCTTCACCATTAGTATCCATGTCTTCAGGTCCCAAGCTCAGGAATTCCTACTCTGCATCTTCCCAGCTCTCTACCTCACTTTCCTCAAAGATACCCTTAACACTTTCCTCTTCGAACAAGATTTTGATCATCTGATCCAATATCTCTGTCCATTAGTATCATGTGTTTTAAAATGCTCCTGTGAAACACTTTGGAATGTTTCACGCTTTATAAATACAGGTTGTTATTGAAAAAGGATGAATGTTTCTGATAGGAAAGATGATGCATCATGGTTGAACAGCTCCAAGACCCATGAAGTTAGGTGGGTCCAGCACTGTAAAGCTGCCAACCTACATGCAACTATACTTCAATATGATTCGGCCATTTCAGAACAAAGGAAAAACAAATCAGAAGCTAGCAAACCATGGAATATCTCAAACAGCTGATACTGAAGTTTAAGAATTTGAGATTAAATGTAGGGGATGGTCTGTTAACAGCAGGGTCTACAGAAAAAGATCATGGGCCAGGATTTGCTACCAAAATACTTGATAATTGTGCTCATCTTCTATACAAATAGCAGCTTCAGGAGAGGGGCAGATGTGTGGTCAAGACGGAAGTTGAAGTTTAGGTGTTCAAACTCTGCTGTTAGCTCCACGAAAATGGCATCTGGCTGTCTGGCTCACCACTGTACATCCACTTAAGGGTGTGACATTGCTTTTATTTTTCCAAAGGATAACTTGGTCAACCCTGTTAGGCAGGTTCAGATGAGGAGTATCCCATCAGTGCCATGATTTTGATGAATGCCATTTCATTACTGTGGCAGGGAGAATACCTGCTTCGAGGGATTCAAGCGCAGAATGGTGAGAAAGACATGGGCATTCAAAGATTTTTGAGAAAAGTTAAACTGATAGTGGCCTAGTAATTAGCAAAGGCAGAGGAATGAAGAGGGCATTTTAGAGAGCAGTGAAGATGGTAAGTTTTGATTGGGAGGACAGCATCCTAGGAGAGGGATCTGATGTTAGCCGACCTGGCTATGAAATGTGAAAGTTGGGCAGTCAATGATTGAGGTGGAGTAGGGTCAAGGAGGCAGGTGGTGAGTTGCATGAACGAGATGAGCTTGGACATAGCATGGCAAGAGATAGGGTAGAAATAGAAAAAAGATGAAAGTTCAGGGTTAGGACAATTCAAAACAGTACAAGTGGATGAGTAGAAGGGAAGCAAACAAAGGCAAGAACAGAAAACTAACTCTCAGCAGGTCTGATAGCATCTGTGGAGTTGAGCTAACTGTTTCAGATTCTTGCATCAGTTGGTTTTATCTAAAAAGGAAGTAGAAGCAGTCAAAAGATCCACCAGCACCTAGCAATTTAGTGGAGAGAAGGATGAAAGCAGTAGCAGGGGGGCATTTTAAAAAAACAATCACTTGTACAGAAGCAAGGCTGCGAATACCTTCACATCCCAACTTGATATCTGAACAGTGAGCAGGACCCGATAGTGTCTCCTGTGGGCCAACCAGATCCGACAACAAATGGTTCAACCAACTGTGACAATATATGGCTCAAATCTGCATTTTTTGGTCTTAAGCAGCAAGGTAACAGATATACTGGAGAATGATTCAGGTAAGACACGTTACTAAAAATAGGGCCAAGATGTGACTTTGCAGATCTGCAAGTGCAGGAATATAATAACAAAAAGCTTGATTGTTTGAACAGAGGGGAGTATGCAAGGAGAGTGTGGAATTAGTGAATGTAGATTCGGGGCGCAGATTGGTTGGTTGGTAGGGCGGCTGAGGAACAAGAGGATTTTTAAGGAGATCTTTTTTGGTACTCAGCAGAAATATATTCCGTTGGTAAAGAAGGACTGTAGGAAAAGGGATAACCAGCCGTGGTTATTGAAGGAAATAAAGGAGTATTAAATTAAAAGCTGATGCGTTCAGAACGGCTAAAAATAGTGGGCAATTAGAAGATTGGGAAAGATTTAAAAAACAAAAATGACTAAGAACATGATAAAGAAAGGAAAGATAGAGTAAGAAGCTAAACTAGCTTTAAATATAAAAAATGACAGTAAAGGTTTTTACAAATATATAAAGGAGGAGGAGACTGGCTAGAGTGAATGTAGTACCCTTGGAGAATGAGAGGTGGGCGATGAGGAAATGGCTGAGGTTTTAAATAAGTTTTGTGTTGGTCTTCATGGAGGACGACAAATAGTTTGCCGGATATTAAAGATAGAAGGATGGTAGGAGACGAGGTCCTTAATGTGATTACTGTCACTACAGTGGTAGGGCTTGATAGATTTACAGGACGGAAGGTAAACAAGTCCCCAGGACTGGATAGAATGCATGCCAGGAATCTGAAAGAAATGGCAGGAGGTATACGGATGCCTTATTTATCAAAATTCGCTGGACTCCAGAGAAATGCCAGAAGATTGGAAAACAGCTAATGCTACGCCATTGTTTAAAAGAGGTAGCAGACAAAAGACAGGGAATTATAGGTCGGTTAGTTTAACATCTGTAGTCGGAAAAATGCTAGAATCTGTCAAAGAAGAAATAGCAAGGCACCTAGAAAAGAACAGTTTGATCAAGCTGACGCAGCACGGATTTGTTAAGGGGAAGTCGTGTTTGACGAATTTATTGGATTTCTATGAGTATGTGACTAGTGCGGTAGACAGAGGGGAACCTGTGGATGTGGTGTTTTTAGAATTCCAAAAGGCGTTTGATAGGATGCCTCACAAAAGGTTGCTGCAAAAGATTAGGATGCCCAGAGTTGAGGGTAAGCATTAGCACGGTTAGAGGATTGGTTGTCTAATAAGAAGCAGAGAGTTGGAATCAACGGGTGCTATTCTGGTTGGCAGTTAGTGACTAGTGGCGTACTGTAGGATTGGTGCTGGGGCCTCAACTGTTTACCACTTACATAGACGATCTGGAGAGGGGACTGAGTGTAGGGTAATGAAATTTACTGATGACACGAAGATGAGTGGAAAAGCAAATTGCATGAAAGGTGTGGAAAGTCTGCAGAGAGATCTGGATAGGCTGAATGAGTGGGCAATGACTTGGCAGATGGATAACCTCACACTTGATAACATTATTCTCAAATGCCTTGCAATTTGTCAAGGCATTTGACAAGGTCCCACATGCAAGACTTCTTGAGAAGGTGAGAGGCCATGGGATCCAAGGGGCTTTGGCCTTGTGGATCCGGAACTGGCTTGCCTGCAGAAGGCAGAGGGTGGTTGTGGATGGCTCTTTTTCTGCATGGAGGTCGGTCACCAGTGGAGTGCCCCAGGGATCTGTTCTAGGACCCTTGCTGTTTGTCATTTTCATAAATGACCTGGATGAGGAAGTGGAGGGATGGGTGAGTAAGTTCGCCGATGACACTAAGGTCGGTGGTGTTGTGGATGGTCTGGAGGGATGTCAGAAGTTGCAGCATGACATCGACAGGATGCAAGACTGGGCGGAGAAGTGGCAGATGGACTTCAATGCGGATAAATGTGTTGTGGTCCATTTTGGCAGATCCAACGGGATGAATGAGTACACTATCAAAAGTAGGAGTCTTAGCTGTGTGGAAGAGCAGAGGGATCTTGGGGTCCGGGTCCATAAGACTCTCAAATCGGCCTCCCAGGTGGAGGATGTTGTTAAGAAAGCTTATGGTGTACTGGCCTTCATTCATCGAGGGATTGAGTTCAGGAGTCAGGAGGTAATGCTGCAGCTTTATAGGCCCCTTGTCAGACCACCCTTGGAGTACTGTGCGCAGTTCTGGTCGCCTCACTATAGGAAGGACGTGGAAGCTATTGAAAGTGTGCAGAGGAGATTTACAAGGATGTTGCCTGGATTGGGAGGCATGCCTTATGAAGACAGGTTGAGGGAGCTGGGACTGTTCTCCCTGCAGAGACAAAGGTTGAGAGGTTGTAAACCTGATAGAGGTTTACAAGATGTTGAGAGGAATAGATAGGGTGGACTCTCAGACTATTTCCCAGGGCTGAAATGGTCGCGACGAGAGGGCACAGATTTAAGGTGCAGGGAAGCAAGTACAGAGGGGATGCTAGGGGAAAGTTTTTTCACTCAGAGGGTGGTGAGTGAATGGAATCGGCTGCCGTCGGTGGTGGTCGAGGCGAACTCGCTGGGGTCTTTTAAAAGACTTCTGGATGAGTATATGGGATCCAATGGATTGGGGGTTATAGATAGGTCTATGGCTGGGTAGGTTTTGATGTGTTCGGCACAACTTGTGGGCCGAAGGGCCTGTTTGTGCTGTAGTGTTCTATGTTCTATTATTCTCCACTTTGGCAGAAATAATAGTAGGAGGGGTTATTATTTAAAAGGCCAAAAGCTGCAGCATGCTACAGTTTCGATCAGAGTTGAGGAGGAGCTTCTTCACTCAAGGGGTGGTGAATCTTTGGAATTCTCTGCCCATTGAAGTAGTGGGGGCTACCTCGCTGAATATATTTAAGTCACAGGTAGATAGATTTCTGATCAATAAAGGAATTAAGGATATGGGGAGAAAGTGGGAAAGTGAAATGGATCCACTTCAGATCAGCCATGATCTTATTGAATGGCAGGGCAGGCTCGAAGGGCTACTCCTGCTTCTATTTCTTATGTTCTTATGATAGTTGGGTATTCGAAGACTGGAGAATAGCTAATACTGTACCATTGTTTAAAAAGGGTAGTAGGGATTACCCTGGAAATTATAGACCAGTGAGTTTGACGTCAGTGGTAGGGAAGCTGTTGGAGGGCACTCAGAGATAGGATGTGTAGGCACTTAGAGCATCGCAATCTGATTATGGATATGCAGCATGGATTTGTTAAGGGGAGGTTATGCTTTATAAATCTGGTAGAATTTTTTGAGGAGGTGATGAAAACGGTGGACGAAGGGCGAGCCGTTGATGTCATCTATATGGATTTCAGTAAGGCATTTGACAAAGTCCCTCATGGGAGGTTAGTTGAGAAGGTCAAGGCTCATGGGATACAAGGACAGGTAGCTAGATGGATAAGTAACTGGCTTGGTAATAGGAGACAGAGAGTAATAGTGGAAGGGTGTTTCTCTAGCTGGAGGTCGGTCACTAGTGGTGTGCCGCAGGGCTCGGTACTGGGTCCTCTTCTATTTGTAATATACATAAATGACTTGGAAGAGGGAGTAAGTGGAGAGATCAGCAAGTTTGCACACAATACAAAGATGGCTGGACTTGCGGATAGTGAGGAGCATTGTCAGGCGATGCATCAGGACATAGATAGGCTGGTAGCTTGGGCAGATAGGATTCAATCCTGATAAATGTGAAGTGATGCATTTCAGGAGAAAGAATGTAGGGGGCAGGTATATGATAGAGTAGACCTATTAAGAGTATAAAAATGCAGAGGGACTTAGGGGTGCAGGTGCACAAGTCTCTGAAGGTGGCAGAGCAAGTGGAGAAGATTGTGAAGAAAGCATATAGTATGCTAGCCTTTATAGGAAGGGGTATAGAGTACAAGAGCTGGCCTTTAATGTTGCAGTTGTATAAAACATTGGTTAGACCTCATTTGGAATACTGCGTCCAGTTCTGGTTGCCTTACTACCAGAAGGACGTGGAGAGAGTGCGGAGGAGGTTTACCAGGATTCTGCCTGGTATGGAAGGTCTGAGTTACGAGGAGAGGTTAGGCAAATTGGGACTGTTTTCCTTAGAAAGACGTAGGCTTAGAGGAGATCTGATAGAGGTGTACAAGATTGAGGGGTATAGATAGAGTAAACAGGGTTAAGCTTTTTCCTAGGACGGACTCGAATAACACAAGGGATCATGGGCTTAGGGTGAGGGGGATAAGGTATAATTTGGATGCTAGAGGGAGTATTTTCAGAGGGTGGTGGGGGTATGGAATGCACTGCCAAGTGGTGGAGGCAGGTAGTCTGGAGTTATTTAAGAAATACTTAGACGGGCACATGAACAGAATGGGAATGGAGGGGTATAGAAAACGGATTTAAAATAGGGATCATGAGCCTTGGGAGTCCCTGGGAAGTGTGTAAATAGATGATGATATTGGTGTACTTGTCTTTATCCTACAGGTACTTTGGTCCGCCTTATTGTCTAATAAAGGGGCATACACGCAATGGGTCATGAGAGGGCTGCTCTTGGATTTTGAGTATCCTAGTGTTTCACGTTGTTAGTGTATGTTGACCTGAACTATTTGATGGGCAACACGACAGCTCAGTGACTATCGCTGTGCTATGCAAATACATGGATTTGGGCCTGTGTCTGTGGGAGTTTGCGCGTTCTCCCGTGCTTGCGTGGGTTTTCTCCGGGTGCTCTGGTTTCCTCCCATGTCCCAAGGGTGTGCTCTTGGACTGATTGTCTCAAATTTGGTTTTTAAATCCATGGACCTGTGGGCATGGGTGGGGATTGCAGGTAGAGTTGGGAGCATCAGGGTGGCGGCACGGGCTCATTGGGCCAAGGGCCCTGGTTGCAGTGCTGTTTTGTTCTTTGAATTTGAAAATCTGTTTGATAAAATCTCAACTTCCTTGAACAGTGTGGTGTCACTGTATTTTATACCACTTTCCTGCTGGAGGCCTAATTAATCAATGTTTCATAACATATTAGCAGAAGTCAAACACTCATTCAACTATCTTCAAAACACTTATATGTACACTTGTAGATCATTATGCCATTTAGCATTACCTTCCCTCATTTTTCCACAACCATAATACATCACTTTAACTTTCTGCATTAAATTTCATGCAAAATCTGTCTGTCCAAGTCACCAGAACGTGTCCTCCAAATTCATACTATAGTCCTCACTGTTTACTACATTAGAATTCTATACATTTTCAAATTCGCATCTATACCCAATTCCAGATCATTGAAACATATGAAAACCAGCAGCAATCCCAAAAACGACACCCAGGAAAAATTGTCCATTCTTTTGGAATAAAAACCATTCACTGCTATTTGCCTTGAACCATTGTTACTTTCATTTATCAGCCTGTATTTTTCAAATGACAATTAATTTTGTCTTGATTATAGACAAAGAATGCCCACCATTTACTTTAGCTGACAGGACAGCTTCATTCTTTAAATAGAAGTGCAACACTTCCAATCTGATACTATTCCCATATTCTAGAAAAATTGAAAGATTGTGGTCAACACCTCTGCAATTTCCACCCCAACTCCTGCAGGTTACCAAGGGTGAAACCCATTAGGATCAGGGGACTTAAACAAGCAGTAAATATACCAGGGTAGAATCATGGAAATTAAAAATACATAGCTGGAACTTTTGGACTGGTTTTCTATTTCACAAGTGTAGAAGGTGTTCTCACAAAGTGGTAGTTTTCATGTGAAAACTGATGCTTTCTCAGTGGTCCAATTACATCAATAAAAAATTGTATATATTTACAATAAAAGATTTGAATATAAAACACTAACGTATTTATTTTGCACAAAATGAAAATAACACAAGTAGACTCTTGAAAGCAAAACATGGAGCAGATAACCTCAAAAGTAGTCCTGGAATTGTTATGAAGGATCACCAGAAGACGAAAAAGAGCAAACTATTTGATGAGCAGAATAACTGGTGAACGATAAGTGCAAGTGATGAGAAAAGCATCAGCCCATTAATTTCAGCTTATCATCTAGATTAGCAAAAATAACAAAGATTGAGTCCTTCCTAGTTGGTCAATCCAGTACTTTGTGGTCACTATTAAGATCACGTTTCTTAGTCTCTTAACAATCACTCATTATTAGTTTACTTCATAAAAATTACACTACCTGCATTCCCACTTCTTACAAAAATTCCTGTGATGTGGACAAGTCAGCATTCATTTCCTATCCTCAAGTGCTGTGAAAAAGTGTGGTTTTCAACGTGCTGCACTCTATGGGGTACAGGTGCTCCCCGACAAAACCGTTAGTTGGGAGTTCCAGGATTATGACTGAATAACAATGCAAGAACAGTGATGTACATCCAAGTCAGGATGAAGAGGATTGGAGAAGAACTTGGATGTAATGTTTTTTTCATGCACCTGCAGATGGTTGTTGCAGGTTTGAGGAGGTACTGTCAAAGAGCCTTGATCAGCTGCAATGTATCTAGTGTTATAAGGATATTTAAGGTGATGAAGAGACAAAGGGTCATCTGGACTCGAAACATAAGCTCTCTTCTCTCCTTATAGATGCTGCCAGATCTGCTGAGATTGTCCAGTGTTTTCCCTTTTGATGTTTAAGGTGGTGGACTGCACGCTCAGCAAGGAAAATGCATGTGTGGATTGGCGCTGAAATTGTGCCTCATTGTAGCTTGTATCCATTTTAAATGAGAAAATTATAAAATTAATAACAGAAATTCAGTACATTTAAAATTTGGCATTTCAATGTCCACTCCTAACCCAGTTTCTTTCTCCACAGCCCAATAACTGAGCGTATTCAGTTTCTTTTTCCAACTCAATGATTCAGACCCACTCTTAAATTTGTCCCAGTGCATTTCTTTATCTGTTCATACTACATAAAAATTCACAATACTCTTAGCATGATCTGTCTAAGACAGTACCAGAAAGAAAGTTTCCTTGATACAGTACTTCTCATTCTCAGCATGTCCAAGCTCTCCACAGTGAACGAGAACAGACTCTGTCCCACAATCTTAGATGAAAATCCCCATTCTTATTTTAGTCCCCAAATGCAATAACATGTAGTTACCTGTAAAATAACTTTGTCTATCTGAAAATCTTTCATTGCCCATTTTCTAAATTAGGATCAATGGCTGCACTCCAAAGCTTTCTTCAAAAAATCAAGTTTCACACATTAAGTCCAAAATTCACTTCCATAAACCCACCAGTTAACCTCCCTTCTAGCTACCTCCTCAAGACATCCACATTTGCACATCACCAGATAAAATTTATTCACTCTCCACCATATGTTCATCTTCCACAAGGAGGTTAATCTCTGATCAGGCTGACTTATTGTCCCACAAGACCTTATTGTTTCCTTATTTCATTGTGATCCCAAGCATCTTGTCAGATTTCTTTTTTCCATTACTCATGATTCACTCCTATATTGCCAGTTGGGTTTTAGCATATTCCTCTAAGGTTTCAGTTTTAGCTTTAATTCTTTTATTTCGCCACGCAACCATTCCTTTGATGCGTTAAAACTTTATTCTTTATGAAATATGGCAACATAGCCACTTCAGATCTAAAAGGTCCTCAGCACTGATGAATCACCCCATTTGCTGAATTTTACCACCTTGTCAATCTTGGTCAGATCCTTTCCTAGCTCACTGAATTTTGCCCTAGTCCAGCATGCTTACCATTAATTTTTCATTATCCTTTTTCACTTTTACTTTGAATGAAACTTTGTTAAGCTGCCCTCTCCCAATTGTTTTTATTTTCAGTTATTTCAAACAACTTAATCAAGCAAAGCTTTTTTCCCCCCTCAGACAAAGGGGAGATCTAGGAAGGACTTGGACAAGTTGCAGAGCTGGGCCGAGAGGTGGCAAATGGAGTTTAATGTCGAAAAGTGAGAGGTAATGCACTATGGCAGAAATAATAAATGTGTAGAGTATAGGGCAAATGGTAGGATTCTTAGTAGTCTAGATGAACAGAGGGATCTTGGTGTGTATGTGCATAGATCCCTGAAAGTAGGCAGTCAGGTCGAGAAGGTTGTTAAGAAGGCATATGGAGTCTTGGCTTTTATTGGTAGAGGGATTGAATTTCGGAGCCGCAACGTCATGTTGCAACTGTACAAAACTCTAGTGCGGCCGCACTTGGAGTATTGTGTGCAGTTCTGGTCCCCACATTATAAGAAAGATATGGAGGCATTGGAGAGGGTACAGAGGAGGTTTACCAGGATGTTGCCTGGTATGGAGGGCAGGTCTTATGAAGAGAGGCTGAGGGATTTGAGGTTGTTTTCGTTAGAAAGGAGGCGGCTAAGAGGGGACCTAATCGAAACATATAAGATGATTAGAGGTTTAGATAGGGTGGACAGTGATAGCCTTTTTCCTAGGATGGAGAAAGCTAGCACGAGGGGACACAGCTTTAAATTAAGGGGTGATAGTTATAGGACGGATATCAGAGGTAGTTCTTTACCCAAAGGGTGGTTCGGGAGTGGAATGCCCTGCCTGCAGCAGTTGTAGATGCGTCAAGTTTGGTGGCGTTTAAGAGGTTAGTTGATAAGTATATGGAAGAGAAGGGAATGGTTTAGTTTGGAGGGTCATTGCTTTTTATATTGGTCGGCGCAACATCGAAGGCCGAAGGGCCTGTTCTGTGCTGTAATGTTCTATGTTCTATGACTGTCAGAAAGAATTCTGTAACATGTTCCCCCACTGTAATCCACCATGCACACTCAACGCCCTGCACCCATCTTGCACGGTGGCAGAGATTAGTACTACTGCCACACAGCGCTAGGGATCCAGGTTCAATTCTGACCTTGGGTCAGTGTGCAAACTCCACATTCTCCCCACATCTGCATGGCTTTCCTCCAGGTTCTCTACTTTCTTCCCACTATCCAAATGTAGGTGGGTTAGGTTGATTGGCCATGCTAAACTGCACCTTGTCAGGGGGATTAGGGAGGTAAATATATGGAGTTACAGGGATAGGATACAGTTTGGATGGAATTGTCGTCGATGCAGGCTTCTTGGGCCAAATGGCCTCTTCCTGCACTGTTGGTTCTATGATCTACAAGGTCTGACAGCATGTGAGAGAATACAAATTTTCAAAACATTGGCTCTATTCTCCAACAGATGCTGTCAGATCTCTGATATTTTCCAGCATTTTCTGTTTTTGTTTCCAGCATGTGCAGTATTGTGCTTTTACAAAAAAGAGTGCAACTTTGATGAGATTAGGTTATTTAAGAATAACCAGTATGGACTGGTTAAAGACAAAAATCATCTTTAACCAACTTGACTCAGTTTTTGAATACAGAATGTTGATGGGCATAATGCAGTCAGTATGGACTCCAAAGGGATAATGGTAGCATGGAAGAAACACCACCTGCAAGATTCCCTCCATGCCACACAATCATGAATTGAACCATGTTGCCAATCATTCACTGCTGCTGGATCAAAAACCTGGAATTTTACCTCAAACAGAACTGAGTGTTCCTACTTCACATGGACTGCAGTGGCTCAAGGCAATAATTTGCAACCAAGGGCAATTAACAAAAGTGCAACAGAGACCTTGTCAACGACATGAATTCCTTCATGGGTTGCTAAAGGGGAGAAAAAAGTTCTGCCTTCATGGAAAGGGGAAGGGATGTACTAAATAGCCCACGTATACCTGACTGCCAAATGACCTCCTACTCACCTGTCATGTATACTAAGTACCATTTCATTGCTATCTGCATGAATTGTGTACCAGAATATCTTGCACGACAGACTTCTTGCTCTTGTCATGACTCCAGAACATATATATTATATTATATTAGGGGCAGCACAGTGGTTAGCACTGCAGCTTCACAGCTCCAGGGACTTGGGTTCGATTCCCGGCTTGGTTGTGTGGAGTTTGCACATTCTCGCGTCTGCGTGGGTTTCTCTGGATGCTCCTGTTTCCTCCCACAGTCCAAAAATGTGCAGGTAGATTGATTGGCCATGCTAAAATTTCCCCTTAGTGTCTTGAGATGTGTAGGTTAGAGAGAATAGTGGGTAAATATGTAGGAGTATGGGGATAGAGCCTGAACATAGAACATTACAGCGCAGTACAGGCCCTTCAGCCATCGATGCTGTGCCAACCAGTGGCATGAATCTAATGACCCTCTAACCTAACCTATTCCAATATTATCCATATGCCTATCCACTGACCATTTGACCATCCAAGGAAAAGGCTCTCACTGTCCACCCTATCTAATTCTCTGATCACCTTGTATGCCTCAATTAGATCACCTCTTAACCTTCTTCTCTCTAGCGAAAACAACCTCAAATCCCTCAGCCTTTCCTCAAGACCTTCCCATCATACCAGGCAACATCCTGGTAAACCTCCTCTGCACCCTTTCCAATGCTTCCAGATGTGCGACAACCAGAACTGTACGCAATACTCCAAGTGTGGCTGCACCAGAGTTTTGTACCATTGCAATATGACCTCAGCTGAAATTCAATCCCTCTGCCAATAAAAGCTAACACCATACACTTCTTAACAACCTTATCAACCTGGGTGCCAACTTTCAGAGATCTATGCACACAGTCGCTACAAGAGGACACAGGTTTAGGTGCTGGGGAGGAGGTACAGGGTTAAGTTTTTCACTGAGGGTGGTGAATAAGTGGAATCGGCTGCCATCAGTACCGGTGGAGGCAAACTCGTTGGGGTCTTTTAAGAGACTTCTGGATGAGTACATGGAATTTATTGGGATTGGGGGGTTATAGGGATACCTGGTAGGTAGGGATAGAATTGGCACAACTTGTGGGCAGAAGGGCCTGTTTGTGCTGTAATGCTCTATATTCTAAGATTATGAAAGTCATGGACAGAGTGGATAATCAGAAGCTTTTTCCCTAGGGTGGAACAGTCAATTACTAGCAGTTTAAGGTGCAAAGGGCAAGGTTTAGAGGAGATGTATGAGGCACGTTTTGTTTTACAGAGGGTGGTGGGTGCCTGGAACTCGTTGCTGGGGAAGTAGTGAAAGTGGATACACAAGTAGTGAGTTTTAAGGGTGTCTGGACAAATACATGAATAGAATGGGAATAGAGAGATATGGTCCCCAGAGGGTAGAGGGTTTTAGTTTAGTTGGGCAGCATGGTTGGTGCAGGCTTGAAGGGTCAAAGGGTCTGTTTCTGTGCTGAAATTTTCTTTGTTCTTTGGTTCTACATTGTGACAGAAGCAGTGGAAGGGAAAAAAAAACAAGACATTCGAGACTGGCTTCCTATCAAGCCAGTCCCTGAACTGATCTTGAAAAACTGAGAACGTATACCAAAATCCAAACTATATCCCAACCCTTAACTTATTATTGTAAGTGTCGAGTAAAAAAAACAAGTTTTGCAGTCTGCAGGACTTGTTTTGTGTGCTGAGTACCCTATAGGAATGCAGTTAATTTCCAGCTAACCCAGCATGCCTTCTGAGTTTTAAAATCTAGTCAAATTAGCAGTGTTAGTTAACCCCTACAAACTAATTATAGGCACAAATATCTTAAGTGAAATCTTTGCATGGACTGAAGTAAACAGGACTAAGCATACATAGAATCGCTGCCCATCAACACTCAATGTTCTTCCGTCTTCTCCAGGCACCGATCTTTGCCAGAGTACATTTCCACAACCAGCACCTCCCCTCCCCCCCCACCCCCCCTCCCAATGTTTCAGCGAAAAGTAACAACCAGCTATTTGCCCGTAAGGATCTAGAACTTCCACCCACACAAATGGTCTCCTTCCGTGCTGTACCGACCCCATCAAAAGTGGGGTGTCAGACTGAGGTCAAACTGAACATTTCTAAACCAAGGTGGATAGATCATTATTGAGTGAAGTTGAATAGAGTTATTGTAGATTATGTCTGTAAGATTATATTAAAAAAAATGCTGAGAGGTCTAAGTATTTGCATAGGTGGGATTGTGATCAGTGCAGACTTGATGTACCAAATAGCCTCCTTCTGCACTGAAAAGTTTCTATGATTTCTATGACGATGATTATAACAAGGTAAATTAGGTTCTCACCATTCAAGCCGAAACGACTTATTTGCATTGCATCACACCCCTCTGGAGTTATTACTGACTCTCCAATTTTGCTTGAATGCTTGTGAATATACACCTCAATCCTAATCTTATTTTCAAAATTTGCTTATTAATTTTCCTAGTTTTCTCACTGATCCCAGATATCCCTTGTCCCTTCTACAAATATTTGCATCTCAATTTCAAAGCCAACAGGTGCTTCATGTTTCTCTCTGTCAGTATTTATTTCAGCTGAGGTTTCAACTTTTGTTGCAATCACTTATTCAATTTCCTCTTCTATGCAGAAGCCAACCTACAGTTTCCCACACTGTGGTCATACTAAAGTTAAATGTTCTAACAATGCTCTGTTTACCTTCTCCATGAAAGCTTCATACTTGTTAATGATATAGTGATACTAAAATTGACAATTTTCACAAAACTTGGGCCACTTGCATAGGTGAGCTGAGAGAGAGACAGAAGTGGATGAGAATGTAGGTAAAAGGAACACATAGAAGAATAATAACAGCACAGGAAACAGACCCTTCGGCCCAATGAGCCCGCACCATCACCCAGATGTTCCCACCTTTGCCATGATCCCTGTCTATGTTTATAGATCTATGGATTGAAACCAAATTTGAGACAATTTAGGGAGAATTTGTTTTGCCAATTAGCCGAAGAGCATATCTTTGGGATGTGGGAGGAAACCGGAGCAGCCAGAGAAAACCCACGCAAGCACGGGGAGAATGCTCAAACTCCCACAGACACAGGCCCAAATCCACGTATCTGCACAGCGATAGTCACTGAGCTGTCGTGTTGCCCATCAAATGGTCCAGGTCAAGCGTACACTAACGACGTGAAGCACTAGGATACTCTCGAAAAAAATCCAAGAGCACCCCTCTCACGACCCATCGCGTGTATGCCCCTCGTTAGACAACAAGGTGGACCAAAGCACCTGTAGGATAAAAACAAATACATCAATATCATCTATTTACACACTTCCCAGGGACTCCCAAGGCTCATGATCCCTATTTTAAATCAGTTTTCTATACCCCTCCATTCCCATTCTGTTCATGTGCCCATCTAAGTATCTCTTAAATAACTCCAGAGTACCTGCCTCCACCACTTTACTTGGCAGTGCATTCCATACCCCCACCACCCTCTGTATGAAAAAACTCCCTCTAGCATCCAAATTATACCTTACCCCCTCACCCTAAGCCCGTGACCCCTCGTACTATGAGTCCATCCTAGGAAAAAGCTTAACCCTGTTTACTCTATCTATACCCTCAATCTTGTACACCTCTATTAGATCTCCTCAAAGTCTACGTCTTTCAAAAGGAAAACAGCCCCAATTTGCCATCTACAGTTAATATTTGTAAGTTGTGAGATGATAGTGCTGGACATTCTTTTTTGTGCATTTACATATATATACATATAATAAAACTAAGTTGAAGCAGGTTATGAAACGTCCTATTCTGTGGTAGGGCCAAGTACAACCATGGAGAATACAGAAATGCTGACTCCATTCAGACAAACAGTTAAAATTTCAAGTAGCAGAGGCTACAAATAAAAATGCTATTCAAATAATAATAAAAAAAATCAAAGAAAACAAGCCAGACAAGCTAATCAGTCAGAACAGACCCCATGTTGATACTCAAGGATTACTTTACATAAACTACTGCTGAGAGCACAGGCTGATAGCACCAAAGAATGTATTTTGTCCTTGGCTGATGGATTAAAAGAAAATGATCGATTCACTCAGAATAAGGCAGCAATCGACCTGCGTCACCCCAATCTATACAAGACACCTGGTCTGTGAATAAATTTTGAGCAACTGGAGCATATTTTTCTCTTCACTGATAGCAGACTAAAAAAACCAACTTGGTAATGATTACTGATTATATCTTGAAGGTACCCGGTGAGTATAAGAGTGTAGTTTTCTGATTTGAGCTGATGGTATGGGTCCTCAGCAGCAGCTACTCAAATGGGGAAATGGGCATGCTGCCCACAACTTCTAGATTTCACCATCAGTGAGCGAGAATTCCTACTGAGATCACAGAATACCAACCACGAAAATATATCAGCAAGAAGATAATGTTTTTTAATTTATACTTTCATAGGATGTGGGCATTACTGGCAAGGGCAGCATTTATTGCCCATTCCTAATTGCCCTTGAACTGAGTGGATTGTTAGGCCATTTCAGAGTCGTTAAAAGCCAACCACATTGCTATGGACCTGGAGTTACATGTAGACCAGAGTGGGCAAGTACAACAGATTTCCTTCCCTGCAGGATATTAGAGAAACAAGCAAGTTTTTACAATGATGATAGTGGGTTACCATTACTGAAACTAGCTTTCCGATTCTAGATTTTTATGAATTGAATTTAGATTTCACCAGCTGCCACGTGTTAACAACCAGGCCAAAGACTCTAAAGTATTTTGTGAAGTTGGCCTAAGTTGTGCATTTGATTTTGGCACAGGTGAGCAGAAGGCACTTCAGTCCAGGTACAATTTGAGTGACCCACTAGGAAACTTTTATCAAATAAAGTTTATTTATAAGCACAGTTAAAATACAACAATAAGAATTAGCATAACTTTTATCAATTACATGACAGTATAACCCCTTAATAGCTAGCTACTTCTGTTGCTCCAAGCTAAACACCATCCCACAAACATACACCCTTCTTCAGAGTGGGCATAGAACCAAGTATGCTTATATGATGCTTGATTTTCAAGCTTTGTAATGCTTATAGACAGCAATCCAGGCCAGCAATTGCCTGTGAGGCTTATAAACGCAAAACAGTCAAACTTTAGAGAGGTGATCCTAACATCTGGCAGCTTCCAACTCCCACCAGAGACACACAGAAACTAACTCTAAAGAGAGGGAAAACTCGGCTGTCTCAACTGCAAGCCACTTCCAAAAATGAAACTAAAACTAAAATGTTCTGTAGAAAATAGCTGTCCCTCAGTCATGAGCTGTCAATCACCCCCAAATCAAGCTCCACTCAGTAATCCCAAGGGACCATTAAAACCACAGAATACTGCATTAGTTCAGATTAAATGAATATAATATCATGCTCCAGTAACAATAAAGGACACCGGCTACCGACAATACAATAATGACAAAAACATCCTGCAAAGGAACATGATTAAATACATTTCTTAAAGGCACAGTTTGTTCTTGCATAGTGGATTTGAACCAGTCTTCCCACATCATCTCCCCTAAGTGTACAAATCATACACAAAATCTTCAGCTAAATTTAGAGTATTGCATCCAGCTATGGTAAGGATTTCAAAGCAATGGGAAAGGTACAGCTGAATCAATTTACTTGAATGTTAATTCGAAAGTGGTGTACAATTATTGAATGTCTTGCAGTTAGGACTTTTATCAGAAGCAGAGATGGTCAAGAGGTGACCTAATGGAGACTCTCAATGTTATGATACAAGTGTACAAAATGAATAGTAAAAGATTGTTTCCTCTGGAATATGAAAAGAGGATATACATTACTGGAAAAATGAGAAAAGATGGCATTCTTTACTTTCTGATATGGCAACTGAAGCCAAAATATCAATATTTAAACTGGAACTCAGCAAGCAGTTGAAAAAAAGCAGATGAGGACAAATGGAAAAGAGCAACGAAACGAGATTTCAGTCGAAAGTTGCAGCTGAAGAGTGACCAGAAGTCACATGATCTTTTCCTATACATTAATTTCCATGAATGAAATAGGTCTGATCAGGGGGACACCAAATCACGACGACAACGTTAGAGAGTACGAAAGATAAGTGAGTTGATTCTGGGTTTATGGACACCTTTATGAAGAGTTGGATTGGTATCTGTTAAGAAGAGACAATAGAAAGTTAACAGACAAATCTTTCAAGGTGGCAAGTCAAATAAATAATGTGCAAGTGTGTAGAATACTTTAATAGTGACATATAAATATATAAAAAAGGAAGTCTTTGGTCTCAGCTGGAGGAAGCAATTCTTATCATCACACTTTCAAAAGAATCTTAAAGTCAAGAAGAAGATAGAGAAAATTTACCAGAGATGATGAATTTCACTTAAATGGAGAAATTTAAGGAACTGGAATCATTTTCCTCGAGAGAGAAGGTTGGGGGTAAATCTAATTTTGAGCACCTTCATTACAACACGTTTTGTTATAAAGTCAGAAACTATTTCTTCTGGCAATCACAGGTCACAGACTTAAAATAGTTGATAAAAGAGAACAAAAAGGGAAATGAGAAGAAATGCTTTTGCAGGGGGTTGTTAATACCTGACATACCCGACAGGGTGATGGGGTTTCACAGCCTTTTCAAAAGACAATGGGGAATGTATGTCAAGAGGACTAATTTGCAGAATTTGGGTGAAAAGGCTGAGGTATGAAACTGAGACACGCAAGCCAATGGTTCCTTCTATAGCTCAAGCAACGTTGCAGAACTCAGTGTTCCTCAAAGCAACGGGTAATAGCAGTGAGGTCCGCAAGGTCTCAGAATTGTTATGGTGCAGAAGGTGGCCACTGGTCAATCACCAGCATTCCAAGTGAGCATTATGACTTAATGCCATTATCCATGCCTCTTCACACACTAATTATGATGATACTAGACCTTTAAGAAATATAGTTATATCATGTTTCTAGAAAAAGGACAAGGTTTTAATTTGTCTGAAAAAAAAAAATGGAACTCCATGCTGAGACTGTAGGATAATAACTCAGTTTAACTAATGGCTAAAATGTTTTGGATCAGGGAGGTGCTGACCTAGTGGTATTATTGCTAAATTATTAATCCAGAAACTCAGCTAATCTTCTGCTGACCACAGCAGATGGTGGAATTTGAATTCAATTTTAAAAAATCTGGAATTAAGAATATACGGATGACCATGAAACTATTGTCCAAAGGTGTGCAGGTTAGGTCATGCTAAAAATTGCCCCTTAGAGTCCTGAGATGCATAGATTGGAGGGATTAGCGGGTAAATAAGTGGGGATATGGGGGTAAGGCTTGGGTGGGATTGTGGTTGGTGCAGACTCAATGGGCCAAATGGCATCTTTCTACACTGTAGGGTTTCTATGATTGTCAAACTAACCCATCTGGTTCACTATTGACCTTTAGGGAAGGAAATCTACTGTCCTTACCTGGTTTGGCCTACATGTGACCCCAGAGCAGTGTGATTTAACTCAACTGTCCTCCAACTAGGAATGGACAATAAATGCTGGCCAGCCAAACCCCATGTCCCACAAATGAATAAAAAGAATTTAAGAGTCTTTGAAGAATAGTGCTTAAATTAGAACTAAGAGATAGAATTCTTAATTGCTAGACTACCTCAGTCATTTTTAAATACTTGAATTCGTGAAAGTTACGCTATTATTTGTCACAGTTAATTATTAATCTAAATAAAGTTTGTTTTGATGAAAGCTTCCTACTGTGTCAATAGAATCATATCTGGAGTGAAACACTTTATCCTCACGTTAATGCCAAAAACAAAAAATAGTTGGTGTCTAGTCCAGCTTTCTAATGTACTTGGTGTTTCTGATCTGGTTCCTGACCAAAATCAGTGATCATCACACCGAATCATAGAATAGATACAGCACAGATGTTTTAGTATGCTCCTTGAAAAAGCATGGTCTGATACCTCATTTAATCAATGTATCTGTCTGAGAAGAAATTATAGACCAACAGAAAAATACACATTGACAAGCAAGACCGCCCCAATGAAATCATTCAAACTGCACATATTACCTCCTGCTATTATGCATGACACTCAATTTCCCTATTTAAGAAATAGGGACGTCATCCAAATCATCAGGCCAGAGCAATGTTTGATCCAAAGCTATGCAGGTTAGGTGCATTGGCCATGCTAAATTGCCTCAATGTCCCAGGATATATAGGTTACAGGGAATAGTGGGGTGAATGTGGAGTTATGGAAATAGGGACTGGGTGGGATTGTCATCAGTATGATCCCATTGGCCAAATGGCCTCTTTCCGCACTGTCGAGTTTCTGTTTCCATGAAATGAAAGCAGTGGTTCAGCACGTTGGTGGTAGAATTCTTGCCTGCCACGTGGGAGGCCTGATTCAATTCCCAGCCAATGCAAAGGCCCTTCTTAAGGGTGGCAGAGTGGTTAACGCTATTGCCTCATAGCATCAGGGAACCAAGTTTGATTGCTGGTTCGGCTTACTGTCTGTGCAGTCAGCATATTCCCTCCATGTCTGCATGGGTTTCCTCTGGATTCCTCCAACAGTCCAAAAGACATGTTGGTTAGGTGCATTGGCCATACTAAATTCTCCCTCAGTTCCTGAGCAGGCACTGGAGCAGTGCCGGATTTAGATTTAGAACATAGAACATTACAGCGCAGGACAGGCCCTTGGGCCCTCGATGTTGCGCCAACCAATTAAGAAAAAGCAATGACCCTCTAACCTAAACCATTCCCCTTTCATCCATAAACTTATCTACTAACCTCTTAAATGCCCCCAAACTTGGCGCACCTACAACTGCAGCAGGCAGGGCATTCCATACCCTTACCACCCTCTGGGTAAAGAACCTACCTCTGACATCCGTCCTATAACTACCACCCCTTAATTTAAAGCTATGTCTCCTCATGCTAGCTTTCTCCATTCGAGGAAAAAGGCTATCACTGTCCACCCTATCTAAACCTCTAATCATCTTATATGTTTCAATAAGGTCTCCTCTTAGCCGCCTCCTTTCTAACGAAAACAACCTCAAATCCCTCAGCCTCTCTCCATAAGACCTGCCCTCCATACCAGGCAACATCCTGGTAAACCTCCTCTGTACCCTCTCCAATGCCTCCACATCTTGCTTATAATGTGGGGACCAGAACTGCACACAATACTCCAAGTGCGGCCGCACTAGAGTTTTGTACAGTTGCAACATGACGTTGCGGCTCCGAAATTCAATCCCCTACCAATAAAAGCTAAGACTCCATATGCCTTCTTAACAACCTTATTGATTTGATTGCCAACTTTCAGGGATCTATGCACATATACACCAAGATCCCTCTGTTCATCAACACTATTAAGAGTTCTACCATTAGCCCCATACTCTACACATTTGTTATTCCTGCCAAAGTGAATTACCTCACACTTTTCCGCATTAAACTCCATTTGCCACCTATCGGCCCAGCTCTGCAACTTGTCCAAGTCTCTCTGCAAACTATAACATCCCTCTTCACTATCTACCACTCCTCTGACTTTGGTGTCATCCGCAAATTTACTAATCCATCCTTCAATACCCTCATCCAGATCATTTATAAAAATTACAAACAGCAGGGGGCCCAAAACAGATCCCTGAGATACACCACTTGTAACCGAACTCCAAGATGAATAATTTCCATCAACCACCCCCCTCTATCTTCTATCAGCTAGCCAACTCCTGATCCAATTAGCTAAATCACCCTCAATCCCATACATCTGCATTTTCTGCAGAAGCCTTCCATGGGGAACCTTATCGAACACCTTACTAAAGTCCATATATACCACATCAACTGCCTTACCCAGTGAGGATCTAAGCTATATAAAGCTTGGGGGCTCTCGTTTAAAAAAAATTATACCAAAAGCTCTCACAAAGATCCAAAGTACCAAAACAGGACCTTGAGTCGCCACAAAAAAAAATTGAAAACATAATTATGCCTTTTAATTATTTAATAGCAAGGTATTTAGTGAAAAATACAAATTATTTTCAAATTAATTTTTTGAGTTGCTCTTCAAGCTGGTGCTCTTTCTTTTCTGGTATTTGCTCTTAAATGTTCTCTTCATTGTAAACCTTCTTGAATTCTGTGATGCCCCTGCAGATTCTGAGACCCTCAGATGTAGCCTAAATTTGGCACTGCACCAGAATGTGACAACTAGAGGATTTTCATACTAACTTCATTGCAGTGTTACTGTAAGCCTACTGTGACACTAAAATAACTTTAAAAAAGAATTCACTTCTAATTATTAATACAATATTAAAGAAATCACAAGCCTAAACTCCTGCCTGAAGCATCCATGTCGAAAACTATTCACACTTGTCAAAAGAATATTTCCTTTGACTCAATGAAAAATTGAAGCGAAATCTGCAGTTAAGTTCTGGAAGTGATTGCACATTTTCCCTTTCCAGACAGTTCTAAAAGATTTCCCTGACATTTTCTTGAGCAAAGGAGATGACCAATATAGACCCATGGGTCCACAATCTATTCCAAATCAGAATAACAGAATACCAGGCTTCCTGAGAGTGGGAACATCACTCTAATCAATACCCAGTGATGATTCACAGCAAGTGCAGATTTGACTATCAGAGTTAGCTCAAAGTAAGGTCATTCATGGCACACTAACATGACAGTACTTACAACACTTGTTTTAAAAATGCTCACAATGCTTTATGACATTTTCTTCACCACCACACCACCCCTCCCCACCACTAAAGCAATCAGCAACTAAATAGAAAACAGGATTGGAAACCATAGCACATCACATTATATAAATTTAGATACATCAGTAAGTTATCATAAATAGAACAGAAAATTTGAGTTCATATTGACAAGAATCCATCAAAACAATGAAGAGTCACACTTTCCAAATCACAAAATTAAGATCTCTATACCTATGACAACTTTAATTTCTACAAGGATGAGAATTTCAAAAATCAAGACTTAGCTGGACTATGAGCCAGTATCAGTTGGTGAAAACAGGGATGAGCAAGTGAAGGAGAGTTGATTAGTTTGGATACAAGAAATCCATTGGAATGGTCAAGTCTAATAACAACAAAGGTATGTATGACAGTTTCACAGCAGATAAAGCTGAGCTTGGGGGTAGAGCCATAATAGTATGGTGGAAGTGAAATTAGGCCTTCTAGGTGATGCACCTAGAAAGGTCCTCACAAGGTCAAATACAACTTCAAAGTTGCAAACGGTGTGATTCAGCAAAGTGAGAGCTTTGGATGAAGGAATAGTTTGTCAAAGGAACCAAAGAAAATAGCTGCAATATTGCCAATATTCAGTTGAAGGAAATTTCTATTCATCCAGTACTGGATGTCAGCCAACCAGTCTGATAATTTAGAGACAGTGGCAAGGACAGTTGCAAGAATCATGAATTTATTAAGTAGACAAAAACAGGAGGGTGCCTATATATGGGTGACTCCAAGATTTACATTGTGCACAGTGAGTGAAGTGCAAAAAAAAAAGGTAATCTAATTCTCCGCCAACATTATATTCACACCAATCATTCTACTATGATCAGATCCACACAGTCACTTTGTTCCTCATACTCCAGCCATATCTTGCTCAATGCTGAGCCCAGTGTTTTCCCCACTTCCCTCACCCCAACTATATCCCCTCACACTCTCCTTCACTCCCGCCAACCATTCCTCACCTTCCATTCCATAATTCCCTCATCCCCACCCAATCACCCAAGAGTATGACCAGTTTTGGTTATCTTAGGGAAAAATATACTGGCATTGAAATCAAGTCCAGAGAAAGTTCACAAGGTTGATCCCAGGTAGATGAAGATTAAGTTGGGGTTGTACTTATTTGAGTTTAAAACAGCAAGAGGCAGCCTTATTAAAGCATATAGGATTCTCAGAAGGCTTGACAGGATAGGTGCTGAGTTGTTAGTCTTTGTGGGAGAGTCTCAGACCAAAGGGCATAATCTCAGCATAAAGGGTCATCCATTTGAGACAGATGAGAAAGGGAGTGAATTATGAAATCTTTTACCACAGAAGAGCATAGAGGCTGAATCATCAAGTATATTCAAACCCAAGATGTGCAGGTTAGATGGCATAACCAACAATGGAATCAAGGATTATAGGTACAAAGTGGGAAAGCGGAGATAGGATTATCATATCAATCAAGATGTCATTGAATGTCAAACTCAATGGGCCAAATGGCCTACTTTTATATGTGATGGTCCTTATTTCCAGTATGATCCCCTCACTCAGTCTCTGGTCTCCTCAGCTCCCCTGATCCACTTCAATTCAATCCTCTTGATAATCACTAAAACACTCATTAGATTCTCATTTACAACCCCTCATCCACACCCATCACTTAAGTCTTATTCAATGTCAGATCCGCTGACTGGATCCCTGAGGTAAAGACTGGCTCCTCTCAGTTGGTTCACAGACTGGATCCCTGCACTAGATCCCGGATCCAATCAGTGGATCGCCTCCACCCCCCCCCCCCCCCCTTCCAAACGGCCTGGGCCGGACTAATCCACCTCCCGCTGGTGGCGGGGACTCAGGAAATGGCCGAGGCGGCGGGTTCGGGCCCGGGCCTGGCGGGCGGCCTGTGCGGGCTCACTGTGGAAGCTATGGCCGTGCCTGCGGGCTCCCGGTGCGGGGGCTAGCGGCAGCTGTGGGCGCTGAGGCCGAGCCGCGGCTTCCCCCCCGCCCGGAGCCGCAGTGATCCAGCCCGGGCCGGACCGTACCACCGGCGGCCCGGGGAGCAGCGGGGCCGCAGGAGGAGAGCGGGCTCGGGGCTGCGGGGAGACAGTCAGCTCCCCACCCAGCTGTCCAGCCGCCCGCCCACCGCCCCGCACCCTCCGCTCCCCCCAGCCCGCGGCCGGGTCGCCGACACTCCTCCCCCCACCACCTCCTCCCTCCACCCCCCCGGCCCCGGGCGGGTGGGCCGCAGCCGCCGCCATTTTGGGAGCGACTAAGAGGCAGAGAGTGCGGGAAGGAGGGAGAGGGGCAGCGGCCGCAGCGCATTACCAACCCCGCCAGCCCGCACCCAGCACACTTACCACAGCACACACCGCCGTCTAAAAGCACCGCAAAGCCCCGCCACCGTCTCCCAGCGCCCGGGCCGCCGCTAAATAGCGGCCGGTGCTCACCTCAGAACGGAGAATGGAGCAGCGCCGCCCGCATTAGCATAAAGAGGCCCGCCCGCCTCAACAACCCATTGGCTCAGCAAGCAGAGAGAGAGAGTGTGAGAGAAACAGAGAGAGAGAGAGAGAGAGTGTGAGAGAAACAGAGAGAGAGAGAGAGTGTGAGAGGAAACAGAGAGAGAGAGAGAGAGTGTGAGAGAAAAAACAGAGAGAGAGAGAGAGTGTGGAGAAAAAAAAACAGAGAGAGAAGAGAAGTGTGGAGAGAGAAACAGAGAGAGAAGGTGAAAAAAGAAGAAAAGAGAACAGAGAGAGGAGAGAGAGACTCTCAGACAGAAACAGAGAGAGAGAGAGTTGAGAGAAAGACAGATTACAGAGAGAGAGAGAGTCGAGACAAAGACAGAGAGAGAGAGGAGAGTCTCAGACAGAACACAGAGAGAGAGAGAGGAGACTCTCAGACAGTAACAGAGAGAGAGGAGAGAAAAACAGAGAGAGAGAGGAGACTCTCAGACAGAAACAGAGAGAGAGGAGAGTCTCAGACACAATACAGACGAGAGAGAGAGAGGAGACTCTCAGACAGATTACACAGAGAGAGGAGAGACTCTCAGAAACACAGAGAGAGAGAGGAGACTCTCAGACAGATTACACAGAGAGAGAGAGGAGACTCTCAGACAGATTACACAGAGAGAGAGAGAGAGAGACTCTGAGAGATTACAGAGAGAGAGAGAGAGGAGCTCTGACAGATTACAGAGAGAGAGAGAGAGAGTCTGAGAGAAACACAGAGAGAGAGGAGAGTCTGAGAGAAAAACAGAGAGAGAGAGTGTGAGAGAAAAACAGAGAGAGAGAAGAGACTGTGAGAGAAAAACAGAGAGAGAGAGAGTGTAGAGAGAACAAACAGAGAGAGGAGAGAGTGTGAGATAAAAACAGAGAGAGGAGAGAGTCTGAGAAGAAAAACAGAGAGAGAGAGAGAGAGAGAGAGATAAAAACAGAGAGAGAGAGAGAGAGATAAAAACAGAGAGAGAGAGAGAGATAAAAACAGAGAGAGAGAGAGAGAGAGAGAGAAAAACAGAGAGAGAGAGGAGAGAAAAACGAGAGAGAGAGAGAGTGTGAGAGAGAAAAACAGAGAGAGAGAGAGTGTGAGAGAGAAACAGAGAGAGAGAGAGTGTGAGAGAAAAACAGAGAGAGAGAGAGTGTGAGAGAGAGAGAAACAGAGAGAGAGAGTTGTGAGAAACAGAGAGAGAGAGAGAGAGAGAGAGTGAGAGAAAAACAGATGAGAGAGAGAGAGAGTGTTAGAGGATAAATAGAGAGAGAGAGAGAGATAAACATAGAGAGAGAGAAACAGATAGAGAGAGGAGAGAGGGGAGAAAAACAGAGAGAGAGAGATAGTGTTGAAGAGAAACAGAAGAGAGAGGAGAGAGGTGTGAGAAAGAAAGGAAGAAACAGAGAGAGAGAGAGAGTGTGAGAGAAAAAACAGAGAGAGAGGAGAGAGAGAGAGTGTGAAGAGAAACAGGAAGATAGAGATCGTGTGTAGAGAGAAAACAGAAGAGAGAGATGAGGAGAGAAACGAGAGAGAGAGAGTGAGAGGAGACAACAGAGAGAGAGAGTGTGAGAGAAAAACAGAGAGAGAGCGAGAGAGTGTGTAGAGAAACAAGAGAGGAGAGAGTGGAGAGAAAAACCGAGAGAGAGAGAGAGTGTGAGAGAAAAACAGAGAGTAGAGAGAGAGTGTGAGAGAGAAACAGAGAGAGAGGAGAGTGTGAGAGAAAAACAGAGAGATAGAGAGAGTGAGTGAGAGAAAAACAGAGAGAGAGAGGAGAGTGTGAGAGAAAAGCAGAGAGAGAGAGTGAGAGAAAAACAGAGAGAGAGAGTGTGAGAGAAAAGCAGAGAGAAGAGAGTGAGAGTGAAAACACAGAGGAGATGTGAGAGAAAAACAGAGGAAAGAGAGAGAGAGAGAAAAAACAGAGCAGAGAGAAGTGAGAGAAAAACAGAGAGAAGAGAGAGGAGAAAAAAAGAGAGAGAGAGAGAGAGTGTGAGAGAAAAACAGAGAGAGAGAGAGTGTGAGAGAAAAAAACAGAGAGAGGGAGAAAAACAGAGAGAAAAAAAGAGAGAGGGAGAGAAAGCAGAGAGAGGGAGTGTGAGAGAAAACAGAGAGAGAGAGTGTGAGAGAGAAACCAGAGAGAGAGGAAGTGTGAGAGAGAAACAGAGAGAGAGGGAGTGTGAGAGAAAACGGTTAAAACAGAGAGAGGGAGTGTGAGAGAAAACAGAGAGAAAGCAGACGGAGAAGGAGTGTGAGAGAAAACAGAGAGGGAGAAAACAGATAGAAAGGGAGTAAGAAACCAGAGAGAAACCAGAGAGAGAGGGAATGTGAGAGAAAACAGGGAGAGAGTGAGAGAAAATAGAGAGGGAGTGTGAGAGAAAATGGAAAAAACAGAGAGAGGGTGTGTGAGAGAAAATGGAAAAAACAGAGAGAGAGAAAACAGACGGAGAGGGAGTGTCAGAGAAACCAGAGAGAGAGAGAGTGTGAGAGAAAATAGAGGGAGAGAAACAAGAGAGAGGGAATGTGAGAGAAAATAGAGTGAGAGAGGGAGAGAAACCAGAGAGAGAGGGAGTGTGAGAGAAAATAGAGGGAGAGAAACAAGAGAGAGAGAGAGTGTGAGAGAAAACAGAGGGAGAGAAACCAGAGAGAGAGGAAGTGTGAGAGAAAATAGAGGGAGAGAAACCAGAGAGAGAGGGAGTGTGAGAGAAAATAGAGGGAGAGAAACAAGAGAGAGGGAATGTGAGAGAAAACAGAGATAGAGAGAGAAACCAGAGAGAGAGGGAGTGTGAGAGAAAATAGAGGGAGAGAAACAAGAGAGAGAGAGAGTGTGAGAGAAAACAGAGGGAGAGAAACCAGAGAGAGAGGAAGTGTGAGAGAAAATAGAGGGAGAGAAACCAGAGAGAGAGGGAGTGTGAGAGAAAATAGAGGGAGAGAAACAAGAGAGAGGGAATGTGAGAGAAAACAGAGACAGAGAGAGAAACCAGAGAGAGAGGGAGTGTGAGAGAAAATAGAGCGAGAGAGGGAGAGAATCCAGAGAGAGAGGGAGTGTGAGAGAAAATAGAGGGAGAGAAACCAGAGAGAGAGGGAATGTGAGAGAAAACAGAGGGAGAGAAACCAGAGAGAGAGGGAGTGTGAGAGAAAATAAGCGAGAGGAGAAACCAGAGAGAGGAAGTGTGAGAGAAAACAGGAGAAGAAACCAGAGGAGAGGGATGTGAGAGAAAACAGACAGAGAGAAACCAGAGAGAGAGAGGAATGTGAGAGAAATAGAGCGAGAGAGGGAGAGAAACCAGAGAGAGAGGGAAAGTGAGAGAAAATAGAGCGAGAGAAACCAGAGAGAGAGGGAATGTGAGAGAAAATAGAGCGAGAGAGGGAGAGAAACCAGAGAGAGAGGGAGTGTGAGAGAAAATAAAGGGAGAGAAACCAGAGAGAGGGAATGTGAGAGAAAACAGACAGAGAGAGAAACCAGAGAGAGGGAGTGTGATTGAAAAGAGGGAGAGAGAAACCAGAGAGAGAGAATGAGAGAGAAAGAAACTAGAGAGAGGGAGTGTGAGTGAGGGAGAGAAACCAGAGAGAGGGAGTGTGAGAGAAAACAGGGAGAGAAACCAGAGAGAGGGAGTGTGAGAGAAGACAGAGAGAGAGAAAAAAAACAGAGAGAGTGTGTGAGAGAAAACCGAAAGAGAAAGAAAACAGAGAGAGGGAGAAACAGAGAGAAAACGACGAGAGAGAATGTGAGAAAAAACAGAGAGGGAGAAAACAGAGGGAGGGGGAGTGAGAGAAAACAGCAGAGTGTGAAAGAAAACAGTGGGAGAGAGAGAAACCAGAGAGAGGGAGTGTGAGTGAAAAGAGAGGGAAACCAGAGAGAGAGAATGAGAGAGAAAACAGAGAGGGAGTGTTAGAGAAAGAGAGAAACCAGAAAGAGGGAGTGCGAGAGAAAACAGAGAGAGAGAAAAAAAACAGAGGGAGTGTGAGAGAAAACTGAGAGAGAAAGAAAACGGAGAGGGAGAAGTAGAGAGAAAACAAGAGAGAATGTGAGAGAAAACAGAGAGAGCGAGAAACTAGAGAGAGGGAGAGAGAGAAAACAGAGAGAGAGGGGGAGTGAGAGAAAACAGAGGGACACTGAGAAACCAGCAAGAGGGAGAAACCAGAGAGAGAGAGTGTGACAGAAACTAGAGGGGGAGCGTGAGAAAAACCAGAGAGAGGGAGTGTGAGAGAAAAGGGGGAGAGAGTGAGAGAAAAACAGAGGGGGAGAGTGAGTATGAGAGAGAAAACAGAGAAATCAGTATACAAAGCGAGAAGGAAAAGAGGGCGTGAGAGAAAATTCAGAGGGAATGCAAGAGAAAAAATACAGAAAGAGGGAAAGAGAAACAGGATGAGAAAATAGAGAAAAAAAATAGTGTGTGTGTAGTAGAGAAAACACATATAGGGGACAGAGAGATAACACCTCGAGTGAATGAGAAAATAGGACGAGAAAGTGAGAGAAAATAGGGCAACTATGAAAGAGAAAAGAGAGAGGGATAGGGAGAGAGTGCATTTGAGAGAAAACACAAGGAGAGAGAGTGAGAGAGAAAAAAAACAGCAGGAAGCGAGAAAGAGATGGGGAAAACAAAGTGTACACAGGGAAAGAGAGATAAAGGTAGTTCGACAACCAAGAGAACAAAATGTAATAGTGAAAAAAAGGGGACAACAGGGAGAGACATAGAAAACACAAAATGAACATAGATAAAGAGAGACAACAGAGTATGTGAAAGAGAGACAACTGTCAGACAACTGACAGGTATAGAAAGAGGGAGAACAGAGGGAAAAAGAGTGGAATATGAGGGAGAGAGACAGGGATGGAGAAAGAACAGGAGATAGACAATGAGTGTAGAGAGACAATACAGGGATAGAAAGAGTGAGATAATGTGAGAGACCAAGACAATAGACTGATAATGTGAGAGGAATAACAAGAATGATTAGAGATGATCTAAATAGATGATTAGAGAGTAGAAATAGAGATAGATAAGGATAGAGGGAAAGAGAGAAAGTTTGAGAGGGATATATGGAGAGTGGGGTGGAGGAAGAGAGATAGTGGGAGAGAGGGATATAAATAAATAGAGGGATATGGAAGAAGAGTAAGAGATAGTAAGAGATAGAGAATGAAAATTGTGAGAATTGGTAAGAGTGAGGGGGTGAGAATGAGGCTGAATGAGAATTCACAAGAATAAGGAAGGAAATAAAAAGGGAGCAGAGAATAGAAAGCAAAGGATGGGGAGAGAATGAGGGATTGAATATTTGAGAGGGATAGGGAGAGTGAGAGTAATAGGAAGAAAGAATGAGAGTTTTTCTGATGGTTACGAAGGACTGAAGTCAATGGATCACCTCTGATGGACTTTGTGGAATATGAACTCCCTTATTGAGCAAGCAGAGGCTCATCTAATGGAAGTGAGTATCAGATGGGTTAAAATCGTTGCTTCATCACAGACTGGATTTCTGTAGGTCCCAGGGTATTCATTTACATGCTGTAAGCCATAGGTGCAATTCTTTCTTCTGTTATCATTAAAGGATATTTGGAGATGAAAGACTCGGCTTGGTGGAATTATTACATAGGCAACGAGGAGCAAAATGAGAAAATATGAATCCGGACAAATTCATTGTCAAGAACAAACAACTCTTCTCTGCTAAGAAAAGGCAATTATACTTCTTTTTGGTAAACTTGAACTCTATGATACCAGCAGAGAAAATGTCCTAATAAAAAGAGCGCACATTTCACTTCTTCCACAATAATAGCATCAAAAGAGACAAAAAGCAAAATTTTTGTTGATGCCACGTTCCTGACATTGAGCATGATAAAAAGTCTGACTTGCCCAGATGCTTCAACTCAAATAAGCCAGTATAGACTTGGTGAAAATTCACTAAACCTGAAAACTTCCATTATACACCAAAGATACCGCTTTAACACGGCTGGGAAAACCCCTGGGGAACTTATTGAGTTTTTGGCCATGTTATGAAAGTTAGCAAAACGTTGTGAATTCGGACCGCCTCTGAACAAAATGTTACAAGACAGATTGATTTATGGCATAAATAACCTGACTCCCAAAAAAAGCCAGAATCCAGACTCAGCTGGGATTTTAAACAGCCGTTGAAATAGCAATGGAAAACACAGAAAAAGAGGCTCAAGATCTATAGGCAGGCGTGTTCTCCAGTTAGAGGGAGGAGCCTTGTAATCAGTCCTGAATGGACAGTAGTCGTGTAAACAAGATATTAGAGGCTCCCTTACAACAGCAGAGCTCTAACAACTGGCATCTAATGCCTGAGCTCAGAAGATACAAAGGCCAGACTTGTCACTTACACAGGTAAACCTTTACAAATATAAGGCGCCACAATAGCCTAACAACATACAGGCAGCAATCAGCTCATCTCCTGTTCATTGTTGTACAGGACAAAGACCAAATCTTATAGGGAAGAGATTGGCTACAGCTGAACTTGTTGCAGATCTTCAGACTAGGCTTGGAGGAATTGAAGATGTTGGCTGATAGGATTAAGGAGAATCCTAAAGCTTTCTTTTGATATGTTAAGAATAGAAGATTGGTTAGGGCAAGATTAGGGCCAGTCATAGACAGCAGTGGGAAGTTGTACGTGGAGCCTGAAGAGATTGGTGACGCACTGAATAAATATTTCTCTTCGGTATTCACGCAGAGTGCTGGAAATGTAGCTATGGAGAGCACTGAGGTACAGGGTTGCAAATTGGGAAGTATTGTAGTAGATAGGGAGGATGTGTTAGAAATTCTCGAGGGTTTGAAGTTGTATAAGTCCCCTGGGCCGGACGGGATTTACCCTAGAATTCTCTGGGAGGCTAGAGAGGAGATTGCAGAGCCTCTGGCTCTGATCTTCAGGTCCTCGTTGGTTACGGTTGTGGTTCCGGAGGACTGGAGGATAGCGAATGTGGTCCCATTGTTTAAGAAGGGGAAGAGAGACCTTCCTGGGAATTATAGGTCAGTGAGTCTTACTTCTGTTGTGGGCAAGGTATTGGAGAGAATTATTAGGGATAGGATTTATAGTTATTTAGAGAGAAATGAATTGATTGGGGATATTGAAACTCATTGAGTTTTTTGAGAAAGTGACCAGAGAGGTGGATGGGGGTAAGGCGGTTGATGTAGTATATATGGACTTTAGTAAGGCGTTTGATAAGGTGGCCCATGGTAGACTTCTACAGAAAATGAAGATGTGTGGAATAGAGAGTGATTTAGCTAATTGGATTAGGAATTGGCTGGCAGATAGAAGACAGAGGGTGGTGGTTGATGGGAGATATTCATCGTGGAGTTCGGTGACAAGTGGTGTGCCTCAGGGGTCTGTTTTGGGGCCCCTGCTGTTTTGTAATTTTTATAAATGATCTGGATGAGGGTATTGAAGGATGGATTAGTAAATTTGCAGATGACACTAAAGTCGGTGGAGTGGTATATAGTGAAGAGGGGTGTTATAGTTTGCAGAGAGACTTGGACAAGTTGCAGAGCTGGGCCGAGAGGTGGCAAATGGAGTTTAATGTGGAAAAGTGTGAGGTAATGCACTTTGGCAGGAACAATAAATGTGTAGAGTATAAGGCTAATGGTAGGGCTCTTAATAGTGTTGAGGAACAGAAGGATCTTGGTGTATGTGTCAATAGATCCCTGAAAGTAGGCAGTCCAGTGGATAAAGTTGTTAAGAAGGCATATGGAGTCTTAGCTTTTATTGGTAGGGGGATTGAATTTAGGCGCCGCAGCATCATGTTGCAACTGTACAAAACTCTAGTGCGGCCGCACTTGGAGTATTGTGTGCAGTTCTGGTCCCCACATTATAAGAAAGATGTGGCGGCATTGGAGAGGGTACAGAGGAGGTTTACCAGGATGTTGCCTGGTATGGAGGGCAGGTCTTATGAAGAGAGGCTGAGGGATTTGAGGTTGGTTTCGTTAGAAAGGAGGCAGCTAAGAGGGGACCTAATCGAAACATATAAGATGATTAGAGGTTTAGATAGGGTGGACAGTGATAGCCTTTTTCCTAGGAGGGAGAAAGCTAGCACGAGGTGACACAGCTTTAAATTAAGGGGTATGAGTTATAGGACGGATATCAGAGGTAGGTTCTTTACTCAGAGTGATTAGGGAGTGGAATGCCCTGTCTGCAGCTGTTGTAGATGCGCCAAGTTTGGTGGCGTTTAAGAGGTTAGTTGATAAGTATATGGAAAGGAAGGGAATGGTTTAGTTTGGAGGGGCATTGCTTTTTATTTTGGTCGGCACAACATCGAAGGCCGAAGGGCCTGTTCTGTGCTGTATTGTTCTATGTTCTATGAATTGCCCTGGAATTTTCCAAGAAGGATTGGGCAAAATAAAAGGTGTCGATGCCAAAGGTGCCAAAGCACCTTTCAAAGGTGCTAAATATTTCAAAGCAACGCCACTCCCATACACCCTATTGGAAAAGATCGAAACCAAATTAGAGTACCTTGAGAGTTTTGACAGTAAGGCCCATGCAGCTTGGGGAATGTGCAGCACTTGTGGTCCCCATTCTTAAACTACATAAGTCAGCCTGTCTCTGTGGGGACTAAACAAACAATCAGGTTACCAAACTTGAAAGGTATCCTATGCCCTGAATTGAAGACTTGTATGCTGAGTTAGCAGGTGGACAGACATTCTCCAAGTTGAACATGAGCCACATCTATCTTCAGCTTGAATTGATGAGTCTTCCAGAAAACGTGATGATCAACATGCACTATGAATATACTTGCATGTTCTTCATGGTCTCCTCAGTATGTGTCATATTCAAATGAGTTATGGAGAACACACTCCTCAGGCTACCCAAAGTAACAGTGTCCTTGGATAATGTTCTGGTCATGGAGGCTTTGGAACAAGAGCATCTGGAAAACTTAGAAGAGATCTTGCTGGAATTCTCAAGAGCTGGAATATACTTGAAGAGAGAAAAATGCATCTTCCAAATGATTGAGGTGACCTATTTAGACTGTTTGGTAGATGGCAAAGGTTTACACCCAGTAGAGCAGTGTTTTCCAAGTGTTTTGTCCAACGATCCACTTTTACCAAGTAGCTATCCTTCACAACTCATGATACATGGAATCTGTAATGAAATGTGAATTTTCCACTTTCTATTAACATTTACAATATATTAAACTTCAGGGGGACAGTTTCAGGTCCATTTCCACGTGATGTAAAATTGGGCAACGTTGTAGATAGTAGTGAGGGCAATATAAAACTACAACAGGATATTGATAGAGTGAAAGGTCAAGTTGGGGCAAATGGATTTTAAGATAGGCAAGTGTGTGTGGTTATCCATTTTGGATCAAAAAGGACAGGTCAGGATATTTCTTAGAAGGCACAAAGTTAAATTCAGTGGATATTCAATGAGATTTGAGTGTCAAGCGCTCCTTAAAATGCCACAAACAGATGCAGAAAATAATCAAGAGGGCCGACAGAATGCTGGTCTTCATATCTAAAGGGCTGGAGTACAGGGATGCACTACCTTAGGAAGGAGGGAGTTCAAGGTAGGTTTACAAGAATGATATGTGGACTTAAGGAGTTAAGTTATAAGGAGAGATTTGAGAAATTAAGCCTTGATTCCCTCTAATTTAGAAGGTTGAGGGGTGATATGATCTAAGTCTGCAAAATATTCACAGGAAGAAAGGGTCGATAAGGATAAGCTTTTACTGTTGGTTGAGGGCTGTAGAACCAGAGGCCATAATCTAAAGATTAGGATGAATCAGTCCAGGTAAGCTGTTTGAAAACATTTCTACATGCAGAGAATGGTGGAGGTTTGGAATTCTGTTCCTTAAATGACTGAGTGTTGGTTCAATTGTTAAGTGCTAGACCACAGATCAGGAGTAGGCTCGAGGGACTGAATGGCTACTCCTATTCCTAGGTTCTAATTTGTTTGGGCCGTATTCCAGCACAAATGAAATTGGTGTCAGTATTTTGCAAACTCCTCTCGTCAACATATACATTCAAAATAAGTGTCCAAAATCAGACTCATATTGCATCAGCCATCCACAGAAAATTGACTACTTGTATTTGTGACAGATTTCTCGTTTAAGATGTATCATTAGAATGTAGAGCTTACCAGATCAATGTGCTGCTTTTCAGTGGAAACTTCATAGGACAGTCACCAATTATCCCTATCTATTACTATCCCACCAACAAACCTTCCTGGTAGGTGGGACATTTCACATCCATAACTATGTTTTGTTGCATCCATTGAATATGTGGTTAATTATTCTTTCACATATACAGCTGTAATTTTTTAAAAAGCATCTCAATGATTTTTCTGTTTTCCATCATCATGTCATTTTGAAATTGATTCAAAAGCAAAATATTTTAATACACACAGAGGAAAAATAATGAGTTGGATTGTGAGACAACGACAATACTAGTTATAGTCTGAAGTTATCTGCTACCTTCATGGTGGGAGGTTTGAGACTCAGGCAGAGTCCACTCACCAGGCAAGCTGCAGAGCTGTTACAGTCACAATCTAAACAGAATTTACTGTAAATCTAAAAATACACCTCTCTTAATTACCTTTTCAAAGAAAGAACAAAGAACAAAACAGTACGGGAAACAGGCCCTTCGGCCCAACGAGCCCGCGCCGCCACCCCGATGTTCCCACCTCTACCCGTGATCCCTGTCTTTTTCCTTTTTTCCTTTCATAAAATGCACATAACTTGAATTGCATCACACAATACAAAGCTTTTCCGACAGATCAAAAGTCCTCATACTGGTTATGCCATCGTTCATTGTCATCAAAAGAGAAAATGCTGGAAAATCTCAGCAGGTCTGGCAGCATCTGTAAGGAGAGAAAAAAGAGTTGACATTTCGAGTCCAGATGATCCTAAAGGATCTTTTGGTTTCAGATTCCAGCATCCGCAGTAATTTGCTTTTAAGCTTTTGTCCTCATTGCCGTACAGCCTTCGACAAAATGTGCATTTCTTTTGAATAGGATCCATTTATAGAGCAGTGAGAACTTACCCAGCAATCATTTTTTAACAACTGGATCATGATTTTTACTTCGACAAAGCCTGCGGCAGAGGATAAGGTGAAGAAGGAGTACCACAGAATTAAAATTCTTGCAAAGATTAATAAATTATTACAGAAAATTTGCCCCAAACTTGGCTTCCATGCTGGTTCCCTTGCTCACCCTATTTTAAAAATGCCAAATGTGGTCCTGGAAAGTGCAACAGAAAGAGACTTTTGACAAAGTTAAACAACTGTTATTCTCAGCCAACATATTTGGCCCATTTTGTCCCCAATAAAGAAATCGTTCTGCCATGCTTCTCAATACATGGTTGGAATGGTACTTCCACATTTTTCCTCACTGGAAAGACAGATGGAAAAGCTCATCACATCTTGCCATAGAGATTTACAGTATGGAAACAGACCCTTCGGCCCAACTTGTCCAGCCTCCCTTTTTTTAAGCCTCTAAACTAGTCCCAGTTGTCTGTATTTGGCCCATATCCCTCTATACCCATCTTACCTAAGTAACTAAACACTTTTTAAAAGACAAAATTGTACCTGTCCCTACTACTATCTCTAACAGCCTGTTCCAGACACTCACCATCCTCTGTGTGAAAGAAGTGCCCCTCTGAATCCTGAATCTCTCCCATCTCACCTTTAACCTATGCCCTCTAGTTTTAGACTCCCCTACCTTTAGGAAAAGATATTGACTATCTAGCTGAACTATGCCCCTTATTATTTTATAGACCTCTATCAGATAATTCCTCAGTCTCCTACGCTTTAGGGAAAAAAGCCCCAGTCTATCCAACTTCTCCTTATAACTCAAATCATCAAGACCCAATAGCATCCTAGTAAATCTCTTCTGTACATTTTCTCGTTTAATAATGTCCTTTCTATAAAAGTGTGACCGGAACTGTACACAGTGGATACCAAGTGGAGGTATTCTCTGATTGAGAAAGAGGGTTTGGTGATCGTATTTGGTATGAACACATCTATGGCAGACTGATAGTTAGCAACTACAAACCCCAATAAAGAAGGGTTTTATAAGGAAGATAGGGCAATTTCCTTCTATTGCCTCCACGTGGATACAGTCCTGGAATCCAGATAGACCAAGCTGATGCACTAAGTAACCTCCCATTGCCCACAAGCTGGTTCCTCTACAGCATCAGAAGAAGTCATCGTGGTGCTAAATTATTTGGAGATTCTGCCAGTGTCCACAAAGCAAATTAGGGCCTGAATATAAAAGGATCCAATCTTGTATAAAATAAGGCACGTGATCATACATGGTGAATTCTGAGGACAACCCTCAGAAGAAATGAAGTCCTATCTGGCTGAGGAATATGAGCTCAGTGTTGAGGATGGGCTCATCCCTGGGGTTTCCGAGTAGTTGTCCTTTGCCTAGGGCAGCATCCGATATTAACGGAATTACATAATGGATACCCTGGAATATCAAAGATGAAAATGCTGGCCAGGAACTACATCTGATGACCCAGCCTTGACTTGACATCAATTGATAAGGATTCAGAACCGGCACATTCCTATAAGAATGAAAGATAAGTATGGCAAGTTTTGGGAACCTTGGATAATGAGAGATATTATGAGCCTAGTCAAAGAGAAAAAGGAAGCATTTGCCAATGCTAAAAGGTGGGGAACTTATGAAGCAAGTGTGAAATATAAGGAAAGCAGAAAGAAACTTAAGCAAGGAGTAAGAAGAGCTAAAAAGGCTCCTGAAAAAGCATTGACCAGCAGGATACCGAGGCAGCAATCCCGTGGGATTATTAAAAACCCTTGGACACTGCATTAGCCCAGGTCAAAATAAACATGAAGTTAAATAACAATTATAGGTCACTGTCTATGGTCATTTCGGTGCTCAAAATAGCTAGGAACTGTGAGGAAAAACCTGCAAAGAAACATGACTAAAATATGTTTCTTAAAGACGCAATATTGTCAAATTGCACCATGTTCAATACCAATCACAACATCTCAGATACTGAAGCACCTGGACAACATTAAGGCTTGGGCTTTTTTTAATTTATTTTTTGAGAGTATGTGGAAGTTGCTGGCTAGACCAATATTATTGCTCATCCCTATTGCCTCCGAGAAGGTGATAGCTGCCTTATAGGGACTGCCACTGCAGCCCCTATAATGCAGGTACACCAGAGTGCTTTTAGGGAGTTGCAGAATTCTAATCCAGCAACAGTTAATGAAATATATTTCCAAGTCAGGATGGTGAGTGATTTGGAGAGGAAGGTCCAGGTGATCTCATGTACCTGTCTCACTTGTCTTTCCAGATGGTAATGGTAGTGGGTTTGGAAGATGCTGCCTATGGAGCTTTGGTGAGTTCTTGCAGTGCTTCTTGTAGATGCATACACCACCGTTCATCAGTGGTGGAGGGATTAAATATTTATGATTGGCGTGTCAATTAAGCAGGCCAGTTTATCCTGGATGGTGTCAAGCTTCTTGAGTTGTTGGATCAGCCAAATATTTCATCACACTCCTGACTTATGTCTTGTAGATTTTCTGCTTAGCCTCAATTTTTAGGCTGGCAAGCAAATTGACAATTCAGGATGGGAAAGCCAGAAACGAGTAAGAAGTGCCTCAATTATAAGGCCCCTTCTGACCATGGATTGCACCCTTTATGATCCAGTGATCTTCTACCCCAAGATTTCCACAGAATCCTCACAGTGCAGAATTATTTGTTATTTGGATTTAAATTCGACTAGCTGTCATGGTGGGATTTGAAGCTGTGTCCCCAGAGCATGGTTGCTAAGTGGCAAGTAACATTCTCACCGTACAAGTGCTAGGCCAATGCCAAATAAGAGAGAATCTAATCATATCCACTTGACATTCAGTTCAACCATTGCTGAATCCCCCATCATCAACATCCATTGACTAGAAATTGAAATGGACCAGTCATTAAACTACTATGGAACAAGGGCAGGTCAAAGGCTCAGGATTCTACTCACCTTTGCTACAAGGCAAAACTCAAGGAGTGCAATGGAATGTCTGCATCAGAGCAGCTCCCACAGGCAGTAAAGACCAATGGTATGTTGGCCTTCATAGCGAAAGGATTTGAGCATAGGGTGGGAATGTTTAGTGGTAATTGTTTAGGGCTTTGATGAGTATTTTGGAGTATTGTGCACAGTTTTGGTGTCCTTATCTGAAGAAGGATGTCATTGCTATAGAGGGAGTACAGCAAAGGTTTACCAGACTGATTCCTGGAATGGCAGGTCTGTCATATGAGGAGAGATTAAGTCGGTTAGGATTATATTTACTGGAATTTAGAAAAGTGAGAGGGGGGTCTCATAGAAACTAACAAAATTCTGACAGAATTATTCAGGATAAATTTTTAAAAATGTTCCCAATGCTGAGAGAATCGAGAACTAGGGGTCAAAGTTTGAGGATAAGGGGTAAACCTTTTAGAATTGTGGTAAGGAGAAATTTCTTCACTCAGAGGGTGGTGAATGTGTGGGTTCATTATCACAGAAAGTATTTGAGGCCAAAACATTATCTGTTTCAAGAAGAAATTAGATATAGCTCTGGGGCTGAGGGGACCAAGTGATATGAGAGGAAAGGGCGTTCGGGGGAATTTGATGATTTAAATGAATGGCAGAGCAGGTTCAAAGGGCTGAATGCCCCACTCCTGCTTCTAGTTTCCATTAACACTCAAAAAACTTGGATTATCCTTGCATCCTGCAGCCTGCTTAATTGGTAACCCAAAATATCTCTCCAACATTGACACCCAGTGACTGCAGTGTGTACCATTTACAAGATCACTGCAACAACTCATTCTTTCATCAGCACTTTCCAAACTGGCAACTTCTACCACCAAAATAGATAAGGGCAGCAGATACACCACCCGTTGGTTCTCCTCCAAGACACACACTATCTTGACTTGGAACCAAATCACAATCTCCACATTGTTATTGGCTCAAAATCCTGCAAACCCCTTCCTAATTGCACTGTGGGTATACTCATACGGACTGCAGCAATTTCAAGGAAGATGTTTACCAACACTCTTTTGAAGGCAATTGGAGATTTGCAATAAATACTGGCCCAGCCAGTCATTGCAATGCCCATGAATCAATTACTACAAAAGATGACGAAGGAGGTTTATGGAATGGGCTGAGAAGTGGCAGATGAAATTTAATGCAGAGAAGTTTGAAGTGATTCATTTTGATTGGATGAATGCAGAGACAATACAGAATAATGAATACAATTCGAAAGAGAGGCAACAGCAAAAGCTACCAGGATGTAGAACATAGAAAAACTATAGCACAAACAGGCCCTTCGGCCCATAAAGTTGCACCAAACATATCTCTACCTACTAGGCTTATCTATAACCCTCAATCTTACGAAGTCCCATGTACTCATCCAGAAGTTTCTTGAAAGACCCCATTGAATCTGTCTACACCACCACCACAGGCAGCTGATTCCACGCACCCACCATCTCTGAGTGAAAAACTTACTCCTGACATCTCCTCCGTACCTACTCCCCAGCACCCTAAACCTGTGTCCTCTTGTGGCAGCCATTTCAGCCCTGGGAAAAAGCCTCTGAGAATCCACCCTATCAATACCTCTCAACATGTTATACACCTCTATCAGGTCACCTCTCATCCTTCATCTCTCCAAGGAGAAAAGATCAAGCTCTCTCAACCTATCCTCATAAGGCATGCTACCCAATCCAGGCACCCATCCTTGTAAATCTCCTTTGCATCCTTTCAATGGTTTCTACATCCTTCCTGTAATGAGGTGACCAGAACTGAGCACAGTACTCCTAATGGGATCTGACCAGGGTCTTATAAAGCTGCAGCATTATCTCCCGACTCCTAAACTCAATTCCTCAATATGTGCACAAATCATTAATTGTGGAAGGAAAGGTTGAGAATTTGATTTGTAAAGTAGACAGTATTCTAGATTTTATTAATAAGGGCAGAAAGTACTCACTTAAAAATATTACTTAAGCTTTGCCTGGGAGGTTACATCCAGTTCTGGTCATTACACATGAAGAAGAATTTGAAAACATTAGAGAAAGTGCAGAATGGTTCCAGGGTGAAGAATTTCAGTTATGTAGGAAGATTGGACTACTTTTCTTCGAGAAGACTCGATTAAGAACCTAGAAGATTACAGCGCATACAAGATGATTAGAGGGTTACATAGAGTGGACAGTAAGAGCCTTTTTCCTCGGATGGTGATAGCTAACACGAAGGGACATAGTTTTAAATTGAGGGGTGATAAATATAGGACAGATGTCAAGGTAGGTTCTTTACTCAGAGGGTAGTAAGGGCGTGGAATGCCCTGCCTGCAGCAGTTGTGGACTTGCCAACATTGAGGCCATTTAAATGGTTATTGGATAAACATATGGATGATATTGGAATAGGTTATCTGTCCTTGATGTTGCACCGACCTGTGAAACCAATCTAAAGCCCATCTAACCCACACTATTCCAATATCATCCATATGTTTATCCAATAACCATTCAAATGCCCTCAATGTACAATCATAGCTAGAGTGTACAGAAAGATCAACTCAATGCAAAGTAGTCCATTCAAAAGTCTGATGGCAGCAGGAAAGAAATTGTTCTTGAGTTGGTTGGTACATATGTGTCTTCGGAATTTTGTATCTTTTGGTACGGAAAAACTGTTATCAGTGGTGAAAGGATCACAATCCAGAGGATACAGATTTAAGGAAATTTGCAAAAAAAAAAGCAACAGCAACATAAGGAAAGCCTTTTTCACACAGCAAGTAGATCTGGAATTCACTACCTGTGATAGAGGATTGGGAAAGGCTATTCAATGGGAAGTCCACATTCGGCATGTGGGATTCTTTCAAGGGAATACTGAAAAGGTTGCAGGAAAGATACGTGCCAGCTAAGAGAAAGATGGGAAAGGTAGGATTAGAGAGCCATGGATTACTAGGGAATTGAGGACTTGGTTAGGAAGAAAAGAGAGGCATATGTTAGGTCTAAGCAACTGGGAATGGAGAGAGCATTGGAGGAATATAGAGAGAGTAGGAGGGAGCTCAAATTAGGAGTTAGAAGGGCAAAAAGAGGGCATGAAATGGTTTTGGCAGACAGGATTAAGGCTTTTTACTCCTATGTTAGGAATAAAAGGGTGGTTAGAGGAAAAAGCTGTCCTCTTAGGACAGAGGAGGGGAACTGTGCTTAGAGTCCGAGGGAATGGGGGAGATCCTGAATGAATACTTTGCGTCAGTATTCACAAAGGAGAGGAGCTTGTTGACCAGTACTGTCTTGGAGAGAGCTGTAGACCAGTTGAGGGAAATATCCATTATGAGGGAGGAAGTGTTAGAGCTTCGAGGTAGCATTAAAACTGATAAATCTCTGGGACCTGATGGCATTTATCCCAGGCTGCTTAGGGAAGCGCGAAGTGAAATTGCTGGGCCTCTGACGCAAATCTTTGTCTCTTCCTTGGACACAGGTGAGGTCCCAGAGGACTGGAGAGTAGTGAATGTTGTACTGTTGTTTAAAAAGGGTAGTAGGGATAACCCTGGAAATTATAGGCCAGTGAGTTTGATGTCAGTGGTAGGGAAGATGTTGGAGAGGATTTTTAGAGATAGGATGTAGATGCACTTAGAGCATTGCAATCTAATTAGGGATACACAGCATGGCTTTGTTAAGGGGAGGTCGTGCCTTATGAATCTGGTAGAATTTTTTGAGGAGATAACGAAAACGGTGGACGAAGGGCGAGCCGTTGATGTCGTCTATATGGATTTTAGTATGGCGTTTGACAAAATGCCTCATGGGGTGTTAGTTGAAAAGGTCAAGGCTCATACGATACAAGGACAGGTATCTAGCTGGATATGTAACTGGCTTGGTAATAGGAGACAGAGAGTAATAGTGGAAGGGTGTTTTTCTAGATGGAGGTCGGTCACTAGTGGTGTGCCGCAGGGCTCGGAACTGGGACCTCTTCTATTTGTAATACAAATAAATGACTTGGAAGAGGGAGTAAGTGGAGTGATCAGCAAGTTTGCTGATGACAGAAAGATGGCTGGACTTGCGGATAGTGAGGAGCATTGTCAGGCAACACAGCAGGACATAGATAGGCTGGTAGATTGGGCAGATAGATGGCAGATGGAACTTAATCCTGATAAATGCGAGGTGATGCATTTTGGGAGAAAGAATGCAGGAGGGAGTTATATGATAAAGGGTAGACCTATTAAGAGCATAGAAATGCAGAGGGACCTGGGGGTGCAGGTGCACAAGTCTTTGAAGGTGGCAGAATAGGTGGAGAAGGTTGTGAAGAAGGCATATGGTATGCTCGTCTTTATAGGAAGGGGTCTAGAGTACAAGAGCTGAGTTATACAACTGGCTGTTGCAGTTGTATAAAACATTGGGTAGACCTCATTTGGAATGCTGTGTCCAGTTCTGGTCACCCTACTACCGGAAGGACGTGGAGACTCTGGAGAGAGTGCAGAGGGGGTTTACCAGGATGCTGCCTGGTATGGAAGGTCTGAGTTACGAGGAGAGCTTAGGCAAAATTGGGGCTGTTTTCTTTAGAAAGATGGTGACTGAGAGGAGATTTAATAGAGGTGTACAGATTATGAAGGGTATAGATAGGGTAAACAGTGGTAAGCTTTTTCCTTGGTTGGAATCAAATATCACGAGGGGCCACGGGCTTAGGGTGAGGGGGGTAAGGTATAATTTGGATATTGGAAGGAGGTTTTTCACACAGAGGGTGGTGGGGGTATGGAATGCACTGCCAAGTAAGGTGGTGGAGGCAGGCACTCTGGAGTTATTTAAGAGCTACTTAAATAGGCATATGAGCGGAATAGGGATGGAGGGATATAGAAAACTGATTTAAATAGGGATCATGAGCCTTGGGACGTTGCTGGGAGTTGTGCATGTTGTTGATGTATTTCTTTTATCCTATAGCTATTTTGGTCCGCCTTGTTGTCCAACAAGGGGCATAGACGCAATGAGTCGTGAGAGGGCTGCTCTTGGATCTTTTTCGAGAGTATCCTACTGCTTCATGTTGTTAGTGTACGCTTGACCGGGACCTTCTGATGGGCAACACGACAGCTCAGTGACTATCGCTGTGCTGTGCAGATACATGGATTTGGGCCTGTGTCTGTGGGAGTTTGCACATTCTCCCCGTGCTTGCGTGGGTTTTCTCAGGGTGCTCTGGTTTCTTCCCACACCCCAAAGATGTGCTCTTAGGCTGATTGGCGAAACAAATTGTCCCTAAATTGTCTCCCCAATTTGTTTCCAATGCAGATTTCCATGAACTCAGACAAGGGTCATGGGTGGAAATGGGAACGTTAAAATGGCAGTGCAGGTTCATTGGGCCGAAGGACCCGTTTCCCATGCTGTGTTGTTCTTTGTTCTTTGTCAATTTTGACTTTGAAAAGAAAACTGGACCATTATCTTGAAGGAAAAGTTTGCATGGCTACTGGGAAAAAACAGGGGAACGACACGAGGCAAGTTGCACATTCAGAGGGCCAGTATTTACGTGATGGACTGAATGGCCCATTAGGATCATAGAATCCCTACAATGCAGAAGGCTCTATCCCCTCAAACCACATGTGTTTTCCTTGCCAGTTCCCGTGACACTAAGGGGCAATTCACGTAACCTACACACCTTTGGACTGCAAGAGGAAACCGGAGCACCCAGAGACACGGAGAGAACGTGCAAACTCCATGCTGACAGTCATCTAAGGCTGGAATTGAACACAGGTCCTGGGTGCTGTGAGGCAGCAGTGCTAACCACTGTATCACCACGTCGCCCCATGTTGCTATCTTGGACAGACATTGGGTGTGGACGAGAGTGGGTTCCTTCTTTGGTTCGCTCATCTCCTGACAATAGGGTTGGTCTAACCGGAAGAATAATGCAGGATTCTCGGATGTTGGCTGTTAAATACAGTTCTTAAATACAAGTATGTTAGACTGTTGTTTGACATAGTTGGGAATTGATTATGTGACATTTTGGGAAATTCCACTGCGATAATCTGTTGACATGTTCGGCCAGTAATTGCCCACTGTGTCCCAGAAACATTACCAAGACAAACATTTTTTTTTAGTTAACCTAATGTCAGTTTGTGAAATATGAAAATGGCCTCGTCTTTTCTCAGATGCTGATAGACCAGATGTGCGTTTTCAGAACTTGGATATTTCACTTTTTATCTCTACAAAGGCAATCCAGCAGATGGCAGTCCAGGGCTGGAGCTGAAATGTCTCAGACTATTGGCAGCTTGCCATCATATATCTACTAGCTATTGTTGAATAATAATGTAACTGCAAATAGCTGTGTAAGGAGCATCTTCTGTGACCAACTCTCCAAAAGAACAACTTAACCAGACCAAAAGATGATCATTGATGAAGCAGCGGAAGATGATTGAGTCTCGGGCACTACCCTGAGGAATTAGAAACAGAGAGAAACCTTAGCACAATACAGGCCCTTCAGTCCACAAACTTGTGCCGAACATGTTCGTACCTTAGGGATTACTAGGCTTTCCTATAATCCTCTATCTTACTAAGTTCCAGGTACTTATCTAAAAGTCTCTTAAAAGACCCTATCAAATCCGCCTCCACCACTGTTGCCGGCAGCCCATTCCAAGCACCCACCACTCTCTAAGTGAAAAGCTTACCCCAGACATCTCCTCTGTACCTACTCTCCAGCACCTTAAACCTGTGACCTCTTGTGGCAACCATTCCAGCCCTGAGAAAAAGCTCAGACTATCCATTTGATCAATACCTCATAACATTTTATACACTTCTATCATGTCACCCCTCATCCTTTGTCTCTCCATAGAGAAAAAGCTGAGCTCCCTCAACCTATCCCCATAAGGCATACTCTCCAATCCAGGCAACATCCTTGTAAATCTCCTCTGCACCCTTTCTATAGCTTCCACATCCTTCCTACAATGAGGTGACCAGAACTGAGCACAATACTCCAAGTGGGGCCTGATCAGGGTCCTATTTAGATGCAACATTTTATCTGCAGATTCCTGCAGCAAAATCCTGGAACTGAGGTGATTAATTTCCACCATGGAGATTTGCCCCTTGATTCCCATTGATCTCACTTTGCTGAGACTCCTTGATGTCATATTTGGTCAATTGTTTCCCTGATATTAAGGAAAATCATTTTCATGTACTGGAAAGGCTGGCTATGTTTAAAGTGGATAAGAAATCTCACAACACTAGCTTAAAATCCAATAGGTTTATTTGGTAGCAAAAGCCACTAGCTTTCGGAGTTCTGCCCCTTGTGGACTCATCAGGTTTAAGGGCGTTCAAATGGGCAGTGGATAGGCATATGGATAGCATTGGAATAGTTTAGGATAGAGGGTCATAAAATTGGTTACATTGGTCAGCACAACATCAAGGGCCGAAGGGCCTGTACTGTGCTGTAATATTCTATGTTCTATGTTCTATAAGATAAGTGGGAGTTCTGTTCAGTGATGAGGAATATTCTTACACCCTTTCTTCAACAATGGTGTCACATTTGCCACTTCCTAATCCCATGGCATAACTCAGTATCTAGGGATGTTTGGAAGATTATGACAAGTGCTTCCATTATCTTACCCCTACTTCCTTCAGCAACCATTCTCATTGTTTGTCACACCTTGAACTTTATTATCATGGGAAACTTTGACATGGCAAAAGAAGGCATTTTAGCCTATTGAGTCAGCACCAACTCTCCAAAAGAACAACTTAACAGGCCCACACCCACTGCCCTATCTCTGTAAACCATGGCTAATTCACCTCATCTATGCATCTTTGGACTGTGGGCACCAAAGGAAATCCCATACAGGCATGGAGAGAATTTTCCAGTTCCACATAGTCACCCAAGCTGGAATCAAACCCAGATCCATGGTGCTGTGTCGCCCCAAATGATGGATAATTTCAAAAGGAAATTGGGTGGACTTGAAGGAAATACACCTGCAGGGTTATGAGATTTAGAGCAGAAGAATTAGACGAAAGGAATATTGTGCAGAGAGTTGATATGGACTAAATTGGCCAAATAACTTCCTCCTAAACTGTAATGTTTCTGACTTGTATTAGAGTACATACAACAGACTGATTTGCTGTAATTCTGCACAATACAATCTCTGAAAATATTGTCAATACCTACGCCAGAACACATACCGTATGCAATCAGGAATGTGCTCATTACTGCTCTCCAATGACCCCAATTTTTTCCATGATCTAGATTCTTGCTTCCTCTTGCTGGTCACATGTTGTTGAGCTCCTTAACATTGGATTGTGAATTAGGAGAAGTGGAACTGGAAGCAAGTTAGTTTGGGGAGCTGAGGCTCCTCATTGAGGTGCTGACGGCTTGAATTCTCTCTCGGGATGGTGTTATGCAATGTTCCTTAAATAAATGTGTTTTTTTTGTACTTCAAATTTGCAACTTCTGCCCATTTGCTGTGGAAATATTTTTCTTTCAAATAAAATGCTACTGAGACTGGTCCTTGTGGAATAACAGATAAACAACTCAAAGACTTCTGTTTACTTTAGTTATTACATTTGCTTTAAGAAAATGGGAGTTTGTTATTTTTTATTCCTTGGTATTTCATGTCATTATGTTCTGTCTGCCTGGCTGGGAGATTAGCTGAATGGGCAGACTCGTGATACAAGCTTCCATGCCAAGGAGCAGTTTTCTAATCAAGATGATAGTTTCAGTGCGTGATTTTGCAAATCAATCTTTAACAGCGAGAGAGGTGAACAGGAGTCAGAATGCTATTTCTGTTTTCTTTGGGTAATCAATCTGTGACACACAGAGACACAAAATAATCTCATTTTATTGTCAGCCAGGGAGACTGAGAGATCCGAGGTCAATGTATGAATGTGTACAGTCTATAATAGAAGAAATGAGGTGCTGGCTGCTCGACAGGAATATTATTGCATGAGAGGGAGCAGGAAATTGATTTAGTTACACTATGGATGTATGTGCAAGACAGTACATTACTCATGCTACTCATGTAGTGATTATGTAAGTGTATTTTCTACTTTCAGGACGCTGCCATAAGTCATAAGAACATAAGAAATAGAAGCTGGAATAGGCCATCCAGCTCCTCGAGCCTGCCCCGCCATTCAATAAGATCATGGCTGATTTGATAGTGGTTCAGTACCACTTTCCCTCTTTCTCCCCATAATCCTTAATTCCCTTGTCAATCAAAAACCTATCCACTCTTGATTGAACATATTAAGCGAGGAAGCCTTCACCACCTCATCAGGCAGAGAATTCCAAAGATTCACCAGTTCACCACCCTTTGCGTGAAGAAATTCCTCCTCAACTCTGATCTGAACCGCCACCCCCCCACCCACGCCAACCTTGAGGCTGTGCCCTCTAGTCCTCCTATCTTTTCTAAGAGGGAAGAGTCTCTCAACCTCTACCCTATCCATCTCCTTCATTATCTTATACGTCTCTATACGATCCCCTCTCAGCCTTCTAAATCCAAAGAGTACAAACCTAGCCTATTTAGTCTCTCCTCATAATCCAACGCCCTCATCTTCAGTATCAGCCTAGTAAACCTTCTCTGCACCCCCTCGAACGCCAATATATCCTTCCTCGAATGCAGAGACCAAAACTGTACACAGTACTCCAGCTGTGGCCTCACCAGTACCCTATACAGCTGCGAAAGTGCGTCCCTACTTTTATATTCTATCCCCCTCGCTATAAAGACCAACATTGCATTTGCCTTCTTAATCACCTGCTGCACCTGCATACTGTGTTTTTACAATTCGTGCGCAAGGACCCCCAGGTCCCTCTGCACCGTCGCATGCTGCAGCTTTTCTCCATTTAAATAGTAATTCTTCCTACCGTTATTCCTACCAAAGTGGATAACCTCACACTTGCTAATATTATACTTTATCTGCCAGGTCCTCGCCCACTCACTCAGCCTATCCAGATCCTCTGCAGGCTTTCCACACCCTGCACGCAATTTGCTTTCTCACTCATCTTCGTATCATCAGCAAATTTAGTCACCCTACACTCAGCCCCTTCCTCCAGATCATCTATGTAAATGATAAATAGTTGAGGCCCCAGCACCGAACCCTGGGACACTCCACTAGTCACCAGCTGCCAATCAGAATAGCACCCATTAATACCTATCCTCTGCTTCCTATTAGACAACCAAGTCCAGAAAAGACTCGCACATAATTGAGCAACATTGTGCATGAATGTCAGTGCCGCTGTGATGTCAGGTATATCATTGGCCATGTAGTTGACAGTGATGAGGATAGCTGTAACCTCCAGAATGATGTCAGTGGTTTGGGGTCAAGTGAATGGAAAAGTGACAAATGGAATTCAATCCAGAGAAGTGTGAGGTAAAGCATTTGGGGAGAACAAAAAAAAGGAATGTTCAATTAATGGAGGGACCTGGGGGTGCAGGTGCACAAGTCTCTAAAGGTGGCAGAGCAGGTGGAGAAGGTTGTGAAGAAAGCATATGGTATGCTAGCCTTTATAGGAAGGGGTATAGAGTACAAGAGCTGGCCTTTAATGGTGCAGGTGTATAAAACATTGGTTAGACCTCATTTGGAATACTGTGTCCAGTTCTGGTTGCCTTACTACCGGAAGGACGTGGAGACTCTGGAGAGAGTGTGGAGGAGGTTTACCAGGATTCTGCCTGGAATGGAAGGTCTGAGTTACGAGGAGAGATTAGGCAAATTGGGGCTGTTTTCCTTAGAAAGACGTAGACTTAGAGGAGATCTAATAGAGGTGTACAAGATTATGAGGGGTATAGATAGAGTAAACAGGGTTAAGCTTTTTCCTAGGATAGACTCAAATAGCAAAGGGGTCATGGGCTTAGGGTGAGGGGGTAGGCAAGGGTTGTTTTCCTTAGAATAGAGGAGAGTGAGAGGTGACCAAATTGAGGTGTACAAACATGTGACATCTGGATAGAGTAAACAGGAAAGATCTATTTCCCTTGCAGAAAAAAAGGCATCAAATTAATATGCTTGGTAGAAAGGTTAGAGAGGACATGAGGAAATGCTTCCTTACCCAGAGGGTAGTGGGTGTTTGGAATTCGGTGCTTGATTTTATGGTGGAAACAGAAATCGTCAACTCGTTTAAAAAGTTCCTGGATCTGCAGCTGAAGTGCATTAATCTCTAAGATCACAGAGCAGGTGCTGGGAGGTGAAATTCGAATGAGCTAGTTATTTCTTTTTTGGCTGGTGAAGATATGATTAGCTGAATGGCATCTTTCAGTACAATAATTTTTCAATGATTGTAGGTGATAAATCCATCAGTTGGCTGATCAAATCAAACAGCATTTTCCTCTACTGTACTCAACCAGCCTGTACTTGCAAATCCCAAAACTAAATTATTGCTGTTAGATATAACTGGATTGGGCAGCACTTGCTGAATAATCTTGTGTGCACTAATATCAATGTTAAAAATTAATTTAAGCTGATCAGTTGAGCTTGTAACATGGCTAATTTACACTTTCTAGAATTGACATACATTCACATGCAGAAACTTGTTCTGTGGAAACAAAAGCAATACCTTCAAGTGTTATTTGAATTACCAATCAATTGGTGAGCCTATAAATCCTATTACTCTCTCCATGACAACGTGCCAGATTCAATTTACTAATCAATCATCACCCTTTTCTCTTGTAGTAGAAATTGTTGTGATTATTTCAAATTTGTCATTCCTGCATTTGTCCTGATGAGTACAAAACAAAAAGCTTCAGCAGTAGATATCTTTTTTCAGCAAAAGGTCGTAATTCCTGGGTCACACTAACAAGAGAGAGAGGGGAGAGCTGGGAGGGGAGATGTGAGTGATGGGAATGAAAGAGAACAAGAAGAAGGGGAGAGAAATGGGAGGGAGATGAGAAGTGAGTTGGAAGGAAGGGATGAAGTGGAGGAGAACTGGGAAGAGGGAGAGATAAAGGAAGAATGAGACAGATGGGGTGAGGATAGGGATTTAGGAATGAGATTGGAGGGAAAGCAAACAGGTAGTGTATACTTTAGGGTAGAATTAAGTGATAGAAAAGGATTTAAAACTGAAACAGAAGTTGTCTGTTAATGTCCTGGTAGTGACTGTGTAGGCTGAAATTTGAAAAACATGGAGTAAAGGCAGAGTGCTTTCACTGGGGGATTTTAACTTACATATAGATTAGGAGAAGTAAACCAGTATAAGTCAAAAAGTTGGTGAATTTCAGTGCATAGGAGTATTTTCTGCAGAATTATGTCCTCAGTGCGAGAATCAGCAAGGGAATATACATATGCTTGTTGTATGGCATGCATATGGCACGACAAGAAAGCATGCCACAGTGGCACAGTGGTTAGCACTGCTGCCTCACAGTGCTAAGACCCAGGTTCGATTCCTGACTTAGGTCACTGCCTATGTAGAGTCTGCATGTTCTCTCCTGCGCCTGCTCAGGTTTTCTCCAGGTACTCTGGTTTCCTCCCATAGTTTGAAAGATGTGCTGGTTAGGTGCATTGACCATGTTAAATAGTGAGAGGTAACGTGGTTTTGTGAAGGGGAGGTCATGTCTCACTAACTTGATCAAGTTTTTCAAGGAAGTGACAAAGATGATTGATGAGGGTAGCGCAGTGAACGGTGTCTACATGGACTTCAGTAAGTCCTTTGACAAGGTCCCTCATGGCAGATTGGTGCAGAAGGTGAAGACACATAGGATCAGAGATGAGCTGGCAAGGTCACAGAAGACAGAGGGTAGCAATGGAAGGGTGCTTTTCTGAATGGAGGGCTATGATAAGTGGCATTCTTTGGGGATCAGTGCTGGGACTTTTGCTGTTTGTAATATGTATAAATCATTTGAAGAAAAATATAACTGGTTTGATTTGTAAGTTTGCGGATGACACAAAGATTGGTGGATTTATGGATAGTAATGAGACCATCAGAGGATTCAGCAGGATAAAGTTAGCCTTATCTAAATCTTGACTTACTTGTACTATTTCATATTTATCCCTTTAAGTACTTTAGAAACATAGAACATTACAACACATTACAGGCCCTTTGGCCTTCAATATTGTGCCAGCTATGTCTAATCCCAAGATTAAGCTATTCCTCCTTATAATTCTGGAGTGCTCCATGTGTCTATGCAATAACTGCTTGACTTTAGGAACTTTCAAGCAGTTATTGCATAGACACATGGAGCACTCTAGAATTATAAGGAGGAATAGCTTAATCTTGGGATTAGACATAGCTGGCACAATATTGAAGGCCAAAGGGCCTGTAATGTGTTGTAATGTTCTATGTTTCTAAAGTACTTAAAGGGATAAATATGAAATAGTACAAGTAAGTCAAGATTTAGATAAGGCTAACTTTAGAGGGAGAACATCAGCTGGGACTTTGGGATTACTAGACAAGCAACATTACCTTACTACCACTGTCTCCCCAGGGGAGCTCGGGCAAGGCTGCATGGTAGGATTTAAATCCTACCATGACAGCTGATGAAATTTAAATTCAATTAATGCATTAATCTAGTCTCTTATCATTGATTATTGTAAAAACTCATTCATTTCATTCATATCCCATTTGCGATTCTCATCTGGCCTACATATTCCTCCAGACTCATACAATGTAATTCATTCTTCAGTGACCATTGAAATGACCTAACATGCCGCTCAGCTCAAGGGCAATAGGGATAGGTAACAAATGCTGGTCTTGCAGCAATGCCCACATTCCTCAAAAATAAATTATAACCTCAGGTTTCTCTGTATTGAATACTGCATTTTATATTCTCCTTATTCTTCCTATCAAATTGTATCACTTTTCAACTATCTGCATTGGGTTTCATCCACTGCTTCTCCATCCATTCCACTAACCTCCCCATAGCCTCTGGAAATTTATCACTATCCTCCTTATTGTTCGATACATTTCAAGTTTTCTATCAACTGCAAATTTTAAATTGTGCCTTGTACACCAAAGTTTATACCATAAATATATATCAGGAAGTCCAGTGGTCTTATATCTAGCACCAGGAACTTTACAGTATACTATTCTCTAGTCGGAAAAACAACTATTCACCACGAGTCTGTCACATTTTCTGCCACTCAGCCAATCTTATACCCTTTCCACCAATATCCTTTTTATTCCATAGGCTTCAACTTTATGAGTACTTTATCAAAAACCTTATGGAAGTCCATATACACCACATCACCCTCATCAACTCACACTGCTAGTTCATAGGAAGCCTGAGTCAAGCTAATTAAGCATTATTTGCCTTTAACAAAACTTTGTTGATGTTCCTTGATTAATCCAACTTTTTCCGAGTGCCTGTTAATTTTGTCCCAGATAATCATTTTTGAAAGCTTTCCCATCAGTGAGGTTGAACTGATGAGTAGCTGATGAGTTATTGTTTGTTGAATAAAGGTGCAACTTTTATACTTCTTCAGTCCTCTGGCAGCTCTGCTATCTGAGGAAGGTTGGAAAATTATGAACAGAATAATAAGGACAATATAAATTTAAAAGAGAAAGTGAATACAAATATGCAAAAAAAGAGCTGAGATTCTAGTGAATGGGAAAGATACAAAAACAGCAAAAAATGAAAACAAATAGTAAACAGGAATATGAAAGGAAGCATGCAACAGACATCAAAATAAATAAATAATTTATTTTCTGTTAACAGACTTTCAAGAAGCTTTTGATAAAGTGCCAACCAATAGGCTTGTTAAAATTATATTAGAAAAGAGGGCGGCAGGGACAAATGATACTCTTGATAACTGTGATATTATCAATGAAAGTAAGGAAATGGCAGAGATTCTGAATAATTACTTGTGTCAACACTTACAGTAGAGGAAGTAGTTGTTAACATACCTGACTTCCCAAGGGACAGAGACTCAGCAAAAGTAATGTAAGAAAGTAATAGCACTAAAATGACAAACCCCCAGATCCAGATGTTTTCATCCCAGTGCTTTAAACAGAATCAGCGAACACTGCTGATGTCATAGCTATAATTTTCCAAAATTTTCTTGATGTAGAAACCATTCATTTAGACTGGAAATGTAACTCAATCATTTAAGAAAGATGACAGAGGGAAATCAGGAAATTATGGACCAGTTAATGCAGCACATATCGTTGATGAATTGCTACAAGTTAAGGATATTGTAACGACATGTGTGGACATTTTCAGCTAATCAGAGAGAGATAACATGGATTTATAAAGGGAAGGTCAAAATTTGGAACATCATGTGCAGTTCTGGTCAATTCACTATAAGAAGGACGTGGAAGCATTGGAGAGAGTGTAGAGGAGATTTACTAGGATGCTGCCTGGTTTGGAGAATAGGTCTTATGAGGAAAGGTTGAGGGAGCTGGGGCTTTTCTCTTTGGAGTGGAGGAGGATGAGAGGTGACTTAATAGAAGTTTATAAGGTGATGAGAGGGATTGATAGAGTGGACGTGCAGAGACTATTTCCTCAGGTGGATGTAGCTGTTACTAGGGGGCATAACTATAAGATTCATGGTGGGAGATATAGGAAGGATAGATTCTTCACTCACAGAGTGGTTGGGGTGTGGAATACACTGCCTGCTGTGATAGTGGAGTCGGACACTTTAGGAACTTTCAAGCGGTTATTGGATAGGCACATGGAGCTCACCGGAATGATAGGGAGGCGATAGCTTGATCTTGGGATTGGACGTAGCTCAGCACAACATCGAGGGCCGAAGGGCCTGTACTGTGCTGCACTGTTCTATGTTTCTATGTTCTAAACCTGCCAAATGTGATTGGATTTTATGAAGGGGTCACTAAAGTAATGGAGAGGCCCATCAGTAGACATTTTTCTGGACTCCAGAAGACATTGGATAAAGTCTTTCATATGAAACTGAGCTAAAGTTTATAAAATTAAAGACAAAGTGTTAACCTGGTGAGGAAATTAACTCATCTGCCAGAGACACAGAGTAAGGATAATGATTGGTTACTCCAATTCATAGAGTGTAACTAGTGGTGTCCCACAATGATGTGTGTTGGGACCTCAGATATTCACCGTATTCATTAACAACTGAGATGATGGATGGAAAACCACATATCCAAGCTTCCCAATGACACAATGATAGGCAGCATTGTAAGCAGTGTCAATCAAAGTGTAACGTTATAGAAGTATTAAAAGATTCAGTGAGTGGACAAAATTGTAACTAATGGATTTCAAATTTGGCAATTCTGAGGTTGTACACTTGGAACTTACAAAGGAAAGAACAGGGTACTCTCTAAATGGTAAAAAGCTAGAAACAATGGCAATCAAGAGAGATTTGAAGTGCAGGTATAACAATCACTAAAATGTCATATGGAGATAGAAAATACAGGGGGATCAGGGTGTGCATGTCCATCAATCTTTGAAGGTGCCAGGACATATTGTGAGCATGGCTAGCAAAACACATGGGATCTTGGATGACATAAATATAGGTAACAGAGGAATTACACTGAACATTTCTGAAGCTTTGATTAGACCAGTTTTGCTAACCACACTTTTGAAAGGATGTGAGGGTCATTAAAAAGAATGAAGATGGAGAATTTTAGTTACAAAGTTAGCTTGAGAGGCTGGAGTAAAGGAGAATGAAATTTGATCAAAGTGCACAAGAAAGGATTAGCAGTAGACAAAGAAAAACCGTTCCCATTAGCTGATAGTACATCACTTAGGGGACACAGATTGAACATTTTGGGCAAGAGATGCAAAGGACTGTGAGGACTAACCGACTGGTAATGATCTGGAACACGCTGTCCATAAAGGCAGTGACAGGATAAATGGTCAATGATTTCAAAAGGAAATTAGATTGGTACTTGAAAGAAATAAACTTATAGAGCTGGGGAATGGGATTCACTGGATTGCTCCATAGAGAGTGGCGTGGAATTGATGGGATGGCCTTTGAATCACAGAAGGTGTAGCATGTAATCAAGAAGACAGATGTAATGCTATCCTTTCTTACAAAAAGAATTGAACATATAAGCAAGGATGTTATGCTTCAATTACATAGGGCATTGCTCAGAGCATGACTGGAATTTTACCGTCTGGCCTCCATGGGAATTGGAGTAGGAGAGGGATTGACAAGGTGGATGTTGAAAGACTGTTTCTTCTTGTGGGTGAGTTGAGAACTAAGAGGCACTGTTTTAACATTAGAGTTCACCCATATAGGACAGAGATGATAACAGAACAATTTTCTCAGAAGGTTGTGCGACTTTGGAACTCTACTTCAGAAGATGTGAAGGTGGGGTCAATTAGTATTCTTATGGTGGAGGGAAATAGATTCTTGTTAGATAAAGGAATCAAAGGTTGTTTCTGATAGAAGGGGAACGTGGAACTGAACACAAACAAATTAGCCATGATTTTATTGAATAGTGGAGCAGGCTCGAGGGGTCAAATGGCCTACTTCTATTTTATACTTTTTTTAATGTAACCATCACCCCTTGACATTAAATGACCTTGCTGAATCTGTCACAATCAACACCTGAGGGTGTTACTATGAACCAGAAAGTGGATTGGATTAGCCATATAAATACCATAACTACTAGGGCAAGTCAGAGGCTAGGAATCGTGCAGATAGTAACTCACTACCTGGCTTGCCAAAGCTTATCCACCATCAACAAGACACAAGTTAGGAGTTTGATGCAATACTCCCCTCTTGCCTGGATGGGTGCAGCTCCAACAACCACTCAAGTGGCCTCACACCATCCAGGACAGTGCAACTGTCAGATGTTCTCCCTCAACAGCACTGTCCTATCATGCTTGCTCCCTGTAATCTGCTGCTACTGCTGTCTACACTCATTCCCATGCTCCTGCTGTGCATGTTCACTGTTTCTTCCCACTCTACACACTCCTGCCATGCGTGTTCACTGTGCTCTCTCACACTGCATGTTTATGTTCTTGGCAAGTGCATTGTCTCATCCCATGCACTCACTTTGCAACAGATGGAGGAAAACTCAACCATTTAGCACAGTGCTGAGAGCACACAGGATGGGTGCAGGGTGCTGAGAGCGCACAGGGTGGGTGCAGGGTGCGGAGTGCACAGGGTGGGTGCAGGGTGCAGACTGCACAGGGTGGGTGCAGGGTGCTGAGAGACTGCAGGGTGGGTGCAGGGTGCAGACTGAACAGGGTGGGTGCAGGGTGCTGAGAGACTGCAGGGTGGGTGCAGGGTGCAGACTGCACAGGGTGGGTGCAGGGTGCTGAGAGACTGCAGGTTGGTTGCAGGGTGCAGACTGCACAGGGTGGGTGCGGGGTGCTGAGAGACTGCACAAGGTGGGTGCAGGGTGCTGAGAGACTGCAGGGTAAGTGCAGTGTGCTAAGAGTGCGCAGGGTGGGTGCAGGGTGAGTTCAGAGTGCTGAGAGCACAGGGTACGTGCAGAGTGCTAAGTGCGCCCTGAATCTATCATAAAGGAAGAAATAGGATACCTGGGAAAGAACGGTTCAATCAAATAAATGCACATGGATTCATGAAGGGAAAGTCATGTTTGACGAATTTACTGGACTTTTATGAAGATGTAACAAGTGCAGTTGACAGAGGGGAATCAATGGATGTGGTGTTTTTAGATTTTCAGAAGGCATTCGATAAGGTGTCTCATAAAAGGTTGCTACACAAGATTAAGGTACATGGAGTTGTGGATAAAGTGTTAGCGTGGATTCGGGATTGGTTATCTAACAGGAAGTACAGAGTTGGAATAAATGGGTTCTTTTCTGGTTGGCAGTTGGTGACTAGTGGAGTGCCGCAGGGATGAATGCTAGGGCCTCAACCGTTCACTATTTACATAAACGATGTGGAGGAGGGGGCTGAGTGTACAGTAACAAAGCTTGTGGATGACATCAAGGTGAGTGAGAAAGCAAATTGTATGGAGGACGCAGAAAGTCTGCAGAGAGATTTGGATAGGCTAAGTGAATGGGCCAGGATTTGGCAAATGGAGAAAAACGTTAGCAAGTGTGAGGTTATCCATTTTGGAAGAAATAATAGTAAAATGGACAATTTTGGGGTGGAAGCTTAGGGCCAAAACAGACAGAGTGGTTATCTCTGGACTCTTGCCTGTGCCACGGGATAGTTTAGAGAGGAACAGAGAGAGGGAATGTTTGAACTCGTGGCTGCGGGGATGGTGCGGGAGGGAGGGGTTCAGGTTCCTGAACAATTGGGACTCTTTCTGGGATAGGTGGGACCTCTACAAGAGAGATGGTCTACACCTGAACCAGAGGGGAAACCAATATCTTGGGGGCAAAATTTGCAAAGGCTATGCAGGGGGCTTTAAACTGATTCAGAGTGGGGGGTGGGATCCTGAGTAGTTTGGATGTTAAGAGGGACGAGAACAGCAGGGGTCATAGATGAGAACTGTAAAGCACAGCAGCGTACGGGTGGAGTAGGGCATGGTTTGAAATGCGTATACTTTAATGCAAGAAGTATTCGCAATAAGGTGGAGGAACTTGCAACTTGGACCAGTACCTGGAACTTTGATGTTGTGGCCATTTCAGAGACATGGATAGAGCAGGGACAGGAATGGTTATTGCATGTTCCGGGGTTCAAATGCTTCAGTCGGAGTAGAGAAGGAGGTGGAAGGGGGGGAGGAGTGGCATTATTAGTCAAAGACTGTATTACAGTGACAGAAAGGAAGTTTGATGAGGACTTGTCTGTTGAGGTAGTATGGGCTGAGATTAGAAATAGGAGAGGAGAGGTCACCCTGTTGGGAGATTTTTATAGACCTCCTAAAAGTTCTAGAGAGGTAGAGGAAAGGATTGCAAAGTCGATCCTGGACAGGAGTGAAAGTAATAGGGTAATTGTTATGGGGGACTTTAACTTTACTAATATTGATTGGAATAGCTATAGCTCTAGCTCGTTAGAGGGGTCAGTTTTCGTACAAAGTGTGCAGGAAGGTTTTTTGACTCAGTATGTAGATAGGCCAACTAGAGGTGAGGCTACATTGGATTTGGTGCTGGGCAATGAGCCAGACCAGGTGTTAGACTTGGAAGTTGGTGAACATTTTGGTGATAGTGACCACAATTCGGTTATGTTCTCCTTAGTGATGGATAGGGATAGGCATGAAGCTAGGGTCAGTAGTTATAGCTGAGGGAATGGTAATTATGAGGCCATAAGGAGGGAATTAGGATGCATAGGTTGGACTAGGAAACTACAGGGACTGCGAACATCTGAAATGTGGAGCTTATTCAAGGAGCAGCTACTGTGAGTCCTTGATAAGTATATCCCTGTCAGGCAAGGAGGAAATGGTCGAGTAAGGGAACCATGGTGTACTAAAAAAGTTAATTCGCTGGTTAAAAGGAAAAAAGAGGCTTATGTCAGGATGAGGCTTGAAGGCTCAGTTAGTGCAATGGATAGCTATAGATTAGCCAGGAGTGAGCGAAAGAGTGAGTTGAGGAGGGCTGAAAGGGGACACGCGAAGACTTTGGCTGATAGGATCAAGGAGAATCCTAAAGCTTTCTTTAGATATGTTAAGAATAGAAGATTGGTTAGGGCAAGATTAGGGCCAGTTATGGACAGCAGTGGGAAGTTGTGCGTGGAGCCTGAAGAGATTGGAGAGGCACTGAACAAATATTTCTCTTCGGTATTCACGCAGGGAGATGTAAATGTAGTTGTGGAGAACACTGGGATACAGGGTTGCAAACTGGAAAGTATTGAAGTAGATAAGGAGGATGTGCTAGATATTCTTGAGGGTACGAAAATAGATAAGTCCCCTGGGCCGGAAGGGATTTACCCTAGGATTCTCTGGGAGGCGAGAGAGGAGATTGCAGAGCCTCTGGCTCTGATCTTCAGGTCGTCGTTGGTTACGGGTATAGAGCCGGAAGACTGGAACAAAGAACAAAGAACAAAGAGCAACACAGCACGGGAAACAGGCCCTTCAGCCCAACGAGCCTGCGCCACTGTCCTAACGTCTTAATGACATATCCATGACTTTAGGCTATGCCTATTGTGGAAGATTCCCATATAGGGACCAATATAGGGACAATTTGTTACCCAATCAGCCTAACAGCACATTTTTGGGATGTGGGAGGAAACCGGAGCACCCGGAGAAAACCCACGCAACCACGGGGAGAACGCGCAAACTTCTGCAGACACAGGCCCAAATCCATGTGTCTTGCACAGCAACAGCGATAGTCTCTGAGCTGTCATGTTGCCCATCAGATGGTCCAGTTTAAGCATACACTAACGACTTGAAGCACTAGGCCACTCCTGAAGCAACATCCAAGAGCAGCCCTCGCACGACCTGCCGAATGAATGCACCTTGAGGATAGCGAATGTGGTCCCATTGTTCAAGAAGGGGAAGAGAGACTTTCCGGGGAACTATAGGCCGGTGAGTCTTACTTCTGTTGTGGGCAAAGTATTGGAGAGAATTATTAGGGATAGGATTTATAGTTATTTAGAGAGAAATGAATTGATTGGGGATAGTCAGCATGGTTTTGTGAAGGTTAGGTCATGCCTTACTAACCTTATTGAGTTTTTTGAAAAAGTGACCAAAGAGGTGGATGGGGGTAAGGCAGTTGATGTGGTATATATGGACTTTAGTAAGGCATTCGATAAGGTGGCACATGGAAGGCTTCTGCAGAAAATGCAGATGTATGGGATAGAGGGTGATTTAGCCAATTAGATTAGGAATTGGCTAGCTGATAGAAGACAGAGGGTGGTGGTTGATGGGAGATATTCATCGTGGAGTTCGGTTACTAGTGGTGTACCTCAGGGATCTGTTTGGGGCCCCTGCTGTTTGTAATTTTTATAAATGATCTGGATGAGGGTATTGAAGGATGGATTAGTAAATTTGCGGATGACACCAAAGTCGGAGAGTGGTAGATAGTGAAGAGGGGTGTTCTAGTTTGCAGAGAGACTTGGACAAGTTGCAGAGCTGGGCCGAGAGGTGGCAACTGGAGTTTAATGTGGAAAAGTGTGAGGTAATTCACTTTGGCAGGAATAACAAATGTGTAGAGTATAGGGCTAATGGTAGGACTCTCAATAGTGTTGATGAACAGAGGGATCTTGGTGTATATGTTAATAGATCCCTGAAATTTGGCAATCAAGTCGATAAGGTTGTTAAGAAGGCATATGGAGTCTTAGCTTTTATTGGTAGGGGATTGAATTTCGGAGCCGCAACGTCATGTTGCAACTGTACAAAACTCTAGTGCGGCCGCACTTGGAGTATTGTGTGCAGTTCTGGTCCCCACATTATAAGAAAGATGTGGAGGCATTGGAGAGGGTACAGAGGAGGTTGACCAGGATGTTGCCTGGTATGGAGGGCAGGTCTTATGAAGAGAGGCTGAGGGATTTGAGGTTGTTTTCGTTAGAAAGAAGGCGCTAAGAGGAGACCTTATTGAAACATATAAGATGATTAGAGGTTTAGATAGGGTGGACAGTGATAGCCTTTTTCCTAGGATGGAGAAAGCTAGCACGGGGGGACACAGCTTTAAATTAAGGGGTGATAGTTATAGGACGGATATCAGAGGTAGGTTCTTTACCCAGAGGGTGGTTAGGGTATGGAATGCCCTGCCTGCGGTAGTTGTAGATGCGCCAAGTTTGGTGGCGTTTAAGAGGTTAGTAGATAAGTTTATGGATGAAAGGGGAATGGTTTAGGTTAGAGGGTCACTGCTTGTTCCTAATTGGTCGGTGCAACATCGAAGGCCGAAGGGCCTGTTCTGCGCTGTAATGTTCTATGTTCTAATTATTTAAACGGTGAAAAATTACAACATGCTACTGTGCAGAGGCACCTGGGGGTCCTTTGCATGAATCGGAAAAACCCAGTCTCTAGGTATAGCAGGTGATCAAGAAGGCGAATTTTGGTCTTTATCGCAAGAGGGATGGAATATAAAAGCAGGGAGGTCTTGCTGCAACTATACAGGGTGCTGGTGATGCCGCAACTCGAGTACTGTGTGTAATTTTGGTCCTCTGATTTGTGAAAAGATATATTAGCTTTGGAAGGAGTGCGGAGAAGGTTCACCAGGTTGATTAGGAGATAAAGGGTTAGTTTATGAGGAGAAACTGAGTAGACTGGGCTGGTACTTGTTGGAGTTTAGAAGACTGAAGTAAGATCTTATAGAGAGATGTAAGATAATGAATGGGCTAGACAGGGGAGAAGCAGAGAGATTATTTCCACTTAGAAAGGAAACAAGAACCAGAGGACACAGCCTCAAAATACAGGGGAGTCAATTTAGAACAGAGTTGAGGAGGAACTTTTTCTCCCAGAGGGTACTAAATGTTTGGAAATCTCTACCCATTTAAGTCACAGATAGATACATTTTTGACCAATAAGGGAATTAAGGGTTATGGGGAGCAGGCAGCTAAGTGGAACTGAACCACTATCAGATCAGCCATGATCTTATTGAATAGCAGGGCAGGCTCGAAAGGCTACAGATGGCCTACTCCTGCTCCTATTTCTTAGGTTCTTATTTATAGGATGGGTGCAGGGTGCTGAGAGACCGCAGGATTGGTGCAGGATGCTAAGAGAGTGCAGTGTGGGTGCGGGATGGATGCAGAGAGCTGGAAGTGCAAGGAGGGTGCAGGATGCTGAGTGTGTAAGGTGGGTGCAGGGCACTGAGAGAGCACAGGATGTTTGCAGGGTGCTAAGGGCGCAGGGTGGGTGCAGGGTGCTGAGAGTTCACGGGGTGGGTGCGGGTGCTGAGAGAATGCGTGATGGGTAGAGGGTGCAGAGAGAGTGCAGGATGCAGAGAGAGTGCAGGGTGGATGCAGGTTGCTGAGAGAGTGCACAGGGTGGGCGGAGGGTGCTGAGAGAGTGCACAGGGTGGGGGCAGGGTGCTGAGACAGTGCACAGGGTGGGTGCAGTTTGCAGAGAGAGTGCACAGGGTAGGTGCAGGGTGCAGAGAGAGTGTAGAGTGGGTGCAGGGTGCAGAGAGAGTGCACAGGGTGGGTGCAGGGTGCAGAGAGAGTGCACAGGGTGGGTGCAGGGTGCAGAGAGAGTGTAGAGTGGGTGCAGGGTGCAGAGAGAGTGCACAGGGTGGGTGCAGATTGCAGAGAGAGAGCGCGAGGGGCGCGGAGCACAATGGACGCGCGCAGAGCGGGAACGCGCGTGTTGCAGTGAGCGCGCGCTCAGAGCGGGAACGCGCGTGTTGCAGTGAGCGCGCGCGGGGCGGGGGCGTGCAGAGTGCGATGGGGAGGATGATGGCTGCTGGCGCGTTTCTCTCTCTGCTCCTGCTGGCCGTGCCCGGCCGGGCCGCCTATGTAGAGGTAAGGAGCGGACACCGAGTGCCGGGCCGCCTCAGGCCCGTTCATCAGCGGCTGATTCTCCTCACAAATACCGGCGGCTGCCCGCCTGAGCCCTGCGGAGGGGGGGGGGGGGGGGGTGAGAGAGAGAGAAACCGGGGGGGGGTCGGTCCTGGGGAGTGCGGTAACGGGCCCGAGATCCCGGGGAGGGAGAGGGGTGGGTGGCAGTGGTGCGGTAAACGGGCAGGGGGATGGAGAGACTCGAGTGTCCGGGCCTGGGCTCTATCCTCCCCTCCCCAAACCCGGGCTGGGTAGCGGGCGAATGGAGCTGAAATGTGGCTGTATGGGCTCAGGATCCGGTGGAGAGGCGGGGGGGGGGGGTGGTTTGTGTTTTTGTGACGGGTTTGGGGAGGGGGTGGGGGGTTCGTTGTTGACTGGGTTGGGGGAGGGGGTGGGGGGGGTCGTTGTTGACTGGGTTGGGGAGGGGGGGGGGGGTCGTTGTTGACTGGGTTTGGGGTTGAGGGGGTGGGGGGGTCTGTTGTTGACCGGGTTTGGGGAGGGGGTGGGGGGGGGGTTGAGACCTGGTTTGGGAGGGGTGGGAGCGGGGGTTGTTGACCGGTTTTGAGGAGGGGGGTTGTCGGGTTTGGGGAGGGGGTGGGGGGGGTTGTCGACCGGGTTTGGGGAGGGGGTGGGGGGGTTGTCGACTGGGTTTGGGGAGGGGGGTGGGGGGGTTGTTGACCGGGTTTGGAGGGTTTGGGGGGAGTTGTTGACCGGGTTTGGGGAGGGGGGGTTGTTCGGTTTTGGGGAGGGGTGGGGGGGGTGTCGACCGGGTTTGGGGAGGGGTTGGGGGAGTTGTTGACCGGTTGTGGGGTATTTTGGAAGGTTTGGGGAGGGGTGGGGGGAGTTGATGACCGGGTTTGGGGAGGGGGTAGGGGGGGTGTTGAACGGGGCTTGGGGAGGGGGTGGGAGGGGGGTTGTTCGGTTTGAGGAGGGGGGGGGGGGTTGTTGACCGGGTTTGAGGGTGTTGTCAGTGATCCGGGGTGGGATGGCTGGGGATATTTTTGGTGAATATTACTGTGTCGGTGCCCCCTCGGGCTGCTCTGCTCTGAGGGCTTTGCTTCGTGTGTTGTGGAAATGGTCGCGCTGCTTTCCCGTTCCTCGCAGCATGTCGGCCTATAGCATCTGCTTCTCTTTCCAAGGAGCTGACTGACTTTTGTTCCTGTGATCTGCAGAGCAGCTCCTTGAATAAAGGTGTCTTTGAGAAGTCCAATGATCACCTTGCATTGTGCACTCTTCAGACACCAACACCATTAATACAAACTGTAAGCCCATATCTGCAAATCTTTTTGTTTGTGCAAAGGCACAGATTAAAATGAATGACTTGCAAGTATATAGTCTGCATCATGTACAAACACCCAGGTGTGCCAGCTGGCAGTGGTGCAGCGGTGCGGCTATTGCTTTGTGCTTGTCACACTGACTGCTGTTTCAGTGCTTTCTGCTTCTCTCACCTTCACAGTGTTGCGTACATATGCTAATCCTGAGTTGCAGTCCCAGAACACCAATATCACAGAATGACTTCAGCGCAGAAGGAGGCCATTTGACCCTCTATGTTTATGCTGGCCCTCTGAATGAATAATTCGCTTTGTGCCACTCCGCTGTCTTTCTCCAGTAGTTTTGCAACATTTTTTTTCAGGTTATCCTTTTGTAAACCTTGATCGACTCTTCCTCTGCCACATTCAGGCAGCATATTCAAACCTATGCCTTTTGGTTTTTGGTCTTTCCATCATTGGGAACAATTTATCCCTATGGAACTGTCCAGAGCTTTCATGATTTTGAAGATTTGATCAAATCTTCTCTTCAAGAGGAGCAGTCACAACTTCTCCAGTCTTTCTGTGTTCTTCATCCCTGTAACCATTCTTGTGAATGTCTTCTCCACCTTCTGTAATGACTTCACAGTCTTTCCTAAAATATGATATTGAGAACTGGATGTAATACTGTAATACAGTTTGTGGAGCTGCTTTACTTTTGCAAGAATCCTTCTATTGATAAAGCCTAGAATACTGTATGCTTTATTAACCGATTACAGTCTGTCCTGCCACTTCAATGATTTATGCACAGTAATACCCAGGTACCTCTTGTGCTTCTTTTACAATTATACCCTTCATATTGTTTCTCTGAGTTCTTCCTAGCAAAATTGAATCCCCTTCACACTTCTCTGTTAAATTTCATCCATCATTTCCACCATCCTGTCCTCTTAATATTTCATTGTATTTGTAAGTCTTTATCATCTGCAAATTTTGAATTTGTGCTCTTTACACCAAGATCCATGTCATTAATATATATCAGTAAGAGCAAGGGTCCTAATCCTGATCTCTGGGGAGCTTTACTATAAACCTTCCTCCAGTCTGGAAAAATTACTGTTAGTTACTCTGTTTCCTGTCAATTATGATGTGGAGATGCCAGCGTTGGACTGGGGTAAACACAGTAAGAAGTCTCACAACGCCAGGTTAAAGTCCAATGTTTATTTAAGAGTAAATGCCACTAGCTTTAAGAACACTTCCTTCGTCACGTGAGTGGAGAGTTTATCCTGACAGTTATCTAGTTTTGTATCCATGTCACTTCTGTATCTTTTATTCAAAGTGCTACAACTTTGCTCACAAGTCTGTTGTGTGGCACTTCATCAGATATCTTTGCACTATTGCTTAGTTTGTTCATGGGCACAAATCCATTGAACTTAAGCAAGAAGTCAGCTTGTGATAGTGAATGCCAGCCGCTTCTGAAATATTTGAAGTGTGAATAAAAAGGCTTGTGTCACAGTGTCTCTGTTCATGTTGTGCTGGGCGAGCAGAAAGTTTTTGAAAAAAGACCCCCCTTTTTTCATAAAAATGCAGTTCAGTGGCTTTTAGCTTTCAGCTTTAAATTGGCAAACTGTGCAAGTTAAAGAGCAGCAGGGGTGATGATGGATCAGAGGCAAGCAACATAATTTCCCTTTGTTAATCCTGACTTTTTGAACAGATATGTTGGTTCATTACTGCTTGTTGAAACTGTTGCCAATCTTTGGGTGTGGTTATTAAGTCTTTTATCTAGAGTCAGGCTTGTATCCCACTTCAAACGGCCAGAAGCCTTGAAACTGGTTGCTTCAGCCTTCAGACTGAGAATCAGGGTGAGGAGGTGGCATTATATTTGACGTTGTTCTAAATGTCCAATTAAAGAACAAAGAAAATTACAGCAAAGGAACAGGCCCTTCAGCCCTCCAAACCTGCACCAACCATTTTGCCCAACTGAATTGAAACGCTATACCCTTCCGGAGACCATATTCCCCTTTTCCCATCCTATTCATGTACTTGTCAAGGCACCTGTTATAAGTCACTATCATATTTGCTTCCACTACCTCACCCACCAGCAAGTTCCAGGCACCAACCACCTCTGTGTAAAAGATTTGCCTCGTATATCTCCTGTAAACTGGATGAGTATATAGAAAAGATATACTCAAGATATATTTCTGAATGAGTATATGGAAAAGAATAGGATAGGGGGTTATAGATAGGTCTGTGGATTGGTAGGTGTGATCGGCGCAACTCGGGGGCCGAAGGGCCTGTTTGTGCTGTATTGTTCTATGTTAAACAGTACCCCTCACACTTTAGACCTGTGCCCCCGATGCCTTTATTTAGCTTTGACTTTTAGATTAAAACAGCTCCAACTTAAAGGGTCAGAAATAAAAGCAGAAAATGTTTGACATGTTCAATAGATCACAGTATTTGTGGAGAGAGAAATAGAATTAATGTTTCAGATTAATGACCCTTCATCAGAACTGTTCTGACAAAAAGTCATTGACTCTGAAGCATTAATTCTGTCTTCTCTCCACAAATGTTGCCTGATCTGGCGATTAGTTCCAGCATTTTCTGTTTTAGTTCAGTTTTCCAGCATATTTTGTTTTTCGACCTAAGGATCAGAACTTGGATGTTTAATGGTAATTGGGGAGTTTTCACCTTGTACAAAAATTGTGCTTTTCACTGACTGCCTTTCAACATTGGCTATGTGAGACGGCTATGGAATTCACTTCTTAAGGATAGTGGTTATGACAGAATTGTCAACATTCAGATAAAGCAAAAGGGGCCAAAAGGTATCAGAACAGGGGAGTTGGGGGTAAACATGACTTGGGTCATGTCTATATGGGGGATAAATGCTGATATAGACCAGTTGGCTGCATTCTTGTTTCATGTTGCAGCTTGTATTTATTTTTCTGTAAACTGTTCCTATTAGATAACACGCATGAATTGCGCAGAACAGAGGGCAAGCTTTAATTCATCCAAGACTAAAATAGTCAAATCAGAGAAGTTGTGTCTGTCTTGCAGGTGTTAAATTCTGATACGTGACCCTAATACCAATTCTGTCACATACAGCATTAGTCGAGGCAGTTTTATCTGGCTGTTAAAAAGCAGAGGGAAGATTTACGATGTACTATTATGCCAGTTGTACCCATTGCACATTCCAGAAGCATTAAAGGCTTGGATTCAGTCATATATTAAACTGCTGTGCTGCTCTTTAATAATATAGGCTATTATGTGATACAGTTCACGATCAGCAACAAACTGCACAGTAAGGTCTTTCAATCTTTGCCAGGTTTCCCAACCTAGTTCATATTGTATGAGTTGCAAAACTATTCATAATAGTTTTGGAGATTGCTGCTATCTTTTACTACTAACTGATGTTGGGAAATTCTTACTGAAGATCTCCTTAATAGAATATTCAAGTTAGTTTTGTTGCTGGCAATTTTTAGTTTTTAATTTTCTACCTAATGGTGAAGTTAATTAATATTTAGACTTCAGATAGTGATAGATGTCGTCATGGTATGTGCTATTAGTGAAATTTCAAATAAGCATTCACTTCTGAGTAGAACCTTTGAAAGTACAGGAATTTTGAACTTCTCCAATTGTTGAACCAGTAAATGCGTTGCTGACTGCAGAAGAAACATATAACCTATCAAGGTTTTACAAAGAAAGTTGGCAACCTGTGTTGTAGAGCACAAAGATCAGCCAGCGTTCCTACCACTTGTTCAATGGCCCTTTTACAGAGAGTGTGCATTTTTGGGTGAGATAGAAAAAGATAGGATTCGATGTGATGTCCACCATGCCTGAATTTCTACCAGCAGTCACCGCTGTGGCTCATAGTGGAGGGATGGGAAGATGGAGGGAAGTGGAGGGATGGGTGAGTAAGTTCGCTGATGACACGAAGGTCGGTGGTGTTGTGGATGGTCTGGAGGGATGTCAGAAGTTGCAGCATGACATCGACAGGATGCAAGACTGGGCGGAGAAGTGGCAGATGGACTTCAACGCGGATAAATGTGTTGTGGTCCATTTTGGCAGATCCAACGGGATGAATGAGTACACGATCAAAGGTAGGAGTCTTAGCTGTGTGGAAGAGCAGAGGGATCTTGGGGTCCGGGTCCATAAGACTCTCAAGTCGGCCTCCCAGGTGGAGGATGTGGTTAAGAAAGCTTACGGTGTACTGGCCTTCATTCATCGAGGGATTGAGTTCAGGAGGTAATGCTGCAGCTTTATAGGACCTTTGTCAGACCACACTTGGAGTACTGTGCGCAGTTCTGGTCGCCTCACTATAGGAAGGACGTGGAAGCTATTGAAAGGGTGCAGAGGAGATTTACAAGGATGTTGCCTGGATTGGGAGGCATGCCTTATGAAGACAGTTGAGGGAGCTGGGACTGTTCTCCCTGGAGAGACGAAGGTTGAGAGGCGACCTGATAGAGGTTTACAAGATGTTGAGAGGATTAGATAGGGTGGACTCGCAGAGACTATTTCCCAGGGCTGAAATGGTCGCGACGAGAGGGCACAGATTTAAGGTGCAGGGAAGCAAGTACAGAGGGGATGCTAGGGGAAAGTTTTTCACTCAGAGGGTGGTGAGTGAATGGAATCGGCTGCCGTCGGTGGTGGTCGAGGCGAACTCGCTGGGGTCTTTTAAAAGACTTCTGGATGAGTATATGGGATCCAATGGGATTGGGTGTTATAGATAGGTCTATGGCTGGGTAGGTTTTGATGTGTTCGGCACAACTTGTGGGCTGAAGGGCCTGTTTGTGCTGTAGCGTTCTATGTTCTATAAAGATGAGTGAACTTTTGGGAGAAGTCTACCATAGTATAATGAAAGCAAGAAGTAGTAAACTGGCTCATATCCAGATTTCTTGTGAATAAACATTTGTTGGTGAACATTTTGGTGATAGTGACCACAATTTGGTTGCGTTCACCTTAGTGATGGATAGGGATAGGCATGAAGCTGGGGGCAGTAGTTATAGCTGGGGGAATGGTAATTATGAGGCCATAAGGAGGGAATTAGGGTGCATAGGTTGGACTAGGAAACTACAGGGACTGGGCACATCTGAAATCTGGAGCTTTTTCAAGGAGCAGCTACTGCGAGTCCTTGATAAGTATGTCCCTGTCAGGCAAGGAGGAAATGGTCGAGTAAGTGGTGTACTAAAAAAGTTAATTTGCTGGTTAAAAGGAAAAAAGAGGCTTATGTCAGGATGAGGCTTGAAGGCTCAGTTAGTGCAATGGATAGCTATAGATTAGCCAGGAGTGAGCTAAAGAGTGAGTTGAGGAGAGCTAAAAGGGGACACGAGAAGACTTTGGCTGATAGGATCAAGGAGAATCCTAAAGCTTTCTTTAGATATGTTAAGAATAGAAGATTGGTTAGGGCCAGTTATGGACAGCAGTGGGAAGTTGTGCGTGGAGCCTGAAGAGATTGGAGAGGCACTGAACAAATATTTCTCTTTGGTATTCACGCAGGGAGATGTAAATGTAGTTGTGGAGAACACTGGGATACAGGGTTGCAAACTGGAAAGTATTGAAGTAGATAAGGAGGATGTGCTAGATATTCTTGAGGGTTTGAAGTTAGATAAGTCCCCTGGGCCGGATGGGATTTACCCTAGGATTCCCTGGGAGGCGAGAGAGGAGATTGCAGAGCCTCTGGCTCTGATCTTCAGGTTGTTGTTGGTTACGGGTATCGATCCGGAAGACTGGAGGATGGCGAATGTGGTCCCATTGTTCAAGAAGGGGAAGAGAGACTTTCCGGGAAATTATAGACCGGTGAGTCTTACTTCTGTTGTGGGCAAAATATTGGAGAGAATTATTAGGGATAGGATTTATAGTTATTTAGAGAGAAATGAATTGATTGGGGATAGTCAGCATGGTTTTGTGAAGGGTAGGTCATGCATTACTAATCTTATTGAGTTTTTTGAAAAAGTGACCAAAGAGGTGGATAGGGGTAAGGCAGTTGATGTGGTATATATGGACTTTAGTAAGGCGTTCGATAAGGTGGCCCATGGAAGGCTTCTGCAGAAAATGCAGATGTATGGGATAGAGGGTGATTTAGCTAATTGGATTAGGAATTGGCTAGCAGATAGAAGACAGAGGGTGGTGGTTGATGGGAGATATTCATCGTGGAGTTCGGTGACAAGTGGTGTACCTCAGGGGTCTGTTTTGGGGCCCCTGCTGTTTGTAATTTTTATAAATGATCTGGATGAGGGTATTGAAGGATGGATTAGTAAATTTGCGGATGACACAAGTCGGTGGAGTGGTAGATAGTGAAGAGGGGTGTTATAGTTTGCAGAGAGACTTGGACAAGTTGCAGAGCTGGGCCGAGAGGTGGCAAATGGAGTTTAATGTGGAAAAGTGTGAGGTAATTCACTTTGGCAGGAATAACAAATGTGTAGAGTATAGGGCTAATGGTAGGACTCTTAATAGTGTTGATGAACAGAGGGATCTTGGTGTATGTGTGCATAGATCCCTGAAAGTTGGCAATCAAGTCGATAAGGTTGTTAAGAAGGCATATGGAGTCTTAGCTTTTATTGGTAGGGGGATTGAATTTCGGAGCCGCAACGTCATGTTGCAACTGTACAAAACTCTAGTGCGGCCGCACTTGGAGTATTGTGTACAGTTCTGGTCCCCGCATTATAAGAAAGATGTGGAGGCATTGGAGAGGGTACAGAGGAGGTTTACCAGGATGTTGCCTGGTATGGAGGGCAGGTCTTATGAAGAGAGGCTGAGGGATTTGAGGTTGTTTTCGTTAGAAAGAAGGCGGCTAAGAGGAGACCTTATTGAAACATATAAGATGATTAGAGGTTTAGATAGGGTGGACAGTGATAGCCTTTTTCCTAGGATGGAGAAAGCTAGCACGAGGGGACATAGCTTTAAATTAAGGGGTGGTGGTTTTAGGACAGATGTCAGAGGTAGGTTCTTTACCCAGAGGGTGGTAAGGGTATGGAATTCCTTGCCTGCGTCAGTTGAACATGCACCAAGTTTGGTGGCGTTTAAGAGGTTAGTAGATAAATTTATGGATGAAAAGGGACTGGTTTAGGTTAGAGGGTCACTGCTTGTTCCTATTGGTCGGCGCAACATCGAAGGCCGAAGGGCCTGTTCTGCGCTGTAATGTTCCATGTTCTAAACATTGCGCTGTGCGTATAATGGATGCTATATACCACACTCTTGTACCCTGGGTGCACCATGCCATGCACCTATATAATAACTATGATGCACCAGTCAGTAACAGTGATCTCCCAGCATATGCAAAACTGCAACAGAAAATGCTAAAAAATCTCAGCAGTTTGACGGCATCTCTGGAGAGCGAATAGAGCTAATGTTTCAAGTCTGGATAATCTTTCATCATATCTTGGTCTCTAATTACTGAGGAGGCCAAGATACAGGATTAAATTCAATAGCTTTAAAGTAGGGATGGGTAATGAATGGGAGAAATTTCTTCAGAGCACCTGGGTGGCATGTTAGCACAGTGATTAGGACTGCTGCTTCACAGCTCCAAGGACCTGGGTTCAATTCCTGGCTCAGGCAGTTGTATGGAATTTGCACGTTCTCCTCGTGTTCGCGTGCGTTTCCTCTGGGTGCTTTGCTTTCCTCCCACAGTCCAAAGATGTGCAGGTTAGGTTGATAGACCATGCTAAAATTGCCCCTTAGTGTCCAGAAATGCATATGTTGGAGGGATTAATGGTTAAAACATGTAGGGATATGGTGGTAGAGAGGGCTTGGGTGGGTCGTGGTTGGTGCAGACTTGATGGGCCGAGTCATAGGGTTCTATGATAGTTGAGGCTGTGGAGTTTAATTTTATTATTGGTGATCATCATTCAAGATTAGATTGAATAGGATAGTGGAAAGGAGGTTGAAAGGTGAGGGGCACAAGCTTAGTAAATGTGTTGGAACTATTTGCTCAGGTGGCAGGTAAATGCCAAAACTCGTTGGACTTAATGGCCTGTTCTAACTTGCACATACTTCTGTTGCATGGAACAGCAGACATGTTGGCACTAGTGTGAGCTGGCTAATCATGCTTGAAAATTTATTACCTTTTAAAGAGTCTGGTGCCAGTTCTGAGCAATGCTAAAAGTGTGCATGGAGTGCAACTCTGATCAGACTGAAAACTCAACGACAGCTGAATTGAACAAAGCCACGTTTAAAATTAACTCAGGACTTAGCATGCATTGATCAGACTACACTAAGAATACAGCTTTCAGCTTGTTCATCATGTCATATAAATGCGTGACTGGTATCGCAGGCAGTGTGCAGAAAACGGCAGGACTGATTGGGATAGGAAGAGGCGTGTCAGTGCCAAGATCCTCCTGAGCATTGAATTGACAAACAGGTATTCGGTACTGAATTGCTGTAGCAATGATAATCCAGAGAGGAGTGTAACCATACACATCACTACAGAGCAAGTAGTTCAGAAAGAGAGCAGTGAAGCTTTGTAGTTGGGATGAGAGTGCAGACTTTGGAACTGCAACCCAGCCTCTCAGATTCCAGGATAAATAGGGAAGGGTGCAAAATATTTTGAGAGCTGAAGTCCGAAATGTTGTGGTGACCGCATAATCAGAGTAGTGTTGATGTTTACCCTCCACATGAACAAATAGAACAGTACAGCACAGAACAGGCCCTCGATGTTGTGCTGAGCTACGTCCAAACCCAGGATCAAGCCATCCCACTCACTACCATTCTGATGTGTTTCATGTACCTATCCAGTAAGTGCTTGAAAGTTCTTAGTGTCTGACTCCACTATCACAGTAGGCGGTGCTTTCCACACCCCAACTACCCTCTGAGTAAAGAATCTACCTCCGACATTCTTCCTATATCTTCCACCATGAATCTAATAGTTATGCCTGCTAGTAACAGCTACATTCACTTGCAGAAAAAGTCTCTGCATGCCCACTCTATCCATCCCCCTCATCATCTTATAAACCTCTCATCCTCCTCTGCTCTAAAGAAGAAAGCCTCAGCTCCCTCAACCTTTCCTCATAAGATTTACCCTCCAAACGAGACGGCATCCCAGTAAATCTCCTCTGCACTCTCTCTAATGCTTCCACATTCTTCTTATAGTGAGGTGACCAAAACTGCATACAATATTCCAAATAATTTAAACACATTACCTAGCTTCTCCTGATTAACCCCCTTTCAACCACTATTCAACCTAATCCAGAATTGTGACTTTGCTTCTGTTGGAATCTTTAACCCAAAAAATGAACTTCACGGCTCTGAAGAAATGTATCCCACCCAGTAAAACAGAAGGCACAGAATGAAATAAATTTAGGCTTCTTGCATAGGCAATTTTAGATATTAGGACATGTTTACAAAGTTTATTTGTTGATGTCACAGCAGGCTTACATCAACATCGCAATGAAGTTACTCAGAAAATCCCCAGGTTGCCACAGTCCACTGTCTGTTTGGGTACACTGAGGGAGAATTTAACATGGCCAGTGCACCTAACCAGCATGTCTTTCGGACTGTGGGAGGAAATCGGAGTACCTGGAGGAAACCCACACAAACACCAGGAGAATGTGCAGACTCCTCACGGATAGTGACCCAAGCCAGGAATCAAATCTGGGTCCCTGGCGCTGTGAGGCAGCAGTGCTTACCACTGTGCCACCATGCCGAAGTTTTGAGATAAATGACAAATATTGCATTTTGATAGATGAAATCAGGGCAGGGCCTACTCAGTTAATGATGGTGCACTGGGGGGAGTTATAGAACAAAGAGATTTAGGGATACAGGTTCATAGTTCCTTGAAAAAGGAGTCACAGGTATACAGGGTAGTGAAGAAGGCATGCAGCATGCTTGGTTTCATTGGTCAGAAGTTTGAGCGCTGGAGTTGGGTATCTTGTTGACATTGGTCAGGTCACACTTGGAATATTGTGTACAGTTCTGGTCACCTGATTATAGTAAGGATATAATTAAACTAGAAAGAGTGTAGAAAAGATGTATTAGGATGCTACTGGGACTTGATGGTTTGAGTTATAAGGAGAGGCTGGATAGAATGGGACTTTTTTTCCTTGAAGCATAGGAGGATTAGGGATGGTATTATAAAAGTCTATAAAATAATGAAGGGCATAGACAATCAATATTCAATATCTTTACCCAAAGGCACGGGAGTCTAAAACTACAGGGCATAGGTTTAATGCGAGAGGGGAGATATGCAAAAGGGTCTAGAAGGGCTATTTTTTCCACATAGAGGGTGGTGAGTGTCTGAAACGAGTTGTTAGAGGCAGATACAAGTTTGTCTTTTAAAAAGCATTTAGGTAGTTACATGAGTAAGACTAGTATGTATGCAATATGGGCCAAATGCGAGCAATTGCAACTCGCTTAATGGTAAAAAAACTGGGGAGCATGGACAGGCTAGGCCAAAGGGTCTGTTTCCATGCTGTAAACCTTGATAATGCAGAAATATAATCCTTTCCAAAAACAGTGTTGCAATTTCTCTTTAGAATGTCTAGTTTTTAGTCCAGCATCAGTCCAAATAATTCTAACACATACCAACTTGAGTACTGTACTTTAGAAAAGTACTGAGTGTGTTAGGAGAGAGAAAAGATTGATGAGAGCCCCAGCCCAGGGCTGAGAAACTTCAGTTATGTCAATCGACTGGAAAAATTATAGAATAGAATAGAAATTGGGGCTGTTTTCTTTGGAAAATGTTGAGAATATATTTGAGGGATGTACTCGACATCACAAGATGTCAAGACAAGTAAATAGGGGAAAACTTCCCCTGGGGGCAGGATTGAGAACAAGAGATCACGTTTTTAAGGTAATTGGCAAAAGAAGCAATGGATATATTAGAAGATTTTCATGTAGCAAGTGAGTATAAGTTGGAATATGCTGTTAGTGAGTGTGGTCCAGGCAAGTTCAATTGAATCATATAGGATATAATTGATGTGAAAAGGAACCAAGGTCTGCAGGAACGAGGAAAAGAGGTGGCAATAGGTAAATTGTTCCGAGAGAGACCTAGCAAATGATCGCGAGATGGCCTCCTTCGGTGCTGTAACAATTCTATTATTCTGCGCATTAACTTCCTCAATAATTACACTGTTTTGGTCAATTCGGGAGAATTGAACTCCGCTTTGTTCAAATCTGTTATTTATTATTCTCCTCTCTAATAATATATTAATGTAAACCCCACCAGCAAAGTCCTTTTTAAATGATCAAACCCCTTCCATACTACCTCATTTTGTAAACTACAGATCATTCTCATTACCTTGCCATTCTTATTCTGACAAGTATGTGGCACCAACAGTTTATCTTAAGTTCACCACTCCAGAGACTCTGCTCTTTAATACAGTGACTTCGGGTCACCGTCTCTGTGGAGTTTGCACATTTTCCCCACGTCTTCATGGGTTTCTTCCAGGTGCTCCAGTTTCCGCCCACAGTCCAAAGATGTGCGGGTTAGGTTGATTGGTCATGCTAACTTGATCCTAGTGTCAGGTGGATTAGCAGGATAAGTGTGTATGTTGTGGGAATAGGGCTTGGGTGGGATTGTGGTTGCTGCAGACTCAGTGGGCCAAAGGGCCTTTTTTCTGCATTATAGGGATTGTCTGATTCTAAGCTTCAGCTGCCACTCATTAGCCCAGTGACCCAATTGATCAAGATCCCATTGCAATCCGAGATAGTCGTCTTCACTGTTCACTGTGCCACCTGCAAACTTAGTAACCATGTCTCCTGAAGTCTCATCCACATCATTGATATAAATGACAAATATCTGGCCCAACACCAATCCTTGGTCACAGACTTCCAGTTTGAAGAACAATCCTCTACAATCACACTGTCTTCTGTCATCAAGCCAATTTTGTATCCACTTAGATACCTCACCCTGGATCCTGTGAGATTTAATTTTATGCAGCAACCTACCATGCGGTACCATGTCAGAGGCCTTGCTAAACTCCATGTGACAACATCGACTGCATTGCTGTCATCTACCTTTTTAGTTAACTCTTCAAAAAAAAACTCATCAAATTTGTGAGACATGATTTTCCAATCACAAAACCATGCTGTCCCCAATCAGTCCTTGCCTTTCTAAGTGCCTGTAGATCCTGTCCCTCAAAATACCTTCCAATGACTTACCCACTATAGATAATAGACTCACCGACCTGTAGTTCCCTGGTTTTTCCCTGCAGCCTTTCTTAAACAAAGACACAACATTTGCCACCTCCAATCTTCAGGCACCTCACCTGTGACTGTTCATGATTCAAATATCCCGGTAGGGGAACTGCAATTTCCTGTCTAGCTTCCCTCTTCATCAGGTCAGATTTATCGACTTTGATGCACTTTAAGATTATCAGCACCACTACCTCTGTAATATGTACGAAGCTCGAGACTTCACAATTTATTCCTCCAAGTGTCCTAATATCCATCAGAGCATAAGGATGCTGTAGGATTAACAGAGAAGAATTAAGGAATAGAAATAAAATAATAAATTCTTGAATACCCACTGCCAAATAATGGAGATGAGAGAAAGGATGACATTTTCCAACATTCAGAGGAGTATGAAAGAAGAACAGAGCAGTAAGAATGAGATGGTTTTAATTACCCTGAGGTAGATTTGAATCAGTATATGTCATCAGAATGCTTCCAAGACTGCTTTCTAAAACACATTGTTTCTGCTCCTACAGTGGCATTGCTTGATTGATTTCTGGGAAATGAAGTGGAATAAATAGCTAATATTACTTGGAGAATAATTGAGTAACTGCAACAACAATGTGGTTGAGTTCACTCTAAGAATAGAAAAAGGTAATGAGTCCAAGATAGAGTTATTGGTCAAACTAAAGGCCTAGGTCAGTGCTTATTAGAGGAAATATCTTGATCTCTGAAGAAATGCAAATATCATTGCACTTCACTGTTATAACAATTTGCAATGTTTTGCAATGTATCTTTCAGAATTTATGATGCAGTATATTTCTTAAAAAAAATTAGACAAAATATGGACCAAATTAACTAGACAGTAAGTCTGACAAACAGTTGAATAAGAATCATGTCATCATAGAATTATACAGTGCAGAAGAGGTCCTTCAGCCCATCGAGTCTTCACCGACACATTACGAATGCCTAAACTCCTACCTAATTTCATCTGCCAGCACTTGGCCCATAGGCCTGAATGTTATGATTGCCAAGTGCTCATCCAGATATTTTTTGAAGAATGTGAGGCAACCTACCTCCAGAACCCCCTCAGGCAGCATATTCCAGACTGTCGCCATCTCTGGGTGAAAAAACTTTTTCTCACATCCCTCCCAAAGGTCCTGCCCCTCACCTTGAATCTTTATCCTGAAGGGATCAGGATATGCAGATCAGCTGCTCCTTATCCACTCTGTCAATGCCTCTCATAATCTTGATTCACCTCAGTCAGGTCGCTCCTCAGTCTTCTCTGCTCCAACAAAAACAACACAAGCCTACACAACCTCTCTTTAAAATTAAATGTTTCATTCCTGGCAGCATCCTGCTGATCTCCTCTGCACCCCATCCACTGCAATCATATCCTTCTGATAATGTGGCGATCAGAATTCTGCAAAGTACTGTAGCTGTGGCCTCAGCAAAATTCCATATAACTCCAACATGACTTCCCTTCTTCTTTAATCTACACCTCGACTGATTAGGCAAGTGACGCGTATGCCTTTTTCACCATTCTATTAATGTGCTCTTCTGCTTTCAGAGATCTGTGAACTAACACACAAAGGTCCCTTTGTTCCTCAGAACTTTAGAACATAGAACACTACAGCACAAACAGGCCCTTTGGCCCATAAGTTGTGCCGATCATATCAGTACCTACCAGGCCATAGAACTATCGGTAACTCCCAATCCCATTAAGTCCCATGTACTCATCCAGAAGTCTCTTAAAAGACCCCAGCAAGTTTGCCTCTATCACCACTGACGGCAGCCAATTCCATTCACTCACCACCCTCTGAGTGAAAAACTTACCTCTAACATCTCTGTACTTGCCCCCCAGCACCTTAAACCTATGTCCTCTTGTAGTGACCATTTCAGCCCTGGGAAATAGCCTCCGAGAATCCACCCTATCTATTCCTCTCAACATCTTATAAACCTCTATCGGGTCGCCTCTCAACCTTCGTCTCTCCAGGGAGAAGAGACCTAGCTCCCTCAACCTATCTTCATAAGGCATGCCTCCTAATGCAGGCAACATCCTTGTAAATCTCCTCTGAACCCTCTCAATAGCTTCCTCCACCTTCCTGTAGTGAGGCGACCAGAATTGCACACAATACTCCAAGTGGGGTCTGACAAGGATCTTATAAAGTTGCAGCATTACCTCCCAACTCCTAAACTCAATCCGTCTATTAATGAAGGCCAGTACACCATACGCCTTCTTGACCACATCCTTCACTTGCAGGGCTGATTCAAGAGTCCTATGGACCTGGACCCCAAGATCCTTCTGCTCCTCAACGCTGCTAAGACTCCTATCCTTGATATTGTACTCCTTCATCCCATTGGTCCTGCCAAAATGGGCCACCACACATTTATCCCCATTGAAGTCCATCTGCCACTTCTCTGCCCAGTCTTGCATCCTATCTATATCTCGCTGCAACTTCAGACATCCCTCCAGACTATCCACAACACCACCAACCTTTGTATCGTCGGCGAACTTACTAACCCATCCCTCCACTTCCTCATCCAGGTCGTTTATGAAAATGACAAACAGCAAAGGTCCTAGAACAGATCCCTGGGGCTTTCTACTGTTCTACCATTCATTGAGTACTTTCTTGTCAAATTACTCCTTCCAAAGGGTACCAACTCTCAGTTTTCAGTGTTAACTTACACCTGCCACTTACCTGCCCATTTGACCATTCCGTCTATATCTTCTTGCCTCACTGTTAACCACCTGCCTAATCTTTGTTATCCACAAATTTACTAATCCTAGCCCCCACATAGTCATCAACGTAATTTATGTAAATGACGAAGAATAGGGGGCCCAATAGATCCCTGTGATACGCCACTGGATGTTGGCTTCCAGTCAATAAGGATTGAGAAGCATTCATTTACATGACAAATAGATTCCTGTAAGGCAGGAAATGAGTGCATGGAATTGCCAAGTTCATGGAAAAAAGATTAAAACTGAACTGAAACTTAAAAAGGAAGTAAGCATATGATGAAGATGTGATTTGGTTGGTTTGCAGTGTCAATTACGGGAACTGAGGTTGGGCAATTTCTGCAGCTACTTTGCCATTTAAACAACGGAAAAACACCATGTGTTAAATAAATAAAAGTCAATCCATTGTGAAGTATTCATGGACAAATGTATAGATTGTCTACTTTATTCTTTTCACTGTTGTGGGTAAAATGCATATTTTGAGTTAACTAAATGCCTTTGTCCAAACTGATGTGAGTAAAATCTATAATGCGTATGCGCACAAACACACCAGGTTATCTGTATTAAATGTATGCCGGTTGTGAACAGCTGTCTTGAAGATAATCTTCATTTTCAGTGACAGTAGTCTTTGTTTTTGTTGAAAAGCAATATAAAATTGCCCAGTCTTGTATTCTCATCCTTTCAAGCATGTTAGGTAAATTATGCCAGTTTCCGGTTATACTGCATTGAGTTAGCATGATTATCTGTGTCCCTCTTTTTAAGGCAGGAATGTGCTCACAGGATTATAGTAGTCAGCATGTGAAGTAAAGATTACTTTTTTTAATCATATTATAGCTTAAATAGATGTTGGGCAGCAAAATAGAGGACTGGCAGTTCAGAATTGTAACTTGTCATGTTTAAGTACTTAAATTGGTAAAAATTGTGCTAATTCTTTAGTTAAACTGTATTGTTAAGTAAAGTTTCTTGTGATGAAAGAGTTCTAGTGTGTCAATAAAATCATACCTGGAGTGAAGCATCTTATCCCCACTGAAGTCAAAAATAGTTGGGATCTAGTCTTAGTTTTATAAAATATTTTGGAGTTTCTGATCTGGTCCCTAACACAGTGGATAAAGAACTGGGCTCTGAATGTTATATTCAAGAGGTGAAGAGGAATAGCTTTGTAGGGACCATGGCCACAATTTTTATCCATTTTAGATTTGTAAATGATGTTGGACAGCCAGTGTAATAGCTTTACTTCTTGTAAAGAAAGACATAGTAGTGTCTGAATCAAATTAATGAATTTATGAGATCATTAAATACAGCCAGAAAGATATCAGGTGTGGAAAAAAAGTGTGGCAGTTCTGGCATGCATAAATTTTCAGAAGGCATTTGATAATCCTGGTACGTGGTGTGAGAGAACATGTGGGATATGCAACATGGGAAAAGAAGTTAATGACAGATTGGGCTTAGTGGATGCCCTTCAGATAAGGGAAGAAAGGTTAGAAGTGGTGTACCGGACAAGTAAGTAATGAATCCATTATTTGTTAATATACATGTAGAACTTTTTGACTTGATTATTAACATTCTTGTTTTATCACACCAAACCTTGTCAAATTGAAGTGCATTTTCCCCAGGCTGTCCATTGCACTACCTGCCAACATCTCCTTGAGGTCATTTCATTCTCAGTCTTCATCAGCCCCTCTACTTTTGCATGTTCGGCAAATTTCAGTCATATTTTTCAAGTCCAAGAATAAATTTAAAAGGAGTAAAAAGTTGAACTGTGTTGCAATGATGGACAACTAATGGTTCAAATAATTTAATTCCTTAAAGTACAAATACAGGTATTTAAAGCCTAAAAGGCAGGAAGGAATCTGATTAAATGTTTTGAAGAGCTGACTCAATTACTGATTAGGGAATGTTGTTATTTATATGGATTTGTAGAAGGCATTTGATAAGGTCCTATGTACTGTACTGTCGGATTCTCTGGGAAGCAAGAGAGGCAATTGCAGAGCTTCTGGCTCTGATCTTCAGGTCGTCGTTGGTTACAGGTATAGTGCCGCACTTGGAGTATTGTGTACAGTTCTGGTCCCCACATTATAAGAAAGATGTGGAGGCATTGGAGAGGGTGCAGAGGAGGTTTTCCAGAATGTTGCCTGGTATGGAGGAAAGGTCTTATGAGGAGAGGCTGAGGGATTTGAGGTTGTTTTCGTTAGAAAGAAGGCGGCTAAGAGGAGACCTTATTGAAACATATAAGATGTTTAGAGGTTTAGATAGGGTGGACAGTGATAGCCTTTTTCCTCAGATAGAGAAAGCTAGCACGAGGGGGCAAAGCTTTAAATTAAGGGGTGGTAGTTATAGGACGGATGTCAGAGGTAGGTTCTTTACCCAGAGGGTGGTTAGAGTATGGAATGCCCTGCCTGCTGCAGTTGTAGATGAGCCAAGTTTGGTGGCGTTTAAGAGGTCCGTGGATAGGTTTATGGATGAAAAGGCAATAGTTTAGGTTAGAGGGTCGTTGCTTTTTCTTAATTGGTCGGCGCAACATCGAGGGCTGAAGGGCCTGTTCTGTGCTGTAATGTTCTACGTTCTCTGTTGGCTAAAATTTAAATTTGTGGCGTTAAGAGCAAAATATTAACACATTGATTGGATAATAGGTATCAGAGTAGCTCTGAGAGGTCATCAGCCTGAAATGTTAATTTTGCTTCTGTTCAGCAGTTCCCTGATCGATTGAGTTTTTCCAACATTTCTGGTTTAGATTTTTGATTTCCAGCATTTGCAGTATTTTTCCCATTATACCTGTTTAAGTACAAGATGTCACCACATCTTTCCTCAAATAAGAGACCAAAACTGCAATGATTAGCAAACACCCCTATAGCTGACCTTTGTGTTGGTAAGAAGCTTATTATGAAACAGCTAAAGGTGGTTACGCCTAGATCACTACCTTGAGCTTCTGCAACAATGTCCTGGAACTTAGATGATTTGCCTCCAACAACCATAACCATCTAGCTTTGTGTTACATATGCTTCCGATCAGTGGAGTGTTTTCCATCTGGTTCCCTTTGACTCTAGTTTATCAGGGACTCCTTAATGTCATGTATAGCCAAATGCTACCTTGATACGGACAGTCATTGTCACCTCACTTCTGGAGTTCATATCTTTTGTTGATGTTTAAACCAAGGCTGTAATGAAGTCAGAAGAATGTGGCCTTGGTGGATCCCAAACTGAGCATCAATGAGCTTTTTGATAACACTGTCAAAGATGGTTGGGTGAGATTTGTCCTTGTAAATATGACATACCTGGACAATTTTGCACATTGTTGGGTAGAGGCTTGTATTGTAGCTGCACTGGAACAGCTTGGCTAAGCGTGCAGCTCGTTCTGGAGTACAGATTTTCTGTATTATTGCCAGAACATTGTGAGGACCCATAGTCTTTGCAGCATCGGGTGCCTCAACCATTTCTTGATATCAGTTGACTTAGGATTGGCAGCTGTGATACTGGGGTTTCAAGAGAAAACTGAAATGTATCATTGACTCGACACTTGTGGCTGTGGATGATTGCAAATGTGTCAACGTTGTCTTCTGATATGCTGAGTTGTCCTATCACTGTTCAGCCACCTGCTGGCTGTATTTTGGCAATGGGACAGTTATGGTGGTATCGGGGCATTGTCTGCAAGGTGTGATTACGTGAGTATGACAATGTCGTGATGTCAGGTGGTTCATCCAGTTTCATAGGTTTGGTGTAACTGAGTGGCTTGTTAAGCCATTGAAGAATCAGCTACATTGCTGTGGAGTCACGTAAGGACAGTCCAGGTAAAGATGACTGAATCATTCTCTAAGGGGGAGTTGTTACAACAGTTGACATTTGTTTTCTGGTCACCATTAGACTAGCTTCTGAAATTCCATCTCCTGCCATGGTGGGATTTGAATTTGTGTCCCCAGAACATTAGTTCGGGCCCTTGGATTGCAGACAAAATTCAGACAACATACATTGCATTTGTTCATCAACCTTCCCTGTTACTTCATCAAAAAATTCATTTAGTTTTATTGGCAAATAAAACTACGACAGGGGAAATAATTTTATACAGCAAATGATTAGCATCTGGTCCAGGCTGCTAGAATGTGTGATGGAGGCAGGTTATATTGAAACTTTCTAAAGGGAACTAGATCTTATTGGAAAATGAACAAAATGCAGATTACAGGGATAAGGCAGGGAAGTGCCATAAAGTAAACTGTTCTATCAGAAAGCCATCACAGGCTAAATGGTCTCCTCTGAGCTGTAGCTATTCTTCATAAAATAAAATGTCTAGATTGGAAGAGGTCTACTTGTTTGATGAGAATGATCCAGCTTGGGTGAAACAGAAACAGATGAACAGGAAGAACTACAGTGGAGCAAAGGGTGAGGGTCTTTAAGGAAATGATGCTTCAGATACAAGTTATGGCCACACAAGGAGATTAGAAACAGGAGAGGAGAGGTCACCCTGTTGGGAGTCTTTTACAGACCTCCTAATAGTTCTAGAGAGGTTGAGGAAAGGATTGCAAAGTCAATTCTGATTAGGAGTGAAAGTAGTAGGGTAATTGTGATGGGGGACTTTAACTTTGCTAATATTGATTGGAATAGCTATAGCTCTAGCTCGTTAGAGGGGTCAGTTTTCGTACATAGTGTGCAGGAAGGTTTTTTGACTCAGTATGTAGAGAGGCCAACTAGAGGTGAGGCTACATTGGATTTGGTGCTGGGCAATGAGCCAGACCAGGTGTTAGGCTTGGAAGTTAGTGAACATTTTGGTGATAGTGACCACAATTCGGTTACGTTCACCTTAGTGATGGATAGGGATAGGCATGAAGCTGGGGCAGTAGTTATAGCTGGGGGAAGGGTAATTATGAGGCCATCAGGAGAGAATTAGGGTGCATAGATTGGACTAGGAAACTACAGGGACTGGGAACATCTGGAATGTGGTGCTTATTCAAGGAGCAGCTGCTGCGAGTCCTTGATAAGTATGTCCCTGTCAGGCAGGGAGGAAATGGTCGAGTAAGAGAGCCTTGGGGTACGAAAAAAGTTGATTTGCTGGTTAAGAAGAAAAAGGAGGCTTATGTCAGGATGAGGCTTGAAGGCTCAATTAGTGCAATGGATAGCTATAGATTAGCCAGGAAGGAGCTAAAAAGTGAATTGAGGAGAGCTAAGAGGGGACACGAGAAGATGTTGGCTGATAGGATTAAGGAGAATCCTAAAGCTTTCTTTCGATATGTTAAGAATAGAAGATTGGTTAGGGCAAGATCAGGGCCAGTCATAGACAGCAGTGGGAAGTTGTGCGTGGAGCCTGAGGAGATTGGAGAGGTACTGAATAAACATTTCTCTTCGGTATTCACGCAGGGTGATGTAAATGTAGTTATGGAGAACACTGAGGTACAGGGTAGCAAACTGGAAGGTATCGAAGTAGATAGGGAGGATGTGCTAGATATTCTCGAGGGGTTGAAGTTGGATAAGTCCCCTGGGCCGGACGGGATTTACCCTAGGATTCTCTGGGAGGCAAGAGAGGAGATTGCAGAGCCTCTGGCTCTGATCTTCAGGTCGTCGTTGGTTACGGGTGTGGTTCCGGAGGACTGGAGGATAGCGAATCTGGTCCCATTGTTTAAGAAGGGGAAGAGAGACCTTCCAGGGAATTATAGGCCAGTGAGTCTTACTTCTGTTGTGGGCAAAGTATTGGAGAGAATTATTAGGGATAGGATTTTATAGTTATTTAGAGAGAAATGAATTGATTGGGGATAGTCAGCATGGTTTTGTGAAGGGTAGGTCGTGCCTTACTAACCTTATTGAGTTTTTTGAAAAAGTGACCAAAGAGGTGGATGGGGGTAAGGTGGTTGATGTGGTATATATGGACTTTAGTAAGGCGTTTGATAAGGTGGCCCAGGGAAGACTTCTACAGAAAATGCAGATGTGTGGAATAGAGGGTGATTTAGCTAATTGGATTAGGAATTGGCTGGCAGATAGAAGACAGATGGTGGTGGTTGATGGGAGATATTCATCGTGGAGTTCGGTGACAAGTGGTGTACCTCAGGGGTCTGTTTTGGGGGCCCCTGCTGTTTGTAATTTTTATAAATGATCTGGATGAGGGTATTGAAGGATGGATTAGTAAATTTGCAGATGACACTAAAGTCGGTGGAGTGGTATATAGTGAAGAGGGGTGTTATAGTTTACAGAGAGACTTGGACAAGTTGCAGAGCTGGGCCGAGAGGTGGCAAATGGAGTTTAATGTGGAAAAGTGTGAGGTAAGGCACTTTGGCAGGAACAATAAATGTGTAGAGTATAGGGCTAATGGTAGGGCTCTTAATAGTGTTGAGGAACAGAAGGATCTTGGTGTATGTGTCAGTAGATCCCTGAAAGTAGGCAGTCAAGTGGATAAAGTTGTTAAGAAGGCATATGGAGTCTTAGCTTTTATTGGTAGGGGATTGAATTTAGGAGCCGCAGTATCATGTTGCAACTGTACAAAACTCTAGTGCGGCCGCACTTGGAGTATTGTGTGCAGTTCTGGTCCCCTCATTATAAGAAAGATGTGGAGGCATTGGAGAGGGTCAGAGGAGGTTTACCAGGATGTTGCCTGGTATGGAGGGCAGGTCCTATGAAGAGAGGTTGGAGGATTTGAGGTTGTTTTCGTTAGAAAGGAGGCGGCTAAGAGGGGATCTTATTGAAGCATATAAGATGATTAGAGGTTTATATAGGGTGGACAGTGATAGCCTTTTTCCTAGGATGGAGAAAGCTAGCACGAGGGGACACAGCTTTAAATTAAGGGGTATGAGTTATAGGACGGATAGCAGAGGTAGGTTCTTTACTCAAAGAGTGATTAGGGAGTGGAATGCCCTGCCTGCAGCTGTTGTAGATGCGCCAAGTTTGGTGGCATTTAAGAGGTTAATTGATAGGTATACGGAAGAGAAGGGAATGGTTTAGTTTGGAGGGGCATTGCTTTTTATTTTGGTCGGCACAACATCGAAGGCCGAAGGGCCTGTTCTGTGCTGTAATGTTCTATGTTCTATGTTAAGGGTGAAAAGTAGGGGATCAAAAAATGGCTTCTTGGATGAACAAGAAACTGGAGATAATGACAAAACAGGGAGAAAAATACCGTGTACGATGTATGTCATGTAAATTTTTTCAAGTGGATATTAAGTCAAATACAATAAGTGGAGAAGGGATATGGGGAGGAAAATAAGACTGACAAGAAGAGAATAAGAACATAGAATGGCAATTAATGAGGAGGCACAGTGGTTATCCAGGGACCCAGGTTCGACTCCAGCCTTGGGTGACCGTGCGGAGTATGCACATTCTCAACATGTCTACATGGGTTTCCTTTTACAATCCAAAAGTATGCAGGATAGGTGAATTATCCCTGATGAATGCACAGGGTAAAGACAGTGAGAAGTCTCACAACACCAGGTTTAAGTCCAAACAAATTATTTGATAGTAAACTTGCAAGCTTTGGGGTTTGCCCCTTCGTCAGGCGACTGGAGAGTTCTGGCCTCAGTCCATATAACAGCGTGGGGGTTACAGGATGAGGGAGTGGTTCTGGGTAAGATGCTCTTTTGGAGATTTGGTGCAGACTGATAGGCCAAATGGCCTACTTTAGTACTTAGGGATCTATGGGTACTGTTAACATAAAAGGATGTCCCAGCATGTAAATAATAAGCATGAACTAAGAGGTGGAGTGTGTCCTGTCAAAGTACCAAAGAGGATGATATATGCTTCATGGTACAGGACAAGACTAGAATACTTTGAGAACTTTATACCACAATTTACTTAGATGGAAATCTGACAAAATAACAGCGGTAATGGAAATAGTAAAAATAAAGGATGGGGTGATACTTGAGAGGGAGGTGGAACTGAGAAGGCTTACTGAACATACCTGATTTGGATGACTTGAATCCAGGTTGCAATGAAGTGTGCGAGCAGAGAGCAGAAGAGCTTTCCATAATCTCCTAATTTTTCTTAGATATTTGAGTGGGGGGAAGTGGGGGTACCAGAAGATTACACAGTGGCAAATGTGATGCCCTTACTGAAGAAAGTAGTTGAAGCTATTTCCAGGTAAATTTGTCGTTTAACATTTGACATTGGGGTGGCATGAAAGCACTGCTGCCTCACAATGTCACGAACATAGGTTCGATTCCAGCCTTTGGTGGTTGTCTCTGTGGAGTTTGCATGTTCTCCCGCTGTCTGCGTGGTTTCCTCCAGATGTTCTAGTTACCTCTCACAGTCCACAGATGTGCAGGTTAGGTGGGATTGACCATGGTAAATGGCCTCTTAGTGTCCAAAGATATGTAGGTTGGGGGATTAATGGGGTAAATGTGTTAGGGCAGAGGCTGGACCTGAGTAAGATGTCCTGCCGGATAGTGGTGCAGACTTGATGGGCCGAATAGCCTCCTGCTGCAGTGCAGGAATTCTATTTTTAATAGTGGATAAAGGTTTAGAAACAACCATTGGGGAAAAATCAGCAGGCAGTTGGAGTCAACACTTATAGAAGGTAGATCATGTTTGACTAAAATTAATCAAATTATATATATACCTTCTACATCTACTATGTGAATAGCTTCTCTATCTACTCTATCCAAAGCCAAAACTCAATATTTTTGAATACCTCTGTGTATGTCTCAACCTTCTCCAAAGAGAGCAGTTGCAGCTTCCACAACCTGTCTACATAATTGAAGTTCCTCATCCCTGAAACTATTTTCATGAATCTTTTCTGCAAGTTATTTTTCTCTAATATCTTCGCCACCTTCCTAAAGTATGGTGCCTAGAACTGGATGCAATGCTCCTGTTGAGTCAAAACTAGTGTTTTACGAAGATTTGACGTAACTTTCTTGTTTTTGTTCTCTTATGCCCTATTAATAAAGTCCAGGAAGCCATATTTTTATTAACTGAGCTCTCAACCTGGTCCTGCCAACTGCTGTGATGTATGAACATATATAAGCAGGTCCCCCAGCCCATCTGCTCTCTTCAGTTTATGAATCACCTCATATTTCTGCCACTTGCCTGTCCAATCCACCACCCATCTTTTAGTGCAGAGGAAAGTGCAAAACTTAAAAGTTACAATATTTCCAAGTTTTTTATCACTGTGAATTTTGAATATTTGTTCTTGAAACCAAGGTCTTGATCATTAATATATCTCAGGAAGATCAATGGCCCAGACACTGATCCTTGGGTAACTCCACAATAAGTTTTCTTCCATCTTAAATAGAATCACTCACCACTGCTATTTGTTTCCTGTCACTAGCCAATTTTGTATTCATGTTGTGACTGTCCTCTTTATTCTATGAGTTCTAACTTTGCTCAGAAGTCTGATGTATGGCACTTGGCAATCCATGTAAACCATATCAGTGTCATTAGCCTCATTAAGTTCCTCTGTTTTCACGTTAAAAAAACACAATTTATCCATGACAAATCCATGCCGGTTTTTAATTAATTATCCAAGTGTCTTTAATTTTGGTCTGAACTAAAAGCTCCTTATCACCAAGGTTAAACTAGAGTTGTCGATTAAAGATTATCACAGGAAGTAATGATAGGTTGAGGTGTGCATGATGTTGGAGGTGTGTTTCATAGAATCCGTACAATACAGAAGGAGCCATTTGGCCCATCGTATCTGCACTGACAGCAATCTACCCAGGCCTTATCCGTGTAACCCCATATATTTACTCTGCTAATTCTGAAACCTATGCTTCCCAGGACACAAAGGGACAATTTACCATGGCCAATCAATCTACCCTCCCCTTCTTTGGATTGTGGGAGGAAACCGGAGCACCCAGAGGAAACACGACAGATGTGGGGAGAATATGCAAACTCCACACAGGCAGCGACCTAAGCCCGGAATAGAACTGAAGTCCTAGTAGCTTTGACCCCGGGCCACTGCCTGGTATGTGTTGAAGTGAGAATGGGTTGAGGAATCTTTGGGGGTCGAGGTGTTGTGGGTGCGATGGGTTGAAGAGGACTCGGTGGAACGGATGAAGAGGTTGTGGGTGGTAGATGGGGTTGGGTGGGGGGAAATTGGCATGTCAGGTACAGATGGATGGAAATTCTAAGTGGTGAGTTGGAAGAAAGTGTATTGTACGGGGATGGATGTGGGAAAACAGTTGGTAGATATCGTTGTTTAATACCTACAATCGATACAAACTGCTTCTTTAGCTTGACTTACTTTCATCTATCAGAAATTGAAAACTTTTAAAAGAGCAGTGATATTAATCAGTGACATGAATTTTTGAGGGTGTATTGACATTCATTTCTCCTTGTGGAATGGAGGCTGCTCATTCAAGGATTCTGTTTTTATCAGGAGTTTTACATTCACTTAATGTGCAAGTCGTAAACCACAAATCACTGTACATTCTGTTTATTGGATCTACTGGTAATAGGAACTCATTGAAAACGTGGTATTTTATTCATGGGATGAAGCGATTTGACATCCAAATGGTTATTTGCATATATCTTCCAGTTCCAGTCTAATAGTTTCTATTGCTCTTCTGGTACCCTGTGGCAGGTGAAATATGTCTCGTAGGGAATCTTGGCAGCTAACCAGGTAAGTGTCCCTGATGTTTTGCTGCTGCAGCTGACTTTCCATGCCTGGTGTTGCCTTGGCTTCAGTTGGTTAGTGCTATGTTGTTTTCTTTGGTTGGTTTGTTTGAAGTGTGCCCTCCAGCATGATGCTTGTAGTTTAAATGCAATGATTCTTTTTATAGTAGCTAACCACCTTGTTTTCAAGGTACTGATTAACAACAGCTTCCCTCAATGTAGTACCTTAACGTGAGAAATGTCCCATGATACTTCACAGGAGTGGGTCTGTCTTTTACAGAAATAAAATAATTGAAAGATGTGGTGGAAGAGGGGGTTGTGATAATGAAAAATATTTGTTTAACTTACCTGCATTCAATATTATTATGGAGATCCCACAAGAGGTGGGACAGTTCAGACAGTTTCAGACAGAATGACATTCAGTTTAAACCCTCAGAGGTTGTCTCCATGGATTTTGTCATCAGTTCTTGCAAGATAATCGTCTTTATTTGTTAAAAGCTTGGCCCTTCCAATAATTAACTTGGAGGCAAATTACCCACAGGAGCTCTGTGCTTGTTTCATAACCTTATATTTGCCAATCTTTGAAATTAACAGACAACTGGTTTGATAAGTTGCTTTGATATATCTGCGGGTTCTTGAACAGATGATTAGTTGACTCTCAGAATGGCCTAATCGAATTTCTATCCAAAGTGATCCCAATGCTGTGTCTCTGTCCCTTGCAATATCCAACTGATTCCAGAGTTTTTGCCTTATTCCACTTAACGTATGCCGAGTTCACAATTATTTCCTGATATCAATCCTAAAAGGACTCATTTCCTGTTTGAACCTGTTCCTGGTTTTACTCTTTTTTTAGTAATACCATGGGTTAACCTCTTGTCTGCCAGGTATCCCTTAAATACTTTACCACCCCACTCATTTTTGGCCATTCTTGGTTTTCTAGTCGCTTTCCTTTCAGAAAGAAAATCTGATGTCTTTACTTGACTTGATCTATCTGCGATTCCAGACCCATAGCAATACAACTGACTCCTAAATGTTCTCTGAAACTGGATGGACCACCTGGCATTGACCTACACACCGGAAGTGACAATGGCAAACCCAGCCCTGTCGACTCTGCACAATCTTCCTGTATAATATCTGGGGGCTGATACTACAATGGGGAGAGCTGTCAAACAAACTAAAGAAGCAACAGTCTGATGTAGTCATTCTCATGGAATCATAGCTGCCTGCTATCTACTGGATGCCATCATTCCTGGAACGATGCTGTCCCATCAGCAGGACAGAGATAATGGCATAGTGGTATTCAAGGAAGGAGTTGCCTGGGAACTCTGAACATCCACTGTGGATCCCATGAAGTCTCATGGCATCAGGTCAAACATGGGCAAGGATTCAGATTGTTCTCTGGGTGGGAAACCCTGATGTCCATCACTGAGTAGTTCAGTACCACCACTAATGACTGAGCTGACTGATTCCTAAAGAATATAGTTCTTGACTGATTCTACATAAGGTGGTGAGGGAACCAACAAGAAGAAAAAAACTTCCCCAATCTACCCTGTTGCTGATGTATCTGCCCATGACAATATTCGCAAGAGTGACCATCCCATACTTCACATTGAGGGTATCTGGCACTATCACCATGCTAAATGGCATAAATTCTGAGTGGAGCTAGCAGCTCAAAAGGCATCCATGAGACACTGTGGCCATCATCAGCAGCAGAATTGTATACAATCACAACTTATAACCTCATGGTCTCAGCATATCCCCTACTTATTTCAAACTGGGGATTAACCCTAATTCAATGAAAAGTTCCTGAGCAACTGACATCAAAAATGAGCAACAGAAGTTTAATCTCCCAGCTTCAAAACGTTAAACCGATTGATCTAAGTGTGCAGATACAATTTAGAGTCAAGCACTCAGAGAAATATCATTTTTATCGGGAGGCCTCATCATGGACTGGCTGGCAACTCCTACCTCAGTGCTGCTAAAAGCTCCGCATGTGATTCAAAAAAAATGTAAAATCAGTAACTATTGCAGTACTCCACCGTGTCTCGGGCTGAATCAGTTGTTCTCACTTGCAATTCTGGTGGTCTGATAGTCATTGCTCAGTTCTACAATGCTGATCGGTGTTTTCTCAATGTGGAATCTGGAGGACGAGGTTTATCTCACATGGTTTCAATGAGAAATTGAGAGGAAGAGGAGGTAGCCTCCCCAGATACAGGAAGGATACATCCTTCCTGCATCTACCTTGTCTAATCCTGTTAGCATTTTACAGGTTTCCTCAGATAACGAAACAAAAGCTCCCACAATATTCCATGTGTGGTCTCACCAAGGCATTATATAACTGCAGCAAGACGTCCTTGCCCTGTTCTGAATCCTTTGCTCTGAAAACATATTATTTCGTGCTGAACCTGTATCCTTCTGTTTGGTGACTGGTGTATAAAAACACCCAGGTCTTTCCTCTCAATCTATAGCTATTCAGACATCACAACTCTTTTCTGTTACGATAGTAAATCAGACGACCTGAGGCTTCTTGAATGTCACATTGTCTGACCTTGATTTCTGTGTCCTATCATGTCACATTCCTTTTCATTCTGGAAAAATTCCCAGTGTTTTTCAGAAATGGCATTCTTCTCACACTATCCTGCCAACCACACATTTAACTTCATAATCTACAAGCGAACTTCCTTTCCAAATACCAGAAGTGTTCCAGAAAACAATACCCTGTATCTGTAATCTTGCAATTTTGAATTGCTCCTCATAGTTTTTATGGTCCCCATGTTGTTGCAATGCTGTTAATCCTGACGAGAACTTCAACTCTCTGTCCCTAACTATGCTGTTCAGTAGATCTTCTAACTTTTCCTGAGTATGTTGGCTCCATGTAGCCAATTAAATAGATGGTCTCTGACACCTAAGGCAATCCACTTTAATTGTAGGCAATTCTTTGCTCATAAAGCTTTTCTCTGCTTTTATTTTGGGGACTTGTATTTCTCTGTAGCATTGGAAAGTTCCTGTAACTAATTTGCTAATGAAATCTCTTAAGTAGCTTGATTGTGTTTCCTATACATTTACAAGCTTGGTAACCCACACTCTCACTTTCTCAACTTGTGCAATCCTTACTTCCAGTATGATAGTTTTTTTCCTGATTGAGCAGGTATGCAGCTGTAATTCCTCAGGGGTTTACTCTTGTGGGTTTATTGCTGACTTCAGATGCATGACCCTTAAATGACCTCCCATTTATCTGATCTTGTACATTTCTTCACCTTACAAATAACAACACAGCATGGGAAACAGGCCCTTCGGCCCAATGAGCACACACTGCTATTTTAACATTGTGAGTGCCCTCTTCTACCTATGACCTTTGTCTTCGCCTATTGGGAAAGATTGAGGGAAAACTAATTTAGGGACAATTTGTTAACACCAATCAGCCCAAGAGTACGTTTTTGGGGTGTGGGAGCACCCGGAGAAAACCCATGCAAGCATGGGCAGAATGTGCAAACTCCTGCAGACACTGCCCATATCCATGTGTCTGCACAGCAAACAGTGATAGTCACTGAGCTGTCATGTTGCCCGTCAGATGGTCCAGTTTAAGCCTACACTAACGACGTGAAGCACTAGGCAACTCTCGAAGCATCATCTTACTTTTAAAAGCCAGAATTATTTGTAGAACGTAGAACATTGCAGCACAGAACAGGCCCTTCGGCCCTCGATGTTGCGCCGACCAATTAAGAAAAAGCAACAACCCTCTAATCTAAACCATTTCCTTTTCATCCATAAACCTATCCACGGACCTCTTAAACACCCCCAAACTTGGCGCATCTACAACTGCAGCAGGCAAGACATTCCATACCCTTACCACCTGCTGGGTAAAGAACCTACCTCTGACATCTGTCCTATAACTACCACCCCTAAATTTAAAGCTACGTCCCCTCATGCTCACTTTCTCCATCCTAGGAAAAAGGCTATCACTGTCCACCCTATCTAAACCTCTAATCATCTTATATATTTCAATAAGGTCTCCTCTTAGCCGCCTTCTTTCTAAGGAAAACAACCTCAAATCTCTCAGCCTCTCCTCATAAGACCTGCCCTCCATACCAGGCAACATCCTGGTAAACCTCCTCTGTACCCTCTCCAATGCGTCCACATCTTTCTTATAATGCGGGGACCAGAACTGTACACACTACTCCAAGTGCGGCCGCACTAGAGTTTTGTACAGTTGCAACATGACGTTGCGGCTCCGAAATTCAATCCCCCTACCGATAAATGCCAAGACTCCGTATTCCTTCTTAACAACCTTATCGATTTGATTGCCAACTTTCAGGGATCTATGCACATACACACAAGATCCCTCTGTTCATCAACACTATTAAGAGTTCTACCATTAGCACATTTGTTATTCCTGCCAAAGTGAATTACTTCACACTTTTCCGCATTAAACTCCATTTGCCACCCGTCAGCCCAGCTCTGCAACTTGTTCAAGTCTCTCTGCAAGTCTCTCTTTTTCACAGAACTGTCTTGCATCATTTTATTTCTCGTATATCTACTTCTATTATTTGTGCACATGCAACAATCAACTCAAGGTCTCCATCTCCATTTTTATTCCCTTGGCCATTTTCTTATGTTCTTCCCTCAATTCCTTGCTTTTAACTTTTATTTAGGGGACTCTCATTTGATTATCCTTTCATCAGGTGTTATTTTTAATTTTGACATAACATAATGAAACAAAGCATCAAGGTTAACAAAACATTATTTAGGTGTTTTTGTGCAGTTTTTTTGTCATCTATCTTGGCACCTTGATTCCTCTCCACTAGGAGTTTGGGAATGGTCTGTTGAATATTCTCCTGTACATTGCCTTTGAAAAAATAATTAGAATAACTCATCTGCCTCTCTCCTGCTCCCATATTACTTCACCTAATTTACTAAAACTTCATGCTTTTTGGAGGCAATAGGTAATCAAACTGCCTCTGTAATGAAGTTGAACTTGTGACTGTTCCCTTAACATTTCTTCAGCTGGTAGTGTTTCTAATGTTTTGCGGTAGATTATTCATTTGTTAAACTTTGTGGTCTGCTTCTGTGGAAACAATGTATAGCGTCTGAGGTAGTGCTCCATATTGAATGGCTTGATTTGGAAGTGCGATGAACAGTTACTAAGTCCATGGTAATAGCATAGCTTCAGCATCTCCTAGTTTTCCTTCACTGAAGAGTGAAATGTGGATCAGATCAGAAGGGAGGGGCAGGCCAGTGATGGTTTTGGTCCTTTAATGAATCATTGTGTTGCTGGCAATTTTGAAGTGGGATTCTGAGCATCAAATGATCAGTCCACGAATAATATTCACCTTGCAAATAAGTACATGTCCATGGTTCATTAAATGTTCAGAAATGAATCCATAAAAGATATATTCCTTGTTTTTGATAGAAAACTGGCTGAATAGCAAAGTCTGTTAGGACAACACATGTTGCCTTGCAATAAATATGTCAATTTACTGTGTTTAACTACATTGGTTTATACCTTAAACCTTGGTCTGGTTCACTCAAGCAGGGTGACAGGAGTTGTCTGGTCAATTCCATTTGTCATGATTGTTTACCCACATTTTGTTCTGATAGTCATAAGAGGCAAAAGCTTTTGGAGTGGTGAATGAAGACAGACAGGTTTTAAAGTGGCAGTATTTGAAATTGAGAATGAGATGAAGCAGGATGAAAAGATTTTGCAAAAATTTTCCAGTGCATTCGTTGTGTCTCCAATTGTTGTGATGCATCCTGTTAGTATAATGTGTGGTCCAAAGGGATTAATCAGCTTGTGACCGCTTGCTTCGAACTTTCACTGGTAACTAGCAGTCAACTGTTGAGAAAAAAAAGAGATGAATGCATCAGCATTTTCTCACAAAGCATAACCTATTCTGCAAACCATATTAAGTGTCTCTCTGTGGGAACCTATGTGAACAATGTACCTTGCAGATCCAGACTAAATGACAGGATTTAGAAGAGGCCTGCTCCTCAGATGATGGCTGCAGACTGACCACCATGTGATATTCTGATTCCATGATCCAGAATCCCAAGTTTGGTGAATAGCACCATTCCCTTTTGGGTGTTTTGGGAGAGAAGGTGGCTAAGGGAGTCAACTTGGACAGAAATTCTGAAATGGAGTCTTCTGGGTAGTAATTCATCATCTGACAGACACCCTTTCAGCTCCTTGTGCAGCAGAGCTGGTTACAAACAATATTGGTTTTATTCTTTGAGTAATATTGGCAATGCTGATGGGCTTACGTAATTTAGGCTGTCCTGATCATTTGCCCAGGTCGAAGTCTTGTGGAGGCGCTCGAACTTTATGGTTTACATAAACAGAACACAGGAAGAAACATTTACTGGTTATAAGCTCTCCCTTCATTGTGCAGGGGTGGGGGGGGAGGGGGTGTTGTGTGTGTGTGTGTGCACATGCATGTGTGTATTCCAGGGGTTACTTCAGGTAGTGAGAGTGATCATTGTTATCATTTGCCCAACTACCACATCAAGGCTTATTTGCTTCAATGGCTCTTTGAGCTTTAGGAGTCATGTCTCAACATGTGCATTGCTAATTTATGCATGACGAGCAGACAGACTCAGTCAAGATGACTGCAGTCTTTCATACTGCAAACTGGAATGTAGGGACCATGTAGTCTGACTTTACAGACAAGCTTCTGCAAGTTGATGACGTACATAAGGCAGCTATGTTGACAAAGAACTCAGAAAACTCGTTGTGGGCATTGTTGTGCTGCAAGTGACTAGACAGTAACCTAAAGTGAATCCCCGAAAGGGAAACGCTATACATTCTTTTGGCAGGAGAAAACGAGAGTCAACACGTGAACTTGGAATGAGTTTTGCAGTTTCAAAAAAACAATTTGTGATAATTGAACCCTCTACAAAAGGCTCAAGGAGACCTCTTCACCTGACACTCAACTCCGCCTCAGATTCCGATTATCAATTTTGTGATATTTGATTCAGCCGTGAGCAGAATTCCCAGTACTGAGGGCATGTGCCTTCTTGAGCATTTCAAAGCGATGGTGGGTAATGACCACACAAGTTGATCAGTGTGCATGAGATATTCGAGAATCAGCAAGATGAAGAAAAATGGAGAGATTCTTGGAGCTTTGTTACCATTGACTCTGTGATGAAGGGTTACTGCCAAATCAAGCCATGCCAGACGGAGCATGACTTCAAACTCTAAACATTGTCTCTATAGAAGTACTTGGCTCCATTCCAGACTTTCCAATCATGGAAGTGTTAGACAATGAGTCCTGTGCAATAGAAGTTAAAAGACCACTGACTGTCTTGCCAGTGGTAAATCCCTAGGAAACGATGGCGTTCCATATGAAATCATTAAGTGTGGAAAACTGTTATGGCTACAGCATCTCCATTACTTTTTGTGTCCCTTCTAGTGGTAAATTTTTTTCCATGCTGCCAATCAGAGACTCAAGAGGTGTCTACCTGCACAGCAGAGCTGACAGCAAGTTTTTCAACTTGGCAAGACTGCACCTAAGAGTGAAGTGTGTAATGTTCTCATCTGAGAGTTACTGTTTGATGACATGGCGCTGGTATCCCATACTGAAGCTCATTTGAAATGCCATGTTGGTTAGTTCTGAAGGGCCTGCAGGAAGTTTGTACTATCTATGTCCAGAAGATCAGAGGTGTGGACCAGAATGTGGTGAGGTCTATCGACACTTTCCCATACTTTGGATTAACAGTTCAGTGTTACAACCCCATCTGACAATCCTGGATGAGCCAGATTAGAGAGTTAAAACTGGCTTGATTTGGTTCTAACTTCTTTAAAGAAACTGTGGAGGTACATTATTGAACAAATTTGCAGTAGTCTTCTGATGAACTTTTAACATAACTTATTTATGAAGAAAACTGATTGAGACCATACCATACAAGAAGTTAAAAAGATTTTGATACAAACAAGGAAATAAATCAAATATGCACTTTTCCTTCACCTGAGTTATATTTTTACAGACAGTTACAAATTTGGAAAAGGTACTGTTTACCATACCTAGTATTCTAACTTTCAAGGTAAGTGTGCAGTATATATGAACCAACTGTCAAAACTGTGGACAAACACAACACACTCCAAAGTAAATGACAGATGAAAACAAATTAGATTGTTTTGATTTCTCAACAATCTCAGATGTTGTCTCACAGTCTTACTGAAACTGTTGTCTTTCTTACACGGATTCCCAATCACCACACTTGAAGACCTCGCCTCGGAATTCTCTCCAAAAGTTGCTCCCACCTTTGACGCATTCAACAGGATTCCACCTCTAGAGATTTCATCTCCTCTTTGAGATTTCTTCCTCTGGATCCTCTGGTGTATGATCAGGCTTCACCTTCTAAGCATAATTTCAGATCTTTGGCTGTGCCGAACCGAACACCACTGCTATAAAGGGTATCTTTGTCCTTGTGACTCCAAGTCATCAACTTTTGGCTACCCTTGGATCTTCAGGCTTCTGTTGAACACACTTTGCTTCAAGTCTGCTTCCCCCAGCTATCTTTAGTTTGGAGCCTGTTGTTCTGTTCCTTTTTCTCAACTTCACGTAACAGGATCTATTTCTGATCTCTGTCATTGCCCTTTGCATGAGACCACCACCTGGGAACTTTTTTCTGTCCCACATGTGAGAATACCACCACAATTTGGGACTTTCTCCGTGTCTCCTCTTCAGGTTACCGGACCTGCAGTTTTGTACTGTATCACTTTTCATTTTTTTTTTGAACGGTAGCCAGCCTGAAACTGTAAAAATGGTTATGCATATGTGGCCCTTATTCAGCTGGTGCACGGACAAGACGTTCCAAGGCCTGACAAGAGCTGCAGTTCCTGGGCTCTGATCACTCATGCTCTCACTTTGATTTAAAATTAAAATCTGGAGTTTGTTACACTAGCAACCTTTCCTGGATGCTGAAATCAGTATCAATTTCCCAGACTGCAGCTAAAGTTGAGAGGTCACGTATGGAGCTTCATCAAACTAATCAAAAATACAAAGTTCTGTGGATGTTGCTTGGACAAGTTATGCAAGCCAAGAAAAGTGACTGAACATCTTCCACCTCTGTTGTCCGAAGCATTCACCTGGGTCTCTTGATTAGTATAATGTTATTATACTAACTATTGTGAATGATTATTTAAATAATGTGGGACCTGATGAGGTATATCATCAGGATAGGGAGGAAATTGCGGATCCCCTAGCCGAGATATTTGAATCATCAATAGTTACGAGTGAGGTGTCTGACGATTGGAGAGTGGCAAATGTGCCTTTGCTTAAAAAGGGCTGCAGGAAATATCTGGAGGCCAGTTAGTCTGTCATCTGTGCTGGGTAGATTGTTGGAAAGTATTTTGAGAGACAGCATCTACAGCCATCTAGAGATGCAGGGACTGATGAGGGATAGTCAACATAGCTTTGAGTGGAAAATCATGTCTCATAAATTTGATTGAGTTTTTTGAAGGAGTAACCAAAAAGATAAATGAGGTTGATGTTGTCTACATGGACTTGAGCAAGGCCTTTGACAAGGTACCACATGGTAGGTTGTTGCATAAAGTTAAATCTCTCAGGATCCAGAGTGAACTATCTAAATGGCTATAAAATTGGCTTCTTTCCAGAAGCCAGAGAGTGGTTGTAGGGAGTTGTTTTTCAAACTAGAGACCTGTGACCAGCAATGTGCATCAAGGATCAATGCTGGACCCACTGTTATTTGTCACTTATATTAATGATTTGGATGAGAACGTAGAGAGTATGGTTAGTAAGTTTGCAGATGATAGCAAGATTGGTGGCAAGGTGGATAGTGGGGAAGATTATTTCCAATTGCAGCGGGATCTTGATCAGTTGGGCCAGTGGTGGAGTTTAATTTAGACAAATGTGAGGTGATGCATTTTGGTAGATTGAACCAGGTAGAACATAGAACAATACAGCACAGGTAGGACTTACTCAGTTAATGGTATGGCATTGGGGAGAGTTACAGAACAAGAAGATCTAGGGTACATGTTCATAGCTCCTTGAAAGTGGAGTCACAGATGGATAGAGTGGTGAAGAAGGCATTTGGCATGCTTGGTTTCATCAGTCAGAACATTGAATACAAGAGTTGGAACGTGATGTGATGTTGAAGTTGTACAAGACATTGGTAAGGCCACACTTGGAATACTGTGTGCAATTCCTATTATAGAAAGAATATTATTAAACTAGAAAGAGTGCATAAAAGACTTACTAGGATGCTACCAGGACTTGATGGATTGAGTTATAAAGAGAAGCTGAATAGACTGGGATTTTTTTCTCTGGAGCGTAGGGAGATCTTATAGAGGTGTATAAAATAATGAGGGGCATACACAAGGTAGATGGTTACTATCTTTTTCCAAAGGTGGCGGAGTCTAAAATTAGAGGACATAGGTTCAAGGTGAGAGGGGAGAGATACAAAAGTGTCCAGAGGGGCAATTTTTTCACACATAGGGTGGTGAGTGTCTGGAACAAGCTGCCAGAGGTACTAGTAGAGATGAGTACAATTTTTTCTTTTAAAAAGCATTTAGATAGTTACTTGGGTAGAATGGGTATAGAGGGATATGCCCCAAATGCGGGCAATTGGGATTAGTTTAGGATTACAAAAAAAGGGTGGCATGGGCAAGTTGAGCTGAAGGGACTGTTTCCATGCTGTATGTCTCTGTATAAACCTGTATGACTCTGATATTATCACCAGGAACTCTCTGGTTCCTCTTGTGGAATGAGGTTTACTAAAATTTGGCAGATTAAGGATAATTTGGGAAAATGTGACTTTGTCCACTTTCGCAAGAATAAAAAAAAACATTTTTTCAATGCAGTATGTTGCAATACAGAGGGACCTGAGTATCCTTGTACATGCATCTCAAAATGTTAGTATGCAGCAAGTGATTTAGGAAAGCAAATGGAATGTTGATCTTTATTGTGAGACGAATGGAGTATAAAAGTAGGGGAAGCTTGTTAAAACTGAAAGGATTTTGGTCAGATTGGGGGCAAAACAGTGGTTAGCACTGCTTCTCAGTGCTGGGGACCTGGGTTTGGTTCTGGACTTGAGCGACTGTCTGTGTGGAGTTTGGACATTCTCTCCATGATTCCATAGTTCAGGTTAGAGAGTCATTAGATAGGTTCCATTGATCAGCACAACATCGAGGGCCGAAGGGCCTGTACTGCGTTGTAATGTTCTGATATGTCTGCGTGGGTTTCCTCTGGGTGGTCCAGTTTTCTCCCACAGTCCAAAGATGTGCAGATTAGGTGAGCTGGCCATGCTAAATTTCTGTTTAGTGTCCCAAGATGTGTAAAGGGTAAATTAACAAGGTAACTATATGGAGTTACAGGGATAGGGCCTGGGGAAGATGCTCTGTTGGAGACTAAGTGCAGATTCAATGGTCTGAATGGCCTCCTTCTGCACTATAGGGATCCTATGATTTTATAAATATAATGGAGGGCAAAATCAATCCCATTTCATTATTGTAGCTATCTTTACCATTGGCAATGGGTTGAGTCAGCTTCTCTGTCAGGAGTGGAATATCAATGGTAGCCCAGTTGATGGATGAGTCAGTGATCATATCTAAGATTTGTTCAAACCTCCATGAACCTAAAGAATGGAAATACCATCTCCAAATATCACTGGTGAGAGATATATGCAAGAAACGTTATGGTTAACATAGAACATAGAACAATACAGCACAGAACAGGCCCTTCGGCCTTCGATGTTGTGCCGACCAAAATAAAAAGCAATGCCCCTCCTAACTAAACCATTCCCTTCTCATCCATATACTTATCAACTAACCTCTTAAACGCCACCAAACTTGGCGCATCTACAACAGCTGCAGGCAGGGCATTCCACTCCCTAATCACTCTTTGAGTAAAGAACCTACCTCTGATATCCGTCCTGTAACTCATACCCCTTAATTTAAAGCTGTGTCCCCTCGTGCTAGCATTTAAAGCTGTGTCCTCTCGTGCTAGCATTTAAAGCTGTGTCCCCTCGTGCTAGCATTTAAAGCTGTGTCCCCTCGTGCTAGCATTTAAAGCTGTGTCCCCTCGTGCTAGCATTTAAAGCTGTGTCCCCTCGTGCTAGCATTTAAAGCTGTGTCCCCTCGTGCTAGCATTTAAAGCTGTGTCCCCTCGTGCTAGCATTTAAAGCTGTGTCCCCTCGTGCTAGCATTAAGCTGTGTCCCCGTGCTAGCATTTAAAGCTGTGTCCCTCGTGCTAGCATTTAAAGCTGTGTCCCCTCGTGCTAGCATTTAAAGCGTGTCCCCTCGTGCTAGCATTTAAAGCTGTGTCCCCTCGTGCTAGCATTTAAAGCTGTGTCCCCTCGTGCTAGCATTTAAAGCTGTGTGTCCCCTCGTGCTAGCATTTAAAGCTGTGTCCCCTCGTGCTAGCATTTAAAGCTGTGTCCCCTCGTGCTAGCATTTAAAGCTGTGTCCCCTCGTGCTAGCATTTAAAGCTGTGTCCCCTCGTGCTAGCATTTAAAGCTGTGTCCCCTCGTGCTAGCAATGAATGGTTCTTGACAATGAAATCTCTGAGGAAAGTAAAAATATTGAGAACAAGAATAGTTTAGGCGATATGACATCTTCAGTCAACAGCCAAGAAATGCACAGCTGTGTCAGCATTTTGCTAACTGCTGCATGATATTTCATGTAACAAGCATCAGAATAAATAGCAGTAATGGTGTTTGTAACAATCTTGCTGATCACATTACAGTCTCTAGCTGTACAGTGGCTGAATTGCATTCCAACCCGGATGGTTACTTTTGGTTAAACAAATAGCCGCACACAGCATTTTGCCTATGTTACATGTTTAAAAAATTGAATGTGTAAATTCGCTGCTGCAAGTGGACATTTGCTGTTTTGGGGTGATGTTCTTCAATTAATGTATTTCTGTCATTTCTGATAGTTCATGTGAATGCATGGCATGGACCAGTGACTTTGGCAGGTGAATTTGGAATTGCCCTTTTTATGTTAGGGTAATTAGCCAAGTAAATCTTTTTTTGACTGTCACTGTTTATTAAGTTCTGGTGTTCAGTAGCAGCCAAAATTGTAAATGTTTCTCCACATAGAATTCCTACAGTGAATAAAGAGGTCATTTAACCCAACGACTTTGCAATTCTCTGAAAGAGCATCCCACCCAGGCTCTCCCTTCTGTCCTATAGCTGTAACTCTATACATTTACCACGGCTAATCCACCTAACCTGCGCAATTTTGGACTGTTGGGTGAAATTGGAGCACCTGGAGGAAGTTCTCACACACACAGAAGAACATACAAACCCACAGAGACAGCCACCCAAGGCTGGAATGGAACATGGGTTCCTGTGCTATGAGGTAGCAGTGCTAAGCACTGTGCCCACCATATACTTCTCAGTCACTCAAGAAGTAAGACCAGCTAATTGTGCATGTTCACATCAACTGAAATTATCAAATGCAGTGGTCAACGCAGCAGTGTCTGCTTGCAATTGGCTTCATGTTTTGCTCATTTTTAACATGTTCTATGATAGTGTGAGAATTTGTGTGTCAGCTCATCGACTCCTGCCATTTGTACAAACTTGATGCCCTAAATTGCTCAAATTTCTTGAAACATTTTCAGGAATTAAGCAAAATAGCATGACAACACTAAAGCTCATTAGCGAAGAGTACACAATTGATTATTTAGTGGCAACAAGTGTTCTGTGGTGCGAATCATAGATGATAGCTAACAAGCACAAAGTTATTGGCAGACAGATGTTGTAACTTTGCAGAGAAATATCATTCTTTTCCAATGTGCCAATAAAGAAATAACAGGTAGTTTGCATAAGGTAGCTCGTACCCTGTTTTTTGATTCTGAAGTGTTGCATGGACTGGTGGTTTATTGATTGCTTTTAAAGAGAAAAACGTGGACAATCCTTCAGAGAATTTAAATCATTTGCAAACATGGTGTTTAGGATTTTGAAATGGACTCCAAATGTGTTTCTTTTTAATGGCTATTCTTTGAAAAGAACATGTCCTTAATTGCTTGATAGCACACAAATTTATATTCCAGAACAAGTGAGTTCTGCAATTTGGCCAGTGAAAACTGATGAGTTAGGCTTTGAATATTTATGAATTTATTGATCAACCAGTGGCTCATAACGACTATTTGGATTTCCTGCTTTTGTGTATTTGTGTCTCAAGACATTTTTATGATTTATTTGAATTTATATTAGTAGAAGTAATTTTTCTCCCTGAATCTTTCTATGAAATTCTTAATGCACAAATTGATCTTTTGAAGTAGCTTGGTTGATGTGACAAGTTCATATCCAAACAACACTTTACCACTCACTCCTATCCTGGAAAACAATCTGCTCTTCTTCCACCACTGCAGGATGAAACATTTGAAGTGGAAGTTGTCTGTATCTACTTGGTGGGATAAGCTTGCTTTGGAGTTTTGTTTGCTGTTGTAACTGTTTTAGGAGCCAAATGTTTTAAGGAACTGAAAAACATCCTTAAACTGAAAATCATGTCTTCTTTGTCTTTCCAATCAGTGGCAAGAAAATTTTATCCATATTCTTTGCCCATTATCTTTCCTCCTTCCTTTATAAAGTACTTATTGGATTTAAATTATTGCATAATTTATCTGAAACAGCTTGATTATATTTCTTCACAATCTTGGAAATTTTCAGTATAGAATTTACAACTAAATGAGTTAATCATCTTTTCCAACAAAAAAACAATGTCACTTTTCATCATGACTTAAACTTGTACAATTAATTTTAAATTCTCTATTTGATATTTTAAATACTGCAATAATTTCACCGCTGAAATAAGAAAGAAACAGAAATATAATCTTTATAATAGTTATGCAACTCCATTGTTCTGTCATGGTGTAGCATGTGTTTCTGACTGGTCAGTTAATTAATTTCAATCTCAGATGCCAAATGGAAGTGAGCTGCTTTCACAGGAAGCACTAACTGGAATGTATTGCTTAAACATTTATATCTGAATACTGCACCTTGCAGCTGATTGCAGAATGATATTGACAATGATCTGAATGTGCAATGAATTTATTCGTTTTGACCAAGCTTACCACACAACTGTTGTGAATGAAGAGTCCATTTGCAGGAATGTAAGCTGAATAATCAGAATAACATGGTTTGGTAGCCAGTGGACTAAAAATAATATAATTGGCAAAGGAATTAATGGAGAGATGATAAACATTTTTATGCAGCAAGTTATGACCTGATGAACTGCTTAAAATGTTGGGTGGAAACAAATTCCTAACTTTAAAAAAGGGGTTAGATATATACTTAAGAATGTGGGAACAACGGCAGAGGGATCTATTTGAACTGTTTTGCATAATGATGTATACTTTATATGTGCAATATGTTTATACATTATTATCATTATACATGCAATACATACACTACAATGTGTATCATGCACTCAAAAACCATGTGACCTGGGAGAGGCTAAAAAACAGTTAAAATTCAGATTATTTCTTGGGGAGAGAACTTGGGAACTTCCTAAGTGATCCATCTCGATGATGAAAATTAATCCAGATGATGATTCTGGCCTGGACTTGGCAACTGTTTCTAAAAGATGGTGACTGCTGCAATCAAAAACAGGTCCAACTCTCGCTAGAAGGAATAAAGTCCAGCAAGTCAGTATCAATAGCACAAGCAATACCAGGGGTCTACTGTACTTTAGGAGAAGCATAACTTCCTGACATCTAACCTTTGGATCTGACCTTGCACAATTTAAAGTCTGGTATAGTTTGTACAGCAAGTCCTCACCCTTAAATTGTGGTTTTGCTGCTGAAAATCATAAAGGGAAACAACTTTAAACAAATGAAAACTAAAATACAATTGGTGTTGGAGGTCTGAACTAAAAACATAAAATTTTGCAATGTCTCAGACATGCCTAACAGCATCTGTGGAGAGAAAAACTGTGCTAATGTTTTGTGTCTTTTCGGCAATAGTGATCTAAGTAGAAATTTAATGGGTTTTATGCTGTTGATTAAAAGAGAGAGAAGAGGGTGGAGCAAAACAAAACGGAGCACAACGCCAAGAGTGCGGTCATCATGTCACGACAGCTCAGTGACTATCTCTGTGCTGTGCAGATACATGGATTTGGGCCTGTGTCTGTGGGAGTTTGCGCCTTCTTCCCGTGCTTGCGTGGGTTTTCTCTGGGAGCTCCGGTTTCCTCCCACATCCCAAAGATGTGCTCTTAGGCTAATTGGCAAAACAAATTCTCCCTAAATTGTCTCAAATTTGGTTTTTAATCCATAGATCTATAAACATGGGCAGGAATCGCGGGTAGAGGTGGGAACATCGGGGTGGCGGCGTGGGCTTGTTGGGCTGAAGGGCCTGTTTCCCGTGCTGTTTTGTTCTTTGTATCAAAGACTGAAGTTTTCATTGAAAACTGGTGTTAATAACAGAATAAGGAGCAGCACTATCTAAAACCAAAACATGAGAACAAGATGTAGATTCTAGGACAGGCTGATCCAAACTTTTCACGTGAGACTACATTTCTGATTTTTTCCCCCAGCAGGGCTGATGGGCAAATTTTATAGTGATGAGATTCGACCTTATTGTGCCTCCTTCCTGCCAGCGTGGACCCCTCTCCTCACCTCACCAGTCCCCTGGCCTCACCTTACCCTCCCACACCCCCCTCTTCTCTTTACTCTCCCCCCCCCCCCCCTCGGCCCACGGTCCTCTGTGTCCCCCTCCCTGTGAGTGCCCCCATTTCCCCCTTGCCTAAATGCAGCAGAGTGCCATTCGACCCACCTAGTCTGCACTGTCTGTCTGGCAGGGCATCTTACCCAAGCCCACATCCGGTCCTATCCCCAAAGCACAATGTGTTTACTCTGCTGTTTCCTCTTACCTACCTCTTTGGCACCTAAGAGAGAAATTAGCATGGCGAATCCACCTAACCTCCACACCTGTGGGGGAAAACCCTGCACAGACTCAAGAAGAATGCACAACATCCACGCAGTTACCTAAGGTTGGTATTAAACCTGGGTCCCTGATGCTGTAAGGCAGCAATGGTAAGCATTGTGCTGCCATGCCACCTATATTGGAGCAAGTGAGAGAAAAGTCATAGGGTGGGATCCTCCGGCATGCTCATCCCAAAACCAGAGAATCCTGCCCAAGGCTAACAGACCTTTGTGATCCGCTCGCTGTCTACCCAATATGATTCCCATGGCAGGCAGCCCAGTAGAATTCCCCCTGTAATATTGAGAGATTTGCAATTAAATCAGGATATAAATTAAAAGGATTTGTGATAATTCATAATCTAAGCAAATGCTTTTAACTAAACAAATATGAAAGGACATTGGCATTGTTTGTTCTGACTGGGATTCGGTGCATTGGTGCAGACTTGAAGCTGTTGCGTACTTTGGATCTTAATTCCTGAAATTCTGTTTGTCACGCTTTAAATTTTTTCAATGCATTAGACTTTTGGAATATATATTGTCTAATTTTATTTATAGAAATTTTTCTTATAGAAACCCTACAATTCAGGAAGAGGCCATTCGGCCCATCGAGTCTGCACTTATCACAATCCCACCCAGGCCCTACCCCATATTCCCACATATTTACCCACTAATCCCTCTAACCTACACATCTCAAGACATTAGGGGCAATTTTTTTTAGCATGGCCAATCAACTGAACCGGCATATCTTTGACGAGCGTTTTTTTATGTTGCTTCAGTATGATCTTAGAAACGTTATGTATTATGGTTAAAAGCAACTAGCTTTAGTATTCAGTGCAGCTCGTTAACAGCAGTTTTAGATTAATATGAAATTTTTCAGTGATTAATTTCAAATATTTTGCTTTCTTCGTTTCCTTTTGCTGATTTAAGAAAGGGATTTGAAGAGTGGTATCGAGCTTAGTGCATCTTTGGTAACAGTGCTTCAGCTACTGAGACACTAAGCTTTAGAATTCCGCCCTTAAACTTCTTCAAGACTCTACCTCGTTTTCCTCTTTTTAGTGGTACTTTTTAAAGCTTGGTTAACTTTTTAAGCAAGCTTTTGTCTAGTAGCTGATAATTCGTTCACTCCACATCCAGAACATGTGGAAAAGTTGAGTTAACTAAGGAGAGACAACACAGATCTATAAAAAGCAGATCATGTTTGACAAATCAATTGAGCTTTTGATGGAGGGGTTCATGAACGGAATGCAGTGGATATTATCCGTGTAGAGTTTAAAGCATTTGACAAAGGACACATAAAATGCAGGCTAACAAAGCTGAAGCTCGTGGAATGTGAGGGGTTGGGGTGGTGTGGACAGCTTAGACCAAAAGGTTTAAGCTCAGAAAACTGAGTCATGGAAATAGATGGTAGACTATATTCCACAAGAGTCAGTGCTAGGTCCTCCAGTTCAGTTGCAATAAATAAATGATTTGGGTATTGAAATACAGATAAAATTTCGAATTCTGCAAATGATATTCAATTTGGATGATGGTGAGGATAATCCCAGTTGACAGCAATGCGATAATGTAATAGAGAGGTGCAATATAGACCCAATGCCACAAGTGTGCAGGTGTCGCATGGATCTTTGGAGGTGGCAGAAGATATTAGGAGAGAAGTTAGCAAAACACACTCCTAAATCAGTGCATTAGTGTTTTAGACTTTTTTTTATTAAATTTCCACTGGACTTTGGCAAAGTACAACAGCTGAATCCAGTATCAGCTTTGGATATACTAATCCAGTTCTGGCCATCAGAGTGTTGGCATGGACTTTTTGTCAAATGTGTAGCAGGATTAATTGGCAGTGCTTTCAAATAACTGCTCCAAGCTCCACCCCTGCTTTCTAGATCTTTCTATACCTTTGTTTCTCAATCCACACCCGGTCCTAACTAGCCGAACGCAGAGAGAATCGATCGTCGATGGATTCACATAATCAAACCCAGAACAACTGAACTCTGCAGTCAGCTTAGCTGATCCCTCTCCCTCGATGAATTATCCTCTCCTGTGCAGTACTGATGTAGTGTGGCCTAATGTCAGATTGTGAATTAACTTGGCATGTTTTATTGTGTTAAAAGTATGATGTAAATGCAACTTGTTAGTTTTATCAACTAATTGTGGGAAGAAGCTTACAGAATGGAATAAGTAAATAGATATTAAAGTTGGAGTCTGATGTAACAGCTGTATAGAATGTTGGTTAGTCCACATTTGGAATACTGCTTCCACTACCAGAAGGATGTGGAGGCTTTAGAGTGCAGAGGAAGTTTACCAGGATGTTGCCTGGTATGGAGGGTTTTAGCTATGAGGAGAGATTGTGTAAACTGGAGCATTCTCCCTAGAAAGATGGAGAATGAGGGAAGACCTAATAGAGGTGCACAAAGTTATGAGGGGTATAGATAGAGTGAACAGTGGGAGGCTTTTTCCCAAGTCGGAGGTGACAATCATGAGGGGTTATGGGCTCAAAGTGAGAGGGGCGAGGTATAACTCAAATATCAGAGGGACATTTTTTTACGTAGAGGGTGGTGGGGGCACTGCCAAGTAGGGTGATGGAGGCGAACATGCTGGGATCGTTTAAGCCTTACCTAGATAGTCACATGAGCAGACTGGGAATGGAAGGATATAAACAAATGGACCAGTGAGCGGCACAGGCTTGGAGGGCCAAAGGGCCAGCTTCCTATGCTGTACTGTTCTTTGTTCTTTGGCCAAAGATTGCTTCACAAATATAAATGGATTATTTAACTGGACCTGTAATTACAGGATTTGATTGTGCAGATTAAGGAACTATGAAATGAGGGTAGACATTGGAAGAAAGCTCTCTCCTCGCTGGGACACTTCTAGAGCTTCTAGGTAGCATTAAAATTGATAAATCTCTGGGGCCTGATGGCATTTATCACAGGTTGCTTAGGGAGGTGCGAGGTGAAATTGCTGGACCTCTGACGCAAATCTTTGTCTCTTCCTTGGATACAGGTGAGGTCCCAGAGGACTGAAGAATAGCTAATGTTGTTCTGTTGTTTAAAAAGGGTAGTAGGGATAACCCTGGAAATTATAGGCCGGTGAGTTTGACGTCAGTGGTAGGGAAGCTTAGAGGGGATTCTTAGAGATAGGATGTATAGGCACTTAGAGCGTTGCGATCTGATTAGGGATACGCAGCATGGCTTTGTTAAGGGGAGGTCGTGCCTTACAAATCTGGTAGAGTTTTTTGAGGAGGTGACGAAAACGGTGGACGAAGGGCGAGCCGTTGATGTTATCTATATGGATTTTAGTAAGGCGTTTGACAAAGTCTGTCATGGGAGGTTAGTTGAGAAGGTCAAGGCAAATGGGATTCAAGGACAGGTAGCTAGATGGATAAGTAACTGGTTTAAATGTTCTTCAAGGGGGCCTTCGGGACACACAACAGCGCAGAGTCGCTGAGCAGAGACTGATAGCCAAGTTCCGCACACATGAGGACGGTCTTAATAGGGATCTTGGCTTCATGACACACTATCTGTAACCCCCGTAACTTGTCTGGGTTAGCCAAAAACCTCACTTACTGTGCAGTCTGGAGAAAATACACAATTCTCTAACCAATGCTCAGGATTCCCTTCACACACATTGTTAGCCACTTGAATAGTAGGTTAGATGTAAGGATTCACATTCTAATCAGCAATCTATGACTGTCTGTGTTGGTATGAATGCTATTGCAGACCAGAACACTGCATTTGCCTGACGAAGGCACATAGTATCGAAAGCTTGCGAATTTACTATCAAATAAATTGGTTGGATTTAAAATTGGTATTGTGAAACTTTACTGAGTTTACCCCAGTCCAACGCTGGCATCTCTACATCATTGGTAATAGGAGACAGAGAGTAATAGTGGAATGGTGTTTCTCTAGCTGGAGGTTGGTCACTAGTAGTGTGCCGCAGGACTCAGTACTGGGACCTCTTCTATTTGTAATATACATAAATGACTTGGAAGAGGAAGTAAGTGGAGTGATCAGCAAGTTTTCAGACGATACAAAGATGGCTGGACTTGCGGATAGTGAGGAGCATTGTCAGGCGATGCAGCAGGACATAATATTCTGGTAGCTTGGGCAGACAGATGGCAGATGGAATTCAATCCTGATAAATGTGAGATGATGCATTTCGGGAGAAAGAATGTAGAGGGGAGGTATATGATAAAGGGTAGACCTATTAAGAGTATAGAAATGCAGAGGGACCTAGGGGTGCAGATGAACAAGTCTCTGAAGGTGGCAGAGCAAGTGGAGAAGGTTGTGAAGAAAGCATATAGTATGCTAGCCTTTATAGGAAGGGGTATAGAGTACAAGAGCTGGCCTTTAATGTTGCAGCTGTATAAAACGTTAGTTAGACCTCATTTGGAATACTGCGTCCAGTTCTGGTCGCCTTACTACCGAAGAACGTGGTGACTCTGGAGAGAGTGCAGAGGAGGTTTACCAGGATGCTACCTGGTATGGAAGGTCTGAGTTATGAGGAGCGATTAGGCAAATTGGGACTGTTTTCCTTAGAAAGATGCAGACTTAGAGGAGATCTAATAGAGGTGTACAAGATTATGAAGGGGATAGATAGAGTAAACAGGATTAAGCTATTTCCTAGGATGGACTCGAATAGCACGAGGGGTCATGGGCTTAGGGTGAGGGGGGTAAGCTAGAGGGAGTTTTTTCACACAGAGGGTGGTGGGGGTATGGAATGTGCTGCCAAGTAAAGTGGTGGAGGCAGGTACTCTGGAGTTATTTAAGAAATACTTAGATGGGCACATGAACAGAATGGGAATGGAGGGGTATAGAAAACTGATTTTAAAATAGGGATCATGAGCCTTGGGAGTCCCTGGGAAGTGTGTAAATAGATGATGACATTGATGTACTTGTTTTTATCCTACAGGTGCTTTGTTCCACCTTGTTGTCTAAAGAGGGGCATACACACGATGGGTCGTGAGAGGGCTGCTCTTGGATTTTTTTTCGAGAGTATCCTAGTGTTTTACGTCGTTAGTGTACGCTTGACCTGGACCATTTGATGGGCAACACGACAGCTCAGTGACTATCGCTGTGCTGTGCAGATACATGGATTTGGGCCTGTGTCTGTGGGAGTTTGCGCATTCTCCCTGTGCTTGTGTGGGTTTTCTCCACGTGCTCCAGTTTCCTCCCACATCCCAAAGATGTGCTCTTAGGCTAATTGGCAAAACAAATTTTCTCCTCAAGTTGTCTCAAATTTGGTTTTTTAATCCATAGATCTATAAACATGGACAGGAATTACGGGTAGAGGTGGGAACATTGGGGTGTTGGCGCGGGCTCATTGGGCCGAAGGGCCTGTTTCCCGTGCTGTTTTGTTCTTTGTTCTTTCCTCTATTGTACTGGGGCCTGATAGAAGGATGTCTTTTTATTTTTCATATATTTGAGGAATAGAGAGATATAAGCAGTTGGGCTAGATATGACAACATGATTGGCACAAAGGCCTGTTGCTGTGCTGCATTGTTCTTTGATAAATTGTGACTTGTTGGGCGTTTGGAATATGATGCTGCAATATTGTGCAATGAATGATTCGGTATTGAACTGGAAAATTGCATTGCTGCCTCTGCTTTCCAGCTCATTGCCAAATGATATTTTGAAGTAGTTTTTGTTAAGTTTCCACAGGAAAAGTTAGCAGATGGATATGACTGTTGGCTTTGGATATTAGTTACTTATTTACAATTAGTAGAGAGCAGGATTTTGTTTATTACAAGTGGGAGAGGTGGTGATTCAGTTGTGACCCAAGTGCTCCGCCAGTTGTCATCATTAATGGAACATTGAAGGCTCTCTTTTCATCAGATGAGAAAGTTGGAACTTGGGTTGATCCCTTTTCATGCCAAACATCATGGTGATATGAAGAATGGTGCAGAGACAAAATTCTAAACCTATTGAATCGATTACGGTACATTTATTATTATCGTGGAAACTTTTATTTCTGTTTATTTTGGACTTCTGTTCATTTACTGTTTATTTTGGATTTCGCATGGACAGTTTCACTCCGTGGACCCATTAAATGTTTCAGATTGAATAATCCTAAATACAGTAATCAAGTGATGTGATTCCTGTGGTTAAAATGGTAATTTTATCCAAGTTTCCAAACAACAACAAAAAAAAGAAGCAAGAACTGATGTAACTGTCTCATTTTATTTTGGTTGGTGCCATACTTTGAAACAAGTTGAATTATCTTCAAGGCAGGCAGAAGGTGTGGTTTTTTTTTTAATGAAGGGGAAGCACAAAGTTTTGAATTGGCACATTTCATTTGTATGAGTACAATTACTTGGGAACTGGTAGCTTAGAAACCTTAAAGATTGGATCGAAATAAAAAAACTGCTTGTTTATAGTTTAATTAAAGTCGCTTTGCACCCATAATGATCACTTAAAGTAAATACAGTGACTTATAGGTGATTGCCAGTTGCAGCTCTGTAAAACATGTCTATCTGCAAAATGTGGAAAAGAGTCTGAGTCATTTGTGAACGCTTTGGAATTTAAAAAAATACGTGCAATGGGAAAAACAAATTGGAATGAAGGCTACTGCTTCAAGGCAATTAGATAAGTGAATCTCCTTTTGTAACATCGTATTTCAGAATTTTTATTGGTGTCCTGGGATCATTCAGATTGGCTTACTGTGAAGATTGAATCCCAATGGCCTTACACAGGATATCCAACAAGAATAGTTACAGTGGGAATGCAGTGCAATGTAAACTTGCCATGATTTAAACTAAAACAATGCATAGTAATTTCTTTGTATCTTGAGGGTTGATTTGGGACAGGGGAGTGAGGGGATCGGGATTGACATAAGAATAGGGAATACAATTTGGACTGGGGAGAGGGGAGAGTAGAGAGTAAAATCTGGATTTAAATCAGTGGAAGCGGACAGTATGGGATAATTTGTATTCAGATTTTAATTGTATGAGAGGGATCAGACTCAGTCACAGAATCATACAGTGCAGAAGAGGCCCTTTGGCCTATCAAGTCTGTGCTGACACTTGAGAACCAGCTTATCGACCTTTCTAATCCCATTTGCTAGCACTTGACCCATTACCTTGAATATCATGATGTACAAAATGCTCCCCCAGGACAGAACTGCATGAAATCTTTGAGTTTTGCCAATGTTTTAGTGTACTTCTTAGATTTTTAAACTTTATGATTTAGAATTTGAAGTCGAAAGCACACAGACAAAAAAAACCTCTCAGAAAACAGGAGTCCTCACTCCAGTCCACAGCTGGCAATATGGGCCATGGAACAATGTGAAGAGTAGGAGTGGAATTTGTCCTGTCATTGATTTCAAGAGAAACTGTGGGAGAGGAACTTGAGTTCCATTGATTGTGGGGGGAAAAAAAATGAGTAATTACCCATTAAACAGACATGTATGGATCTCACCACTCAAACACATCATCAAGGAATTGGTGAGAGAGTCGGGTGTAGACCTCACCGAGGACAACATCACAGTACAGCAAGTGACAAACATCAGAAAAAGCCAAATGAGTTGTCTTCATCCTTTCACACTTGCATTAACCTCCCTAACTTGACAACGGATGCTTGTGGACCCAAACATCTGAATAAGCTTCCTCCTGTGGCCTAGATGTATAGGTCACTGAACTGGGGGAGAGGGGTGTGGGTTCAAACTCAAATCCTACCATAATAGATGGTCAGTGTCCTGTGGGAAGCATGGGTAAGCTGAGAACAAAAATCTTTCTTCAACAGAGATGAAACTTCAACCAGGCCCATTTTAAAGCTGCTCAATCTCCCTTTACTAGAAGCTTGTGAGAATTGAATTGTCAAGGGTTAATGGCCCAGAGCTGGGTGATAATACAAGAAGTCTACTCCTACATCCTGGAGATGTACCAGAGGATTGGAAAACTGCCAATGTGACTTCACTATTCAAAAAAGAAGGGAGATTTTAAAAAATGGATAACTATAGCCAATCAAGCCTTAACATCAATTCTTAGAAAAAGGTTTGAATCAATTATTAAGGAAGTAATAGCAGCATATCTGAAAAACCATAGTCTAATTAAGCAGAGTTAGCATGGCTTCATGAAAGGCAAATTGTGTCAAACTAATTTATTAGAGCTTTTTGAGGCAGTCTCAGCGAGAGTGGATGGAGGGGATGTGTTGTATTTGGACTTCGAGAAGGCACAAAAGGTTAAATTCTAAGAGATGGCTCCATGGTGTTGGAGGTATTATATTGGCTTCGATAGAGAATTGGCTAATGAGCAGGAAACAGTGATGGAGGATAAGGAGTTAGTTTTCATGTTGGAGACCTGTAACCAATGGAGTGCCGCAGGGATCAATATTTGGGACTGCAGCTGTTTACAATATATATTAGTGACTTGGGGGAAGGAATCAAATGTCCTATAGCCAAATTTGCAAATGACACAAAAGTAGAAAAACAAGTTGCAAGAGGATACAAACAGTTCACAGATATTGATAGATTAAGTACATGGGCAAAAAGTTGGCAAATAGAATATAATGTGGGAAATTGTGAAGTTGTTTGTTTTGAAAGGGTAACATGGTGGCACAATGGCTCTGCTGCCTCACAATGTCAGGGACCCAGGTTTGATTCCCGACTTGGGTCACTGTGTGGAATTTGCACCTTCTCCCTGCGTGGATTTCCTCTGGGTGCTTCAATTTCCTCCCACAGTCCGAAAGATGTGCTAGTTAGGTGCTTTGGCTATGCTAAATTCTCCCTCAGTATCCAAACAGGTGTTGGAGTGTGGTGACTCAAGGATTTTCATTGCAGTGTTCATGTGAACCTACTTGTGACCAATAAATAAACTTCAATAAATAAACTTTAAAATTTAAGGATAATAAATGGAGAAAAACTTAAATGCTACAACAGAAATAACCGAGGGGACTTTGTTTTCCCATATCATACTCCATTTGCCAACTTTTTGCCCATTTAATGTATCAATATCTCTTGATAAACTGTATTCCTATTGCAACTTGGCTTTCCACCTATTTTTGTATCATCTGCAAATTTGGCTACAGGACATTTGCATGAAACAGAAAGATAGCACAAAACACAGTGCGGCAGGTAATCAAGAAGGCTAATGGAATGTTGGCTCTTATTTCAAGGGGATTGGAGTGTAAGAATAGGGAAGTCTTGCTGAAACTATGCAAGGCATTGGTGAGATCACATCTGGAAGACTGTAAGCAGATTGGTTCCTTGATTTACAGAAAGTTACTATTTCATTGGAGGCAGTTCAGAGAAGATTTAACAAAGAACAAAACAGCACGGGAAACAGGCCCTTCGGCCCAACGAGCCCGCGCCAACATCCCGATGTTCCCACCTCTACCCGTGATCCCTATCCATGTTTATAGATCTATGGATTAAAAACCAAATTTGAGACAATTTAGGGAGAATTTGTTTTGCCAATTACCCCAAGAGCACATCTTTGGGATGTGGGAGGAAACCGGAGCACGCGGAGAAAACCCACGCATGCACAGGGAGAATGCACAAACTCCCACAGACACAGGCCCAAATCTGCACAGCACAGCGATAGTGACTGAGCTGTCGTGTTGCCCATCAGATGGTCCAGGTCAAGCATACACTAACGACGTGAAGCACTAGGATACTCTCGAAAAAAGATCCAAGAGCAGCCCTCTCACGACCCATCGCGTGTATACCCCTCGTTAGACAACAAGGTGGACCAAAGCACCTGTAGGATAAAAACAAGTACATCAATATCATCATTTATTTACACAATTCCCAGAGACTCCCAAGGCTCATGATCCCTATTTTAAATCGGTTTTCTATACCCCTCCATTCCCATTCTGTTCATGTGCCCATCTAAGTATTTCTTAAATAACTCCAGAGTACCTGCCTCCACCACTTTACTTGGCAGCGCATTCCATTACCCCCACCACCCTCTGTGAGAGAAAACTCCCTCCAGCATCCAAATTATACCTTACCCCCCTCACCCTAAGCCCGTGACCCCTCGTACTATTCGAGACCATCCTAGGAAAAAGCTTAACCCTGTTTACTCTATCTATCCCCTTCAAAATCTTGTACACCTCTATCAGATCTCCTCTAAGTCTACGTCTTTCTAAGGAAAACAGTCCTAATTTGCCTAACCTCTCCTCGTAACTCAGACCTTCCATACCAGGCAGCATCCTGGTAAACCTCCTCTGCACTCTCTCCAGAGTCTCCACGTCCTTCCGGTAGTAAGGCGACCAGAACTGGACGCAGTATTCCAAATGAGGTCTAACCAGCGTTTTATACAACTGCAACATTAAAGGCCAGCTCTTGTACTCTATACTCCTTCCTATAAAGGCTAGCATACTATATGCTTTCTTCACAACCTTCTTCACTTGCTCTGCCACCTTCAGAGACTTGTTCACCTGCACCCCCAGGTCCCTCTACGTTTCTATACTCTTAATAGGTCTACCCTTTATCATATACCTCCCCCCTACATTCTTTCTCCCGAAATGCATCACCTCACATTTATCAGGATTGAATTCCATCTGCCATCTGTCTGCCCAAGCTACCAGCCTATGTCCTGCTGCATCGCCTGACAATGCTCCTCACTATCCGCAAGTCCAGCCATCTTTGTATCGTCTGCAAACTTGCTGATCGCTCCACTTACTCCCTCTTCCAAGTCATTTATATCTATTACAAATAGAAGAGGTCCCAGTACCGAGCCCTGTGGCACACCACTAATGACCAACCTCCAGCTTGAGAAACGCCCTTCCACTATTACTCTCTGTCTGCTATTACCAAGCCAGTTGCTTATCCATCTAGCTACCTGTCCTTGTTTCCCATTAGCCTTGACCTTCTCGACTAACCTCCCATGAGGGACTTTGTCAAATGCCTTACTAAAATCCATATAGACAATATCAACGGCTCGCTCTTCGTCCACCGTTTTCGTTACCTCCTCAAAAAATTCTATCAGATTTGTAAGGCACGACCTCCCCTGAACAAATCCATGCTGTGTATCCCTAATCAGATTGCAACGCTCTAAGTGCCTATACATCCTATCTCTAAGAATCCCCTCCAACAGCTTCCCTACTACTGACGTCAAACTCACCGGCCTATAATTTCCAGGGTTATCCCTACTACTTCGATAATCCCTGGTATAGAGGATTGCCTTATGAGGAAAGGTTAAACAGGTTTGGACTCTACTCATTGGAATTTAGAAGAATGTCATTGAAATATATGTATTTATAAGGGGCTTGGCGAGGGAAATGCTGAGAGGATGTTTCCCCTCACGGGAGAGTTCAGGATCTAAGGGCATGGTCTTAGAATAAAGGGCGCCAATTTAAGAAAGTAATGAGGAGGAGTTTCTTCTCTTGAAAGATTGTGAATTTTTGGAATTCCTTGCCATAGAGAGCTATATGTGCAGAGTCCTTGTGTATATTTAAGAAGGAGATACATTTTTGAACAGTAAGGGAATTAGTAAGGATTGCAGAGAAAGGACAAGAAAATGAATGTGAGGTGGCACAATGGTGAGCACTGCTGCCTAAAAGTGCTGAGTTCAATTCCAATCCAGGTGACAAAATCAGTGGATGAAGAGCGAGCCGTTGATGTTGTCTATTTGGATTTTCGTAAGGCGTTTGACGAAGTCCCTCATGGGAGGTTAGTCGAGAAGGTCAAGGCAAATGGGATACAAGGACAGGTAGCTAGATGGATAAGTAACTGGCTTGGTAATAGGAGATAGAGAGTAATAGTTATGGACGAAAAGGGAATGGTTTAGGTTAGAGTGTCATTGCTTTTTCCTAATTGGTCGGCGCAACATTGAAGGCTGAAGGGCCTGTTCTGCGCTGTAATGTTCTATGTTCTAATAGTGGAAGGGTGTTTCTGTAGCTGGAGGTCAGTCACTAGTGGTGTGCCGCAGGGCTCGGTACTGGGACCTCTTCTATTTGTAATATATATAAATGACTTGGAAGAGGGAGTAAGTGGAGCGATCAGCAAGTTTGCAGATGATACAAAGATGGCTAGACTTGCGTATAGTGAGGAGCATTGTCAGGCGATACAGCAGGACGTAGGCTGGTAGCTTGGGCAGACAGATGGCAGATGGAATTCAATCCTGATAAATGTGAGGTGATGCATTTTGGGAGAAAGAATGTAGTGGGGAGGTATATGATAAAGGGTAGACCTATTAAGAGTATAGAAACGCAGAGGGACGTGGGGGTGCAGATGAACAAGTCTCTGAAGGTGGCAGAGCAAGTGGAGAAGGTTGTAGAGTACAAGAGCTGGCCTTTAATGTTGCAGTTGTACAAAACGCTGGTTAGACCTCATTTGGAATACTGCGTCCAGTTCTGGTCGCCTTACGACTGGAAGGACGTGAAGACTCTGGAGAGCGTAGAGGAGGTTTACCAGGATGCTGCCTGGTATGGAAGGTCTGAGTTACGAGGAGAGATTAGGCAAATTGGGACTGTTTTCCTTAGAAAGACGTAGACTTAGAGGAGATCTGATAGAGGTGTACAAGACTTACTGTTCAAAAATGTATCTTCTTCTTAAATATACACAAGGACTCTGCACGTATAGCTCAAGATTTTGAAGGGGATAGATAGAGTAAACAGGGTTAAGCTTTTTCCTAGGATGGACTCGAATAGTACGAGGGGTCACGGGCTTAGGGTGAGGGGGGTAAAACTCATCACCAGTCACAACCTATGGTCATCTGGGGCTATGATGACTTTACCTTTTATCTTTATTTTGCATAGTTTTATGTTTTCCAGTAATCAGTTAATGACAGTAAATGAAAACTTGCTGAAATAATGTGTGAACAATATAAACTTATAATTATGCAGTTTAGCAAGCAACTTGTGGATAAAAATAGATTCCTTGTGAATTATCAGTTGCTGTAAGCTGCTGATTGATTTGGTTTGCTTTGTCATGAGCTTAACAAAAGTTACATATTATTTGTAGTCTCTGTAATTTTTTTGAAGTTTATGCATTTTTGCACTAATGGCCCATTAAGTTTGTCACATTGCTGAATATTGTAATTAATAGCATAAGCATCACCATGCACCCCAACCACCTTAATGTGATAAAATTTAATACCAGCAAGTAAATCACTTTTGAGGAGTGATTTGTCAGAATTCTAAGTTTTAAAAATTAAAAAAGAACATTTCCTTTCCATCCTTTCTTTCTCTGTGAATTGAATCTTTCCATATTTAGTTATTGTATTTTTATATTCGATTTAACTCTAATTCACCCTGCCTTCCCAGTTGCTTAGTTTTTAACCTCATTAATTCTCATTCATTCTTGAGGAGCATTGCCACATTGTTTATTGTTATCAGATATCCTGGTGCTCCTGTTATCAGTTCACAGCTCCATCAACTCATAGGGCAAACATAGTGCAGGGAGATGGATGCCTGTCCAAATGGGCTTGCTGTGAGATCTGACCATTATAGAAAACTCAGGGCCACATATCAGCTGGACCATTTCTTCTTTGCTTAATTACTCCTTATAGATAGAACTATTCCATTTTTGAATTTTGATAGCAGTACATTTCTGCGTTGTTTCTGTAGTTTCTGTGGATCAACCAGAACACCACTTTTGGGAGAGTGGAGGGGCAGGGTTTGAAACATCATTAAGTTTCACACTTTGTTAGCTATGAGCAAGTGCATAGGGGCAGCCAACAGATAATTTTGCTTTTCATTTTACTCTTTCTCTTCTTGATCTTCCTTTGATGTCAGTTGAGTCATGCTGAAGAGTTGACCAGTGGTCCCAATACATTTTATCAATTCATAACTGGGGCATTTTTTCCAGACTACATTGCAATTCTTTCAATTACCTTGGATGCTTGTACTTTTCAGCTGAATGTTTCCTCATTTTGTTTACGCCCTTTCATTGTCTAGTGAGCAGTGTTGCCAAAGTTAATCATTTCATTTTGAGAGAACATTAGGTACCATAGTCACCTGATTAAGCCCTGAAGTTGACTTTGAATATTGTAGGTAAAGGGTATAATTTTAAATTATCTGCACAATCTGCTGTGGATACACCAATGATGGCTCTTCCTAAGTATTATTTTCATTCATGGGGTACGTTGGCTGGCATTTATTGTCCATCCCTAATTGTTCTTGAGAAGTGGGTAGTGAGCTGTTTTCTTGAACTTATATAATCCGTGTGGAATAAGAATATCCACAGTGCTGTTAGAAAGGGAGTTTCAGGATTTTGACTCAATGACAGTGAAGTAGTTCCCAGTCAGGATGGTATGTGGCTTGGAGGGATCTTGCAAGTGCTGATGTTCCCATGTATCTGTTGCCCTTGTCCTTCTAGATGGCAAAGGCTGCAGCTTTAGAAGGTACTGTCATAGAGACATACAGCGTGGAAACAGGCTCTTCAGCCCCATTTTTCCATGCCAGTCAAGCTTTCTAAACTGAACTAATCCCATGTGCCTGTATCCCTCTAAACCGTCCGTGTATCTCTCATAATGTCTTTTAAATTTTCTGAGTGTACCCACTTCTACCACCTCCTCTGGCAGCTCATTCCATATACACACCACCCTCTGTGTAAAAAAAAAAAATTGCCCCTCAGGTCCCTTTTAAATCTTTCCCCTCTCTCCTTAAACCTATGCCCTCTAGACTCCGTTACCTTGGGGAAAAGATATTGGTTATTCACCTTATCTCCGCCCCTCATGATTTTGTAAAACTGAATAAGATCATCCCCATTCTCCTTTGTTCCAGGGGAGAAAGTCCCAGCCTATCCAGACTCTCCTTATAATTCAATCCCTCCAGTCCCGGTAACATCCTTGTAAATCTTTGTTGCTTCCTTTCCAATTTAGAACCATAGAACATTACAGCACAGAAACAGGCCTTTTGGCTGTGCTGAACCATTTTTCTGCCTAGTCTCAGTAACCTGCATCTAGACCATATCCCTCCACACCTCCTCTCGTCCATGTACCTGTCCAAATTTTTCTTAAAATGTTAAGAGAGCCTGCTTTCACCACTTCATCTGGCAACTCATTCCACACTCCCATCACTCTATGAAGAAGCCCCACCAATATTCCCTTTAAACTTCCCCATTCACACTTAACCCATGTCTTCTAATTTTTTTCTCCCCTTGCCTCAGTGGAAAAAGCGTGCTTGCATTCACTCTATCTATACCCATCACTTTTTGCACCTCTATCCAATCGCCCCTCTTCTTCTATGCTCCAGAGAATAAAGTCCGAACGTATTTAACCTTTCTCCATAACTCAGTCTCAAGTCCCAGCAAAATCCTTGCAAACCTTCTCTGCACTCTTTCAACCTTATTCATATCTTTCCCATAATTAGAGTCCAAAACTGCAGACAATAGTCTAAATTCGGCCTCAACAATGTCTTATACAACCTCACCATAACATTCCAACTCTTATACTCAGTACTTTGATATATAAGGGCCAGTGTTCCAAAAGCACTCTTTACGACCCTACCTATCTATGACACCACTTTTATGGAATTATGTAACTGTATTCCCAATTCCTTGTGTTCTACTGCCCTCTTCAGTGTCCTACCATCTACCTTGTACGTTCTACTTTGGTTGTTCTTCCAAATTGCAATACCTCACACTTGTCTGCATTTAATTCCATCTGCCATTTTTCAGCCCATTTTTCTAGCTTGTCTAAATCCCTCTGCAAGCTTTGAAAACGTTCCTCACTGTCCACTACATCTCCAGTCTAAGTGTAGTGGACAGTGAGGAAAGTTAATAAGATTTAATAACACCCTTCCTATAGCAGGGCAACCAGAATTATGTGCAGTACTCCAAATGTGGCCTTAACGATATCTTGTACAGTTGTAACATAACGTCCCAACCCCTGTACTCAATGCTCTGACCAATGAAGGCAAGTGCGTAAATACCTTCACCACGCTGTCCATCTGTGACACGCTTTCAAGGAACTGTGAACTTGCACCCCTATGATCTCTCTATTTGACAACATTCCCCAGGGCCTTATCATTAACGGTGCAAGTCCTATCCTGGTTTGTCTTACCAAGGTGTCTACACCTTGCACTTTCTCAACTGCCATTCCTCGGTCCATTGGCCTGTTTGATCATGATCCTGTTGTAAACTGTGATAACCTCCTTCACCACAAATTTGATGTCATCTGCATACTTATTAACCATGCTTCCTATATTCTCACCCAAATCATTTATATAAATGATAAACAGCAGTGGACCCTGCACTGATCCCTGAGGCACACTGCTGGCCACAGGCCTCCAGCCTGATAAACAACCCTCTACCACCATCCTCTATCTCCTATCGGCAAACTAGTTTTGTATTCGCTGGCTAGTCTATCATAGGGTAGCTTGTTGAAGGCCTTGCTAAAGTCCATTTAGATGACGTCAACCACACTGTCCTCATCTATTTTCTTGGTCCCTTTTCAAAAAAGGCTCAAATTTGTAAGAAACGATTTCTCACACAGAAAGCTGTATTGACTATCCCTAATCAGTTCTTGTCTTTCCAAATGCATGTAGGTCTTGCCTCTCAGAATCCTCACCACTGATATTAGGCTCACTGGTCTGTACCTTTTCCCTGCCGCCTTTATTAAAAAATGGCACAACATTGGCCCCTCTTCAATCTTTCAGCATCTTACATGTTGCTGTTGACACAAATATTTCTGTTAAGGGCCCCTCAATTTCTTCCCTAGCTTCCCACGATGTTGAAGGATCCTTGCTGAGATTCCTCCAATGTATCTTGTTTATGATGCACACTATTGCCATTTCTCACTGATGTTGGAAAGAGTGAATGTTGAAGTGATGGAGAGGTGCCACTCAATTGGACTGCTTTGTCCTGGATTGTGTTCTTTTGAGTGTTGGAGCTACACTCATCCAGACAATAGGATTGTATTGTATCACACTCCTGATCTGTAGATGGTAGGCAGACCTGGGATAGGAGGTGGGTTACTCTGTGTAGAATTCCCAGCCTCTGATCTGGTATTGTAGCTACAGTGTTTATATGACTGGTCCAGTTTCCTTTCTGGTCAGTGGTAACTTCCAAGGTGTTATTAGTGGGGATTCAGCAATGATAATACCATTGAATAAGGAGAGATGGTTAGACCCTGTCTTGTTGAAGATAGTCATTGCCTGGCACTTTTGTGATGCAAATGGTACTTGCCACTTGACAGTGCAAGCCTGAATGTCCTCCAGGTCGCACTGCATGTAGGTAAGGATTGCTTCACTATCTCTGAAATTATGAATGGTGCTGAATGTTGTGCTAAATGTTAGTACTGACTGTAAAATTCTTTGCAGTGTCCAAAGTCATGCAAGATTTTATGTAAGTGCAATCCTTGTCTTTTTTTGGAAAGTATTACTTGGTATTAAAGTAAAGAAAACTCTCAGTACTGCCAGTGGCAACCTGTGAGAAATATGGCTGTATTGTACATATGGTATTTCCACCATTGTTGGGAAAATACAAAGCTGTGACACCCAGCAGCTCGTAACGTTTTCCTGCTCTACTTGAACTGATGCAACAAAGCATATAACTACTTCTCCCTGTGTGCTATGTTGGCAATTTAAATCTTGTAAATGCCTTCACATCTGGGACAGCATGAGTTGTGAACAAGGATGGAAACAGATGACAGATTGCTTGCAAAATGGACAGACGCCAGGTGCGGTATTGCTCAATTAAACCACATACACAGTCTTCATTGAATACAACAACCTCTGTCAATAAAACAGGCTCACCAGAATAAGCTCTAGATTTTGTTCTCACAATTTCAGCAAATGTTTGAACAGAATCTGATGGAAACTGGAGCAAGTATTTAATCAGTATTTCTGAATCCATAATTAATGATTTTTAACCTGGGATTATAAGAATGCTGAAAATACTCAGCCCTAAACAAAAATATAAGTTCAAACCCAGCCTTTTGGGCATGGGTCTTTAGAATTTAAATGAGGCATTAAGAGAAAGATTGCAACTTTGTGAATAGATATAAAGCTATTGAAAACAATGCATTTTTTTGTAACTTTGAATTCTATTACAACTTGATAACTAATTTAGATATTAGAAATTTCAGTGACAAAAGATAAAGAAAAGTGCCTACGAAGTTTTTTCAGAAAACATTTAGCAATTTATGGGAATAATCAGTGTTTATCCAGGCATTTAACATTATAACGGAAACAAAAAAATGCTGGAAAATCTCAGGTCTGACCACATCTGTGGAGAACGAATAGACTCAGTAAGAATTTAGCAACACCAATTTATAATCCAACCGATTTATTTGATAGTAAAAACGCGAGCTTTCAACACTCTATCAAATAAATCGGTTGGATTATAAATTGGTGTTGCTAAATTCTTACTGAGTCTTACCACCCCAATCCAACGCCGGCATCTGTATATCATGAGAACGAATAGAGCCAATGTTTCAAGTCTCAGTATATAACCTGACATAGAAATTTATAATGGGGAGAAGTTTGAGAAAGTGACAGATGTGTGATAGTTGACAGTCAAGTTAGACAGACAAGAGGTGCACAAAGCTGTAGCTAAAATCAGGTATAGCATATTGAAATAAAGCTAGGAGATAACAAAATGGAGATTGGATTCTGTTTGTGTTTAATGATCCATTTCTTGAACAGTGCAGTATGAAAGGAGGCAAATCAGCCTATGACTATGCAGTTAAGCTTGGAGGATAGCAAATGTGGCCCCGTTATTTAAGAAGGATAGCAAAGATAACCTGGGTAATTATCGGCCGGTGAGCTTGACATCCATGGTAGGGAAATTGTTGGAGAGGATTCTTAGGGATAGGATGTATGCACATTTAGAACGGAATAATCTCATTAGTGATAGACAGCATGGTTTTGTAAGAGGGAGGTCATACCTCACAAATTTGGTTGAGTTTTTTGAGGAGGTGACAAAAAAGATTGACAAGGGAAGGGCCATGGATATTGTCTATACGGATTTTAGTCAAGCGTTTGACAAAGTCTCTCATGGCAGGTTAGTGCGCAGGATAAAAGGAGAGCTAGCTAGATTGGTGGAGAACTGGTTTGGCTATAGAAAACAGGGGGTAGCAGTGGAAGGGTCTTTTTCCAGCTGGAATTCTGTGACTAGTGGTGTTCTGCAGGGCTCTGTACTGGGACCTCTGCTGTTTGTGATGTATATAAATGATTTGGAGAAGATGTAACTGGTGTAATCAGTAAGTTGTGGATATCACAAAGATATCCACAACTTGCAGATAGCAATGAACATTGTCAAAGAATACAGCAGGATATAAATAAGCTGGAAAATTGGGCAAAGAAATGGCAGATGGAATTTAATCCAGATAAATGCCAAGTGATGCATTTTGGTAGAACTTAGAAGGGAGCTATACAATAAATGGCCGAACCATCAGGAGTATAGACACAGATGGACCTCGGTGTGCAGATCCGCAGATCCTTAAGAGTGGCAACACAGGTGGAGAAGGTAGTGAAGAAGACATATTGGCATGCTTGCCTGTGTAAGATGGGGCATAGAGTATAAAAGTTGGTGTATGATGTTGCAGCTATATAGAACACTGGTTAGGCCACATTTGGAATTCTGCATCCAGTTCTGGTCATCACATTACCAGAAGGACGTGAAGTCTTTGGAGAGAGTGCAGAGGAGGTTTACCAGGATGTTGCCTGGTATGGAGGGTCTTAGCTATGAAGAGAGATTGGGTAAACTGGGGTTGTTCTCCCTGGAAAGACAGAGGTGACCTAATAGAGGTATATAAAATTATGAAGAGTGTAGATAGGGTGAACAGAGGAAAACTTTTTCCCAGGTCGGAGGTGATAAACACAAGGGGTCACAGGTTCAAGGTTTAACAAATGTCAGAGAGACGTATTTTACACAGAGGGTGGTGGAAGCCTGGAATGCACTGCCAAGCAAGATGATAGAGGTGGACACGCTGGGATCATTTAAGACTTATCTGGATAGCCACATGAACAGACTGGGAATGGAGGGATACAAACGAATAGTCTAGTTGGAAGCATGAGTGGTGTAGGCTTGGAGGGCCGAAGGGCATGTTTCCTGTGCTGCACTGTTCTTTGTTCTTTGTACTTCAATTTGCTTTTACTGGCAGATTGGCTTGAATTCCCTGTGTGAAATACGATGGGATATCAAACAATTAATAGTAAATCTTTCACCTAGAATACAGTTTCTGTTTGTTTAATTCTTGTTGTCATAGTATTATTATGACACACTCCATTCACAACTTCATAGCCAAGACTGAAGAGGGAATGAATGTTTGAACCAGTTTATAGGGGGACAATTTTTCTCTTTCATTTCTTTGGTGCTTTGAAGAGCTAATTCACTGGCTGATGCTGTGTGTTTTGAATACTAGTATGATGTTTGGTTTTCCATCATGTATAGATTTTTTTTAAAAATGGTAATCATTATTCAGAAAAGTAACAGGATATGTGTGGAATATTTTTGAGGGGAGTAAGCGAGCAGGTTCTAGATATTTAGGGTTTGACTAATTGGCCACAACACTGAGAACTGCTTTCTCTTGACTACATTGAGGTTTTTAATATCTGTCTGAAATGCTGCAACATGTGGAGCAACTCATTTTATATGCCCTGAAGCTCAGATTTCTACTGCTAGAAGTAGAAAAGGATTTGGAATATTCTTTGGCGTTATGATCATTTTTTCCATATGCTCCTTAAAGTGCCCGTCTTAGAAATATTTTCCTGTGTTTAAAGGCACTGCATAAATGCAAATTGGGAGAGTCTCTGGCCAGCATGAGACTTCACTGGATTCCAAGTCAGTATAAATTAAACTCTGTTAAACTCTGACTTTTTACAGAATAATGGTGGGGTGCAATTTTAGTCACTCTCTTCAGGAAGGATATAGAAATCATGGACCATGATATTGGAGACACCTGAGACTGATTTTTGAAGCAAGCTCAAATGGCTAAATTGTTTGCACAAAGAAATTGTTAAAATGCTATCGTGGAGGTGTTGATGAAGAAGTTAGCTTGCTATAAAGTAAGGCTAAGGATGATTTGATTTATTGTTGTCATGTATATTAATATATTAGTGAAAAGTATTGTTTCTTGCGTGTTATACAGACAAAGCGTACCTTCTCAGAGAAGGAAAGGAGAAAGTACAGAATGTAGTGTTACAGTCGTAGCTGAGGTATAAAGAAAGATCAGCTTAGTGTGAGATGCAGAGAAGAAGCTGTTCTTGAATTGCTTGGTACCTGACTTCAGACTTTTGTATCTTTTCCTGACGAAAGTAGAAGAGAGAATGAGCTCCTCATTCACCTGAAGAAGACTACAAAAGCTGAAAGCTTGCAAGTTTACTATCAAATAAATCGATTGGATTTAAAATTGGTGTTAGAACATAGAACATAGAACATTACAGCACAGAACAGGCCCTTCGGCCTTCGATGTTGCGCCAACCAATATAAAAAGCAATGCCCCTCCAAACTAAACCATTCCCTTCTCTTCCAGATACTTATCAACTAACCTCTTAAACGCCACCAAACTTGGCGCATCTACAACCGCTGCAGGCAGGGCATTCCACTCCCCAACCACCCTTTGGGTAAAGAACCTGCCTCTGATATCCGTCCTATAACTATCACCCCTTAATTTAAAGCTGTGTCCCCTCGTGCTAGCTTTTTCCATCCTAGGAAAACGGCTATCACTGTCCACCCTATCTAAACCTCTAATCATCTTATATGTTTCGATAAGGTCCCCTCTTAGCTGCCTCCTTTCTAACGAAAACACCCTCAAATCCCTCAGCCTCTCTTCATAAGACCTGCCCTCCATACCAGGCAACATCCTAGTAAACCTCCTCTGTACCCTCTCCAATGCCTCCACATCTTTCTTATAATGTGGGGACCAGAACTGCACACAATAATCCAAGTGCGGCCGCACTAGAGTTTTGTACAGTTGCAACATGACGTTGCGGCTCCGAAATTCAATCCCTCTACCAATAAAAGCCAAGACTCCATATGCCTTCCTAACAACCTTCTCGACCTGACTGCCTACTTTCAGGATCTATGCACATACACACCAAGATCCCTCTGTTCATCTAGACTACTAAGAATCCTACCATTTGCCCTATACTCTACACATTTATTATTTCTGCCATAGTGCATTACCTCACACTTTTCCACATTAAACTCCTATCAGTTGTCAGATCTCTTAAAGGATTTATCCAGTGAGAAGACTTATTTAGAACCACAGACATTACTGTACAGAAAAGGGCTTTTTGGCCCTTCTTAGCTGTGCAGAACCATTTTTCTGCCTATTCCCCCCGACCTGCATCTGAACCGTCTCCCCTCACACCCCTCTCACCCATATAACTGTCCAAGTTTGAAGCCACAAAACTGAGTAACCGTTGAGAAAGAGGAGTCTTTTGGTCCTAATATGCTTGTCATTATTAATTCGAAACTTACCTTGTGATTCCAGTATCTCCCAAAGATATTACTTCAGTGAGGGATTGGAAATTAATCTGTTGAAAATATTTAACTATTTGAAGATTGTTGTTGTTCAGCATATCTTCACACAAACTTGTTTTTTTTTCCCTTTGGGGAAGTGATGGAAGCATTCCTGAGCTGATAATCAGCACTTTGAACCACTATGATCGCTCCTTCCATAGCTAAAAGTCCTGGCATCGGATTTGTGTCCGGAATTTCTGGTGCAGTGATTGGAGCGCTATCACTCTGCCGCAAGGCCTTCCTACATTTTGAGTTGTGGCAAGAGCAGATCTTAGAAGAAAGGTGAATGCTGAGAAGATGGAAAATAAGGCATTTGAAAGAGATAAAATGAGCAGATTTGCTAATTTGATGAATGCTGTGAGATTGATGGAAAGAGCAGCTGGTGAGAGGTTCTGAGCCAGTTGCGTCACTGTACAGCTGCTTCAAAAGTTGTTGCAGTTTCAGTCTAATCTCTCCGCTGTCAGTGAAGCACAACACAAACTGGAAGTTAGGGGCAGCAAAACAATTTGCATAAATTTCTTGTGCTAATTTTGAGTTTGGCTGTAATGAGGCACTTCCGATTGTAGTCAGACAGGAGAACCCCACCTAGTTCGACATGCCAAAGATGCTGTTTGTTTACTAACACATGCTGCACACCACTTCCTGCCAAAGCTCCATTTTAAGCAACTGTTGAGATATTTTGCCACACTTAATTCAAATAAAAAACACGTGTTTTTGATAGCATTGAATTACTATATTATGGATTAAATAACTGGAAAGAATAACCAGTATTGGTTAAGATATATTGATTTTAAATCTGCAGTTTCAACTGCCCTGCATAACAACCTCCTTGTTCCCCATTGTAAACTGGTACCCTCCATTTCTACTTTGAAATTAAAGGAATGACAGGTGATGCCAATTGTAGAGGGAATTGGGCATTGTTAAATGTGTAGTAATAAAATATGAATGCCATCATGTGATTTTATGATGGTAAATATCTTTTGTTTTCCAGTTATTGCTCTAATAAAGTGAAGAGCACACACTTAATTAATCCATTTCACTCATCAGGATGATCCAAAATGCTTCAATGTGAGTGAAATATTTAGTAAAAGTTTTGATAAGAGAATGAAAGCTGATCAAATAACATTGTTTGTTTTCATTGGTTCCAAGCACAAGTTCTTATTACAAACAGTAGAACTTCAAGTAGCGAGCGAAGTTTTCCAACCCTATCAGTAAGCAGGTAATGAAATTGATCTGTGTTGTGAACTAGGAAGAAGGCAGAATGAATGGAGGTGATAATAATTCCATTGTATGAAGTGCAATGGGATAAGCGTCTGTGGGTTCTGAAGCCTTAGTTCAGAAAGGTGTGTGGTCATGCTGAAAACGCGAAGCCTGGTTTATATTTCACTGCTATGGTTCGTCTTCTGTTTGTGTAGCACCTTCAAATACTCCATTAAATTCAAAAATGAGGAGAATTACTGGTGAGAAGGCTGATTGTTTCTGTTTTATTTTCAGGCATTAGCAGCCAATACTGGAGCTGGATTTGCCGTGGCAGAGCCACAGATTGCCATGTTTTGTGGGAAATTGAATATGCATGTCAACATCCAGACTGGAAAATGGGAGCCTGACCCTTCAGGAACCAAAAGCTGCGTAGAAACCAAGGAAGATATTTTGCAGTATTGTCGAGAGGTGAGTTAAGAATGACATAAAAGCATGGAAGTTAGGAGCAGGTGGTGGCCATTCAGCCCTTCAAGCGTGCTCTGCCATTCATTTGATCATGACTGATCATTTGACTCAAAAGCCCTTTGATCCCCTTTGCCTTGAGTGCAAGATTGAACTGTTTCTAGAAAATATTCAATGTTTCGACCTCTACTTTTTGTGGAAGCAAATTTCTAGTCTTTGATAGAATTTCTCCTCATCTCTGCTCTAAACGGTCTACCTTGTCTCCTCAGACTGTGACTCCAGTTTGTGGACTATCGCACCATTGTGAGTGTTGTCCTTGCATCTACCCTATTCAGTCCTGTTAGAATTTTATAAGTTTCATAGAACATTACAGCGCAGAACAGACCCTTCAGTCTTTGATGTTGCGCCTACCAATTATGAAAAAAGCAATGACCCTCCAAACTAAACCATTCCCTTCTCTTCCATAAACTTATCAACTAACCTCTTAAACGCCACCAAACTTGGCGCATCTACAACTGCCGCAGGCAGGGCATTCCAGTCCCTAACCACCCTCTGGGTAAAGAACCTACCTCTGATATCCGTCCTATAACTATCACCCCTTAATTTAAAGCTGTGTCCCCTCTTGCTAGCTTTCTCCATCCTAGGAAAAAGGCTATCACTGTCCACCCTATCTAAACCTCTAATCATCATATATGTTTCGATAAGGTCCCCTCTTAGCCGCCTCCTTTCTAACGAAACAACCTCAAATCCCTCAGCCTCTCTTCATAAGACCTGCCCTCCATACCAGGCAACATCCTGGTAAACCTCCTCTGTACCCTCTCCAATGCCTCCACATCTTTCTTATCATGTGGGGACCAGAACTGCACACAATACTCCAAGTGCGGCCGCACTAGAGTTTTGTACAGTTGCAACATGACGTTGCGGCTCCGAAATTCAATCCCCCTACCAATAAAAGCTAAGATTCCGTATGCCTTCTTAACAACCTTATTGACTTGACTGCCTACTTTCAGGGATCTATGCACAAATACGCCAAGATCCCTCTGTTCATCAACACTATTAAGAATCCTACCATTAGCCCTATACTCTACACATTTATTATTCCTGCCATAGTGAATTACCTCCCACTTTTCCACATTAAACTCCATTTGCCACCTCTCGGCCCAGCTCTGCAACTTGTCCAAGTCTCTCTCATCTTCAACGAGTTCTCCCCTCATTCTTCTGAATTCCAGGAAATACAATCCCAACTGATTTGATCTCTCCTCGTATGTCAGTCCTGTCATCCCAGGAATCAGTCTGGTAAACCTACTTTGCACTCCCTGTAGAACATCCTTCCTCAGATAAGGAGGCCAAAACTGTACACAATATTTCAGATGTGGTCTTACTAAGACATCACTGCTCCTGCACTCAAATCCTCTTGCAATGAAGGCCAATGTACCGTTTGCCTTTTTTATTGCCTGCTGCACCTGCATGCTTAAACTTGAAGTTTATTTATTTACTAGTCACAAGTATGCTTACATTTACACGGCAGTGAAGTTACTGTGAAAATCCCCCAGTCGCCACACTCCAGCACCTATTCGGGTACTGAGGGAGAACTTAGCATGTCCAGTGCAGCTATCCAGTACATCTTTTGGACTGTGGGAGGGAACTGGAGGAAATCCACAGGGAGAATGTGCAGACAGTGATCTGAGCTGGGAGTTGAACCTGGGTCCCTGGAGCTGTGAGGCAGCAGTGTTAACTCTGTGCCACTCCGCTTACTTTCAGTAACTGGTGTACGAGGATACCAAAGTCTCATTGCACATTCTCGCTCCTGATTTGTAGCTGTTCAGACAGTAATCTGCCTTCCGAAACAAACAACCTGACATTTATCCACATAATAGTGCATCTTCTAATCAATTGTCCACTAGTTCAGCTTATCCAAATCACAGTGAAGGATCTCTACATCCTCCTCACAACTCACCCAGCTTTGTCTCATCTGCAAATTTGTAGATATTACATTTAATTCCCTCATCTAAATCATTAATATATATAGTGAACATTCAGGTCCAGCATTGATAGCTTTGGTACCCCACTAGTCACTGCCTGCCATTTGGCAAAAAAAATTTATTCCTTCTGTTTGTTCCTGTCTGCTAACCAGTTTTCTATCCATCTCAATACACTACCTCAATCCCATGCTCTTCAATTTTACACACCAATTTTTTTATGTGGGATCTTGTCGAAAGCCTTCTGAAAGTTCAAATAAACCACATACGCTGGCTCCCCTCATCAACTCTATTAGTTATGGATTCAAAGAATTCCAGTCAATTTGTTTAGCATGATTTCCTTTCTATAGATCCATGCTGAGTCTGTCCGATCTTGTCACTGATTTCCAAATGTTTTGCTGTAAAATCTTTGAAAACTAGAACATAGAACATTGAGAGCTGAAGGGCCTGGACTGTGCTATAATGTTGTGCCGAGCAATGCCCAATCCCAAGATCAAGCCATCCCCTCCTTATAATTCTGGAGTGCTCCATGTGCCTATCCAATGACTGTTTGAATGTTCCTAAAGTGTCCGACTCTACTATCACAGCAGGCAGTCTATTCCACACCCCAACTGCTTGCTGAGTGAAGAATCTACCTCGACATCCCTCTTGTATCTCTCACCATGAACTTTACAGTTATGCCCCTTAGTAATAGCTACATCCACCCGAGGAAATAGTCTTTACTCTTCCTCTCTATCAATCCCTCTTATCATCTTATAAACCTCGATTAAGTCACCTCTCATCCTCCTCCTCTCCAAAGAGAAAAGCCCCAGCTCTCTCAGCCTTTCCTCATAAGACCTACCATCCAAACCAGGCAGCATCCTGGTAAATCTCCTCTGCACTCTCTCCAATGCTTCCACATCCTTTTTATAGCGAGATGACCAGAACTGCACACAATATTCCAAATGTGGTCTAGCCAACGTTGGGTACAATTGCAGCATAACCCCACGGCTCTTAAACTCAAACGTCCTGTCAATAAATGCTAACACACCGTAAGCCTTCTTCACAGCTCTATCCACTTGAGTGGCAACCTTCAGAGATCTGTGAATATGAACCTCAAGATCTCTCTGTTCCTGCACATTCCCCAGAACCCTGCCGTTGACCCTGTAATCTACATTCAAGTTTGTCCTACCAAAATGAATCACCTCGCACTTATCAGGGTTAAACGCCATCTGCCACTTTTTGGCCCAGCTCTGCATCCCATCAATGTCTCTTTGCAGCCTGCAAGAGCCCCCCACCTCATCCACTAGTCCATCAATCTTGGAACTGATTCTAGAATTTTTCCTATGACCGATGTCAGCCTTAGTGGTTATAATTCCCTGTTTTCTCTCAACCTCCCTTTTTAAATAGTGAGGATACATTAGCTATACTCCATTCTGTAGGAACTGTTACACAGTCCATAGAATGTTGGAAGATGACCACCAATGCATCCACTATTTCTAGTGCCACTTCCTTAAATTCTCTGGCATGCAAATTGTTGGCCTTCAATTTGATCAGTTTCCCCAACATCATGCTAATACTGATCTCCTTCAGTTCTTCCTTCTTACTTAACCCTGTGTTCACCAACATTTCTCTGCATTATTTGTCTTCCTTTGTGAAGATGGAATTAAAGTGCGTATTTAGTTTGTCAGCCATTTCTTTGTTCCGCATTATAAAATCTCCTGTTTCTGATCATAAGTGACCTACATTTGTCTTCAATCTTTTTCTCCTTCCATACTTATAGAAACTTTTGCAGTCCGTTTTTATGTTCCTGCAAGCTTATTCTCGCACTCTTTTACCCTGCTTCATCGGTCCCTTTGGCGTCCTTTGCTGAATCCTAACTGTTCCCAATCCTCAGGTCTGTTCTTGTGCATGCCTCTCCCTTGAATCTAATACCTCTAATTTCCCTTCTAAGTCATTGTTTGGCCACCTTTCCAATTTTACCTGTCATTAGAATTCAAAGTTCACGATACTTGGCCTTAAAAAAAAACTGGAATCATCAACTCCAAAACAGAGACGATAATTTCTGTATTAGACGTCTACGTGGAATAATGTTTTTCTTGTCTCGTGTGACTTACTGCATTTGCCATATTCTGTTACAAGAGTCTTTGATATAATTATCTTCATAAATTTCACCTTTTTTTGGTTAGGTTTACCCAGAGCTCCAAATTACTAATGTGGTGGAAGCAAATAAGCCAATCAGCATTGAGAACTGGTGTAAGAAGGGAAAGAAACGTTGTCGGGGTCATAATCATGTGGTGATTCCTGTTAAATGCCTGGGTAAGTACAAACCCAAACTGCAACATGATAGACAGCAGCTGCCATCCATTTGTGCTTTTCATAACTGTGACAATATTGTGCCTTTGGATCATTTTTGTGTGCAGGATCTGTTTTAGTAATTTGTTTTACTATTGGTACTATTTTATCTCCATCCAGCAACCCTGCTGTTATTGCATAATTGGTCCTAATTGCTAGAATATTTGTTTTAATTTGGCCTAATGCTGTTCTGTCAGGGTTTTCCCCTGGGGTCTTGCAGAGTGGGGTTTATTTAGATTGATAGAAAAAGTCATGTATCTGGTTGGAGTTGGGTTTACGCAGCAAACTTAAGTCAGTTGCTGCTAGAAAGCTGCACTGTTGAGGGAAGTAACCTTTTCCCTTTCTGACACCTGGAGACTGAGATCTGCTAGAGACAAGGTTTATTTCTCTGAAGTTCTGCTGTTTCAGGATATGTTCTTCTCTGAAACTCGTTGTGCGGGAGTGGGAAGACAGGTATGTCTCTGTATCTGTCTAGAGGGGTAAAAAAGCTGAAAACGTGGCACCGATATCTGTTTTTGTTGATTCTGAATAGGGATTTATGTTATCGGGATACTATTTACAGTGGAACGGTTGCGATAGGTATTATGAAGAATTATACTTTGTCATGTTTAAACATTTTAATTGGTATAAGTTATACTTTTTTATTATATTCTATATTCTTAAATGAAGTTTGTTTTAATAAAAGCTCCCTATTGGGTCAATTAAATCATACCTGGAAAACACAATGCTAAAATCAAAAGAATTAGGTTCTCCGCTGACTTTCTAATACACCGTGGAAATTCTGATCTGGTCCTTAATATAGCCACATCATTTTAAAGATGAAACAGAAGATTGCTGTAGTGGAAGTTTTTACTTCCTTTATATGATTTACCCTGTGTGCCATTAGTAAATATCTAATTATAAACTTAGACTTGCATTGAATAGATACAGTAAATATTACATGTAGTTGTATGGAAGTACCTCAGAGTGCAACTTGCTCTATAGGTAGTCAACTTAAAAAACCTTTGCATCATTTGTAATGACTATCTTGAAATGTCTCCAACATTTCTTTGTACTATAACTCCCCATACATGCTGTATGTAGAGAACAGAATATTATGCTGTGTGATGGCTATTATGCAATGTTCTTTCAGATATTTCATGAGTAAAGTGTACTTTTTTAAAAAAAAAAATTAGCACAATATACAGCTTACTGGGTTCTTGTAAAAGACTGTTGAAATTATTTCACAAGACATTAATTAAACCAGTGGTCTAGGCTAATATACAATTCTTTTTTATTTATTTATGGGAATGAGTATGTCACTGTCTGTGCTAACTTCTGTTGCCTGCAATAGTTCTCCTTGGGTGATAGCCATCTTTGTGAACTTCTAAAATTAGAAATTTCTGCCAAATGGTGTATTTCCTCCTTGCCAATTTTGGAATTCTATCATTGGAAATGTTTTTTCCAACAGACCTTCTCCTCCTCTCCATGGTCTAGAAGTCAACCATCAAACACAGGTTTTGTTCTGATTGTACCTGATCCTATCCATTGCTTTTGGCTGCCCAACAGGTCATGCCAGATTCCCCAGTCCCTGTTTTCTTACTTGCCTCGTGAGGAGATTTCTGCTTGTTGGGCTTCCGTGGTGGGCTTTGCTGTCAAGGCAAAAGACATGGGCACTGGAACACAAGGTTTTGAAGCATCTGTCACTGCATTGTTGCTAGCCCGAGAAATTGACTGCTTTAAAGAATGTCTAGTTAAGAAAATTGTGGCCGTGGTCTTTAAAATACTTTGTGCTGAGGCACGTGGCCACAGTATGAAATTTGTGGCTCAAATATACGCTGATTTATCAGCTAACCCACCTGGAGAGGTTGTGTTTTGTACTGTGCTATATTTCCAGTGTTCAATCATCTCCCTGCACCCAGCCTGGGAAGCATACAAGTCTGTTGACTTGGTTTGGAGTTGCCACAAACTGGAGTTCAGTTGGTCATTAGTTGGCACTTGCTAGTTTTCTCTATTATCTGTTCAATATTCAGCTATTTTTAACACTGAAAACACATTGATTTTAATTACACGGTTGTGCAGTGACACTGTTTTAATTGACTCTTGCATTTTGTGAGGATCCATTATCTTTTTTACCTGTCTCAAACTTGATTGAGTTGATTTGAATAAAAGGATTCAGCCCACTCTAAATAGAAAGCTGGAAACTAACCTCAGCATCCATGGTCCATGTGCTCACCTGACATGTGTCTGTTCTTGGCTGTTGAGCGAAGGAACCCTGGTTTCATCCTTCTGCTCTCACTGATGCTTCAGTCAGTCCATTTCTGTTCTTTTATTATGTTTCACAATGAAGCAACTGAAAAGTCAGCATCCTGACAGATCAGGTGACAGTTATATTTTAGAGTCCAAAAATGAGCCTAACACTATTCATCTCATGGTACTTTTACAGTTCCTTGTGTGTATGATAATGTTCAAAGGTTTATCAGTACAAAGATTCAAGTTTACAGTAGTTAATAGGTAAAGAAACCCAGTGATTAAATAACTGGCAACTGCAGGGATTGTTAGTAATACGTCATAGAATCCTTGCAGTAAGAGGGAGGCCATTTGCCCCATCAAGCCTGCACCAATAACAATTCCACTTAGCCCCGACTCTCTTTGGAACTCTTGGAATTTCTTACTTGGAACAGATCATGCAATTTCCCTTACGTGGAACATAAATCCAAATAAGTTGCATGAATTTACTAATTTCCCTTTTGACTTGCCATTCATAGAATATTTTGTGCTATGTGTTCTGCTGTGCATGTTTTGAATAGTTTGGTGATTTGCTGCAAATGCATTGGTCTACAGCCTTGATGGTAATAGAAGGTAAACAGTGTTTCCACCCATAATATCCGCTCAGTTGAAATGATTTAGAAGCATTTGGATTTAGCACAGATCATATGGTACGATAATTACTATGATTCTTGTCACAAAAAAATTCACGGTTTTTTGTATCTTCAGCTTTTAGTCTTCAGACGACTTTGTCTTCAACCGTTTTCATCCCTGACCTCTGCAGTCTGTATGATGAAAGTATTCCCACAGGTAGGGAGAGAGTTTGAGTTTTGACCTTGCAACGATGAAGGAATAGAGACTATATTTCTAAACTGAAAATGGCCTCAGCATTTAAAATAAATGCCTCAAGGGCAACCAAAAGGGCTGGAAAAGAGAACTTCACAAGCCCAGAGCTGCAATCCCCCTTTCTGTACCAACAATACATGTTTGTCCAACAGGCAACAGATCTTTTTGTGCTCCAGTTAGACTTTGAACACGTGGCATCTGAAGCTGAAATAAGAACAAAAAGGAATAAAAATTAGGACCTAGGAAAACACTAGCCATTGAGTCTGCTTCGCCTTGCAATACAATCATGGCTGATCGTCTGCCTCAATTCCTTTTTCCTGGACTCTCCCTACATCTTTTGTTTCCCAAGAGAGTAGCGTTTTGCCTATCCCAGCCGAGGTGCTAATGGCCTGTGCTATTTCACTGGACTAGTATTCTAGAAACCGAGGGTAATGCTCAGGGATCTGGTTTCAAATCCTGCCCTGGCAAATGGTGAAATTTAAATTCAATAAAATAAGCCAGAATTAAAAGTCTAAAGATTGATTAGTGAAGTAGCTGGAGTTTTTTCAACAATATCCTATCAGAAGGATATCTGCCATCCTTACCTGGCCTGGCCTACAAGTGACATCAGATTCATGACAATGAGATTGACTTTTAATTACCTTCTCAAAGGCAAATAGGGATGCACAATAAATGCTGGTTCAGCCGGTGGCGACCATGTCCCATAATATAATAATTAAGAAACTATGACATTTACAATGCATCGGGGTAGAGAATTTCCAAGAGTCACAGTGAAATCTCAACTCATTTCTGTTCAAAATATCATCATGAGACTGTGTTCCCATGTCTAGATTCCTTAGCTAGTGGAAATAACATGGTGTCTACCTATCAAGCCCTTAAACTTCTTGTATGTTTGTGTTTTTTCCCTCATTCTTCTAAACTCCAGAGAGTAGAGGCCCAATTTACTCAGCTTCCTATTGTAAGATAATCCTTTTACCCCAGGAATTAATCTTAATGAACGTTCTTTTGTGTGTCTGGTCATCCGGCAGTAAGGATACTTCAATTGCAACCAATAAAAGAACTAACTTCTCAAAGTAAATCAAAGAAGAAGATTTAATAAAGAAACTTCATTACACCATCACTTGGGGAATGTCCTAAGCCACACAAGCTCCGCACAATCCCATCTGCTTTCTCTTTATATCTGGTCAGCTGATTCTCACAGCATGTTACCATTGGTTACATTGTAATAGATTCCAGTTTTATCATTGGTTACATATAACATGTCCTTACTTGGATATGAAGACCAAACTGCAAACAGTCTTTCAGGTGTGCTTTCACCAAAGCCCAATTGTGGTAAGACTTCCTTATTCATGCCATTTTGCTATTCAGGAAAGGTGACAGGGAAATTGGAATTATTTCTGCTTTTAAGGTTGAGATGAACACAAAAGTGTTCTCCTTGCCTAAAATACAGCGATAGACTTCAAAAAATGTAGGAGACAAAATAAATGAAAAGAAATACCACACAAAAATATTTTGGAAAAGTACTGAACCTTGAAAATGAGAAAATTGCTCCAAGGGATGAAAAAGAATCTTTAAAAAAACTATCAAAAAGGCATTTGAGAAAAAGGTGGCACAAGGCATCAAAACTGAAACGTCTGGAGAAAGTGTGGCCGGAAGCAATGTGAACTCCTTGAAATTGAAATATCAGTGAAAATAAGGGAATGATGGACATGCTGAATAATAACTTTGCATCAATATTTACTGCATAGCAAAACAAGAGCATGTCCGATATCCCACACGGGACAGGAACTCAAAAATGTGATGTTAGCAAGATAACAGTAAATAATTACATTGAAGAGTGTGAAATCTTCAGGACCTGAGTACTTCCAGCCCAGGGTTTGAAAGGAAGTAGGTGAGAAGACTGTAGATGCCCTTAAGTATAACCTTTCATAGTTCTCTCCGTTTGTGAACCATTTCTTTAGTTCAGAAAATTGTGTATGCCAATCGCTAAGAAAGATGACAGGAGAGCCAGGAAATTATAGATCAGTTATTGAGAAATTGCTTAGACTTATTATTAAATATTGTGTGATTGAACATAGAACATTACAGCATAGTACAGGCCCTTTGGTCCTCAATGTTATGCGGAGCTATGTCCAATCCCAAGATCAAGCTATGTCCTTCCTATCATTCTGGTGTTCTCCATGTGTCTGTCCAATAACCGTTTGAAAGTTCCTAAAGTGTCCGACTCCCCTATCACAGCAGTCAGTCTATTCCACATCCCAACTACTCTGAGTAAACATTTTCAATTAATGAGAGACACAGAGTAGGTAAAGTCTAGAGAACCTAACTGAATTTTTTCACAGATGACTAAAGTACTAAACAGGGAATAGTCTATGGATATTAGTTAGTTAATAATTAAGTCCCTCTTTGGAGACAATCTGTTAAAATTGAAGTTTTTGGAATTGAGGGCAAATTATGGAAACGACTTGGTCAGAAAATTAGCTGAGCTGAGGTGACAGAAAATAGGTCGAAAATAGCATTATGATATCGAACAAGGATCTGTTTTGAGCTGGCGACAATTCAATCTATTAAAGATTCCTAATCGGAAGACACTTTTGCAAATTGCCAAGCATAGATTCTTCATAAGTAATGTAAATGGAAGTGTAAAATTACATAAAGTCATTGATAAAGTTAAATAAATGTGCAAAATATGGCAAATAGAAACGTGATTGAGTACATTATGGGTGCAATAAAAGAGTAGAACAGGTACTTTCTAAATGCTGGATTGCATGAAGTGCTGGAGGTCCAGAGACCAGTTGAGTCTAAGTGCGCAGGTCGTTAAAATATCATGAACAGCTACAGAAAATTATCATAAAGCTAATGGAATCCTGACTTTAATATTGAGAAGAGTATTAAGAATACAGTGTGTTAGAGATCATACTGCAGCAATGCTAAGCTCTGTATTGATCACACCTTGTGGATACAGTGGATGAGATCCTAAATGAATATTTCTCATCAGTATTTACTGTTAAGAAAAGCATGTTAGAGAACTTGAGGAAATAGTGATGTCTTGAGGAGTATGCATTTAAAGAAGAGGTGGTGCTGGAAGTCTTAAAGTGCATCAAGGTCGATAAATGCACAAGACCTGATGAAGTGTATCCCAGGACATTATGGGAAGCTAGAGAAGAAATTGTGGGTCCCTTGGCCGAAATATTTACATCATCAATAGTCATGAGTGAGGTGCCTGAAGAATGGAGAGTGGCAAATGTTGTGCCTTTGTTTAAAAAGGGCTGCACAGAAAAACCTGGGAACTACAGGCCAGTGAGACTAACATCTATGTTGGGTAAATTGTGGGAAGGTATTTTGAGAGACAGGATCTACAGGCATTTAGAGAAGCACATACTGATTAGGGACAGTCAGCATGGCTTTGAGAGTGGAAATTTGGTTGAATTTTTTTGAAGGGATAGCCAAGAAGGTAGAGGGCAGTGATGTTGTCTACATGGACTTTAACAAGGCCTTCGACAAGGTACCACATGGTAGGTTGTTGCATAAAGTTAAATCTCACGGGATCCAGGGTGAGGTATCTAAATAGATACAAAATTGGCTTTTTGACAGAAGCCAGAGGGTGTTTGTTGAGAAATATTTTTCAGTCTGGAGGCCTGTGACCAGCAGTGTGCCTCAGGGATTAGTGCTGGGCCCACTGATACTTGTCATTTATATTAATGATTTGGATGAGAATATAGGAGGCATTGTTAGTAAGTTTGCAGATGATACTAAGACTGGTGGCATAGTGGACATTGAAGAAAGTTATCTCCAATTGCAACAGGATTTTGATCAATTGGGCCAGTGGACTGATGAATGGCAGATGAAGTTTAATTTAGACAAATGCACAGTGATGCATTTTGATAGATTGAATCAGGGCAGTCTTACTCAGTTAATGGTAGGACTTTGGGGAGAGATACAGAACAAAGAAATCTAGGGATACATGTTCACACCTTAAAAGTGGAGTCACAGGTGAACAGAATCTTGAAGATATTCGGCATGCTTGGTTTTATTGGTCAGAGCATTGAATACAGGAGGTGGGACATCTTGTTGAAGTTGTATAAGACATTGGTAAAGCGACACTTGGAATACTGTGTGCAATTCTGGTCATTTTATTGTAGAAATGATATTATTAAACTAGAAAGAATGCAGAAAAGGTTTACTAGGACTTAATGTATTGAGTTATAAGGAGAGGCTGGATAGACTGTGGCTTTTTTCTATGGAGCATAGGAGGCTGAGTTGTGATCTTAGAGGTCTGTAAAATAATGAGGGGCACATAACAGCTCGATAGTCAATACCTGTTCTCAAAGGTCGGGCAGTCTAAAACTAGAGGGCATAGGTTTAAGTTGAGAGGGAAGAGATGTAAAAGTATCCAGAGGGACAATTTTTTCACACAGAGGATGGTGTTTGGAACAAGCTGCCAGAAGTAGCAGTAGAGGCGGGTACAATTTTGTCTTCTAAAAAGTATTTAGATAGTTACATGGGTACGTAAGTATAGAGGGATGTAGGCCAAATGCGGACCATTGAAATTAGCTTAGGGGCTTAAAAAAAAGGCAACATGGACAAGTTGGGCCGAAGGGCCTGTTTCCATGCTCTAAACCTCTGTGACTCTTGTGAGCAGCTCTGGGCACCACACCTGAAGAAAGATATGTTGCCATCCAAGCACATAGATTGTGCTCCGTCACACATCTAATTTAAGCCTTGTGAATGGTAGACAGGCTTTGGGGAATCAGGTGGTGAGTTACTCCAAGTCTCTGATTTGCTTTTGTATTTAGAACATAGAACATTACAGCACAGAACAGGCCCTTCGGCCTTCGATGTTGTGCCGACCAAAATAAAAAGCAATGCCCCTCCAAACTAAACCATTCCCTTCTCTTCCATATACTTATCAATTAACCTCTTAAACGCCACCAAACTTGGCGCATCTACAACAGCTGCAGGCAGGGCATTCCACTCCCTAATCACTCTTTGAGTAAAGAACCTACCTCTGATATCCGTCCTATAACTCATACCCCTTAATTTAAAGTTGTGTCCCCTCGTGCTAGCTTTCTCCATCCTAGGAAAAAGGCTATCACTGTCCACCCTATCCAAACCTCTAATCATCTTATATGCTTCAATAAGATCCCCCCTTAGCCGCCTCCTTTCTAACGAAAACAACCTCAAATCCTTCAACCTCTCTTCATAGGACCTGCCCTCCATACCAGGCAACATCCTAGTAAACCTCCTCTGTACCCTCTCCAATGCCTCCACATCTTTCTTATAATGTGGCGACCAGAACTGCACACAATACTCCAAGTGCGGCCGCACTAGAGTTTTGTACAGTTGCAACATGATGCTGCGGCTCCTAAATTCAATCCCCCTACCAATAAAAGCTAAGACTCCATATGCCTTCTTAACAACTTTATCCACTTGACTGCCTACTTTCAGGGATCTATTGACACATACACCAAGATCCTTCTGTTCCTCAACACTATTAAGAGCCCTACCATTAGCCCTATACTCTACACATTTATTGTTCCTGCCAAAGTGCATTACCTCACACTTTTCCACATTAAACTCCATTTGCCACCTCTCGGCCCAGCTCTGCAACTAGTCCAAGTCACTCTGTAAACTATAACACCCCTCTTCACTATCTACCACTCCACCGACTTTAGTGTCATCTGCAAATTTACTGATCCATCCCTCAATACCCTCATCCAGATCATTTATAAAAATTACAAACAGCAGGGGCCCCAAAACAGACCCCTGAGGCACACCATATTTATATAGAACATAGAACATTACAGCGCAGAACAGGCCCTTCGGTCTTCGATGTTGCGCCGATCAATTAGGAAAAAAAATTGGATTATATGGATGCTCTAGTTCTGTATATGGTCAGTGGTAACCCCCAGGATGTTGGTAATGAGAAATTTAGTGACTGTAATGTCATTGAGTGTCAAGGGGTAATGGTTTGACTCTTTTGTTGGAGATGGTTATTACCTAGTACTTGCGTGGTGCACATACACTTGCCAGTTATAGCAGGGATTGAGAGCAGTGGGATAAACAGAGCAGAGGCTTTAGAGGCAACAAAAAGTTAAAGGAACTGTTACGTAACAATAGGTAGCTAATTCATTCATGAGTTATCAGTTTTGCACTTAATTTAAATTCTTGTCTTTAATTAAAGAGCTGGAAAAAATAATGAATGCATTAAAAAAATAATGCAAACTAGAGAAATATCTGAATTGAATAAAAAATCTTAACTAATTAAACATGTAGGTGGCACAGTAGTTAGCACTGCTGCCTCATGGCGCCAGGGACCCAAGTTCGATTCCTGGCTTGGGTGACCATCTATGTAGAGTCTGCATGTTCTTCCTGTCTCTGCATGTGTTCTCTTCTACAGTCTGGTTAGGTGTGTTGGCCATGCTAAATTCTCCTTCAGAGAAGGTGAACAGACTCCAGAGTGTGGCGACTAATGGGAATTTTCACATGAACTTCATTGCCGTATTAATGTAAGTCTAATTGCAATAATGCAAGTCTACTAATAAATTAACTTTAAATGCATATAAAAAGAGTTAGAGAAGGATGGGAGTGCAGGTGGTGTAGAATCATAGAATCCTTGCAGTGTAGAAGGAGGCCATTCATTCATTGAGTCTGCACCGACTTAGAGATCTTACCCAAGCCCTGTCTTTGTAGCTCCACATATTTACGCCTCTAGTCCCCCTAACCTACATATCTTGAGATACTAAGAGGCAATTTTAGCATGGCCAATCCACCTGACCTGCGTCTCTTTGGATAATGGGAAGAAACTGGAGCACATGCAGGAAACCCCTGCAGACACAGGGAGAATGTGCAAACTCCACATAGACTCACTTAAGGCTGGAATTGAACCCAGATTCCTGACACTGAGGCAGAAATGTTAACTACTGTGCTGTTCCAATATCCGATACCATAACTACAAAATGTTGAGGTTGGTGGAAACCAGTGAGATCCCAGGCAATCATGTCTGCAAAAAATATTTGTAAGTTAAGGGATTTCACCCCCAGTGTTGATAAGAATCTGAGCTGCAGATAATGCATGTGTCACAATGATTGTGTTATCTGGGCAATCAGATCCAGGAGGCTGCCACATCCAGTTTAATGTAGTACAGTCTGGCTAGTGGTCAAAAACTGAATGATATAAACATGTAGAAGGTTCTTGCTGCTTGTTTTTTTTTGAAGTAATGAGGGCAAAGACTGCATGGTGTGCAGAGTCGTTCAGGGTCATAGGAATCATTCACAACCCTCAAGCTGAGCTAAGATTTTTAAAGGTTTAGAATTACATTGCATTTTTGTTTGCGATGTTAAGTCATGTTTTTCATTTTGCACTGCCATCTCTTAAGAACTTTATGTTAACTCCACCCTCTCACCTTCCACTCACTGAGCTGCTGCTATTGACAAACTTTGTACCCCTTCTCAAGTGATAGGTATTCATGTTCACTTCTGTTTTGAGGATATCCTGCTGAGACAGGACAGTTAAACTAAATATGGGCAGGTTTACTGATGCAGGAAGGTGACAGATGCTGATACTTTATGGATGTAGAATTTAAGAGAGAGTTAGGGCATGGATTGATAGTTTTAAGAAAGGGATTGGAACACACAACATTGAACCTGCAGATAGAAGCTTAGAAGAATGAAAGAATGTTTTTTGCAATTAGAAATAACAAAGAAAGATCATCCTCAAAACAAACCTGCATCAGTGATGTGCTGAAATAGGATTGTCAGAGAGAGCTAGATTATCAGGCTCATTAACCAATAGGCCAACCATCTTGATAACACGAGGCATAACCTCGTGATAACCATCGTGCTAGCACGAGGGGACACAGCTTTAAATTAAGGGGTATGAGTTATAGGACGGATATCAGAGGTAGGTTCTTTACTCAAAGAGTGATTAGGGAGTGGAATGCCCTGCCTGCAGCTGTTGTAGATGCGCCAAGTTTGGTGGCGTTTAAGAGGTTAATTGATAAGTATATGGAAGAGAAGGGAATGGTTTAGTTTGGAGGGGCATTGCTTTTTATTTTGGTCGGCACAACATCGAAGGCCGAAGGGCCTGTTCTGTGCTGTAATGTTCTATGTTCTATAATTGAGCTGTGTTTCCTACTCCGGATCAGTTATGCTGGTCCATCCTGTAGTTTACTGTCGTAACTTGCCCCAGATGGGCACCTGAGCAGGTGTTGTATGCTGGGAGGTGCTGGCATTAGCAAATGCAATGGGAATCGTGTCTTCCTCAAGCAGTTCTCAAGAACAAGAAGGAAGGAGGATTTGTTATCTGAGATGTACAGTTCAGATGTTGATTACAGTGGAAGTAGCAAGAGGAGAATTTCAGGAAATGTTCACTGACAGTTAATGTGGGGTCCCATCAAAGCTTGCAAGTGGCAAGTGATTTCCTCAGTCTACAACATTAGAGTTTGATATGTAAGGAATATATGGTAACAAAGGCTGAGCATGTGTTGGTCAGCATTGTTTGTTGTTGGCCTGTTAGACCAACAAAGAATAAAAGTGGTCTTGGATTATCGCATTGGAATCATACTGCTGATTGTTCAAAGAGACCAAGTCCTCGGCATTCATTGTAGTGAACTGGATGATCAGTTGGTCTAACTATGGGTTTGATTTGGGCTGATAGTACAAAGAACAAAACAGCATGGGAAACAGGCCCTTCAGCCCAAAGAGCTTGCGCCACCATCCCGATGTTCCCACCTCTACCCACGATCCCTGCCCATGTTTATAGATCTATGGATTAAAAACCAAATTTGAGACAATTTAGGGAGAATTTGTTTTGCCAATTAGCCTAAGAGCACATCTTTGGGATGTGGGAGGAAACCGGAGCGCCCGGAGAAAACCCACGCAAGTCCAGTGAGATTCAGCCATGGTCCATAGGATAGCGATTACAGCCTTTTTGTGGGTGCGTAATAGCCCCTAACACATTTTAGCAGGTTACCTTTTTGGTTGTTCTGTAGCAGTTGTGACTTTCTTTTGATGTGTGATCTTTAGGATGCCTGCCTTCAGAGAACTTTTTATTTTCTCTCTTGCTGGGCATTCTCTATTATCTCAGCCAATCGTAAATCCAGGCGGGTGATTCTATCAATAACTCTTGGGGTCTTATATTTCTCTTGTAGGATCTGACCACACAGTACCACTATAATCAGTCTCCACATACTTGAATGATTAAAGCTGGCTTGGATGCTTTCATTGGTGATCCCAGACATCCTATTCAAAAGCAGCCCACTGTTAGTTCTCGGTGATCAGATTACCTTTGTCATAAATGGACCTCAGTTCTCAAGCTAAATATTCTGTGTTTGAATAAACCAGACACCAGGCTTGTGTTATGGGTGTCCTTCCCATCCCCCTGTTGTGGTTCTCCCCTTCCTGTTTCCTATCTGTGGTCACAAGAACGGATGAGATTCAAATATTGTTTGTCCCTCTTTCCACAATTTCGTATCTCTTGCTTCCAGTCTGGTTTTCTCATAACCTACACTTGCACCATTGCCCTCACAGGATGCCAAGGCAGTGCCTCTCATTGTTACTGCATTCACAATTGCCCATTATCTTGCCAATCTTCTCTGCAGTTCATAAACTTGTAAAGCATCACTTTTTTGAATCCTCAGCAACATCTGTCAAGTCTCTTTCCCAACACTAAATTTTCTCTTGCTTCTAAAGATTGGGGGCGGAGGGGGAGTTCAGATCAGAGTTGAAGAGGAATTTCTTCACGCAAAGGGTGGTGAATCTTTGGAATTCTCTGCCTGATGAAGTGGTGGAAGCTTCCTCACTAAATATGTTCAAGTCAAGAGTGGATAGGTTTTTGATTGACAAAGGAATTAAGGGTTGAGGGAGAAAGCGGGAAAGTCATACTGAACCACTACAAATCAGCCATGATCTTATTGAATGGTGGGGCAGGCTCGAGGTGCTGGATGGCCAACTCCTGCTCCTATTTCTTATGTTCTTATGTTCCTGAATGTCAGTCAAGGCCGCCCCAGCATTCAGATCAGAGGCATGCTGCAGCAACATTGTAGTCCTCTGCTGGTTGTACAGCTCCGAATCTTCAACCAACTGATTCTGTCTTTTGGTTTTTCTGGTTGGTGGAATCTTGAGTTCATTGGTTTAAGTGTCGATCTGTTGGATCTGCTGATCCGTTGGCTCAATTTCCTTATCTTATTAATCAACCAAATAGAAAAGTAAGCAGTACAAGTCAGAAGTTTTTTTTGTGTTCTTTGAATATTTTCTAGCCTGTCCTATCTTGAATGAAGTTCGTAGCTTCCATGCATGGCCTGAAATCACCTGTAACCAGGTAGCCAGCCATCAGCTCACGTATCTCTTTATCAGGAGGTTGCTTAATTTCTGTTCTAAGACTCAATTTGAGCATCATGTTTATTTTTCGCTAGATTTCTAGTTGTTTTGCGACACGGTAGTACAATGGTTAACACTGCTGCCTCACAGCACGAGGGACCTGGATTCAGTTCTGGCCTCAAGTTACTGTTTGTGTGGAGTTTGCACATTCTCCTCATGTCGACATGGGTTTCCTCAGGGTGCTCCAGTTTTCTCCCACATTCTAAAGGTGTGTAGGTTAGGTGGATTGGCCAAAGTAAATGTGTGGGGATAGGGCAGAGGGAGAACCTAGGTGGGATGCTTGCAAACCCAATGCATCAAGAGAATGGCCTTTTCCTGCACTGCAGGGATTCTATGCTTGAGTAATAGTCTTTGCTCACTGATGAGTCTGTAAAAGACATTATGCTCCCCAAAGATTTTCCCTCCCAAGGGGGACCAAATTCATGAACGAGAGATCCTTCCTTGCTGTCAACAAGTTTTCACAGTGCACTAAGCCCTGCCACAGTTGCCATGTTGCACTTTGTTTTGGAGGGCATAGGTTTACTGTCCTTTTCAAACAGATTCATACTTTGTAGCAAAGTTTAGTTGTGAATTGACTTGAGTTTACATGTAATGTTTAACTGACTCTCTAATCTCCAGGCTCCAAGGTTTTATCTCTTAGAGATCTCCTATGAAAACATTCCATTCCATTTTTGCATAAACAAGTAATTCCCATTGCAACAGATTGTCTCAAGGTCTCAGCTTCTTGCTGCAAGTAACTTAGCATGATTTTTCCCATGGTTCACTGCCTTGGCATTGTTTCTATATTGGGTCCTATTTCTAAATTTTACCACTCTGCAATTCTACAAAGAAGCTATGCAGTAAAGTCATGTTAGTTCCTAATAATAAAGTTAGATTTTAATAATTATTATTCTTATTCATATGTAGTATTCTCATTAGTAACATAATCTTGTAGCTATAAAAAAAAGAGAAACTTAATAAATTTAATTTTTTTTTAAAAGAGTAATGGGGAAAGTGATGAGAGTCAATCCTCCAACAGAGCCAAACTTCTCCCACCTTGAAGGGTAGAGGCAACACCATCACCTGAATGTTCCTATTCATGCCACATACCATCCTGACTTGGAAATATATTTCCATTCCTTCACTGCTGCTGGGTCAAAATCACAAGATAGACAAACAGCAAAACTGAGTAGTTCCCACCATTGACTATTAGAAGAAATTGCAGATGGCGCTGTGGTTAGCACCAGGGACTCAAGTTCTATTCCCATCTTGGGTTGCTGTGTGGAGTCTGCACATTCCCTCTGTGTTCAGCATGGGTTTCTTCTCACAGTCCAAAAGATATGCTGGTTAGGTGTATTAGCCATGCTAAATTCTCCAATATACCCAAACATGCGCCAAAGTATGGCGATGAGAGGATTTTCGTAGCAACTTGATTTCAGTTTAATGTAAGCCTACTTGCGACACTAATAAATCAACTTTAAAGGAAGAATCTTTGTTTCAGTGTCAGCTTGTGCGTAGGCAGATGCCTATGTCGTGGCTGCCCAAATGTTATCAGATTTCAGTTTGGATTCTTCCCTTTCAGAAATAGAATGAAGTACTTCCCTCTTAGTTTGAAATTGGCAAGCTTAAGTATTGGATGTTGTGTAGGATGAGTTTTGATATGCAGTTTCTAAACTGCACAAACCATTTTTTGTATTAAAATGCTGTCTGGTTTGCTTTAATAGTGGAAATGATTTGGCTAGTTTCTATTTATGTGGCTGAAGGATATGCTCTCTCTTGCTTTTCCATTGAATGCTGAGTGCTGAGATTTGATTAAAAGAATAATCTTTTCTATTGATGAAAGATGATTTTTGAAATGGAAAAACGATTACCCTCTCAAGTGACCTGCTGAAATTAAATGACAATGTTGCAACTTAATGTACAAAGCTGGAAGCATTACTAAAAAATTGCTGATGTAGCTAGCGTTCAGCTATAACCCAAAAGGTAAAGTGCTGTTCGAGTCTGATTAAAGGGGTAAGATACAGAGGGCTGTACAAGAGGCACCATAACATTAACGATGATTCAAACTCCATCATTCAATCTATTTTAACATGTATCAAAAGCTGATCAATGATGTTAAACAAATGTCTGCAGCCCCCAAAAAGGGGCAATCAACATGGGATATGTAATTAGTTAGGTATGTGTGTTTTGTACCTTAAATGGCTAATGTACATAGCATTTCCTCACCTCTGTTGGAGGGATCTAGTGGCGAACCCAAATGTTGCAGAATTATGGATTTGTCTGTTGAAAATGCAGATCTTACATTGGTTCCTCTTGAAGAAACAATGATTAGCATTGGGGGAAAAGTGGTCACTTTTTGGGGAGTGGTTGAGATCTAGAATATTTTGAACTTGGACCTAAAATATGATGCATTACACTTACATTTCACAACAAGTTGATTTTTAACCTTGAATGAAATGGTGAAATTTTAAATATTTGAAGAACCAACTGGAACATCAGTCATGAAAGTATCCCTCAGTTTTCCGTGCAGTTTTTGTCCAGTTGTTGAGTCAGTGAGCATAACTCTCTACCTGTTGCTTTCATCAATTCCACTATTTTAAAACATGCTACATGCTGTAACCCTCCCAGCAGACTCTGACCCTCTTCAATTTAGCTTGCCATCAATTCTTTCTTTTCAACGTAGTCAAGCACATGCCATTCTTCCAGTCTCCTCTGTTCAGGTTGATGCTCTTGCTCCCTCAGCACATTTTAGATAATTTATTGGCTGATTTGGAGGTGATGAACTGAATTGCCTTTGCCTGTGCTATATGTCTTTTGATATTCCAGTGGTATTCACTACTCTCTGGTTTTTTGTGACATACATCATTCATACTCACTCTTAGTTAATGGTCCCACTTTTTTCCCTCTTAAAGCCATGATGTGGAGATGCTAGCATTGGATTGGGATAAACACAACACCAGATTTATTTGGTAGCAAAATCCACTGGCTTTCAGAGCGCTGCTCCTTAATGCGGTAAATGCAAGTTCTTTTCTCAAACAGGTCATATAAAGACACAAACTCAATTTACAAAGTAATGGTTGGAATGTGAATCTTTGCAGGTAATTAAGTCTTGAGAAGGCTGAAAGTTGACCAAACAGGGCTCTTTGAAATGTTTAAAGGTTTGGTAGTGCAAACAAAACATCAAGCTTGTAGGGTGATATTTTGTAGGGTGTAGAGAAAAATTAACTTAGTGTGAGATAGATCCATTAAAGAGTCCAATGGCAGCAGGGAAGAAGCTATTCTTGTGTTGGTTGGTACGTGACCACGTATCTTTTTCTCGACTGAAGAACGTGGAAGAAAATATGTCTGAGTTGCATGGGGTCCTTGATTATGCTGAGGCAGCAGGAAATGTAGACAGAGTCAATGGATGGGGGTTTGATTTATGTGTTGGATTGGACTACATTCATGATCTTTTGTAATTTCTTGTGGTCTTAGGCAGAAGAGGATCATCATTTCATTGAGCATCAATTTCACCCCTGTCATGTCATCTTTGATTCATTCACCAAATACCTTAAATCAGGATGCTGACCATTGTGCCATTTAGCTTAGTTTTCACAGAAAGCAGGGATGTCAAAGGTGTGGTGAGGTGGAATCTCATACAAGACTGAACCAAATTCAGAGCTGGTAGAAGGATAGAAAATGTCACATGATCTATGCATTTGGATACTAACTGTCAGCATTGACGCAATATGTGTACGTGGATTCCCAGAATCCATTAAATTAGGAAAGTGGATAACGTTCTATGATTGGGGAATTGGATATTTGATTTCATTAATTATTGTCACCTATGCATTGAAAAATTTTGTTTCTTGCAAGCTTTGCAGATAAAACATACTGTTCATAGAGTTCATAGAGGAGAAGGAAAGATGAGGGTGTAGAGAGAGATCAGATCAATATATGGTAGGTCCATTCAACAGTCTGGTAGCAGAGACAAAGTCATTCTTGAACATTTTTAGGCAGTCTTAGCATCAAATTGGATTGAGGTTTTATGGAACCTATTTAACAAAAGATTTCTGCAACAATAAAAATGGTTGAATTTATATTAGCTTCTTGTAATAAAACATGTGGAAGGACTGTCCTTGGACTCACTGCAAAGTGCAGTTTTTTTTGTGTATTTAGTGAGCATATGAGTTGATTTTTTTTTACTCTTGGGAGCTTTACAGAGCTAATAACCATCTTTTAGATGAGGTTAGAAGACATTAATTTGACCTTAATGCAATTTTCAGTGATTTCAACAGGTGTGATATGTGCCTTTATCTGTGAACTACTTAAACATTTGGCTTCTCTTCCTGGAAATGTTATAATTGCAATTAGTTGCATGACTCTAATTTGGAATTGATGGGAGGCAAAGGTGACATGATTGTCTTAAGTGAAATCCAATTCCTGTCAGTGCCTCTTTTCTGGTTTTACAATCACTTCAGGTGATTGAATGTATCCTTTTAGTGTTGACGCTAAGAATTGTGCATAAAAGAACATTAGCTCCATCAAAATTTGCACGTAATTTGATACATTTTAGTTCAAAACCACGCTAGAGCCAAAATTTTGCAGAAACCTCTTATTGTTGCCCAGTTAGTTTTGAATTTAATAGAACACAATACAGAAGGAAGCCATTTGGCCTGTTATACATACCTGTATTGGCTCTATAAAAGCTGTCATGATGGGGAGGATTCAACCGGGATCTTGGGTTCACAAGACACTATCTGTAACCCCGTGACTTGCTTGGGTTTGCAAAACCTCACTGACTATACTGTCTAATGACAATATACATCTCTTTAACCTATGCTTAATGCTCTTTCCACTCACATTGTCTGTATCTTTAAAACTTGAATAGCAGGTTAGTTGTAAAGACTGTTATTCTAATCAGTAGTCTGTAAACTGTGTGTGCTGTTATACGCTCTAAGGCCAGAACAGTCCATTCACCTGATGAAGGGGCAAACCCTGAAAGGTTATGAGTTTACTAGCAAATAAATTGGTTGGACTTTGATCTGGTGTTGTGAGACTTCTTACTGTGTGAAAGCTTTTCAATGATCCTTCCAGTTCACCTCCCAAAAAACGTTGAGTGACTTGCATTGAGCAAGTGGTTGAAATCTGTGATAAAATTCACTAATTCTAAGTATCCCCTTTGGGGATTGAAATCTTATAATTATAATCCTTTTTAAGAATAACAGCAGAGTTTCATTCTTGTGTCTTTGACAGTGGGTGAGTTTGTGAGCGATGTGCTGTTGGTTCCGGAAAAATGTCGGTTCTTCCACAAAGAGCAAATGGATGAATGTCGGAGTCATCAGCACTGGCAATCTGTTGCCAAAGCGGTAAGAGCTAAAGAGTCGTGATGTAGAGATGCCGGCGTTGGACTGGGGTAAACTCAGTAAGAGATCTGACAACACTAGTTTTAAAGGATTTAAAATTGGTGTTGTCAGATCTCTTAAAGAGCTAAAGACCCAGGGGATGGGTGGTATTTCTGGACTTTGTTTCATCTCATACATACAAAACTGGAAAACATACAGATGCTTAATTTGATAATCTATCGCATGATTTTATTTCTTATGTTTTGCAATTGTTTGCACCGATCAATAGCCAAGTAATAATTTCTCTTACCAATTAATATTCTTCACGAGCTGAAATCTGGGTCTTTTTGCTTCCAACTAGTGTGGGCCAGCAATTACCTGTCTAATTACAGTTTTTGCTGTGTTGCCATGGTCCCATTAGACAGTTGGAAATATTACATGCAGAATGTACTGAAACAACTAATTAATGTTTGTTACACTGTCAGACAGAGGATTAGGCTGGTCTGAACTAAACCTCAATTATAGACTCAAATTCTTCAGTATGTCGAGCTTTTGGATTAAGGCAAAGCCCCGATTGCCACCATGTTGAGTGCAAGCATTCTTGTCATACCACTTAGACAGTTGTCTTCAGCTCAGAGTAGTGTTTCGTCTGAATTAAGAACAACAAGACAGACCCTGTTTACTTTGAAGTTTGAAAACAGATGAACTTTTTTGTTATTAACATCCTCAAATAAAAGGAAAACTTTCTTTATATAACACCTCTCATAACTTCAGACATTCCCAAAGCAATTTGCAACCAGTTAAATAATTTTCACTTTTTTATTAACTCATGGCATATTGCCTATCTCTAGTTACCTTTGGAAGGCAGTTGACCATCAACCATATTGCTGTGGCTCTGTAGTCACACATAGGCCAGACCAGATAAGGATGGCAGATTTCCTTTGGGTTTTTCTGGCATTCAAAGTGTTTCCATGGACATCATTCATTCCAGATTTTTATTGAATCCAAATTCCACCACTGGGATTTAAACCTGGGTCCCAAGAACATTTTCACTGAATTTCTGGATTAATAGTCAAGCGATAATACCACCAGGCTATTGCACTCCTCTTTGTTTTCTATGTTACTGTTATACACTGCCAAATTGAAAAGTTCCACAAATAGTAATGTGATAATGATCAGAGAATGTGGTGTTGTGGCATAGATTGAGGCTATAGGTATTGGCCAAGATACTGGGAAGAACTCCCTTACTCTTCTTAAAAGATCCCATGACGCAACTTTTCTGTTAATCTGAGAAGTGAAATGGAGTCTTGGTTTGATAGCTTCAATGTTGCAGCACTTCTTCAGTACTGCAATGGAATTTGATTAAGTGCTCAAATTTCTGTGGAGGAAACTCAAAAGCTCCTGACTCAAGCTAACATTCTGAGTCATGGTTGGCACAACGAGTGGGCGTGACAAGGATCTTAATAGAATGTCAAAGTTATCAATCTGCTGAGATTCAGATAAACAGTTCAAAACATTTTAATTGAGTGGCATGGCATCTTGACAAATATCAAAAAAAAACTGGTAGTTGCATTGAAAAATACCATTGTCACTTGAGCAGCCGAACCTAATTTCACCAGATCAAAGTAAACTACTAGCCTCTTTTGAGTTGGTGAACAGTCATTGGTTAAGCTTTGTTGGAAAAATATTACAAGTTTTTTTAGAGTAACACTGTTTATGATTTGTGACACTTAGTAATTAATAAAGGCATATACAAATATACCTTTATTAATTTTAAAACTAACAAAACTGGAAGTCGTCATAAGGAGGCTTGGCGGTAGTTGTAGTTTTTCTCTCTGACTCTATAAATTGGTACAGAGAGGAAACCCGATACTCTACACAGGTAGAGTATCCCACCTTCCCCCTCTCCTCTAACCTAATAATAAGTGTGTGGGAAGTTTTTTTTTCTCTCCTAGAAATTAAAGTATCAGAGATGGCAGTGCAGGCAGTACGTTGCACCTCCTGCAGTATGTACGAGGTGAGGAACACCAGTAGTGTTCCTGCTAATTATACCTGCAGGAAGTGTGCCCATTTGCAGCTCCTTGAGGATAGTGTTAAGGAGCTGGAGCTGGATTTAGAGGAACTCCGGATAATTCGGGAGGTTGAGGCAGATATTGACAGGAATTACAAAGAGATAGTCACTCCTAAAAGAGATTCTTGGTTAACTATTAGGAAGAGGGGTAAGAAGCAATTGGGGAGACAATCCCCCGGGGCTGTTCCCCTCCAAAATAAGTTTTCTGTCCTGGAGGCTACAGTTGAGGAAGAATCAATTGGGGATAGCCAAAGGGAGCAGGTCTCTGTTCTCCAGAGCTGTGATTTTGAAGAGTGGCTGCTTGCTGGTGAGACTATTGAAGTTTGAAATCTTTCTTTAATCAATAGGTTTAGGTCGCGGGGGTTTTTTGTTTATTTTGGCGCTCCGTAGCGGGAGATAGGCGTGGGGACTGCTGGGAAGGAAGCGTGAGACTATATAAATAAGGCCAAGGTAGACAGCGGGCAGCGTCGGGAGCGGGCAGTGCAGTGAGGCAGGGAGCAGAGTGAGAGCTGTAAGGGCTTAAGCTCACTAGGCTTGAGCGAGCGTAGGCTTGGACGTGGTAAGTGGCTGGACTCCTGTCCCACCCAAACTCTAGGTCCCATACCTCTAAAGGGGGTGAATAAAATGTCAGGGTCCATGATAAAACGCGTCCGCTGTGTTCGCTGCCATATGTGGACATTCTTGGAGGTAGCACGTCTCCCGAAAGCCCATATATGCACAAAGTGTTTGGAATTGCAACGATTGAGGGCTCGGGTGAGGCAGTTGGAGCTGAGATTGGAGGATATATTTATAGTCAGAGAGAACGAGGGGCGAATGAACAGGGACCATAGTCCAGAAGGGACCCAAGGGCCTATAAGGAGGGATGGGTGGGTAACAGATAGGAAGTTGAAAAAGAAAAGGAGTCACGGCACTAAGATCACCCCAGAGGAGGCATCCCAGAACATCAAGGGGAGGGCAACAGCTGAGGTAGAGAGTGCAAGGGAGGAGGATCAGAATGCCCCGGAGGACAGTAGGAGTGAGGGATGTGAGATAGTGGTGGGGGATGAGAAGGTCAAGGGGATCGACAGGCAGTTCTGTGGGCAAAAGCGGGACTCCAGGATGGTAGTCTGCCTCCCTGGAGCAGGGGTTCAGGATGTTACGGAGAGGGTAGAGGGAATTTTGAAGGGTGGAGGAGCTAAGGCTGATGTAATAGTGCATGTGGGAGAGAAAGATGTAGGAGCAAAGTGCAGGGGGGACATACGTAGGCAGTTCAGGGAGTTGGGGGCTCGGCTGAAGTGTAGGGCCTCCAGGGTGGCATTCTCTGGGCTGCTGCCGAGGCCTGGGAATGACAGGGTTAGGAACAACGAGGTGCTCCAACTGAATGCGTGGTTGAGGGATTGGTGTAGGGTGGAGGGATTCAGATTCTTAGACCATTGGGAAGTCTTCAGGAGGGAGGGACATCTATACAAGAGGGACGGGGAACAGTTGTCTGGGAAGGGTACCCATATTTTAGCTGGGAGGTTAGCTGGAGTGTTTCGGCAGGGTTTAAACCAATATGGAGGGGGGGTGGGGAGATAGAGGGAATGGGAATGGGAGAGAGATGGGCAACAGGATAATTCCGGAGAGTAGGAGGGAAGATCAGAGAGTGCCTGAGGGCCTTCAGTGCATGTGTTTTAATGCGAGGAGTGTGACTGGCAAAACAGATGAACTGAAGGCAATAATGTTCGAGAGGAAGTTAGAAGTGGTGGCGGTGACTGAGACGTGGCTAAAGGAAGGGCAGGACTGGCAATTGAATATTCCGGGGTATAAGTGTTTTAGGCATGATAGAGGTGGTTTGAGGAGAGGAGGGGGAGTGGCGTTATTAGTTAAGGATCACATCATAGCAGTGCAGAAGGAGGGTGGTATGGCTGAGTTAGGAATTGAGTCGCTATGGGTGGAGTTGAGGAATAGGAAGGGAGAGGTTACTATGTTGGGTGTGTACTACAGACCGCCCAACAGCCCGTGGGCCGTGGAAGAAGGGATATGTAGGGAAATTTTAGATAAGTGTAGGAAGAATAGGGTAGTTGTAATGGGAGATTTCAATTTCCCTGGGGTAGATTGGAAGGTGCCCAGAGCGGAAGGTGCGGACGGGGAGGAATTTGTACAGTGTGTTTTAGAAGGGTCCTTGGAGCAGTATGTGGATAGCCCGACTAGAGAGGGGCTATACTGGATCTGGTTCTGGGGAATGAGCCAGGGCAGGTGGTTGACGTTGTAGTAGGAGAGCATGTGTCTAATAGTGACCACAACTCTGTCTGCTTTAGGGTATTAATGGAAAAAGATGAAGCCTGCCCTAAGGGGATGGTGTTAAACTGGGGGAGGGCTAGACATAGCCAGATTAGGCAGGATCTTAAGGATGCCGACTGGGATAAGCTGTTTGAGGGTAGGTCGACACTGCACATGTGGGAGTCTTTCAAGGGAAAACTAAAATTTTTGCAGGAAAGACACGTGCCGGTAAGGAGGAAGGATGGGAAAGGTAGGATTAGAGAACCGTGGGTTACTAGGGATGTTGAGGACTTGGTCAGGAAGAAGCGGGAGGCGTACGTTAGATCCAGGCAACTGGGGACAGAGGCAGCGCTGGAAAAATATAGAGTGTGTAGACGGGATCTTAAAAGGGGTGTCAGAAAGGCAAAAAGGGGTCACGAAATGGCTTTGGCAGGTAGGATTAAGGAAAACGCTAAGGCATTTTACTCCTATGTAAGGAGCAAAAGGATGGTTAGAGGGAATATTGGACCTCTCAGGGACAGAGGAGGGGATCTAAGCTTAGAGCCTGAGGGAATGGGGGAGATCCTGAATGAATACTTTGTGTCGGTATTCACGCAGGAGAGGGGCCTGATGTCTGATGCCTTTGAGGATTTTGAGGACCCGTTAAAGGAAATAATCATTACGAGGGATGAAGTGTTGGGGCTTTTAGGTAGCATAAAGACTTATAAAGCTCCGGGGCCTCATGGTATTTATCCCAGGCTGCTAAGGGAGGTGAGAGATGACCTTGCTGGGCCTCTGACGCAAATCTTTGTCTCCTCTTTGGACTCGGGAGGTCCCAGAGGACTGGAGGATTGCAAATGTAGTACCGTTGTTTAAAAAGGGTCAGAGGGATAACCCAGGGAACTATAGGCCTGAGAGCTTGACTTCAATTATAGGTAAGCTAATGGAGCGGATTCTCAGGGACAGGATGTATGAGCATCTGGAGCACTGCCATCTGATCAGGGATACGCAGCATGGCTTCGTTAAGGGGAGGTCGTGCCTTACAAATCTAGTGGAATTTTTTGAAGAGGTGACAAAAACGGTTGATGAAGGACAAGCCGTTGATGTCGTCTATATGGATTTCAGTAAGGCGTTTGATAAGGTCCCTCGTGGTAGGCTGATAGAAAAGGTGAAGGCGCATGGTATACAGGGCCAGGTATGTAGATGGGTTGAGAACTGGCTTGGGAGGAGGAGACAGCGGGTAGTAGTGGAAGGCTCTTTTTCCAACTGGAGGTCTGTCACTAGTGGTGTGCCACAGGGCTCTGTACTAGGACCCTTTCTATTTGTGGTATATATAAATGACTTGGAAGAGGGGGTAGGTGGTGTGATCAGCAAATTTGCTGATGACACTAAGATGCTTGGATTGGCGGGTACTGAGGAGCAGTGTCAGGCAATACAACAGGACATAGACTGGTAGATTGGGCAGATAGATGGCAAATGGAATTTAATCCGGATGAGTTTTTTGAAAAAGTGACTAAGGAGGTGGATGGGGGTAAGGCGGTTGATGTGGTATATATGGACTTTAGTAAGGCGTTTGATAAGGTGGCCCATGGAAGACTTCTGCAGAAAATGCAGATGTATGGGATAGAGGGTGATTTAGCTAATTGGGTTAGGAATTGGCTAGCAGGTAGAAGACAGAGGGTGGTGGTTGATGGGAGATATTCATCTTGGAGTTCGGTGACAAGTGGTGTACCTCAGGGGTCTGTTTTGGGGCCCCTGCTGTTTGTAATTTTTATAAATGATCTGGATGAGGGTATTGAAGGATGGATAGTAAATTTGCAGATGACACTAAAGTCGGTGGAGTGGTAGATAGTGAAGAGGGGTGTTATAGTTTGCAGAGGGACTTGGACAAGTTGCAGAGCTGGGCCGAGAGGTGGCAAATGGAGTTTAATGTGGAAAAGTGTGAGGTAATGCACTATGGCAGAAATAATAAATGTGTAGAGTATAGGGCAAATGGTAGGATTCTTAGTAGTCTAGATGAACAGAGGGATCTTGGTGTGTATGTGCATAGATCCCTGAAAGTAGGCAGTCAGGTCGAGAAGGTTGTTAAGAAGGCATATGGAGTCTTGGCTTTTATTGGTAGGGGGATTGAATTTCGGAGCCGCAACGTCATGTTGCAACTGTACAAAACTCTAGTGCGGCCGCACTTGGAGTATTGTGTGCAGTTCTGGTCCCCGCATTATAAGAAAGATGTGGAGGCATTGGAGAGGGTACAGAGGAGGTTTACCAGGATGTTGCCTGGTATGGAGGGCAGGTCTTATGAGAGAGGCTGAGGGATTTGAGGTTGTTTTCGTTAGAAAGGAGGCGGCTAAGAGGGGACCTAATCGAAACATATAAGATGATTATAGGTTTAGATAGGGTGGACAGTGATAGCCTTTTTCCTAGGATGGAGAAAGCTAGCACGAGGGGACACAGCTTTAAATTTAAGGGGTATGAGTTATAGGACGGATATCAGAGGTAGGTTCTTTACTCAAAGAGTGATTAGGGAGTGGAATGCCCTGCCTGCAGCTGTTGTAGATGCGCCAAGTTTGGTGGCGTTTAAGAGGTTAGTTGATAAGTATCTGGAAGAGAAGGGAATGGTTTAGTTTGGAGGGGCATTGCTTTTTATTTTGGTCGGCACAACATCGAAGGCCGAAGGGCCTGTTCTGTGCTGTAATGTTCTATGTTCTATGTTCTAAATGCGAGGTGATGCATTTTGGCCGGAATAATGTAGAGGGGAGTTATAGGATAAAAGGTAAAACTAGCCGGAGTATAGAGACGCAGAGAGACCTGGGGGTGCAGGTTCACAAGTCTCTGAAGGTGTCAGTACAGGTGGAGAATGTGATAAAGAAAGCGTATGGTATGTTAGCCTTCATAGGAAGGGGTATAGAATACAAGAGTAGGAGTCTGATGTTGCAAGTGTATAGAACGTTGGTTAGGCCTCACTTGGAGTACTGGTGTTCCAATTCTGGTCGCTGTCTACCGAAGGATGTGGAGGCCTTGGAGAGAGTGCAAAGAGATTTACCAGGATGCTGCCTGGTATGGAAGGGCTGTCTTAGGAGGAAAGATTGAACACACTGGGGTTGTTTTCCCTTGAAAGACGTCGGCTGAGAGGGGATCTATTAGAGGTATATAAGATTATGAGGGGTATAGATAGAGTAAATGGTGGTAAGCTTTTTCCACCATTAGAAATGGATAGAACGAGGGGTCACGGGCTCAGGGTGAGGGGGGCTATGTATAAGACGAATATTAGAGGCCAGTTTTTCACACAAAGGGTAGTGGGGGTGTGGAATGCACTGCCGAGTAAGGTGGTGGGAGCAGGCACGCTAGGGTTGTTTAAGGGTCTCTTGGACAGCCACATGAGCGGTCTGCAGATAGAGGGATAGCAGGACTGTCTAAATATCTTATTTGTTTCCACAGGCAATTCGGCCCACCTTGTTGACCAACAAGGTGCATGAATTCGGCAGGTCGTGCGAGGGCTGCTCTTGGATGTTGTTTCAGGAGTGGCCTAGTGCTTCAAGTCGTTAGTGTATGCTTAAACTGGACCATCTGATGGGCAACTTGACAGCTCAGAGACTATCGCTGTTGCTGTGCAGACACACGGATTTGGGCCTGTGTCTGCGGGAGTTTGCGCATTCTCCCCGTGGTTGCATGGGTTTTCTCCGGGTGCTCCGGTTTCCTCCCACATCCCAAAAATGTGCTCTTAGGCTGATTGGGTAACAAATTGTCCCTATATAGGAATCTTCCACAATAGGCATAGCCTAAAGTCATGGATATGTCATTAAGACGTTAGGACGGTGGCGTGGGCTCGTTGGGCCGAAGGGCCTGTTTCCCGTGCTGTGTAGCTTTAATTTCTCTTTGTTCTCTTTAATGGGGGGGGGGGGTCATAGATGAGAACTGTAAAGCACAGCAGCGTACGGGTGGAATACGGCATGGTTTGAAATGCATATACTTTAATGCAAGAAGTATTCGCACTAGTTGGAGGAGGAACTTGCAGCTTGGATCATAAAGTGGAACTTCGATTTTGTGGCATTTCCAGAGACATTGGTAGAGCAGGACAAAGGAATGGTTTATTGCGGTTCTTCCCCCGGGTTCAAAATGCTTCAGGCCAGAGTCGGGGAGTATAGAAGGAGGTAAAAGGGAAGGGGGGGGGAGGAGTGAGTGGCAATTATTAGTCAAAGAGACTGTATCACAGTGGACAGAAAGGAGTTTGATGAGGACTTTGTCCTGTTTGAGGTAGTATGGTCTTGAGATTAAAACAGGAGAGTCACCCCTGTTGGGAGTTTCTTTTATAGCCCTCCTAAAAGTTGTTCTAGAGAGGTAGAGGAAAGGATTTGCAAAGTCGAGTCCTGGACAGTGTGAAAGTAATAGGGTAATTGGTTATGGGCGGGGGATGGGGGAACTTTAAAGTGGTAGGCTGATAGAAAAGGTGAAGGCGCATGGGATACAGGGCCAGGTATATAGATGGGTTGAGAACTGGCTTGGGAGGAGGAGACAGCGGGTAGTAGTGGAAGGCTCTTTTTCCAACTGGAGGTCTGTCACTAGTGGTGTGCCACAGGGCTCTGTACTAGGACCCTTTCTATTTGTGGTATATATAAATGACTTGGAAGAGGGGGTAGGTGGTGTGATCAGCAAATTTGCTGATGACACTAAGATGCTTGGATTGGCGGGTACTGAGGAGCAGTGTCAGGCAATACAACAGGACATAGACTGGTAGATTGGGCAGATAGATGGCAAATGGAATTTAATCCGGATGAGTTTTTTGAAAAAGTGACTAAGGAGGTGGATGGGGGTAAGGCGGTTGATGTGGTATATATGGACTTTAGTAAGGCGTTTGATAAGGTGGCCCATGGAAGACTTCTGCAGAAAATGCAGATGTATGGGATAGAGGTGATTTAGCTAATTGGGTTAGGAATTGGCTAGCAGATAGAAGACAGAGGGTGGTGGTTGATGGGAGATATTCATCTTGGAGTATGGTGACAAGTGGTGTACCTCAGGGGTCTGTTTTGGGGCCCCTGCTGTTTGTAATTTTTATAAATGATCTGGATGAGGGTATTGAAGGATGTATTAGTAAATTTGCAGATGACACTAAAGTCGGTGGAGTGGTAGATAGTGAAGAGGGGTGTTATAGTTTGCAGAGGGACTTGGACAAGTTGCAGACCTGGGCCGAGAGGTGGCAAATGGAGTTTAATGTGGAAAAGTGTGAGGGAATGCACTATGGCAGAAATAATAAATGTGTAGAGTATAGGGCAAATGGTAGGATTCTTAGTAGTCTAGATGAACAGATGGATCTTGGTGTGTATGTGCATAGATCCCTGAAAGTAGGCAGTCAGGTCGAGAAGGTTGTTAGGAAGGCATATGGAGTCTTGGCTTTTATTGGTAGAGGGATTGAATTTCGGAGCCGCAACGTCATGTTGCAACTGTACAAAACTCTAGTGCAGCTGCACTTGGAGTATTGTGTGCAGTTCTGGTCCCCGCATTATAAGAAAGATGTGGAGGCATTGGAGAGGGTACAGAGGAGGTTTACCAGTATGTTGCCTGGTATGGAGGGCAGGTCTTATGAAGAGAGGCTGAGGGATTTGAGGTTGTTTTCGTTAGAAAGGAGGCGGCTAAGAGGGGACCTTATTGAAACATATAAGATGATTAGAGGTTTAGATAGGGTGGACAGTGATAGCCTTTTTCCTAGGATGGTAAAAGCTAGCACGAGGGGACACAGCTTTAAATTAAGGGGTGATAGTTATAGGACGGATATCAGAGGTAGGTTCTTTACCCAAAGGGTGGTTCGGGAGTGGAATGCCCTGCCTGCAGCAGTTGTAGATGCGCCAAGTTTGTTGGCGTTTAAGAGGTTAGTTGATAAGTATATGGAAGAAAAGGGAATGGTTTAGTTTGGAGGGGCATTGCTTTTTAATTGGTCGGCGCAACATCGAAGGCCGAAGGGCCTGTTCTGTGCTGTAATGTTCTATGTTCTATGTTCAATATGTTCCTAATGCGAGGTGATGCATTTTGGCCGGAATAATGTAGAGGGGAGTTATAGGATAAAAGGTAAAACTATCCGGAGTATAGAGACGCAGAGAGACCTGGGGGTGCAGGTTCACAAGTCTCTGAAGGTGTCAGTACAGTTGGAGAATGTGATAAAGAAAGCGTATGGTATGTTAGCCTTCATAGGAAGAGGTATAGAATACAAGAGTAGGAGTCTGATGTTGCAAGTGTATAGAACGTTGGTTAGGCCTCACTTGGAGTACTGCGTCCAATTCTGGTCGCTGTACTACCGGAAGGATGTGGAGGCCTTGGAGAGAGTGCAGAAGAGATTTACCAGGATGCTGCCTGGTATGGAAGGGCTGTCTTAGGAGGAAAGATTGAAAACACCGGGGGTGTTTTCCCTTGAAAGACGTCGGCTGAGAGGGGATCTATTAGCGGTATATAAGATTATAAGGGGCAGAGATAGAGTAAATGGTGGTAAGCTTTTTCCACCATTAGAAATGGATAGAATGAGGGGTCATGGCCTTAGGGTGAGGGGGGACTATGTATAAGACGAATATTAGAGGCCAGTTTTTCACGCAAAGGGTAGTGGGGGTGTGGAATGCACTGCCGAGTAAGGTGGTGGGAGCAGGCACGCTAGGGTTGTTTAAGGGTCTCTTGGACAGCCACATGAGCGGTCTGCAGATAGAGGGATAGCAGGACTGTCTAAATATCTTATTTGTTTCCACAGGCAATTCGGCCCACCTTGTTGACCAACAAGGTGCATGAATTCGGCAGGTCGTGCGAGGGCTGCTCTTGGATGTTGTTTCAGGAGTGGCCTAGTGCTTCAAGTCGTTAGTGTATGCTTAAACTGGACCATCTGATGGGCAACTTGACAGCTCAGAGACTATCGCTGTTGCTGTGCAGACACACGGATTTGGGCCTGTGTCTGCGGGAGTTTGCGCATTCTCCCCGTGGTTGCATGGGTTTTCTCCGGGTGCTCCGGTTTCCTCCCACATCCCAAAAATGTGCTCTTAGGCTGATTGGGTAACAAATTGTCCCTATATAGGAATCTTCCACAATAGGCATAGCCTAAAGTCATGGATATGTCATTAAGACGTTAGGACGGTGGCGTGGGCTCGTTGGGCCGAAGGGCCTGTTTCCCGTGCTGTGTAGCTTTAATTTCTCTTTGTTCTCTTTAATGGGGGGGGGGGGTCATAGATGAGAACTGTAAAGCACAGCAGCGTACGGGTGGAATACGGCATGGTTTGAAATGCATATACTTTAATGCAAGAAGTATTCGCACTAAGGTGGAGGAACTTGCAGCTTGGATCAGTACGTGGAACTTCGATGTTGTGGCCATTTCAGAGACATGGATAGAGCAGGGACAGGAATGGTTGTTGCAGGTTCCCGGGTTCAAATGCTTCAGTCGGAGTAGAGAAGGAGGTAGAAGGGGGGGGAGGAGTGGCATTATTAGTCAAAGACTGTATCACAGTGACAGAAAGGAAGTTTGATGAGGACTTGTCTGTTGAGGTAGTATGGGCTGAGATTAGAAACAGGAGAGGAGAGGTCACCCTGTTGGGAGTCTTTTATAGACCTCCTAAAAGTTCTAGAGAGGTAGAGGAAAGGATTGCAAAGTCGATCCTGGACAGGAGTGAAAGTAATAGGGTAATTGTTATGGGGGACTTTAACTTTACTAATATTGATTGGAATAGCTATAGCTGTAGCTCATTAGAGGGGTCAGTTTTTGTACAAAGTGTGCAGGAAGGTTTTTTGACTCAGTATGTAGATAGGCCAACTAGAGGTGAGGCTACATTGGATTTGGTGCTGGGCAATGAGCCAGACCAGGTGTTAGGCTTGGAAGTTGGTGAACATTTTGGTGATAGTGACCACAATTCGGTTACGTTCACCTTAGTGATGGATAGGGATAGGCATGAAGCTGGGGGCAGTAGTTATAGCTGGGGGAAGGGTAATTATGAGGCCATAAGGAGGGAATTAGGGTGCATAGGTTGGACTAGGAAACTACAGGGACTGGGCACATCTGAAATGTGGAGCTTATTCAAGGAGCAGCTACTGCGAGTCCTTGATAAGTATGTCCCTGTCAGGCAAGGAGGAAATGGTCGAGTAAGGGAACCATGGTGTACTAAAAAAGTTAATTAGCTGGTTAAAAGGAAAAAAGAGGCTTATGTCAGGGTGAGGCTTGAAGGCTCAGATAGTGCACTGAATAGCTATAAATTAGCCAGGAGTGAGCTAAAGAGTGAGTTGAGGAGAGCTAAAAGGGGACACAAGAAGACTTTGGCTGATAGGATCAAGGAGAATCCTAAAGCTTTCTTTCGATATGTTAAGAATAGAAGATTGGTTAGGGCAAGATTAGGGCCAGTCAGAGACAGCAGTGGGAAGTTGTGCGTGGACCCTGAAGAGATTGGAGAGGCACTGAACAAATATTTCTCTTAGGTATTCACGCAGGGAGATGTAAATGTAGTTGTGGAGAACACTGGGATACAGGGTTGCAAACTGGAAAGTATTGAAGTAGATAAGGAGGATGTGCTAGATATTCTTGAGGGTTTGAAGTTAGATAAGTCCCCTGGGCCGGACGGGATTTACCCTAGGATTCTCTGGGAGGCGAAGAGGCGATTGCAGAGCCTCTGGCTCTGATCTTCAGGTCGCCGTTGGTTACGGGTATGGTGCTGGAAGACTGGAGGATAGCAAATGTGGTCCCATTGTTCAAGAAGGGGAAGAGAGACTTTCCTGGGAATTATAGGCCGGTGAGTCTTACTTCTGTTGTGAGCAAAGTATTGGAGAGAATTATTAGGGATAGGATTTATAGTTATTTAGAGAGAAATGAATTGATTGGGGATAGTCAGCATGGTTTTGTGAAGGGTAGGTCGTGCCTTACTAACCTTATTGAGTTTTTTGAAAAAGTGACCAAAGAGGTGGATGGGGGTAAGGCAGTTGATGTGGTATATATGGACTTTAGTAAGGCGTTCGATAAGGTGGCCCATGGAAGGCTTCTACAGAAAATGCAGATGTATGGGATTGAGGGTGATTTAGCTAATTGGATTAGGAATTGGCTAGCAGATAGAAGACAGAGGGTGGTGGTTGATGGAAGTTATTCATCATGGAGTTCGGTTACAAGTGGTGTACCTCAGGGATCTGTTTTGGGCCCCCTGCTGTTTGTAATTTTTATAAATGATCTGGATGAGGGTATTGAAGGATGGATTAGTAAATTTGCAGATGACACTAAAGTCGGTGGAGTGGTAGATAGTGAAGAGGGGTGTTATAGTTTGCAGAGAGACTTGGACAAGTTGCAGAGCTGGGCCGAGAGGTGGCAAATGGAGTTTAATGTGGAAAAGTGTGAGGTAATTCACTTTGGCAGGAATAATAAATGTGTAGAGTATAGGGCTAATGGTAGGACTCTTAATAGTGTTGATGAACAGAGGGATCTTGGTGTATATGTGCATAGATCCCTGAAAGTTGGCAATCAAGTCGATAAGGTTGTTAAGAAGGCATACGGAGTCTTAGCTTTTATTGGTAGGGGGATTGAATTTCGGAGCCGCAACGTCATATTGCAACTGTACAAAACTCTAGTGCGGCCGCACTTGGAGTATTGTGTGCAGATCTGGTCCCCACATTATAAGAAAGATGTGGAGGCATTGGAGAGGGTACAGAGGAGGTTTACCAGGATGTTGCCTGGTATGGAGGGCAGGTCTTATGAAGAGAGGCTGAGGATTTGAGGTTGTTTTCGTTAGAAAGAAGGCTGCTAAGAGGAGACCTTATTGAAACATATAAGATGATTAGAGGTTTAGATAGGGTGGACAGTGATAGCCTTTTTCCTAGGACGGAGAAAGCTAGCACGAGGGGACATAGCTTTAAATTAAGGGTGGTAGTTATAGGACGGATATCAGAGGTAGGTTCTTTACCTAGGGGGTGGTAAGGGTATGGAATGCCCTGCCCGCGGCAGTTGTAGATACGCCAAGTTTGGTGGCGTTTGAGTAGAAGACAAGTTTATGGATGAAAAGGGAATGGCTTAGGTTAGAGGGTCATTGCTTTTTCCTAATTGGTCGGCGCAACATCGAAGGCCGAAGGGCTTGTTCTGCGCTGTAATGTTCTAAATAAGACATGTAATATTTGGCTAAGCGTGATTTGTTACATTAGAGCAGGAATGTCCAGGGTGAAAAGCTGTCCCTGACTGGTTTTTGAATGTTGTCATTTCAACTTGTTGCTATTCTGAATTTGCAGAATGAATCATCTGTTCAATGCAGACTTGCCCTTTTCACCAACTGGTGAGCATGTTGCTTGTTTGCTGCTGCCAGTGCTGAAGTGCCATTTTATGAAACCGAGAAATGGATATAATTTGGAGAAATTGGTGGATTCTGCCACCATTCTGCATAATATCTGTTAACACTGCTTATGATGTAGAGATGTCGGCGTTGGACTGGGGTGGTAAGAACTCAGTAAGAATTTAGGAACACCAATTTTAAATCCAACCGATTGATTTGATAGTAAAATTGCGAGCTTTCGACACTCTGTGTCTTTGTCAGGCAAATGCAGTGTTCAGCATTTGGAGAACACTGCATTTGCCTGACAAAGACACAGAGTGTTGAAAGCTTCCAATTTTACTATCAAATCAATCGGTTGGATTTAAAATTGGTGTTGCTAAATTCTTACTGAGTTCACACTGCTTATCCCAGGATGGATAGTGATGCTTAAATCAAAACTAATTCTTACACTAGGGACTGCGGAATTAACTTTTTTTTTAACCAGTACTGATGAAAGTAGTCTCTGAGTAACAGTCTTATGACATTCAAATTTGTTAATATGTGCAGGCTTCTTTCTGTTGCAAACAATGATCTGTCTTTGGGGTGCTTTAGTTTGTAAAAGATGTGGAAATTAGTTATGTTAAAGTGCAGCATTAGTGTGTAATGTGGAAAGAGAGTATGCTGTCTATTTTGAGTCGATTTGGAATGGTTCAAAATGTACGTAGTTTCCCAGTGCCGTAACTCTGACTTGTTTTCTGATTTTATTAATCAACCTGGTTAAGGTTTTAGAGGATATTTGAATTTTATGTGCAATTAACATCTTCTCCACTGCCAATGTTTGATTTTTACATGACTACTCAGTGCTGAAACACTCTAATAAGCCAGATCAAGCATGTGACATTTGGACTTTGTGTAAGGAGGGTAGTTCCATGAACTGTCGAGAGAAATAACCTCCTTCCTGTGCTTGCTAGTTTTTGGGGAAGTTATTGTCATAGCCAGAAAAATAGTTATCTTTTTCTAATTACTTCCCTGATTTTCTTGATTTTAAAAAAAACTATCTGGGTGGGTGGTGTGATTTTTTTTTTGTGACTTTTTTTCAGAATTTCTTGGAAGCTGACTTACCTACATGGGTCCATTATCAGAGCTGAGTTGAAACCTTGCCAGAATGTCTGCAGTAAATTCTGTTCTTGCCTGATAAGATATTGTTGTTACCCAGCATTCCTCACCCTGCAGTGCAAATTAATCAGCAAAATTATACAAAATAAGAGATGTCACTGGTGGTACACAGCAGGTCAGGTTGCGACAGTGGAGAGAGTAACGATTAATGTTTCAGGAAGATTTTCTTTCATCAAAATCGGGAAAAAATGAGATGCAGCTTTTAAGGAAGTGCAGAGACTGGAGAGGAAATTTTTAAAAAAGGCCTGCAATTGGGTGGACAACAGAAGTGATTAATTGACCAAAGTTTTTTTTTCACTTTACAGCACATTTCCTGCACTGCAGGATGGACAGTTTAGAGGGGTCATGTAACAAGTCACTGTGGGTGGAGCTCAGAAACAGGAGGATCACAGTCACTATGCTGGGGGTATACTACAGGCCTCCTAACAGCCCATGAGAAGTGGAGGAACGGATATGTAAGAAGATTCTGGATAGGTGCAGAAAAAGTAGGGTTGCTGTAGTGAGAGACTTTACTTTCCCTTGCAGACTGGAAAGTGCTTAGGGCTGGGGGTTTGAACGGTGAGGAATTTATAAAATGCATACAGGAAGTTCTTTGGAACAATATGTTGATAGTCCAACTAGAAAGAGGGCTATGCGGGACCTCGTACTGGGGAATGAGCCCGGTCAGGTCATCAGAGTTTCAGTAGGGGAACATGTGGCAAATGGTGACCATAATTCTGTAAACTTTAGGATATTAATGGAAAAAGATGAGTGTTGCCCTACGGGTAAGGTGCTGATTTGGGGAAAGGCTAACTATAGCCAGATTAGGCAGGAATCAGTGACTGTTGATTGGGAGAGGCTGTTCGAGGGTAAACCCATGTCTGGCACGTGGGATCTTTTAACAAGCAGTTGATAGGGCTGCAGGACAGGCATGTGCCTGTTAAATAAAAAGGAAGGATAGGAAAGTGGGGTGGGAATATCGATGGGACGGTGAATAAGAGGTTAGTTCCCAGATAGGGAAGGACTGTAGGCACTCTGAGAGGGGGTTAGGCAGGTGGTGGAAAAGGGAAATATCCTGACTGAGGGGCAGAGGTGTGTCTATTTTAATGCCAGGAGTGTAGTAAATAAGGTAGATGAGCTTAGGGCGTGGATTGCTGCTTGGGAGGGTGATGTGGTGGCCGTTACAGAGACTTGGTTGTCTCAGGGACAGGACTGGGTACTTCAGGTGCCGGGATTCAGGTGCTTCAGGAGGGACAGGGTTAGGGGCAAAAGAGGAGGTGGTGTGGCACTGTTGATCATGGACAATGTCATGGCTGTAGAGAAGATGGAAGACGTGGAGGGATTGTCTACGGAGTCTCTGTGGGTGTAAGTTAGGAACAGCAAAGGCTCGATAACTTTGCTGGGTGTATTCTATAGGCCGCCCAATAGCGACAGGGAACTTGAGGTGCAGATAGGGAAACAGATCCTAGACAGATGTAGAAATAACAGGGTTGGCGTGATGGGAGATTTCAATTTCCCAAACATCGACTGGAATATCCCAAGGGTAAGGGGTTTGGATGGTATGGAGTTTGTTAGGTGTGTTCAGGAAGGTTTCCTGACACAGTACATGGAAAAGCCTACGAGAGGAGAGGCTGTACTTGACCTGGTGCTTGCTAATGAGCCAGGACAGGTGTCGGATCTCACGGTAGGTGAGCATCTTGGGAATGGAAATCATAATTCTATCTCTCACAATAGCGATGGAAAGAGATAGGATCAGGCAGGCTAGGAAGGTGTATGTCTGGAGTAAGGGGAAATATGAAAACATTAGGCAGGTAATTGGACACATAAACTGGAAGGAGGTGTTCTTGGGGAAGAGTACAGAAGGAAAGTGGCGGTTTTTCAAGGAATGTTTGTCTGGGGCACTGCAAGACAACGTTCTGAGGAGTCAAAGAGGTTCTGGTAGGACGCAGGAACCGTGGTGCACGAAGGTAGTGGTGAACCTAGTTAGGAAGAAAAAAAGGTATATAAAAGGTTCAGAGAGCTCGGGGATGTTAGGGATCTAGAGGAGTATAAAGTGTGTAGAAGGGAACTTAAAAAGGAAATTAGGAGAGCCAGAAGGGGTCATGAGAAGGCCTTGGCAGGTAAGATTAAGGAGAATCCCAAGGCCTTCTACAAATATGTGAAAAGTAAAAGGTTGAGAAGAGAAGGGATAGGGCCTATAAAAAGGTGAAGGGGGAAAAGTCTGTGTGAATCCGGAAGAAATGGCAGAGGTGCTTAACGAGTACTTTGCCTCGGTATTCACGGTGGAAAGTGAACTGGGAGATTGCACTGCAGGTTTGCGGCATACGGAAAAGATTGAGGATGTGGATGTTAGGAAAGAGGATGTGTTAGACCTGTTAAATTCTATCAAGATAGACAAGTCGCCGGGACCGGATGGGATGTACACCAGGTTATTGTGGGAGGTGAGGGAAGTGGTTGCAGAGCCCCTGGCGATGATCTTTGCGTCATCCATGGAAACGGGAGAGGTTCTGGAGGATTGGAGGATTGCGGATGTGGTTCCTATCTTTAAGAAAGGGAACAAGGATAGTCCAGGAAATTACCGACCGGTGAGTTTGACTTCAGTGGTTGGTAAGCTGATGGAGAGGCTTCTGAGGGATAAGATATATGAACATTTGGAGAAGTTTGGACTGATTAGAAATAGCATGGTTTTGTCAAGGGCAGGTCAAGCCTTACGAACCTAGTTGAGTTCTTCGAAAATGTGACTGAACACATTGACGAAGGAAGGGCGGTGGACGTAGTGTACATGGACTTTAATAAGGCGTTTGATAAGGTCCCACATGCAAGGCTTCTGAAGAAGGTGAGAGGGCATGGGATCCAAGGGGCTTTGGCCTCGTGGATCCAGAACTGGCTTGCCGGCAGAAGGCAGAGAGTGGTTGTGGATGGGTCTTGTTCTGCATGGAGGTCGGTAACCAGTGGAGTGCCCAGGGATCTGTTCTGGGACCCCTGCTGTTTGTCATTTTCATAAATGACCTGGATGAGGAAGTGGAGGGATGGGTTAGCAAGTTCACCGACGATACAAAGATCAGTGGTGTTGTGGATGGTCTGGAGGGATGCCAAAAGTTGCAGCGGGACATAGACAGGATGCAAGACTGGGCGGAGAAGTGGCAGATGGACTTCAACGCAGATAAATGTGTAGTGGTCCATTTTGGCAGGAATAATGGGATGAAGGAGTACAATATAACGGGTAGGAGTCTTAGCTGTGTTGTAGAGCAGAAGGATCTCGGGGTCCGGGTCCATAGGACTCTTAAATCGGCCTCGCAGGTGGAGGAAGTGGTCAAGAAGGTGTACGGTGTACTGGCTTTCATTAATCGAGGAATAGAGTTTAGGAGTCAGGAGGTAATGATGCAGCTGTATAAGACTCTTGTCAGACCCCAGTTGGAGTATTGTGCGCTGTTCTGGTCACTTCAGTATAGAAAGGATGTAGAGGCTATTGGGAGGGTTCAGAGGAGATTTACAAGGATGCTGCCTGGATTGGGAGGCAGGCCTTATGAAGATAGGTTGAGGGAGCTGGGACTCACTGGAGAGACGTAGGTTGAGAGGCGACCTGATAGAGGTTTATAAAATGTTGAGAGGAATAGATAGGGTGGACTCTCAGAGACTATTTAGAACATAGAACATAGAACAATACAGCACAGAACAGGCCCTTCGGCCTTCGATGTTGTGCCGACCAAAATAAAAAGCAATGCCCCTCCAAACTAAACCATTCCCTTCTCTTCCATATACTTATCAATTAACCTCTAAAACGCCACCAAACTTGGCGCATCTACAACAGCTGCAGGCAGGGCATTCCACTCCCTAATCACTCTTTGAGTAAAGAACCTACCTCTGATATCCTTCCTATAACTCATACCCCTTAATTTAAAGCTGTGTCCCCTCGTGCTAGCTTTCCCCATCCTAGGAAAAAGGCTATCACTGTCCACCCTATCTAAACCTCTAATCATCTTATATGCTTCAATAAGATCCCCTCTTAGCCGCCTCCTTTCTAACAAAAACAACCTCAAATCCTTCAACCTCTCTTCATAGAACCTGCCCTCCATACCAGGCAACATCCTGGTAAACCTCCTCTGTACCTCTCCAATGCCTCCACATCTTTCTTATAATGTGGGGACCAGAACTGCACACAATACTCCAAGTGCGGCCGCACTAGAGTTTTGTACAGTTGCAACATGATGCTGCGGCTCCTAAATTCAATCCCCCTACCAATAAAAGCTAGACTCCATATGCCTTCTTAACAACTTTATCCACTTGACTGCCTACTTTCAGGGATCTATTGACACATACACCAAGATCCTTCTGTTCCTCAACACTATTAAGAGCCTACCATTAGCCCTATACTCTACACATTTATTGTTCCTGCCAAAGTGCATTACCTCACACTTTTCCACATTAAACTCCATTTGCCACCTCTCGGCCCAGCTCTGCAACTAGTCCAAGTCACTCTGTAAACTAAAACACCCCTCTTCACTATCTACCACTCCACCAACTTTAGTATCATCTGCAAGTATTATCTGCTAGTATCATCATCATTTCCCCGAGCTGAAATGGTCGCTACGAGAAGACACAGATTTAAGGTGCAGGGAAGCAAATACAAAAGAGATGTCAGGGGTAGGTTTTTCACTGAGGGTGGTGAGTGAATGGAACCGACTGCCGTCGGAGGTTGTTGAGGCAAACTCACTGGGGTCTTTTAAGATACTTCTGGATGAGTATATGGAAAAGAATAGGATAGGGGGTTTATAGATAGGTCTGTGGATTGGTAGATGTGATCGGCGCAACTTGTGGGCCGAAGGGCCTGTTTGTGCTGTATTGTTCTATGTTCTATTGTTCTATGATCTGAAATTGTTGAGCTCAGTGTTGAGTCCAGAAAGTTGTCAAGTAATCAAAAGATTCCTCAAATCTCTGTTAAACATCAGGCAGAAAAAGTGTTGATATCTTTTAGGTGGAATTTCAGGAGTTAGGAAAAAGATTAAAAAATAGGACCTTTTTTAGGAAAAGACCTGTTGAGTAGTAATTGAGATTGCTCCCAGTGCTATATGCAAGTCAGGACGCAAACGGAAAAATAGTGCAGATGAACGTGTGACTAGAGAAGTGCTGTAGTAGGAGAGGGTTGCAGTTTAATAAGGCATTGGGCCAGTTTTGAGCAAGTGGTACTTATACAAAGTGAGTGATTTGTACTCAAACAAAGCTTAGCTTTTACTGGGTTGGTGTTTAAACTATTTTGGCAATGAATGAGGCCATAAACCAGCAAGAAGGAATTTGTTAAAGGTTTTATTTATTAGCGTCACATATGAGGTTACATTAACACTGCTTTGAAACTCCTGTAGTTGCCACACCTGTTAGGGTCAAGGCATCTAACCAGCACGTCTTTCAGACTGTGGGAGGAAACTGGAGTACCCAAAGGAAATGCGTGCAGACGCTGTCAGGATCCCTGGCGCTACGAGGCAGCAGTGCTAATCACTGCCACTGTGCCGCCTGAAAAATGAAACAGAACAGATATAAACAGTAATAAAATTCAGAACATCGTTAAAATTTCAAGGACTTGATTGAGGAGAACAGGAAGAATGACAATGAAGGTGTTAAAATGTACATCAGTATCAGTAGTGTAACTAATGTGGGTGAATTGCAGGCACAGATTTGCTGGATGAGGTTATGATGTGAATAGGCACATTGCTGGCCTTCTGAAGCTAATAAGATCTGGATGATATGAAGGAAATAAAGGTTAAAATAAAACAGAACAAAGGATTATAACCATTGTCAGGAATTCAGGGGCTGGGACTGCCTAGTGTGGGGGGAGACGGTTGAGAGTGGAGAATAAAAATTAAGCTGATATTACAGGAAGGCTGTGAGAGTTGATTGGCTGGTGAGTATAGGAGCTTATTTTCCTTCCTACAAAGTTAGAATGTTAATCCAAGCAGCTGGCAAATTAATAATTTCATTTTTCTAATAAGATGTATGTCAATTAACCTCCCTATATTTAAGTGGCGTCAGCAGAAGAGAAGGCAGCAGCTAATGAGTATTCTTTACAATATGCTTTATCATTTATGAGATGGAGGAATGATAGGGCAGCTCTGACATTCGGTGTGCACACCTTGTTCCACGTGGCAACGCCAATACTTTTCATGGGTCCTGGATATGTGAAGCAAGTGTTACCACCTGCAGAGCTCAAAATCTGCGTTTCAGAACTTGAGCAGCAACTGATGTTGCTGCAGCACATTTATGAAGTTTACATAGAACATTACAGCACAGAACAGGCCCTTCGGCCTTCGATGTTGTGCCAACCAATATAAAAAGCAATGCCCCTCCAAACTAAACCATTCCCTTCTCTTCCATATACTTATCAACTAACCTCTTAAACGCCACCAAACGTGGCGCATCTACAACAGCTGCAGGCAGGGCATTCCACTCCCTAATCACTCGTTGAGTAAAGAACCTACCTCTGATATCCGTCCTATAACTCATACCCCTTAATTTAAAGCTGTGTCCCCTCGTGCTAGCTTTATCCATCCTAGGAAAAAGGCTATCACTGTCCACCCTATCTAAACCTCTAATCATCTTATATGCTTAAATAAGATCCCCTCTTAGCCACCTCCTTTCTAACGAAAACAACCTCAAATCCTTCAACCTCTCTTCATAGGACCTGCCCTCCATACCAGGCAACATCCTGGTAAACCTCCTCTGTACCTTCTCCAATGCCTCCACATCTTTCTTATAATGTGGGGACCAGAACTGCACACAATACTCCAAGTGCGGCCGCACTAGAGTTTTGTACAGTTGCCACATGATGCTGCGGCTCCTAAATTCAATCCCCCTACCAATAAAAGCTAAGACTCCATATGCCTTCTAAACAACTTTATCCACTTGACTGCCTACTTTCAGGGATCTATTGACACATACACCAAGATCCTTCTGTTCCTCAACACTATTAAGAGCCCTACCATTAGCCCTATACTCTACACATTTATTGTTCCTGCCAAAGTGCATTAACTCACACTTTTCCACATTAAACTCCATTTGCCACCTCTCGGCCCAGCTCTGCAACTTGTCCAAGTCTCTCTGCAAACTATAACACCCCTCTTCACTATTACCACTCCACCGACTTTAGTGTCATCTGCAAATTTACTAATCCATCCCTCAATACCCTCATCCAGATCATTTATAAAAATTACAAACAGCATGGGCCCCAAAACAGACCCCTGAGGCACACCACTTGTCACCGAACTCCACGATGAATATCTCCCATCAACCACCACCCTCTGTCTTCTATCTGCCAGCCAATTCCTAATCAAATTAGCTAAATCACCCTCTATTCCACACATCTGCATTTTCTGTAGAAGTCTTCCAGGGGCCACCTTATCAAACGCCTTACTAAAGTCCATATATACTACATCAACCGCCTTACCCCCATCCACCTCTCTGGTCACTTTCTCAAAAAACTCAATGAGGTAGTAAGGCATGACCTACCCTTCATGAAACCATGCTGACTGTCCCCAATCAATTCATTTCTCTCTAAATAACTATAAATCCTATCCCTAATAATTCTCTCCAATACCTTGCCCACAACAGAAGTAGAACATAGAACAATACAGCACAGAACAGGCCCTTCGGCCTTCGATGTTGTGCCGACCAAAATAAAAAGCAATGCCCCTCCTAACTAAACCATTCCCTTCTCATCCATATACTTATCAACTAACCTATTAAACGCCACCAAACTTGGCGCATCCACAACAGCTGCAGGCAGGGCATTCCACTCCCTAATCACTCTTTGAGTAAAGAACCTACCTCTGATATCAGTCCTATAACTCATACCCCTTAATTTAAAGTTGTGTCCCCTCGTGCTAGCTTTTTCCATCCTAGGAAAAAGGCTATCACTGTCCACCCTATCCAAACCTCTAATGATCTTATATGCTTCAATAAGATCCCCCCTTAGCCGCCTCCTTTCTAACGAAAACAACCTCAAATCCTTCAACCTCTCTTCATAGGACCTGCCCTCCATACCAGGCAACATCCTGGTAAACCTCCTCTGTACCTCTCCAATGCCTCCACATCTTTCTTATAATGTGGGGACCAGAACTGCACACAATACTCCAAGTGCGGCCGCACTAGAGTTTTGTACAGTTGCAACATGATGCTGCGGCTCCTAAATTCAATCCACCTACCAATAAAAGCTAAGACTCCATATGCCTTCTTAACAACTTTATCCACTTGACTGCCTACTTTCAGGGATCTATTGACACATACACCAAGATCCTTCTGTTCCTCAACACTATTAAGAGCCCTACCATTAGCCCTATACTCTACACATTATTGTTCCTGCCAAAGTGCATTACCTCACACTTTTCCACATTAAACTCCATTTGCCACCTCTCGGCCCAGCTCTGCAACTTGTCCAAGTCACTCTGTAAACTAAAACACCCCTCTTCACTATCTACCACACCACCAACTTTAGTATCATCTGCAAATTTACTGATCCAAGTAAGACTCACTGGCCTATAATTCCCTAGAAGGTCTCTCTTCCCCTTCTTAAACAATGGGACCACATTCGCTATCCTCCAGTCCTCCGGAACCACACCCGTAACCAACGAGGACCTGAAGATCAGAGCCCGAGGCTCTGCAATCTCCTCTCTTGCCTCCCAGAGAATCCTAGGGTAAATCCCGTCCGGCCCAGGGGACTTATCCAACTTCAAACCCTCGAATTTCTAGCACATCCTCCCTATCTACTACAATACTTCCCAATTTGCAACCCTCAGTGTTCTCCATAGCTACATTTCCAGCACTCTGCGTGAATAGAGCTTTGAGGATAACAGCTTAAGGGTCTGCAGGGTGAGGCGGGATCGGTGATCATTAAAAAGCCAAAATGAAGCAGCCAGCAACCCCCTGAGTGCATCTTGTTCTCCAACACATATTCAGTTCCCAGTCATTGTGAAAGCATGAGTTCAACTACAGAGTGTAGCCAGACCCCAGACTATAGCACCCTGTGTGGCTCAGCTATAAAGATGGATGCAGAAGAGGGCTGGAAAAGCAAAAGATTTAATAACTTGGGATATGAAAAAATGGCTACATGAGAATTGGTATGCCAATTTCATCCTGATGCCAGGATGAAAAATGTCACTTGAGTGGCAGCAGAGCACCACGTGGGGAAGGGTGAACAGTCAACATTTATAGCTCATATCAGTATGAATGGCATAAGTGGAAAGAGGGCTGTGGTCACTATTTAAGGATGTAGGTCAGAAATTTGCCAGCAGGACCTGAAAGGTAGTAATCTTCAGGTTACACTCAGTATCACACCAAGGTGAACATGAAAATAAGAAGAGAAAGCTGATGAATGTGTGGCTGGAGTAATGTTTTAGATTCCTGGGGCATGGCATTACCTCTGGGTGAAATGGGACCTGTGCAGTCCAGGTAGGTTTCACTTAAACAGAACCAGGACCGATTTCAATGCAGAGTGATTTGCTAGTGTTATTAGGAAGTGTTTAAACTTGACAGATGTAGGAACCAGGAGGAAATACCAACATTGAGAGAGATGGATAATACTAGAATAGGAAGCTATTAGGCCGCTTCAGCATAAGGGGGAAAGTGAAAAGGCTAAATTTGGTTTACTGTGCATGTCCGTGAATGCACCATGTGTTAATCATAGAATCCTTGCAGTGCAGAAGGAGACCATTCAGCCCATCAAATCTGTAGAAACCCCAATCCCACCCCAACTCGAACAAAGAAAATTACAGCATAGGAACAGCCCCTTTGGCACCAACCATACTGCCCATCTGAACCATATAGAATCATAGAGGATTACAGCATTGGAAACACATCCTCAGTTCCGATCCATTCATGTCTTTGTCCAGATGCATCTTAAAAATTACTATCGTGTCTGTTCTCTGTCAATATTGGCAATTTTTATAAATCCCACAATATCCAGTTCTGTGTTGATAGTTTTTGAAATCAATTTCAATTCCACATCAATGATGACAGGTTCTGGTCTTGGAAACACTTGCATGTGAGACACCCAGCAGCAAGTTCATATTTACCCTCATATGTACTCTGCTAATCTCCCTGACATTAAGGATAATTTAGCATGGCCAATCAACCTAACCTGTGCATTTTGGACTGTGGGAGGAAATCAGAGCACCCGGAGGAAATCCATGCAGATATGGGGAGAATGTGCAAACTCCACATGGATCATGACTTGAGGCAAGAATTGAATCTGGGTGCTGTGAGGCAGCAATGCTAACCACTGTGCTACCATGATGAGTTGCAGGCATCAGTAGTCACTTTTGAAATATGATAATATGTGATAATGGGAACATGACTCAAAGAAGGTTTAGAACTGGGATTTAAGTATTGTTGGGACAGAGATTTAAAAATTGCTGGATACAAGGTGTTCAGGAAAGATAGGGAAGGGAGATGTGGAGAGAGTGGCATTATTAAGAAGAATATTGCAGTTCTGTAGAGAGAGATTCCAAAAGTGTCAAGGATGATCTATTTTGCAAGAGCTCAGGAACAAAATAGGTACAATTACGTTGCTAATTTGAAGGCCAACTGGTGGAAAAATATACAGGACCAAAATTAGCAAGGAAATTGCAGAGGAATATAAGTACAATAGTTATAAAGAGTGACTTTATCTGAATATTGATAGGGTAGTAGTAGTATAAAGGACACCTAGGTGCACAAATTTTTGAAGTGATTCAGGAGAATTTTCTATAGTGTGAAGAGTCATAATTGGGGCTCAACGCTTCAAGCTTGGCCTTTCATTATTTTTATGACTGAAGGCTCCATTGGGCAACATATTTATTGATACAACTTGTTCTGCACAGTCATTTCGCACCAGCTTCCACATGGCTGTCATAGGATTTGTACATTCGAAGGCCGAAACAAAAAGAGTAATTCGGAGACTATTTCATAGAATCAAAAAGGTTTACAGCATGGAAACAGGCTCTTCAGCCCAACTTGTCCATGCCACCTTTTTTAAACCCCTAAGCCAGTCCCAGTTGTCCCCATTTGGCCCATATCTCTCAATTCCAGTCTTATCCATTTAACTGTCTAAATGCTTTTTAAAGGACAAAATCATACTTGCCTCTACTACTACCTCTGGCAGCTCGTTCCAGAAACTCTCCACCCTCTGCATGAAAAAATTGCCCTGATGGATTTTTTTGTATCTCTACCCTCTCACCTTATACCTAAACCCTCTGGGTTTAGACTACCCTACCTTTGGGAAAAGATATTGACTATATAGCTGATCTATGCCCTCATTATTTTATAGATCTCTATAAAATCACCCCTCAGCCTGCCATGCTCCAGGAAAAAAAAAGGTCCCAGTCTATCCAGCCTCTCCTTATAACTCAAACCATCAAGCCCAACTAGCATCCTAGTAAATCTTTTCGGCACCATTTCTAGTTTAACAATATCCTTTCTATAATTGGATGACCGGAACTGTGCAGTATTCCAAGTGTGGCCTTACCAATGTCTTATACAACTTCAACAAGATATTCCAACTCCAGTTCAATGTACTGACCAATGAAATCTGAATGCTGAATGCCTTATTCGCCACTCTGTCCACCTGTGATTCCTTTCAAGGAGCTATGAGCTCTGTGCCCCTAGATTTAAATTAAAGCAATGCCTTAGGACAGTGTGCATGTGATACAGGATGCCATTCCTAAACTTGACTAGATGAGGTCTTGCCTTGCAAAAGGAAGTATTGATCAATCCACTGCAGAAAGCATAGCATAATATGAAAAGGACTTCTGATGAAACATTTGCTGGTACAGAACTGTGGTGTGAACAGACTCTGACAACACTCGTGAGATGCATTTTTGATTTGATGTATTATTGTCACATGTATTGGGATACATCGAAAAGCATTGTTTCTTACAGCTATAAAGACAAAGCATACCGGATATCGAGTACATGGGGGAGAAGGAAAGGACAGGATGTAGAATTTCACGTTGCCGTTATAGTTAAGGTGTAAAATATATTTCTATATCGAAAGCTGCTTTTGCCTCAGCTAGACTACTGGAAGATGATTAGTGCTGGTTGGCACGGCTCCCTGGCAGCGCCAGGGACTCGGATTCAATTCTGGCCTTGGATGAATGTTTGTATATAGTTTGCATGTTCTCTTCGTACCTGCATGGGTTTCCTATGGGTGCTGTGCTTTCCTCCCACAGTCCAAAGACGTGCAGGTCGGGTGGATTGATCATGCTAAAATGCCTCTTACTGTCCAAAGATGCGTGTGTGTGGGTTAAGGAGGATCAGAAGATAAATGTATGGGATTAAGAGATTGGGCAGAGATGGGTAAAATGTCAAATAGTCAGTGCAGACCTGGTGGGCTGAATATCTCCTTCCTCACTGTAGGTTTCTATGATTTTATAAAAACCATTAGAGAGTGTATATGAAAATATTTATGACAATGCTCACAGGGATAAGAGATTTAGTTATATGGAAAGGTTGGAACTGAAATTAGAATTTGGAACTGTTTTCTTTGAACGAGAGAGATTGAGTGAAGATTTGATAAGAGGGAGTCTGGACAGAACTGATGGGGGGAAAAGTTTTCTTATTGGTGGAAGAATTGAAAACAAAAAGGCACAGTTTTAGCTAATTGACAAGAGTCAATATACCCGAGATGTTTCTTCAGGCAATGAGCAGTAGGGCGGCACAGTAACACAGTGGTTAGCAGTGCTGCTTTGCAGCTCCAGGGTCCTGGGTTTGATTCTCGGCTTGGGTCACTATCTGTGTGGAGTTTGCATATTCTCCTCGTATCTGCGTAGGTTTCCTCCGGGTACTCTGGTTTCCTCCCACAATCCAAAGATGTGCAGGTTAGGTTGATTGGCCATGCTAAGAAATTGCCCCTTAGTATCTAGGAATGCGTAAGTTCGAAGGAATTAATGGGTATAATATATGGGAGTAAGGCATGAGTGGGACTGTGTTCAGTGCAGACTCGATCCGAAGGACCTCTTTCTGCACTGTAGGATTCTATGATTCTAGGATCTGCAAGGTGCTACTTGAGAGTGCAGCAGAGACAGATTCGATCTAAGAGGGAAATTGTTTCTTTCCAGATAAGAATCTATGTGCAGGAGGTGAACGAGTGAGTACCATAGTAAAGTTTATTAGTCACAAGTAAGACTTACATAAACACTGCAATGAAGTTACTGTGAAATTCCCCTCATTGTTACATTCTGATGCTTGTTTGAATCAACGCACCTAATCAGCACGTCTTTCAGAACGTGAGAGGAAAGCGAAGCTCTTGGAGGAAACCCACAGTCATGCGGAGAACGTGCAAATTTCACATAAACAGTGACCCTAGCCAGGAATTGAACCCAGGTCCCTGGCGCTGTGAGGCAGCAGTGCTCACCACTGTCCCATTGTGCCACCCTTCACAGAAATCCATCATAGACATGATGGTTGAACGGCCACCTCCTGCACAAATTGTGTGGAAACCAGTGTAAATATTTGCTGCTGTGTTAACATTTTGATGGCTTGTCTGTATGGACTCTTATTGATCATCGCCCTGAATGGCTGGGGATTGCACAATCAGACAACAGGATTGATAAATTAAAATTTGTAAGAACCTCCTCAGTAAACTGGCTGCTACCTCATGCAATCACAGACAAAGACCCTAAAGACCTCTGCTCTTGCATGACATATTCAATACGCAGCATACTACACACTATATGTTACCCATCTGCCCTCATCAGGATTATCAATATGCAAGTTAGCAGCCATCACAGGTGCTCTTTTACCAAGTTATCTCCCCTGGTTCCCAGTCCTGAGCAACATTTCTACCACTTTATCATCATGAACTCTATTGCTTGTCCACCCAGCTTTGATCTTGCACGTAATAGTGAACACTTTTAAATTGTTGTTGCACTGGCTATCTTAACTTTATGATGTAGAGATGCTGGCATTGGACTGGGGTAAGCTCAGTAAGAGGTCTGGCAACACCATATTTAAATCCAACCGATTTATTTGATAGTAAACTTGCTAGCTTTCGGTGTTTGTGCCTTCATCAGGCGAATGATGAAGACACAAATGCCGAAAGCTAGCAAGTTTATTATCTCAACTTTATGCCACTGTCAGCACTTCTTTTGTCCTTAATTTTACCATTAACACTCCCTTTCTTTTGTTCAATGACATCTTTGCTAATCTCTCCTTAGCTCTGACCTATTCTTGACCTTCAGTTCTGTCCAGCCTCCTGCAACCCCTCCCACAATACAATCCATGACATTTTTACGTCTCGTTCTGAAGAAGAGTCACATAGATTGGAAACGTTAACATGTTTTTCTCCCTCCATAGGTGCTGCCAGATTTGCTGAGATTATCCAGCATTTTCTCTTATTATAGGCAAGACTATTCAGGCTATAGTTGTGGTACATCCAAACAATAATTCAGAGTGGGATCAAAACCACTGACAAGACAATTGCTTGGCTTTGTAACTATGTGCACGTTAAATATCACTGAGTGATTACTGATCAATGTCTCATTATCTAATTGGATAAATGTTATTTCGTTCTACTGTTGGTCCTTGAGTCTGAAATATGAATGTGTTCCTGCTCTTCTGTTTCAGGCTTGTACTGCTGAGTCTATGATTCTCCACACCTATGGAATGTTGCTTCCTTGTGGCATTGACAGGTTTCATGGCACCGAGTATGTTTGCTGCCCTGAAAACAAAATTGATGATGTGAATTCTGAAAAGCCTGATCTTCAGAATCTGGATGAAGATGAAGAGGATGAAATTGCTAATGCAAGGTACTGCTGACACTTGTGAAAAATAATGTGAGTTTTAGAGGAGACAGAGTAGATTAGGAAACCTTACACAATGAATTACACTGATCGTTGTAACTTTGCATTCTGTGCTGTCATCTGCATTGCTCATTTTGGTATTTCTGTGTCTGATGGTATCTGCACTTCAGATAAAGTGGGGTCTTTCCTTCTGAACCATGATGATGCTTAATGGGTCAAAGGGCCTGTTCCTGTGATGTACTGTTCTTTTTCTTTGTTCTAATTTATTCTTTCTTATTAATGTAAAGTTATTGAGTATGTGGGCTCTCTTGAGTCTGTTGTTTTCAAGTTATAAGCCTTGATGTAGGTCCAGTCCATACATTCAGTTTTACACAACTGTAAGAATTAGATTCTGTGCAAGATAAACACCATAGAATCATAGAATTGTAAAAAAAACTATAGCACAAACAGGCTTTCGGCCCACAAGTTACGCCGATCATATCTCTACCTACTAGGCTTACCTATAACCCTCAATCCTATTAAGTCCCATGTACTCATCCAGTTGTCTCTTAAAAGACCCTACCGAAATTGCCTCCACCACCACCGATGGCAGCCGATTCTACTCACCCACCACCCTCTAGAGACACCAGAGTGATAGGGAGTGGGATAGCTTGATCTTGGGTTTGGTCATAGCTCGGCACAACATCAAGGGCTAAAGGGCCTGTACTGTGCATACTTTTCTATGTTAACACATTGATGCCTTCCTTACTATTCATAGGAGCATCAGCATTTAAGTTTTTTAACAGGAAGCTTGGGATAGGAAGGAAGCACACTGGACTGAATAGAAGTGTATTGTATGTTGGTTTTAGTTGATCTTGAACTCTCTGGCTGAAGACATTATGTAGTACTGCTGCTGTGCAGAAAGACTCACATTATGCAGTAAACTTCTACCTTCAAGTACTACTTGCTCAGACTTGCAAATGTCCAAAGGGTGCCAATCTATCTGTTCTGTGTGAATAATATTGGCAGATAGAGGAAGGAATAACAGCTTTGTTGCTTGTAATGTTTGCAGCCAGTCAAACAGATATGAGAATGAGCTTGTAGAATGGGGATCAACAGATTGACGAGCTATTCTGCGTCATCGTCTCTGTTTTGTAATGAGTCCAGCACCTGCTATCCTTTAATTTTGTTGTGGTATCTGGCATTTGCCAAATCTCATGATCTCCTTAAAGGACCCCAAACCAAGCAGATAATAAGACCAGATAGTTGGGGATTCTGTCAGAGAAAGGGTGCATGTAAATTTGGAGAAGGTACGTATCCCACTACCTAAGCCAGGAGAACTTTGGTACAAGTTCAAAACATTATAAACCAGAAGAAGATCCAGCTGCTCTATCGAGCCTTGCACAAACTGTTAATTGTTATGGTGCAACTTGTACACACTATAATCCTCTTCCTGTCCCTTCCATCAGGCAATATCCTCAAAAGACCTCACCCATTTCCCACCAAGGAGAGGGAAAACCCAAGACCAACTTAGGTCGAACAAAAAACATTCAGGAAATCCCTGTCTGAACTTATCAGTGATCAAACATGTTTCAGGTGGCCATAATGCCTCAGACATTTCCTCACTGCTTATCTGCTTTCCGTATGCAGTGATAGTGGCCATGCTTGGGGGTACAGTCCATATTTTGTTCAGCTATCAATTAATCGCATAAGCCAGCAATTCTTGGAATCAAGACATCTGCTGCCAAATCTAGTTGTATTTTTATGTAACTGATGTTCGTGTCCCTTGATTATCCTAACCAGTCCAACTCGTAGCTTGTCCACATGAGCCATCTATATAATCTGTTTGTTTTATGAAGACCTCATTCAAATGTCCTCTTTTCTGGAATTAAAAAGTTGAGTTCTTCAACTCTATCAGGATCCTTTAAACAAAATATCGATCTCTAGCTTCGTGTTCATCCACATTGTGGCACCCAAAATGCAGCACAGTTCCAAATGTGACCCAGCTAAGATCTTGTATAGGAATAGTATTATATTTTGGCTTTAAAATTGATTATTCAGGCCATGTATTTTAGCTCATTTTTACAGGCTTCCAGGCACTAGTTATGGACCTTGTATTACAATAGCCATATCTTTCTCTCACCCAACAGTCTAGAGCTTGCTGTAAATGCTTAGCCTGCCAGGTATGGGTTCACTTCCCTCATCACGTTTAAGTCTGCCTATAATCTGTTTTGCCACTCAGGTCCTGAGCCCCATCCAATTTTTAACATCATCCATGAACTTGTAAAGACCATCCTCAACACTTTTATCCAAATCAGTGATGCTGATGAAAGACTGAAGTTTCAGCAGCCATTCTCACCTATAAGTGGTCGCTATGGAGAATGATTGCTATTAATAACAAGCTTTTGTCTGTGGGAATTTAGTCATTTCTTAAATGAGACAAAATTTGCCAGTTAATCTCTCAGGACTCAATCTTATTAATTAATTGGAGTAAAGTCTACCAAAGGCCATTTGGAAATCAACATGTACTGTGTCAACCAAGTAGTTAAAATCCACCAATTAATGACATGCCCAAACAGTTCAACTAGGCTGCTGAGGCAAGACTCTTTGAAATACTTTGTTGAGGCTCATAATCCTCTTTCTCCAAGGTGGCCATTCTGCATATCACATTGATCGTGAGCAATGTATCTCCAACTGAAATGAAGCTAATGGACCTCTAACTTGCCAATTCAGACTTTCTGCCTTTCAAATACTGATCTTACATGGACTTGCCTCGAATTCAGCATCTCCAAATTTCTTTAAGCCCTGGAACCTCAAGTGACCTCCCAAGAGCATTGAGGAACCCCAAGCATTCTCAATGTTGATTTCTTCTGTGAAATAGATGTGAACGTAGAAATCAAATGTAAACAACTCTTTTCCAATTATATTTATACATATATTGGAATTAGCAAGAGATATGCATTCACAATATATCCCAAGGCACCAAATGTCCCACCCTGCTCCTTTCACGAGGCCTGAATCCCACCCTTTCCTGAGCCACTCTGCTGTCAAGAGGCTACCTACAATCTCCACTCATCACTGCAACCTTGCTTCCAGTTGGTAGGTCTCCTGCCAGCTCTCACTTCACCTCAGCCTTGCTGTTGGCCACTGACATTTACTTGAGGCCAAAGCAATTCGGTCCGCCTTGTTGGCCAACAAGGAGCATACACGTGGTGGCCCGTGCGAGGGCTGCTCTTGGATGTTGCTTCGAGAGTTGCCTAGTGCTTCATGTCATTAGTGTACACTTAAACTGGATCAATTGATGGGCAATACGACAGCTCAATGACTATCACTGTTTGCTGTGCAGGTACAGGGACTCGGATCGGATCTCCGGCTTGGGATGGTGTCTGTGGGAGTTTGCATATTCTCCCCAAGCTTGCATGGATTTTCTCCGGCTGCTCCGGTTTCTTCCCATGGGCTAAAAAATGTGCTTTTAGGCTGATTGGTGTTAATAAATTGTCCCTAAATTGGATCTTCCTTAACCTGTTGCATATATAATTCCCTAAATTTGTACCTCTTTATTGTGGAGTCCACGAGATGTAGACAAAAGTCATAGGTAGAAGGAGGATTGGAATGAGGCACTCAGTGTTAAAATGGGTGACATTGGCTTCTAGGGCCAAAGGGCCTGTTTCCTATGCTGTGTTTAATGTTGCAGTTGTATAAAACGTTAGTTCAACCTCATTTGGAATACTGCCTTCAGTTCTGGTCGCCTTACTACTGGAAGGACGTGGAGACTCTGGAGAGAGTGCAGAGGAGCTTTACCAAGCTGCTGCCTGATATGAAAAGCCTGAGTTATGAGGAGAGGTTAGGCAAATTGGGGCTGTTTTCCTTAGAAAGACGTAGACTTAGAGGAGATCTAATAGATGTGTACAAGATTACGAGGGGTATAGATAGAGTAAACAGGGTTAAGATTTTTCCTAGGATGGAACTCAAATAGCACGAGGGGTTACGGGCTTAGGGTGAGGGGGGTAAGGTATAATTTGGATGCTAGAAGGAGTTTTTTCACACAGAGGGAGGTAGGGGTATGGAATGCGCTGCCAAGTAAAGTGGTGGAGGCAGGTACTCTGGAGTTATTTAAGAGATACTTAAATGGGCACATGAACAGAATGGGAATGGAGGGGTATAGAAAACTGATTTAAAATAGGGATCATGAGCCTTGGGAGTCCCTGGGAAGTGTGTAAATAGCTGATGATATTGATGTACTTGTTTTTATCCTACAGGTGCTTTGGTCCACCTTGTTGTCTAACAAGTGGCATACACGCGATGGGTCGTGAGAGGGCTGCTCTTGGATCTTTTTCGAGAGTATCCTAGTGCTTCACATTGTTAGTGTATGCTTGACCTGGACCATCTGATGGGCAACACGACAGCTCAGTGACTATCGCTGTGCTGTGCAGATACATGGATTTGGGTCTGTGTCTGTGAGAGTTTGCGCATTCTCCCCGTGCTTGCGTGGGTTTTCTCCGGGTGCTCCGGTTTCCTCCCACATCCCAAAGATGTGCTCTTAGGCTAATTGGCAAAACAAATTCTCCCTAAATTGTCTCCAATTTGGTTTTTAATCCATAGATCTATAAACATAGACAGGGATCACGGGTAGAGGTGGGAACATCAGGGTGGCGGTGCGGGCTCGTTGGGCCAAAGGGCCTGTTTCCTGTGCAGTTTTATTCTTTGTTCTTTGACGTTTCTGCCCAGCAACAGGGACAGTGGCCCATTTCATTTATTCTGTCAGAGCAAGACCTAGTGGAGATCTGATGCCGGTAGGCTGGCCAGCATATCAACATGCGGTGTTCTGAGAGATCTTGCTCCGATTGGTTCATTTAATTTCTCTTAAAATTTTGCACATTGGAACTAGTATTTTCCTGATGGTGGCCATCAGCTTGGTGGAACCTCTGGAGAACCTTCATGAAGCTGCAAGAATCTGCAAACCCCAGTTTGGGACACCCTGTTCAAATCCATAGAGTAAGAAGTCTCACAATACCAAGTTCAAGTCCAACAGATTTGGACTTTAGCCTGGTGCTGTGAGAATCCTTACTGTGTTTACCCCAGTCTAATGCTAGCATCTCCACGTCACGAGTCGGTAGAAACAGTCCTAGACTTTAGTGAGCTATTAAACAGATGAGTATGTAGCTCAAATTGCTCAACTCTCAGCTCATGAAGCACTCCAGTCAGAAACAGCAGGGTGATCAGTTTTGAGGGCCTTCTTAGAACAAAGAACAAAACAGCACGGGAAACTGGCCCTTTGGCCCAACGAGCCTGCACCGCCACCCTGATGTTCCCACCTCTACCCGTGATCCCTGTCTATGTTTATAGATCTATGGATTAAAAACCAAATTTGAGACAGTTTAGGGAGAATTTGTTTTGCCAATTAGCCTAAGAGCACATCTTTGGGATGTGGGAGGAAACCGGAGCGCCCAGAGAAAACCCACGCAAGCACGGGGAGAATGCGCAAACTCCCACAGACACAGGCCCAAATCCATGTATCTGCACAGCACAGCGATAGTCACTGAGCTGTCGTGTTGCCCATCAAATGGTCCAGGTCAAGTGTACACTAATGACGTGAAGCACTAGGATGCTCCCGAAAAAGATCCAAGAGCAGCCCTCTCACGACCCATCGCGTGTATGCCCCTCGTTAGACAACAAGGTGGACCAAAGCACCTGTAGGGTAAAAACAAGTACATCAATATCATCATCTATTTACTCACTTCCCAGGGACTCCCAAGGCTCATGATCCCTATTTTAAATCAGTTTTCTATACCCCTCCATTCCCATTCTGTTCATGTGCCCATCTAAGTATTTCTTAAATAACTCCAGAGTACTGGCCTCCACCACTTTACTTGGCAGTGCATTCCATACCCCCACCAACCCTCTGTGTGAAAAAACTCCCTCTAGCATCCAAATTATACCTTACCCCCCTCACCCTAAGCCCGTGACCCCTCGTGCTATTTGAGTGCATCCTAGGAAAAAGCTTAACCCTGTTCTTCTTGCCAGGATCATTCACATGGATGTAGAACTTGATCATCAATCCTTCAATTTATCGTTAACTGATTATCTGTTGTGAATAATGATGTAAAGTTGTCTTTTAAAACCTTTGATTATACTGGAATTTTAACTGAATCTTCTCTGAGGAATTCTTTGCATTCCTTAATGACTATCTGATTGGTAACAGGACTGAAGAAGGCTTTGGAATTGCAGCCACTAGATATTCCATTTATTTCAAGGATTTTGTGGCTACTCTGGCAATTTTTATTGCCTTTACCTGATTTCCCCTGAGATTTTTTTTTATAAACCTATAAAGTAATTGTGCTTGAGTCTGATTCTGTTCTTGTACGTGATCCATTAGCAAATTTGGCCTCATTTTACCGTGTGCTATTCCCTGAACTCAAGTAGCATATATGGCTTTTTAAAATATTAGGATGGTTTTCAAATTGTCCTTTCCTCCTGTTACTTGTGTTAGTAATATCTCTATATTGGAGGATGACCTGATTTACTGGCCATAGTAAATGAACCTTTACAAATTTAATCTCCGTGAAATCTGGCATTAGCACAAAATCAAGCTGAATCTAACAGTTATGTACCCCATGGAAATCTGAGCGTATTTGAGGGTCATCATTTCGAAACTAAATCCAGCAACTAATTACCCTGATTTCTTCGCAGGGAGGTCAGATGATCACGATCTTTACATTTCCAGATTTTCCCTTTCGACAGGATTATGTGTAAAAGCTTATTTATGAATTACAAGTCGGCTTACATTAACACTACAGTGATGTTGCTGTTGAATTGCCCTAGTCACCCCATTTTGGCACCTGTTTGGGTCAGTGCATGTCTTGATGATGTGGGAGGAAACCGGAACTCGCGGAGGAAACCTACAGAGGTACGGGGAGAATGTGCAAAGTCCACATGGTCAGTGACCAGAGCTGGGAATTGAACCCAGGATGCAGTGCTAACCACTGCACAACCACTGTGCCGCACCATTGAAAACAATTTTGAAATATTACTTCAGTAGATCCACTTTGGATGTTAGCTAAGCAAAAAAAAATCAAGCGTCATCAGTAGGGCTTAGTGACCAGGTACCCATGGTGGCTTTGAGAAATTTGATGGTGAATAAAACAATCCTCAGCCCACCTTCAGTGACCAGTCTATCAGTCAAAGCCATCCTGTTCATAATGAACATTATCCTGGAGTATCAATGTGTATTAAATGGCTGAATCTGCCCTGAAGCACGAACATCTGTCATAAAACCATAGAATTCCTATTGTGGGAAAAAAAAAGCCAATCGGCGCACTGAGTCCACCAACTCTCTGAAAGAGCTCTGAAAGAGCATCCCATACCTTCCCATCTACCTTGTTCCCACAACCCTTTCACTTGCTATGGCCAATCCATCTGCACGTTTTTGGACTGTGGGAGTAAAGCAGAGCACCCGGAGGAAACCTGTGTCATCATGGGATGAACGTGCAAACTCCACACCTCCAGTTACCCAAGGTTAGAATCAAACCTGTGTCCCTAGTGCGGTGAGGAAGCACCACATATCCATATCATTCAGAACCAACTCTGTTTCCTAGGGCATCATTCCCCTCTTCCGAAAGAAACAAGGTTACCAATTGATCATGACACACTGAGCATGAATTTGAGTACTTGTTGGATGGACAGATAATTAACTTCCTATGCAGCATGATAAATAGCACCACATGACTGAAATGCAAGTAAATCCCATCTTCCTGTTGGCTGAGACCTTAACAGATAGCTCTGTCAGTTAGAGGTGTCAAGCTTTAGCAAGTTGAGAAAAGAACAAAGATATGCAATGAATCATCACAAATGCATGTTTTCATGCCCAGCTTTACACCAGATTCCTCCCAATAGTGGAATATTTCTTTATCACCTTAGTGATAGACCTTCAACATGATAAAATTCACAAATCCAAGCAAAGCACTGTGAACCAGACCTCCTAGTCCCCAGTAAATCAAGTTTTTTATAATGGGCTATGATGGAATTGTGACCACTGAAGCTATGGCATCAGGCAAATGACGAGTGCCTGTGGGCAGACACTTCATACAAAAAGCCCTTTCCCCTTTTCTGCCAGAAATTCATTTCACAAATTGGTTCTGCGTCTTACATTTGGTGTTACGTGGAGTTGCAAACCTTGTGTGCAAACAAGGATATTTTGGAGAGGAATGGAAAAATCCGAAGGAAGAAACATGTTAAACTGAGTTAACATGAAAATTAATCAAATGCAATCAAATATGGGCATGCTGATAGAATGCTGCAGAGGGCAACTGTGAGATGCCACGCTGAAGCAAAATTATGTTCATGACTTTTATTCCACCAGCTGGTTCTCTTATACCTGCTCCCTCAGTGCCCCTGCTATGGAGTTCATTTATCAGATACCTTAATATTAAAATGAGGCAATATTCCATACATTGCATCAGTTTGAAGCGTAATGATGATTATTACATAGGAAAATATATGAATATTTCAGAATTTTTGCGTTAATGCATTGAGATGAGGTATGATAAATCAAATGGCATTGCATGACGAACAGAATCAACATAACACTGTTCTAGGTATATCTAGTCCTTGAGGGACACCTGTTTTTCATACAGCAGTAGGATAACAGTAAGTAGGTCAGGATTGGAACTATGGGAGAGGGACTGAACAGTGCATCTGTGATCAGAGACTAAAACATAGTCCTGTACCTTTGCATCAATGCCATAAAAGCATTAATCGAGCAATTTACAAATTGAAATCCAATAGGTGGAAGTAATGTTACTTCGAGTATCTGTGGAGACTCAGTTATGAAATGTGCAAATGGGAAGTGGGCTATGGAGTGGGATAATCAATCTTACAAAATGGACATTTTCTAATGCTGAATACACCTTTCTAACTGTCCTCCACTAAATTCTTTAGCCAAGAGGAGTCCACCGAAGTAGAGAAAATGGCTGTTAAGGAGGATGAGGAGGATGAACTGGATTATGACTATTCTGAAGAAGAAGAAGATGAATATACTGATGACTGGGAGGAGGAAAGCAGTGAGGAGGATTTGTTCAAAAATAATCACGATGATATGAAAGGTATTTCAAGTATTTATTATTGTGTACAAAAGCTATTAAAAGGCTTTTAACTTCACATTTTATCATGTGGTTGAAAAACAAGCAGCTTTCTCACTGAAAAAAAAACATTATTCATGTGACAAGGAACCTTCCACGTATCTCCCAGTTTTCTCTTCTAGCAAGAATCAGATATTCTGGTATTTATTTTTCAGAGTTTTAGCCTTCTGCCAGCAGTTTATTTCATAAAGTTCGATGGAATATGTCTGCTTAAGTATATTTTGTGGTTGTTAATCAAGTCCTTTAAGTCTTGGCAAGATCTAGGCCCTGGAGTAAAGTTTGCATTTGTAGATACTGTGACCTGCTTTGATGCAGTTGAGTGAAAATGGTGATGCAGAATTTTATGGATGGTGTAGCTATTGAAAAGAGAAGGGCAGGAAGCCAGGTTGTTGCATTTTCGATTTTGAATGCTTGAAAGAGAAGGATAGATAGAGATAAACCCTCGTTCTATTGTATGTTTTATTGTATGCCTTTGATACTGACATTGTCTTCAATAGCACTCTGTGAATATCTAAATGATTCATGTACATGGTCAGCAGAGATAAGCTCAGAACTGAACCATGTGGGATACTGCGACCAACTTGCAATCACTCTGGAAACACTCCAGTTCTGTTTTCTTTTCCAAATGCTTTTTGTTCCCATTTTTATCACCAAACCATAAACCTTTATTTTCCCCTCATAATGTCCCAGAAAACACATTTTAAAGCATTCATACAATCCCCACACACAACATTCATTTCATTTCCTCATAAACCGTGCCTGTTATCTCTTAAGAATTCTAAGATTTGTCATCCCTTTTGAAATCCATGCTGTCTATTTCTAAATATTTTCTCTTTATCTAGCCAGAAGTTCACTTCATCATTAATTAGAGATTCTGTAAATTCTATCCAGCTTGATGGTTTAATATTTTTAAAATGGACACTCGACAATCTTTCAACACACATCACTTTGAGTTGAAATCTGAAACAAAATTTGTAGAACCATTACAATTTCCTTCTCATCTCCAATTGGGTTTCACGATGTACTCCATTGGGCCCAAATGCTTTGTCTACTGTTAATCTAACAATCCTATCTCAAATTGTCCGTGTATTCATCCTGATATTGCTTATCTCAACCACTGCACAGTATAGAACATAGAACATTACAGCACAGAACAGGCCCTTCGGCCTTCGATGTTGTGCCGACCAAAATAAAAAGCAATGACCCTCCAAACTAAACCATTCCCTTCTCTTCCATATACTTATCAATTAACCTCTTAAACGCCACCAAACTTGGCGCATCTACGACAGCTGCAGGCAGGGCATTCCATTCCCTAATCACTCTTTGAGTAAAGAACCTACCTCTGATATCCGTCCTATAACTCATACCCCTTAATTTAAAGCTGTGTCCCCTCGTGCTAGCTTTCTCCATCCTAGGAAAAAGGCTATCACTGTCCACCCTATCTAAACCTCTAATCATCTTATATGCTTCAATAAGATCCCCTCTTAGCCGCCTCCTTTCTAACGAAAACAACCTCAAATCCTTCAACCTCTCTTCATAGGACCTGCCCTCCATACCAGGCAACATCCTGGTAAACCTCCTCTGTACCCTCTCCAATGCCTCCACATCTTTCTTATAATGTGGCGACCAGAACTGCACACAATACTCCAAGTGCGGCCGCACTAGAGTTTTGTACAGCTGCAACATGATGCTGCGGCTCCTAAATTCAATCCCCCTACCAATAAAAGCTAAGACTCCATATGCCTTCTTAACAACTTTATCCACTTGACTGCCTACTTTCAGGGATCTATTGACACATACACCAAGATCCTTCTGTTCCTCAACACTATTAAGAGCCCTACCATTAGCCCTATACTCTACACATTTATTGTTCCTGCCAAAGTGCATTACCTCACACTTTTCCACATTAAACTCCATTTGCCACCTCTCGGCCCAGCTCTGCAACTTGTCCAAGTCACTCTGTAAACTAAAACACCCCTCTTCACTATCTACCACTCCACCAACTTTAGTATCATCTGCAAATTTACTGATCCATCCCTCAATACCCTCATCCAGATCATTTATAAAAATTACAAACAGCAGGGGCCCCAAAACAGACCCCTGAGGCACACCACTTGTCACCGAACTCCACGATGAATATCTCCCATCAACCACCACCCTCTGTCTTCTATCTGCCAGCCAATTCCTAATCCAATTAGCTAAATCACCCTCTATCCCATACATCTGCATTTTCTGCAGAAGTCTTCCATGGGCCACCTTATCAAACGCCTTACTAAAGTCCATATATACTACATCAACCGCCTTACCCCCATCCACCTCTCTGGTCACTTTCTCAAAAAACTCAATGAGGTTAGTAAGGCATGACCTACCCTTCACGAAACCATGCTGACTATCCCCAATCAATTCATTTCTCTCTAAATAACTATAAATCCTATCCCTAATAATTCTCTCCAATACCTTGCCCACAACAGAAGTAAGACTCACTGGCCTATAATTCCCAGGAAGGTCTCTCTTCCCCTTCTTAAACAATGGGACCACATTCGCTATCCTCCAGTCCTCCGGAACCACACCCGTAACCAACGAGGACCTGAAGATCAGAGCCAGAGGCTCTGCAATCTCCTCTCTTGCCTCCCAGAGAATCCTAGGGTAAATCCCGTCCGGCCCAGGGGACTTATCCGACTTCAAACCCTCGAGAATTTCTAACACATCCTCCCTATCTACTACAATACTTCCCAATTTGCAACCCTGTACCTCAGTGTTCTCCATAGCTACATTTCCAGCACTCTGCGTGAATACCGAAGAGAAATATTTATTCAGTGCCTCTCACCAATCTCTTCAGGCTCCACGCACAACTTCCCACTGCTGTCTATGACTGGCCCTAATCTTGCCCTAACCAATCTTCTATTCTTAACATATCGAAAGAAAGCTTTAGGATTCTCCTTAATCCTATCAGCCAACATCTTCTCGTGTCCCCTCTTAGCTCTCCTCAATTCACTTTTTACCTCCTTCCTGGCTAATCTATAGCTATCCATTGCACTATCTGAGCCTTCAAGCCTCATCCTGACATAAGCCTCCTTTTTCTTCTTAACCAGCAAATCAACTTTTTTCGTACACCAAGGCTCTCTTACTCGTCCATTTCCTCCCTGCCTGACAGGGACATACTTATCAAGGACTCGCAGCAGCTGCTCCTTGAATAAGCACCACATTCCAGATGTTCCCAGTCCCTGTAGTTCCCTAGTCCAATCTATGCACCCTAATTCTCTCCTGATGGCCTCATAATTACCCTTCCCCCAGCTATAACTACAGCCCCCAGCTTCATGCCTATCCCTGTCCATCACTAAGGTGAACGTAACCGAATTGTGGTCACTATCACCAAAATGTTCACTAACTTCCAAGCCTAACACCTGGTCTGGCTCATTGCCCAGCACCAAATCCAATGTAGCCTCACCTCTAGTTGGCCTATCTACATACTGAGTCAAAAAACCTTCCTGCACACTCTGTACGAAAACTGACCCCTCTAACGAGCTAGAGCTATAGCTATTCCAATCAATATTAGCAAAGTTAAAGTCCCCCATCACAATTACCCTACTTACTTTCACTCCTAATCAGAATTGACTTTGCAATCCTTTCCTCAACCTCTCTAGAACTATTAGGAGGTCTGTAAAAGACTCCCAACAGGGTGACCTCTCCTCTCCTGTTTCTAATCTCAGCCCATACTACCTCAACAGACAAGTCCTCATCAAACTTCTTTTCTATCACCGTGATACAGTCTTTGACCAATAACGCCACTCCTCCTCCCCTTCTACCTCCTTCTCTACTCCGACTAAAGCATTTGTACCCCGGAACCTGCAACATCCATTCCTGTCCCTGCTCTACCCAAGTCTCTGAAATGGCCACAACATCGAAGTTCCAGGTACTGGTCCAAGCTGCAAGTTCCTCCCCCTTATTGCGAATACTCCTTGCATTAAAGTATACGCATCTCAAACCATGCCCCACCCCACCCGTACGCCGCTGTGTTTTACAACTCTCTTCTATAACCCCCTTACTCTCATCCCTCTCGGCACCCCAACTACTTAGGATCCCACCCCCCCCCCGAATCAGTTTAAAGCCCCCATCATAGCCTTAGCAAATTTTCCCCCCAAGATATTAGTCCCCCTCTGGTTCAGGTGTAGACCATCTCTCTTGAAGAGGTCCCACCTATCCCAGAATGAGTCCCAATTGTTAAGGAACCTGAACCCCTCCCTCCTGCACCATCCACGCAGCCATGAGTTCAAACTATCCCTTTCTCTGTTCATCTCTAAACTATCTCTTGGCACAGGCAAGAGTCCAGAGATAACCACTCTGCCTGTTATGGACCTAAGCTTCCACCCTAACTCCATAAATTTCTGTTTAATATCCCCTTCCCTTGTCCTACCTACATCATGTGTCCCCACATGAACTATGACTTGGGGCTGACTCCCCTCACCCTTAAGAATCTTAAAAACCCGATCTGCAACATCCTGGACCCCAGCCCCTGGGAGGCAACACACCAGCCCTGAGTCCTGTTTATTACTATTTACCCTCCTATCTGTCCCTCTAACTATGGAGTCTCCTATAACTAGGCCTAATCTCTTATTCCCCCCACCCACCTGAGCATTCTCAGCAGGCTCACCCCCAGATACCTGCTCCCTTTGGTCAGCTCCAGTTGATTCTTCCTCAACTGTAGCCTCCAAGACAGAAAATTTATTTTGGAGGGGAACAGCCCCAGGGGATTGTCTCCCCGATTGCTTTTTACAATCAGATCTCTATCAGATCTCCTCTAAGTCTACGTCTTTCTAAGGAAAACAGTCTCAATTTGCCTAATCTCTCCTCGTAACTCAGACCTCCATACCAGGCAGCATCCTGGTAAACCTCCTCTGCACACTTTCCAGAGTCTCCACGTCTTTCCGGTAGTAAGGCGACCAGAACTGCACACAGTATTCCAAATGAGGTCGAACCAGCGTTTTATACAACTGCAACATTAAAGGCCAGCTCTTGTACTCTATACCCCTTACTATAAAGGCTAGCATACTATATGCTTTCTTTACAACCTTCTCCACTTGCTCTGCCACCTTCAGAGACTTATTCACCTGCACCCCCAGGTCCCTCTGTGTTTCTATACTCTTAATAGGTCTACCGTTTATCATATACCTCCCCACTACATTCTTTCTCCCAAAATGCATCACCTCACATTTATCAGGATTGAATTCCATCTGCCATCTGTCTGCTCAAGCTACCAGCCTATCTATGTCCTGCTGCATCGCCTGACAATGCTCCTCACTATCCGCAAGTCCAGCCATCTTTGTATCGTCTGCAAACTTGCTGATCACTCCACTTACTCCCTCTTCCAAGTCATTTATATGTATTACAAATAGAAGAGCCCCCAGTACCGAGCCCTGCGGCACACCACTAGTGACCGACCTCCAGCTAGAGAAACACCCTTCCACTATTACTCTCTGTCTGCTATTACCAAGCCAGTTGCTTATCCATCTAGCTACCTGTCCTTGTATCCCATTTGCCTTGACCTTCTCGACTAGCCTCCCATGAGGGACTTTATTAAACGCCTTACTAAAATCCATACAGACGACATCAACGGCTCGCCCTTCGTCCACCGTTTTGTCACCTCCTCAAAAAATTCTACCAGATTTGTAAGGCACGACCTCCCTTTAACAAATCCATGCTGCGCATCCCTAATCAGATTGCAACGCTCTAAGTGCCTATACATCCTATCTCTAAGAATCCCCTCCAACAGCTTCCCTACCAGTGATGTCAAACTCACCGGCCTATAATTTCCAGGGTTATCCCTACTGCCCTTTTTAAACAATGGTAGAACATTAGCTATTCTCCAGTCCTCTGGGACCTCACCTGTGTCCAAGGAAGAGACAAAGATTTGCGTCAGAGGCCCAGCAATTTCACCTCGCACCTCTCACCTGCCATCAGGCCCAGGAGATTTATCAGTTTTAATGCTACCTAGAAGCTCTAACACTTGCTCCCTCAACTGGTCCACAGCTCCCTCAGAGACAGGAGCTGTCAACAAGCCCCTCTCCTTCGTGAATACCGACACAAAGTATTCATTCCCTCATCATCCCTCATGGATCTCCGCCATTCCCTCGGGCTCAAAGCGCAGTTCCCTTCCTCTATCCCTAACCTTGGTTTTCAAGGGATATTGGAACTCTGATAAAGAAGGTGAGAGATGTGTGATATACATAGACAACAGGGAACAAATAAGATGCTTGAGGAGTATAAAAAGTGCAAGAAACTACTTAAGAAGGAAATAACAAGGGCTAAAAGAAGACGTGAGGTTGCTTTGGCAGTCAAGGTGAAGGATCATCCTAAGAGCTTCTACAGGTATATTAAGAGCAAAAGAATAGTAAAGGATAAAATTGGTGCTCTTGAAGATCAGAGTGGCCAGCTTTGTATGGAACCAAAAGAAATGGAGATATTAAGTGGATTTTTTTGCTTCCTTATTTACTAAGGAAACTGGCATGGAGTCTATGGAAATAAGGCAAACAAGTAGGAGGTCATGGAATGTATACAGATTAAAGGGAAGGAGGTGCTTGTTGTCGTAAGGTAAATCAGAGTAGGTAAATCCCCAGGAGTGGACAAAGTATTCCCTCGGACCTTGAAAGAGACTAGTGTTGAAATTACAGAGGCCCTGGCAGATATATTTAAAATGTTGGTGTCCAAGGGCGAAGTGCCAGATGATTGGAGAAATGTTGTTCCATTGTTTAAAAAAGGCTGAAAAAGTAATCTGGGCTGAAAAAGTAATTTGCTCATCCTGGGGTCTTTTAAAAGACTTCTGGATGAGTATATGGGAACTAATGGAATAGGGCATTCGGTATTCACGCAGAGTGCTGGAAATGTAGCTGTGGAGAGCACTGAGGTACAGGGTTGCAAATTGGGGAGTATTGTAGTAGATAGGGAGGATGTGTTAGAAAGTCTCGAGGGTTTGAAGTTGGATAAGTCCCCTGGGCCGGACGGGATTTACCCTAGGATTCTCTGGGAGGCAAGAGAGGAGATTGCAGAGCCTCTGGCTCTGATCTTCAGGTCCTCGTTGGTTACGGGTGTGGTTCCGGAGGACTGGAGGATAGCGAATGTGGTCCCATTGTTTAAGAAGGGGAAGAGAGACCTTCCTGGGAATTATAGGCCAGTGAGTCTTACTTCTGTGGTGGGCACGGTATTGGAGAGAATTATTAGGGATAGGATTTATAGTTATTTAGAGAGAAATGAATTGATTGGGGATAGTCAGCATGGTTTCGTGAAGGGTAGGTCATGCCTTACTAACCTCATTGAGTTTTTTGAGAAAGTGACCAGAGAGGTGGATGGGGGTAAGGCGGTTGATGTAGTATATATGGACTTTAGTAAGGCTTTTGATAAGGTGGCCCATGGAAGACTTCTACAGAAAATGCAGATGTGTGGAATAGAGGGTGATTTAGTAATTGGATTAGAAATTGGCTGGCAGATAGAAGACAGAGGGTGGTGGTTGATGGGAGATATTCATCGTGGAGTTCGGTGACGAGTGGTGTGCCTCAGGGGTCTGTTTTGGGGCCCCTGCTGTTTGTAATTTTTATAAATGATCTGGATGAGGGTATTGAGGGATGGATCAGTAAATTTGCAGATGATACTAAAGTTGGTGGTGTGGTAGATAGTGAAGAGGGGTGTTTGAGTTTACAGAGTGACTTGGACAAGTTGCAGAGCTGGGCAGAGAGGTGGCAAATGGAGTTTAATGTGGAAAAGTGTGAGGTAATGCACTTTGGCAGGAACAATAAATGTGTAGAGTATAGGGCTAATGGTAGGCTCTTAATAGTGTTGAGGAACAGAAGGATCTTGGTGTATGTGTCAATAGATCCCTGAAAGTAGGCAGTCAAGTGGATAAAGTTGTAAGAAGGCTTATGGAGTCTTAGCTTTTATTGGTAGGGGGATTGAATTTAGGAGCCGCAGCATCATGTTGCAGCTGTACAAAACTCTAGTGCGGCCGCACTTGGAGTATTGTGTGCAGTTCTGGTCGCCACATTATAAGAAAGATGTGGAGGCATTGGAGAGGGTACAGAGGAGGTTTACTAGGATGTTGCCTGGTATGGAGGGCAGGTCCTATGAAGAGAGGTTGAAGGATTTGAGGCTGTTTTCGTTAGAAAGGAGGCGGCTAAGGGGGGATCTTATTGAAACATATAAGATAATTAGAGGTTTGGATAGGGTGGACAGTGATAGCCTTTTTCCTAGGATGGAAAAAGCTAGCACGAGGGGACACAACTTTAAATTAAGGGGTATGAGTTATAGGACGGATATCAGAGGTAGGTTCTTTACTCAAAGAGTGATTAGGGAGTGGAATGCCCTGCCTGCAGCTGTTGTAGATGCGCCAAGTTTGGTGGCGTTTAAGAGGTTAGTTGATAAGTATATGGATGAGAAGGGAATGGTTAGTTAGGAGGGGCATTGCTTTTTATTTTGGTCGGCACAACATCGAAGGCCGAAGGGCCTGTTCTGTGCTGTATTGTTCTATGTTCTATGTTCTAGGGCGTCATAGATAGGTCTGCGGCTTGGAAGGTATAGATGTGATCGGCGCAACTCATGGGCCGAAGGGCCTGTTTGTGCTGTAGTGTTCTGTGTAATCAGGGAAATTATAGACCAGTAAATTTGACGTCAGTAGTAGGTAAATTATTAGAAGGAGTACTAAGAGATAGTATCTACAAATATTTGGATGGACAGGGACTTATTAAGGAGAGTCAGCATGGCTTTGAATGTAGTCGGTCATGTTAACCAATCTATTAGAGTTTTTCGAGGCAGTTACCAGGAAAGTGGATGAAGGGAAGGCAGTGAATGTTGTCTACATGGACCTCAGTAAGGCTTTTGACAAGGTCTTGCATGGGAGATTAGTTAGGAAGGTTCAGTCACTAGGTATACATGCAGAGGTAGTAAATTGGATTAAACATTGGCTCAGCGAGTGGAAAGATTGCTTCTCTGAGTGGAGGCCTGTGACTAGTGGTGTGTATGATGTGGTGATGCTGGCGTTAGACTAGGTAAACACAGTAAGAAGTCTCTCAACACCAGATTAAAGTCCAACCAATTTATTTGACAATAAACTCACAAGCTTTCGGGGTTTGCCCCTTTGTCAGTGGTGTGCCTCAGGGATCAGTGCTGGGCTTGTTGTTGTTGTCATCTGTATCAGTGATCTGGATGATAATGTGGTAAATTGGATCAGCAAATTTGCTGATGATACAAAGATTGATACTAAGGGGTGGTAGTTATAGGACGGATGTCACAGGTAGGTTCTTTACCCAGAGGGTGGTAAGGGTATGGAATGCCCTGCCTGCTGCAGTTGTAGATGCGCCAAGGTTGGTGGCGTTTAAGAGGTTAGTAGATAAGTTTATGGATGAAAAGGGAATGGTTTAGGTTAGAGGGTCATTGCTTTTTCTTAATTGGTTGGTGCAACATCGAAGGCCGAAGGGCCTGTTCTGCGCTGTAATGTTCTGTGTTCTAAGATTGGAGCTGTAGTGGACAGTGAGGAAGGTTTTCACAGCTTGCAGAAGGATTTGGACCAGCTAGAAAAATGGCAGATGGAATTTACTATAGACAAGTGTGAGGTATTGCACTTTGGAAGGGCAAACCAAGGTAGAACATTACAAGGTAAATGGTAGGACACTGAAGAGTGCAGTAGAACAGAGATAAATACATAATTCCATAAAAGTGGCGTCACAGGTAGATAGGGTTGCAAAGAGTGCTTTTGGAACATTGGCCTTTATAAATATTGAATATAAGAGTTGGAATGTTATGGTGAGGTTGTATAAGACGTTGGTGAGGCCGGATTTAGAGGATGGTGTGCAGTTTTGGTCACCTAATTACAGGAAGGATATTAATAAGGTTGAAAGAGTGCAGAGAAGGTTTTCAGGGATGTTGCCTGGACTTGAGAAACTGAGTTACAGAGAAAGGTTGAGTAAAATAGGACTTTATTCCCTGGAGTGTAGAAGAATAAGGGGAGATTTGATAGATAGGTGTATAAAATTATGATGGGTGTAGATAGAGTGAATGCAAGCAGGGTTTTTTCCACTGAGGCTAGGAAAGAAACAAAACTAGAGAACATGGATTAAGGGTGAAGGGGGAAAAGTTTAAAGGGAATATTAAAGGGGACTTCTTCACACAGAGAGTGGTGAGTGTGTGAAATGAACTGCTAGATGGCTGGACTTGCGGATAGTGATGAGCACTGTCAGAGAGTACAGCAGGATATAGATAGGTTGGAAAATTGGGCAGAGAAATAGCAGATGGAATTTAATCCAGATAAATGCGAAGTGATGCATTTTGGTAGAACTAATGTTCTACCAAACAGGTAGAGGGGAGCTGTACAATAAATGGCAGAGCCATCAGGAGTGTAGACAAAAAGGGACCTGGGTGTGCAGATCCGCAGATCCTAAAAAGTGGCAACGCAGGTGGAGAAGGTAGTGAAGAAGACATATGGCATGCTTGTCTGTGTAAGATGGGGCATAGAGTGTAAAAGTTGGTGTATGATGTTGCAACTATATAGAACACTGGTTAGGCCACATTTGGAATCCTGCATCCAGTTCTGGTCACCGCACTACCAGAAGGACATGAAGTCTTTGGAGAGAGTGTAGAGGAGGTTTACCAGGATGTTGCCTGGTATGGAGAGATTGGGTAAACTGGGGTTGTTCTCCCTGGAAAGACAGAGGATGAGGGGCAACCTAATAGAGGTGTATAAGATTTATGAAGGGCATAGATAGTGTGAATAGTGGGAACTTTTTACCAGGTGGGAGGTGAAGAACACAAGGGGCCACATGCTCAAGGTGAGGGGGGGCAAGGTTTAACACAGATGTTAGAGGGGCGTATTTTACACAGAGGGTGGTGGGGGCCTGGAATGCACTACCAAGCAAGGTTGTAGAGTCGGACACGTTGGGATCGTTTAAGACTTATCTGGATAGTCACGTGAAAAGACTGGGAATGAAGGGATACAAACGAATGGTATAGTTGGACCAATGAGCGATGCAGGCTTGGAGGGTTGAAGGGCCCATTTCCTGTGCTGTATTGTTCTTTGTTCAGATGAAGTGGTAAATACGGGCTAATTTTTAAGAAAAACGTGGACACATACATGGAAGAGAGGGGTGTGGAGGGATATATCCAGCTGCAGATCAGTGGGACTGGGCAGAAAAATGGTTCGGCACAGCCAAAAAGAGCCAAAAGGCCTGTTTCTGTGCTGTAGTGTTCTACGGTTCTGAACACATGCACGTGTGGAGAGTGTGCAGATTCCCCACATAGTGACCCAAGGCCAGAATTGAACCCAGGTCCCTGACACTGTGACACAGCAGTGTTAATCACTGTGCCACCATGCTGTCCTCCTCTTATCCACATGCTTAGTGTCCTCCTGTCTCATCCATTTTTCTTTCCTCCATTGTCTCCTCACCACAATCCTCCTCCTACTCTTTGCTTTTTTTCCTTTCAACTTCCACTCTTTTCATCTTTGCTTTCTTAACAAAAACAGTACCGCAAAGGAACAGGCCCTTCAGCCCTTCAAGGCTGTGCCGCTCATGCACCCAACTAGATCATTCATTTGTATCTCTCTATTCCCGGTCTGTTCATGTGGCTATCTAGATAAGTCTTAAATGATCCCAGCTTGTCCGCCTCTACCACTTTGCTTGGCAGTGCATTCCAGGCCCCCACCATCCTCTGTAAAATACATTCCCCTGCCATCTGTGTTGGACCGTGCCCCCTTAACCTTGAACTTGTGATCCCTTGTGCTTGTCACCTCTGACCTGGAAAAAGCTCCCCACTGTTCGGTCTATCTATGCCCTTCATAATCTTATACACCTCTTTCAGGTCTTTGCTCATCCTCCATCTTTCCAAGGAAAACAACCTCAGTTTGTCCAATTTCTCCTCATAGCTAAAACCCTCCATACCAAGCAATATCCTAGTAAACCTTTTCTGTATTTTCTCCAAAGCCTTCATGTCCTTTTGGTAGTGTGGTGACCAGAACTGGATGCAGTATTCCAAATGTGGCCTAACCAATGTTCTATGTAGCTGAGCCTCATACGCTAACTTTTATACTCCGTGCCCCATCCAATAAAGGCAAGCATGCTATATGCCTTCTTCACCACCCTCTCCACCTGTACTGCCACTTTTAAGGATATGTGGATTTGTACCTCCAGGTCCCTCTGTGTGTCTATACTCTTGATGGTTCTGCCATTTATTGTATAGCTCCTCCCTACATTAGATCTAAAATCTTTCTTGTTCTCCTTTCTTTTTCTCTCACTTGCCTTTCCTCTCTTTAACCCCCCGTTCTCTTCTGTCTCTCCAGTTTTCATTCCGATTTTCTTAATTTCGAGTGAATATCCTGTCTGCAATTCTTTTTAGAAACGGATCTTCGAAAACCATCCTGTACAGTGACAGTGCTTGAATTGCCATGTTACTGAACATTTTGACGTGGTTTCAGAAGTTAGAACATAGAACACTACAGCATAAACAGGCCCTTCAGCCCACGAGTTGCGTCGATCACATCTATACCTACCAAGCCATAGACCTATCTATAACCCCCAATCCCATTAGTTCCCATATACTCATCCAGAAGTCTTTTAAAAGACCCCAGCAAGTTCGCCTCTACCACCACTGACGGCAGCCGATTCCATTCACTCACCACCCTCTGAGTGAAAAACTTACCCCTAACATCTCCTCTGTATTTGCTTCCCTGCACCTTAAATGTGTCCACTCGTAGTGACCATTTCAGCCCGGGAAAATAGCCTCTGAGAATCCACCCTATCTATTCCTCTCAACGTTTTATAAACCTCTATCAGGTCGCCTGTCAACCTCCATCTCTCCAGGGAGAAGAGTCCCAGCTCCCTCAACTTATCTTCATAAGGCCTGCCTCCCAATCCAGGCAACATCCTTGTAAATCTCTTCTGCACTCTTTCAATAGCTTCCACATCTTTCCTATAGTGAGGCGACCAGAACTGCGCACAGTATTCCAAGTGGGATTTGACAAGGGTCTTATAAAGCTGCATCATTACCTTCCGACTCCTAAACTCAATTTCTTGATTAATGAAGGCCAGTACACCATACGACTTCTTGACCACATCTTCCACCTGCGAGGCCGATTTAAGAGTCCTATGGACCCGGACTCCAAGATCCTTCTGCTCTTCAACACAGCTAAGACTCATAGAACGTAGAACATTATAGCGCAGAACAGGCCCTTTGGCCTTCGATGTTGCGCCGACCAATTAGGAACAAGCAGTGACCCTCTAACCTAAACCATTCCTCTTTCATCCATAAACTTATCTACTAACCTCTTAAACGCCACCAAACTTGGCGCATCTACAACTGACGCAGGCAAGGCATTCCATACCCTTACCACCCTCTGGGTAAAGAACCTACCTCTGACATCTTTCCTAAAACCACCACCCCTTAATTTAAAGCTATGTCCCCTCGTGCTAGCTTTCTCCATCCTAGGAAAAAGGCTATCACTGTCCACCCTATCTAAACCTCTAATCATCTTATATGTTTCAATAAGGTATCCTCTTAGCCGCCTTCTTTCTAACGAAAACAACCTCAAATCCCTCAGCCTCTCTTCATAAGACCTGCCCTCCATACAAGGCAACATCCTGGTAAACCTCCTCTGTACCCTCTCCAATGCCTCCACATCTTTCTTATAATGTGGGGACCAGAACTGTACACAATACTCCAAGTGCGGCCGCACTAGAGTTTTGTACAGTTACAACATGACGTTGCAGCTCCGAAATTCAATCCCCCTACCAATAAAAGCTAAGATTCTGTATGCCTTCTTAACAACCTTATCAACTTGATTGCCAACTTTCAGGGATCTATGCACACATACACCAAGATCCCTCTGTTCATCAACACTATTAAGAGTCCTACCATTAGCCCTGTACTCTACACACTTGTTATTTCTGCCAAAGTGAATTACCTCACACTTTTCCACATTAGACTCCATTTGCCACCTCTCGGCCTACCTTTGATATTATACTCCTTCATCCCGTTATTCCTGCCAAAATGGACCACTACACATTTATCCGCGTTGAAGTCCATCTGCCACTTCTCCGCCCAGTCTTGCATCCTGTCTATGTCCTGCTGCAACTTTTGATATCCCTCCAGACCATCCACAACACCACCGAGCTTTGTATCGTCGGCGAACTTACTAACCCATCCCTCCACTTCCTCATCCAGGTCATTTATGAAAGTGACAAACAACAAGAGTCCCAGAACAGATCCCTGGGGCACTCCACTGGTGACCGACCTCCATGCAGAAAAAGACCCATTCACAACCACTCCTGCCTTCTGCTGGCAAGCCAGTTCTGGATCCACAAGGCCAAAGCCCCTTGGATCCCATGCCCTCTCACCTTCTCAAGAAGTCTTGCGTGTGGGACCTTATCAAATGCCTTGCTGAAGTCCATGTATACCACGTCCACCGCTCTTCCTTCGTCAATGTGTTCAGTCACATTTTCGAAGAACTCAACCAGGCTCGTAAGTCATTACTGCCCTTGACAAAACCATGCTGACTATTTCTGATCATTATAAACTTCTCCAAATGTTCGTAAATCTTGTCCCTCAGAAGCCTCTCCATCAGTTTACCAACCACTGAGGTCAGACTCACTGGTCGGTAATTTCCCGGACTATCCTTGTTCCCTTTCTTAAAAATAGGAACCACATCTGCAATTCTCCGGAATCTCTCCAGTTTCCATGGATGACGCATCACCAGGGGCTCTGCATTCACTTCTCTCACTTCCCACAATAACCTGGGGTACATCCCATCCGGAAGTTGTTTCGTCATTGTTTTGCTTCGTCCTGATTGTCAGTTTATTTCATTCCATGTCTGATCAAGCACATTCAAGGGTTGATTAATATGAAAATCTGCTGTAGCCAGCTGCCAGGTATTGCTAAGATGGATTTTCCTTCAACGCTGGAAGCTACTATGCCTCAGGTGGAAACTAGTTGGAATATCACATCATGCCTGGAATTTCATACAAAGTTTAAATATTATGTGTCTTTTTTAAGAAAATTCATGTTTAACTGATGTACAATGGTTTTGCAGTGAATCATCATTACACATCAATTTTGTTAATCTGCTTTACAGAAAAGAAAGAGGAACAGTTGAGGCAGAAAGTCCTGACAGTTAGGACAGAAAACAGCCACCCCTTCACTATTGCATTTTTTGATAGAATCATTACAGCAGTACAGAGTGAAGCTATTTGCCCTATTCTGCCTTGTCAACTCTTTGAAAGAGCATCTATCCCCTTTGCGTGTAATCCTGCATTTTATTTTGTTTTTGTATGAGCGCACATGCACCCATACAGGTGCCCGTATATGTACCCGATTCCTTCCAAAAACTAGTTATTGAATCTGCTGCTTCTGCTCTTTTGGGCAGTCATTCCAGATCATCATTGCTTGCTGCATAAAATTATTCTCCTCATCTAATGACACTGCTTTTGAGCTTGTTTACACATTCCTGATTACACTGGCAGTAAATTTCAGCCAAATTCCTTGTCAGCCAGCCTGATGTAGAAATTGCAGCACATTTTAGTGTAATTTTTGTGGGAGGTTAATCTAGAATATTCCAAGTCATTGAATTTGATTTAGAATTATGAATAGGGTCTAACTGTGCGTCAGACTCACTGTTCTCGCCCTTGTGAGCAGTGATGTTTGTTTTAACAGATGACTTTTTTTTTAAGCTTACCTCATGTTTTTCTACTTTCTGAAAGAGATTTTATACCACAAGACACAATGTCATTTTATTTGTGGAGGTGATCGCCACATATTTAACATTAAATTCATGTTACTAAAGATGGCTAAGTATATCCAAAGTTATGCCCCTGTGCACAAGTTGGAGAAAGACTGGGGTGATCTTCAAAATTAGTGAAAGAAGGTGCTTCTCACTATGTGCAGTGAGATCAGTTGATGAAATATTTAGTTTGTTCCATCTAATATTAAGGGAATAAACATTAAAAAAAAGTTGAACAGAAAAATTAGAAATACTCATCAACTTTTCCTTCCTTGAATAAATTAAGAATATTTTTCATCAGTTTAGAAGTATTGGATCAGTTTGTGGAAAAGAGGTTTGTTTTAAGATGTATTTTAGATTTGAGAAGCTTTAGAATAAGCATGTAAATGTGGCGAATTACAAAATAATTGGGTCCTCATTTGAGAATTCAAACTGACAACCATTATGGTTTGCATATTCGACAAAACAACCCCTTGGCACCAGGTCAGGATCTGTACCTAAGGCTTTAGATCCGTGTTGGCGCTCTGTGTGGGGCCGCCCTGCCGCGCATCGGCTCTCTGTGTGGGGGAAGGTGCCAGATGGCAGGAGTACAGTTCATGTGGTTCCGCTATTTAAATAGGATTGTGAAGGTAAACCAGGGACAAATCAATGAGTCTCATGCCAGTGCTAAGGAAGCTATTAGAGATACTGAAGGAGAGCATTCATCTCCACTTGGAGAGGCAAAGCTTGATCAGGGATAGACAGCATGGCTTTGTCCACAGGGAAGTCATGTTTAACAAGTTGGGTTGAATTTTTTGAGGAAGTGACCAGGTGTGTAAATGAGAATGGTGCAGTCGATGTAGTTTGTTATGGATTCAGCAAAGCTTTTCTCAAGTTCCTATATAGGAGACCTGTAAAGAAGGCAATTGGGCATCATTTTCAAGGTAACCCAAAATTAGCTCAGTTATCGGAGATAGAGGCTGGTGATGAAAGGCTGCTTTAGTGACTTGAATAGCAGGTTAGCTGTAAAGTTGTAATCAGTATTCTGTAAACTGTGTGTACTGTTATGTGCTGTGTCAGAAATCGGAACTCTCCACTCATCTGATCAAGGGACAAACCCTGAAAGCTTGTGAGTTTACCATCAAATAAACATGTTGGACTTTAACCTGGTGTTGTAAGACTTCTTAGTGACGGGAAGCCAGTGTCCAGTGACGTACCACAGGGATCTGTGTTGAGCCCCCTATTATTCATAATTTATCTAAGTTACAGGATGACTGAGGTAGGGAAGCATTAGTAAATTTGTGAATGACACAAAAATTGGCTGGTGGGTTAACTGTGAGATAGTGTCTTGGGATTCAAGAAAATATAGATAGAATGGCCAAATGGGCAGATAAGAGGCAGATGGAATTTATCTCTGAAAAATGAGAGATGATGCACTTTGGAAACTGTAATTTGACAAGAAAGTACTCCGTGAATGATAGGACATTAGAAAATTCTATTGAACAAAGGAGCCTTGGCATGTTTGTCCACAGATCTCTGAAAGTGGAAGGAGAGTAGCGTGATGAAAAGACATATGGGACACTGGTCTTTATCAATCAAGGCCCAGATTAAAAAACAGGGAAGTCATGTTGGAATTGAATAGAACTTTAGTGAGGTCACAGTTAGAGTACTGTGTGCAGTTCTGGTAAGAAGTCTGCCATCATGAGGTTTAAATCCAACCGATTTATTTGATAGTAAACTCACAAGCTTTCGCCCCTCTGGCCTTCACCTGACGAGAGAGTCGAAAGCTTGAGAGTTTACTATCAAATAAATCGGTTGGATTTAAACCTGGTGTTGTCAGACTTCTTACTGTGTTTACCCCAGTCCAACACCGGCATCTCTACATCATGCAGTTCTGGTTGCCACGTTATCGGAAGGATGTGATTGCACTGGAGAGGATGCAGCATGGATTCACCAATATGCTGTCTGGGATGGAACATTTAAGTTGTAAAGAGAGACTAGCAAGCTTGGTTTGTTTTTGTTAGAGCAGAGAAGACTGAGAGGCAACCTGCTCGAGGTGAACCTTTGTCAGGTGAAGGCCAGAGGGTTGAAAGCTTGTGAGTTTACTATCAAATAAATTGGTTGGATTTAAACCTGATGATGGCAGACTTCTTACCAGAACTGCACACAGTACTCTAACTGTGACCTCACTAAAGTTCTATTCAACTCCAACATGACTTCCCTGTTTTTTAATCTGGGCCTTGATTGATAAAGACCAGTGTCTCGTATGTCTTTTCATCACGCTACTCTCCTTCCAGTTTCAGAGAGCTGTGGGCAAACATGCCAAGGCTCCTTTGTGTATAAGATTATGAGAGACATGGACAGAGTGGATAGGAACAGCTGTTCCCCTTTGTTGAAAGGTCAATCATGAGGAGACATAGGTTCAAAATGAGGGGCAGGAAGTTTGGGGAGGATGTGAGGAAAAAAACCTTTTACCTGAAGATGGAAATTTCCTGGAATGTGTTACCTGGGAGGGTGGGAGAGGCAGGCTGCCTTATATCCTTTCAAAGGTATCTGGATGAGCATTTGGCACATCATCACATTCAGAGATAAAGGCCAAGTGCTGGGAGGTGGAGTTAGGTGGGAGTTCAGTGTCAGTGTGGACTCAGTGGACCCTTCTGCGCTGAATGATTTCATGATTTTGTCCTTCTTGCAACTTGGTTTGTATCCTTCTCGTTGGTTTTCTGTCCCTAAAATGGCCTACCAAGTCATCAGTTTCATCCTGCATGAGTGTGACCATGATAAATGCCCAATGTCCAGTACAGGATAATTGATTAACTAAAATTTCTTCTGAACTAAATAGTGGGAAACTGAAACTATTGGACCCTAATGTTGCACTCCCAATAACTGTGAATGTTGATAGTTTGCCACAATTGAAGGTTGCACAAGCATTGCCTGGCGCCGTAATTACTGGGAAGTCCAGTTGCACGCAAATCCAAAGTTGTAGTGAGCCCAAATAGCCCACTTTGAGGGTTCTGCCAGAACATGCCAGAACTTAAACCTCCTTTTATGGGCATTTAATTAGATCAATAGGATCAACTTAATTAGATCAATCTGTTCCAACACTGTTGGAACAACAGTGCTGTTCCAACACTTTTGCCTGCATACTGCCTCAACATTTCCAGCTTTATCCACTCCTTCACTCGGTACATTCACGTACCGAATAACACTAGTTATAGCTGGGGGAAAGGTAATTATGAGGCTATTAGGAGAGATTTAGGATGCATAGGGTGGAGCAGGAAATTGCAGGGGCTGGGGACATCTGAAATGTGGAGCATATTTAAGGAACAGCTTATGCATGTCCTTAATGAATATGTACCTGCCAGGCAGGGAGGAAGTGGTCGAGTGAGGGAACCATGGTGTACTAGGGAAGTTAAATCTCTGGTGAAGAGGAAGAAGGAGGCTTATATAATGATGAGACGTGAAGGCTCAGTTAGGGCAATGGAGAGCTATAAATCAGCCAGGAAGGAGCTAAAGAGGGAGTTGAAAAGAGCTAGAAGAGGACACGAGAAGACTTTGGCGGACAGGATTAAGGAGAATCCTAAAACTTTTTACAGGTATATAAATTTTCTTTTCTTTACCCAAAAGGTGGTTCGGGAGTGGAATGCCCTGCCTGCGGCAGTTGTAGATGCGCCAAGTTTGGTGGCGTTTAAGAGGTTAATTGATAAGTATATGAAAGAGAAGGGAATGGTTTAGTTTGGAGGGTCATTGCTTTTTATATTGGTCGGCGCAACATCGAAGGCCAAAGGGCCTGTTCTGTGCTGTTATGTTCTATGTTCTAAATAATAAAAGATTGGTTAGGGCAAGATTAGGGCCAGTCACAGATAGCAGTGGGAAGTTCTGCGTGGAGCCTGAGGAGATAGGAGAGACGCTGAATGAGTATTTTTCGTCAGTATTCATGCAGGAGAAAGACAATGTTGTCGGGGAGAATACTGCGATACTAGGTTGTAGACTGGGCAGGATTGAGGTACATGAGGGGAAGGTGTTAGCGAATCTTGAGGGTATGAAAATTGATAAGTCCCCTGGGCCAGATGGGATTTACCCCAGGATTCTCTGGGAGGCTAGAGAGGAGATTGCAGAGCTTTTGGCTTTGATCTTCATGTCGTCGTTAGCTACAGGTATAGTGCTGGAAGACTGGAGGATAGCAAATGTTGTCCCTTTGTTCAAAAAGGGGAGTAGGGACCATCCTGGAAATTATAGACCGGTGAGCCTGACTTCTGTTATGGGCAAGGTCTTGGAAAGAATTATAAGGGATAGGATTTATAAGCATCTAGAGAGGAATAAATTGATTAAGGATAGTCAGCACAGTTTTGTGAAGAGTAGGTCATGCCTCACAAACCTTATTGAGTTTTTTGAGGAGGTGACCAAAGAGGTAGATAAGGGTAAAGCAGTTGATGTAGTGTATATGGATTTTAGCAAAGCGTTTGATAAGGTTCCCCGTGGTAGGCTACTGCAGAAAGTGCAGATGCATGGGATTGAAGGTGATTTAGCAGTTTGGATTAGGAATTGGCTAGCTGATAGAAGACAGAGGGTGGTGGTTGATGGGAAATATTCAACATGGAGTGCAGTTACAAGTGGTGTACCTCAAGGATCTGTTTTAGGGCCACTGCTGTTTGTCATTTTTATAAATGACCTAGATGAGGGTGTAGAGGGCTGGATTAGTAAATTTGCTGACGATACCAAAGTGGGGGGAGTTGTAGACAGCGAGGATGGATGTTACGGTTGCAGAGTTGGGCCGTGAGGTGGCAAATGGAATTCAATACGGTTAAGTGTGAGGTGATTCACTTTGGTAGGAATAACAGGCATATGAAATATAGAGCTAATGGAAGGACCCTTAATAGTGTTGTCGAGCAGAGGGATCTTGGGGTACAAGTACATAGCTTTTTGAAAGTTGGCACCCAGGTTGATAAAGTTGTTAAGAAGGCGTACGGTGTGTTAGCTTTTATTGGTAGAGGGATTGAATTTAGGAGCCATGAGGTTATGTTACAACTGTATAAAACTCTGGTGTGGCCGCACTTGGAGTATTGCGTACAGTTCTGGTCGCCGCATTATAAGAAAGATGTGGAAGCATTGGAAAGGGTGCAGAGGAGGTTTACCAGGATGTTGCCTGGTATGGTGGGAAGGCCTTATGAGGAAAGGCTGAGGGACCTGAGGTTATTTTCATTAGAGAGAAGAAGGGTACGCAGTGACCTAATTGAGGCGTATAAGATGATCAAGGGATTGGATAGGGTGGATAGTGAGAGCCTTTTTCCTCGGATGGTGATGACCAACACGAGGAGACATAACTTTAAATTAAGAGGTGGTAGTTATAGGACGGATGTCAGAGGCAGGTTCTTCACACAGAGGGTGGTGAGGGCGTGGATTGCCCTGCCTGCAGCAGTTGTGGACTCGCCTACTTTGGGGGCATTCAAATGTTCGGTGGATAGGCATAGAGGTGATATTGGAATAGTTTAGGTTAGAGGGTCCACTGGCCGGCGCAACATCAAGGGCCGAAGGGCCTGTACTGTGCTGTAATGTTCTATGTTCTATTGCCTCCTCCACTGACTCCTCAACTGTACTGATATTAGGAAAAACACTTGGATGGAGGAGAAAATTCTCTGTTTTGCCATTGACCTTAAGATTTTTGCATTAATCTTTTGTTTCCATCCCAAACTCCAGCCACTGACTCTGTTCCACGACCTGGCAACTATTTGAGGCTGAACCAGATTGTTCGCAATCTGGTGTCATGTTTGATTGGCAGTGAGATTTCAGTCAGGGAGCAGCAGTACTAAGACTACTTAGTTCCACTTGTGTTAACGCAACCCAAATCTACCCCTGACTCAGTTCATCTGTTGTTGAAACCCTCATCCAAAGTTGTTATTGCAAAACCGGACTATTCCAATGCTTCACAGATCTGCCTTCCATCTTGTATCCTATGTAAACATGAATTTACCTAAACTCTCCTGCCTGCACTCCAACGTGTGCCAACTACAGAAGGGAGAGAGGAATTCGAGGAAAATTGCAACCATTAAAGAAGTTGTACTGATCATAGAAATGAACCATAGAAACCCTACAATGCAGAAAGAGGCAATTTGGCCCTTCAAGTCTGCACCAACAACAATCTCACCCAGGCCCCCTATCCATAATATGTAGTACCCCTACATATTACCTGCTAATCCCTCAAACCTACGCATCCTGGGACACTAAGGGCAATGTAGATTGTCCAATCCACCTAATCTGCACATCTTTGGACTGTGGGAGGAAACTGGAGCACCCAGAGTAAACCCATGCAGACACTGGGAGAATGTGTGAATTCAGCACAGACAGTGACCCGAGCTAGGAAGCAAATCCAGGTCCCTGGAGCTGTGAAGCAGCAGTGCTAACCATTGTGCCACCCAAATTGATCAAATTGTTGGAGCTGAGGGCTGACAAATCCCCAGGTCCTGGTGGGCTTCGTCTTGGATCTTAAAGAAGTGGCTGATAAGATAGTTGATGTGTTGGTATTAATTGTCTAAAATTCACCAGAAACGGGGAAGGTTACATTAGATTAGAGAATAGCCAATGTTCAAAAAATTATTCAGAATGAGATAGTGAGAACTTCATATAAAATAATTATTGTTCAAAAGGGGAGGGAAACAGCTGGAATCTGCACACCAGTTAACATCTGTCAGAGGGAAAACTTTATAAGTTATTATTGAAAGTATTATCACAGGACACTTAAAAAGTTTGAGGCATTCAGGCAAAGTTAATAGTTTTGTTAGGGGGAAATCATGTTTTACTGATTTCTTGGAGCTCTTCGAAGTAGTCACATATACTGTTAAAGGAGAACAGGTGGATATTCTGTACTTTGATTTCTAGAAAGTGTTTAATAAAGTGCTACATGAAAGATTATTATGGAAAATAGAAGCTTATAATGGGTAAAATATGGGCATGGATAGAAGATTGGCTGTCAGAAGTTGGCATAAATGGATATTTTTCTGGGTGTCAGGATGTGACGAGTGGTATGCCACAGCAATCACTGTTGGGGCCTCAAGTTTTTTATAAATGACTTGGATGAAGAGACCAAAGATATGGTTGCTAAATTTGCTGATGACAAAAGCTAGAAAGATAAACTGCAAAGAAGACATGAAGTTATGAAGGAACATGGATTAATAAGTGGAAAAAGATTAAATGGAATTTAGCGTAGGCAAATGTGAAATTGCCCATTTTGGCAGGAAGAATAAAGAAGAAACATATTATCTAAATAGTGAGAGATTGCAGAGCTCTGAGATGCAGAGGGATCTGGATGTTCTAGTGCATCAATTGCAAAAAGCTAATATGTAGGTACAGTACGTAGTAGGAAAGCCAATCGTTTATTGTGAGGGGAATCAATTATAAGGTAGGAAGGTTATGTTTCAGTTATATAGGGCATTGATGTGACCACATCTGGAGTACTGTGTAAAATACTGGTCTCCTTATTTAAGGAAAGATGCAAATGTATTACAAGATTTACTAGACTAATACTGGGAGAGATGGCTTGTCTTATGGGGATTTTTTGTACAGGTTGGGCTTGTATCCACTGGGATTTAGATGTGTAAGAGGCGATTCGATCAAAATGGTTAAAATCATGAGGTATATTGGCAGGATGGACATGGAGAGCATGCTTCTTCTTGCAAGGAAATGTGGGACTGGAGGTTGCTGTTTAAAAATAAAGACTTGCTTATTTAGACAGATGATGTGAATTGTTTTCTGAGAATCACAAGTCTTTGGTTTCTTCCTGAAAAGGCAATGGAAGCTGAATTTTTGAATATTTTCAAGGCAGAGTTACATAGATTTTTGATTAACCTTTCACCTTCTTGTCAACGGGTGGGCAGAAATATTGGGTTGTGGTTGCAGTCAGATCAGCTATCATCTTACTGAATGATGGAACAGGCTAAAGAACTGAGTGGCCTACTGCTGTTCCTATTACGCATGTAATATGCAATGGGACACTTGCTTTTCCTACATCAGCTATCACTGGTTTCCATTTGAGTCAATTAAGGATGCAAGTCTTTTTGCAGACAGTCATCAAAAATGAAACATTTGGTGCAATCTAGATGGACAGAGTCCAAGTACAGTTCCTGTGGTTGAGAGAGCACCATGTTGACCTGTACTGGCAACACCTCACAGTGGAGTGTTGAGTGGTAGTGGATATCAGGCTGTACCTTGTTAAATTTACTCCTGAGTCATGATTTTTGGCTACCTATGTCTTCAAGGTTAATGCCATACTTTTTACAGTATCCAAACCTGTGTTAAGTTTAATTATACAGTGTACCCTTTGCTGTGCCTATAGAATCTGATGTAGAGATGCCGGCGTTGGACTGGGGTAGTAAGAACTCAGTAAGAATTTAGCAACACCAATTTTAAATCCAACCGATTTATTTGATAGTAAATTTGCTAACTTTCGACACTCTGTGTCTTTGTCAGGCAAATGCAGTGTTCTGACCTACAGAATCTGTCCAGGATTACTTGGCCTATAGCCGTCTCTGATGCTTTGTCCTGTTTCCACACAGTTGTCTGCTCACAGGAGGCTGTGACTGGTCCCTGTCGGGCCATGATGCCTCGCTGGTATTTCAACATCAGCAAGAAGGAATGTGTTCGGTTCGTCTACGGAGGTTGTGGAGGCAACAGAAACAATTTTGAATCCAAGGAATACTGTATGGCTGTATGTAATAGAATAAGTAAGTCAGCCAATTGTGGAAGCAGCCAACCTGCTTAGTACCAATCTCTCCTGACCAATCAATGAGTTTACCTCATAACCCACCAGTCCTTGTGATTTATAGACTCACTTTATCTGTCTTGAGCTTTGCTTTCGTTTCCTTTGTTGTAAGCTTACTATTGCCTAGACCAGAAAACCCTGTTGTTGACACTAATTTTCTTCGACAATTTTTATATTTTCTCTGCAGTGCCTTTCTTTTCATCTTTGTGTGGGTGTGGGCAGTGGGCTTTGCTCCTGTTCAATAAGCTTTTGAAAACCTCAGCTAATTGTGGAGAAGTGTGTGAATTGTTTTGAATCAATTTAAAATCTTCAGCTTGCTTCAGCATGTAACCCTCAAGGTATATGCACCTCGAAGTCTTGTACAAATTGCAGGCAATGACAAGATTTTAAGATGTTGTTATTTGCAAATATGGACCATATCTCAGGTTCACATCCCTTGGTTGCCAATTACTCCAGCCTGACATGTTTCTTGCTTTGTCAGTATTCTTTGCATATGATGCACTATGAGCAAGTAGTCTAGTGGCTCCAGAGCAGAGGAGTATTTTGTTTGATATTCGCAGTGTTATTAAATAGTGCAGCTGCCCGCAAATCTGTCCTTTGTTCCTTTAGCCTTATCTCCATTGATTTTTCTCCTTTTAACATAGAACACTACAGCACAAACAGGCCCTCCAGCCCACAAGTTGCGCCAATCATACCCATACCTACTAGTCATAGAACTATCTGTAACTCCCAATTGCATTTAATCCCATGTACTCATCCAGAAGTATTTTAAAAGACCCCAGTGAGTGTGCCTCCACCACTACCGACAGCAGCTGATTCCATTCACTCACCACCCTCTGAGTGAAAAACTTACCCCTAACATCTCCTCTGTACTTGCTGTCCAGAACATTAAACCTATGCCCTCTCGTAGCAACCATTTCAGTTCTGGGAAATAGCCTCTGAGAATCCACCCTATCTATTCCTCTCAACATTTTATAAATCTCTATCAGATTGCTTCTCAACCTTCGTCTCTCCAGAGAGGAGACCTAGCTCCCTCAACCTATCTTCATAGGGAATGCTTCCCAATCCAGGCAACATCCTTGTAAATCACCTGTGCATCCTCTCAATAGCTTCCACGTCCTTCCTGTAGTGAGACAACCAGAACTGCGCATAGTACTCCAAATGGGGTCTGACGAGGGTCTTATAAAGTTGCAGCATTACCTTCTGATTCCTAAACTCTCTCCCTCAATTAATGAAGGCTGGTACACATACGCCTTCTTGACCACATCCTCCACCTGCGAGGCCGATTTAAGAGTCCTATGGACTTGGGGCCCCAAGATTCTTCTGCTCCTCAACAGTGCTAAGACTCCTACCCTTGATATTGTACTCCTTCACCCCATTGTTCCTGTCAAAATGGACCACCACACATTTACCCACGTTGAAGTCCATCTGCCACTTCTCCGCCCAGTCTTGCATCCTATCTATGTCTCGCTGCAACTTCTGACATCCCTCCAGATTATACACAACACCACCAATCTTCATATCATCGGCGAACTTACTAACCCATCCTTCTACTTCCTGATCCAGGTCATTTATGAAAATAACAAACAGCAAAGGTCTTAGAACAGATCCCTGGGGCACTCCACTGGTGACTGACCTCCATGCAGAAAAAGACCCATCCACGACCACTCTCTACTTTCTGCAGTTCTGGATCCACAAGGCCAAAGCCCCTTGGATCCCATGTCCTCTCACCTTCTCAAGAAGTCTTGCATGGGGACCTTATCAAACGCCTTGCTGAAATCCATGTAAACCACATCTGCCACTCTTCCTTCGTCAATGTGTTCAGTCACATTTTCAAAGAACCCCACTAGGCTTGTAAGGCACGACCTGCCCTTGACAAAGTCGTGTTGGCTATTTCTGATCAAGCTAAACTTCTCTAAATGCTCTAAATTTTCTCAGATGTTGCCTATTTTCTGTGGAACTGATGTTGGGTCTCCTCTTATTATTCAGCACTGATGACAGGTCTTACACTGAATCCTGTCAGGTTTGAGTGCTGGGCTCAATCCACAGGTCACAGCAGTAGTTAATCATCTGAAATTCAGGTCTATATTTTCAATTGTACCAGATCCACAAATTGAGTTAAAAGTGGTGTTGGAATATGAGACTGTTGATTTGTCTGACACAACTGGATAAATTTCCTGAGGACTAATCCGAGAATTCCTTTATTTGAATCTACTAATTAGGTCCTAATTTATGTTGGTAGCCTTGGAAAATAGAAGCTCTCAACCACATTGCACAAAGTGTGGACTCCAGTGCTTTGAATATTTGTGTATCTAATACAGGCTCATGTATAGAATTTATCTTGCATTTCAACTGAAATTTTGCAAAAATATTTAATATTCTAGTTAAGCCCACACACATAAGTGTGCACAAGCACTCTACATGGACTTTATCCAACTCTGTAACATAGCTTTCATACAAATCATGTTTGAAACTTTAGCATTATAGACTGATTTACAGCACATAGAGGAGGCTATTCAAGCCTGTGCCAGCTCCCTGGAGCAGTTCAGTGATTCTCATTCCCTTGCTCTTTCCCTGCAGATCTGCCACTTTATTTCCTTCAAATAATCAGTACTCCTGCACTCACCTGTAATCTAGGACCACCCACAAACCCAAGCCTTGAGTGGGTGGTGTTAAAGAGATGTGTATTGTCTCCAGACAGGACAGTTGGTGAGATTTTGCAAATCCTGGCAAGTCGTTGGGGTTACAAATAGCGTGACATGAACCCAAGATCCTGGTTGAGGCTGTCCTCATGTGTAGAACTTAGCTATCTGTCTGCTCAGCGACTCTGCGCTGTCATGTGTCATGAAGGCTGCCTCAGAGAACAAAAATCAGAGGCTGAATGTCAGTGACCACTGAAGTGTTCCCCAACAAGAAGTTTTGGACTCAGTGATTGTTCACCATGAAACAATTGTATGATGACATCAATAAGTTCCATCCCACCATTAGACTCACCATGGACTACTCTCTGGAATCAGCTGCATTCTTGGACACATGCATCTCCATTAAGGATGGTCACCTCAGCACTTCACTATACTGCAAACCTATGGATAACCTCACAATACTCCACTTCTCCAGCTTCCACCCTATCACATTAAAGAAGCCAACCTCTGTATACACAGGATCTACTCAGATGAGGATCGCAACAGACATCTCCAGGTGCTGAAGGATGCCCTCATAAGAACAGGATATGGCGCTCGAATCATTGATCGACAGTTCCAATGTGCCACAGCAAAAAAACCGCACCAATCTCCTCAGAAAACAAACAAGGGACACGGTGGACAGAGTGTTCTTTGTTGTCCAGTACTTCCGTAGAGCGGAGAAGCTACGACATATTCTCTTGGGCTTTCAACATACCATTGAAGGCAATGAACATCTTGTCAAAGCCAATCCCACATCCCCACTACTTGCCTTCAAACAACAGCATAACCTCATACTGACCGTTGTCTGCAGCAAACTACCCAGCCTTCAGGAAAACAGTGAACTCAACACCACACAACCCTGCCACAGCAACCTCTGCAAGACATTCCGAATCATCGACACGGATGCCATTATCTCAAGTGAGAACACCATCCACAGGTATGCAGTGCATATTCTTGCAACTCGGCCAATGTTGTCTACCTGGTACATTGTAGGAAAGGATGTCCCGAGGCATGATACACTGGGGAGACCATGCGGACGGTATGACAATGGATGAACGAACACCGCTAGACAATCACCAAGCAAGATGCTTCCTGTTGGGGAACACTTCAGCAGTCACGGACATTCAGCCTGTGATCTTTGGGTAAGCATTCTCCAAGGCAACCTTCACGACACATGACAGGACAGAGTTGCTGAGCAGAGACTGATAGCCAAGTTCCACACACATGAGGACAGCCTTAACCGGGATCTTGGGTTCGTGTCACACTAAGGCTACTGGGGAGACCTTAAATTAGAAAGGTTGGTGGGAGGGAATCAAAATGAGATGACTGGAAGCAAGGAGGTTAGCTCGCAAATAGAGAAGGATTGTAGACACTATAAGAGGGAGGATAGACGGGTGATGGAGAAGGAGAGCTCTCAGACCAAAAGTCTGAGATGTATCTATTTTAATGCCAGGAGTGTAATGAATAAAGTGGATGAGCTTAGACTGTGGATTCCTGCTTGGGAATGTGATGTGGTGGCCATTACAAAGACTTGGATGTCTCAGGGACAGGACTGGGTACTTCAGGTACCGCGATTCAAATGTTTCAGGAAGGACAGGGAGGGAGACAAAAGAGGGCGGGATATGGCACTGTTGATCAGGGATAGTGTCACAGCTGTAAAGGTGGATGTTATGGAGGAATTGTCTACAGAGTCTCTATGGGCGGAAATTAGGAACAGAAAAGGGTCAGTAACTTTTTCTGTAATGTTTTCAGTAATGTTTTCTGTAGGCTGCCCAATAGTAACAGGGATGTTGAGGTGCAGATAGGGAAACAGATCCTGGAGAGATGTAATAATAACAGAGTTGTTGTGATAGGAGACTTTAACTTCCCAAAAATTGACTGGAATATCCCTAGGGTAAAGAGTTTGGATGGGGAGGAGTTTGTTAGGTTTGCTCAAGAGGGTTTCCTGACACAGTATATGGATAAGCCTACAAGAGGAGAGGCTATTCTTGATTTGATACTGGCTAATGAACCTAGACAGGTGTCGGATTTCACAGTGGAAGAGCATCTTGGGGATGACAATCATAATTCTATCTCCTTCACGATAGCATTAGAAAGAGATAGGATCAGGCAGGCTAGGAAAGTGTTAATCTGGAGTAAAGGGAAATAAGAAGCCTTCAGACAGGAAATTAGACGAGTAAATTGGAAGGAGGTGCTCTTGGGGAAAAGTACCAAAGGAAGGTGGTGGATTTTCAAGGAATGTTTGTCTGGAGCTCTGCACGACGATGTTCCGACGATGATAAGGAGGTTTTGGTACATTACGGGAACGGTGGTGCATGAAGGTTGTAATGAATCTAGTCAGAAAGAAAAGAAAGGCATACAGAAGGTTCAGAGAGCTAGGCAATGTTAAGGATCTAGAGGTGTTTACGAGTTATAGGAAGGGCCTTGGTGGCTAAGATCACAGAGAACCCCAAGGTGTTCTACAAATATGTGAAGAGTAAAAAGATGAGATGCGAAGGAATAAGACCTATAAAAGGTGAAGGGGGAAAGGTTTGTGTGGAACTGGTAGAAATGGCAGAAGTGTTTAATGAATACTTTACCTTGGTATTCATGGTGGAAAATGATCTGGGTGGTTGTACTGTAGGTTTGAGGTGGACTGAAAAGATGGAGTATGTAGATGTTAAGAAAGAGGATGTGTCGGAACTATTGAATAGTGTCAAGATAATATTTTTTTTGAGAAAGTGACCAGAGAGGTGGATGGGGGTAAGGCGGTTGATGTAGTATATATGGACTTTAGTAAGGCTTTTGATAAGGTGGCCCATGGAAGACTTCTACAGAAAATGCAGATGTGTGGAATAGAGGGGGATTTAGCTAATTGGATTAGAAATTGGCTGGCAGATAGAAGACAGAGGGTGGTGGTTGATGGGAGATTTTCTTCGTGGAGTTCGGTGACGAGTGGTGTGCCTCAGGGGTCTGTTTTGGGGCCCCTGCTGTTTGTAATTTTTATAAATGATCTGGATGGGGGTATTGAGGGATGGATCAGTAAATTTGCAGATGACACTAAAGTCGGTGGAGTGGTAGATAGTGAAGAGGGGTGTTATAGTTTACAGAGTGACTTGGACAAGTTGCAGAGCTGGCCGAGAGGTGGCAAATGGAGTTTAATGTGGAAAAGTGTGAGGTAATGCACTTTGGCAGGAACAATAAATGTGTAGAGTATAGGGCTAATGGTAGGGCTCTTAATAGTGTTGAGGAACAGAAGGATCTTGGTGTATGTGTCAATAGATCCCTGAAGTAGGCAGTCAAGTGGATAAAGTTGTTAAGAAGGCTTATGGAGTCTTAGCTTTTATTGGTAGGGGGATTGAATTTAGGAGCCGCAGCATCATGTTGCAGCTGTACAAAACTCTAGTGCGGCCGCACGTGGAGTATTGTGTGCAGTTCTGGTCGCCACGTTATAAGAAAGATGTGGAGGCATTGGAGAGGGTACAGAGGAGGTTTAGCAGGATGTTGCCTGGTATGGAGGGCAGGTCCTATGAAGAGAGGTTGAAGGATTTGAGGTTGTTTTTCGTTAGAAAGGAGGCGGCTAAGGGGGGATCTTATTGAAACATATAAGATAATTAGAGGTTTGGATAGGGTGGACAGTGATAGCCTTTTTCCTAGGATGGAAAAAGCTAGCACGAGGGGACACAACTTAAAATTAAGGGGTATGAGTTATAGGACGGATATCAGAGGTAGGTTCTTTACTCAAAGAGTGATTAGGGAGTGGAATGCCCTGCCTGCAGCTGTTGTAGATGCGCCAAGTTTGGTGGCGTTTAAGAGGTTAGTTGATAAGTATATGGATGCGAAGGGAATGGTTTAGTTAGGAGGGGCATTGCTTTTTATTTTGGTCGGCACAACATCGAAGGCCGAAGGGCCTGTTCTGTGCTGTATTGTTCTATGTTCTATGTTCTATGTTCTATAATAAGTCACCAGGACTGGATGGGATGTACCCAGGTTACTGTGGAAGGCGAGGGAAGAGATTGCAGAGCCTCTGGCAATGATCTTTACGTCGTCAGTGGAGACAGGAGAGGTTCCTAAGGATTGCAGATGTAGTTCCTGTCTTCAAGAAAGGCAACAAGGATAGCCCAGGAAATTACCGACCGGTGAATCTAACCTCAGTGGTTGGTAAGTTGATGGAGAGGATACTGGGGGACACAATTTATGAACGTTTAGAGAAGTTTAATATGATGAAAAATAGTCAGCATGGCTTTGTTGAGGTCAGATTGTGCCCTACGAGCCTGGTTGAGTTCTTTGAGAATGTGACTAAACACATTGACGAAGGAAGAAAGGTGGATGTGGTTTATATGGAATTCAGCAAGGCCCCCCATACAAGACTTCTTGAGAAAGTGAGAGCGCATGGGATCCAAGGGGCTCTTGCTTTTTGGACAGGTGTTGTGGATGGTCTGGAGCAATGTCTCAAGTTGCAGCTAGACATAGATGGGATGCAAGGTTGGGTGGAGAAGTGGCAGGTGGAATTCTACGTGGATAAATGTGTACATAGAACATAGAACATTACAGCACAGAACAGGCCCTTCGGCCTTCGATGTTGTGCCGACCAAAATAAAAAGCAATGCCCCTCCAAACTAAACCATTCCCTTCTCTTCCATATACTTATCAACTAACCTCTTAAACGCCACCAAACTTGGCGCATCTACACAGCTGCAGGCAGGGCATTCCACTCCCTAATCACTCTTTGAGTAAAGAACCTACCTTTGATATCCGTCCTATAACTCATACCCCTTAATTTAAAGCTGTGTCCCCTCGTGCTAGCTTTCTCCATCCTAGGAAAAAGGCTAGTGTAGTGTAGTGGTCCATTTTGGCAGGTACAATGGGATGAAGGAGTACGATATCAAGAGTACAACTCTTAGCACGTAGAGGATCAGAAGGACCTTGGAGCCTGGGTCCATAGGATTCTTAAATCGGCCTCGCAGCGGAGGATGTGGTCAAGAAGGCGTATGGCATACTAGCCCTTATTAATCGAGGGATTAAGTTTAGCAGTCGGGAAATAATGCTGCAGCTTTATAAGACCCTAGTCAGACCCCACTTGCAATACTATGCACAGTTCTGGTCACCTCATTACAAGAAAGATGTGGAAGCTGTTGAAAGGGTGCAGAGGACATTTACAAGGATGTTGCCTGGATTGGGTGGCATGCCCTATGAGGATAGGTTGAGGAAGATCTGTCTTTTCTCCTTGGAGAGACGAAGGATGAAAGGTAACTTGATAGAGGTGTACAAGATGTTGAGAGGTATAGATAGGGTGGATTCTCAGAGGCTTTTTCCCAGAGCTGAAATGGTCAGTACAAGAAGACACAGGTTTAAGGTGCTAGGGAATGGGTGCAGAGTAAATGTCAGGAGTAAGTTTCTCACTCGGAGTAGTAGGTGAGTGGAATCAGCTGCTGTCGGTGGAGGCGAGCTCGTTGGGGTCTTTAAGAGACTTCTGGATGTGTACATGGAATTTAATGGGATTGAGGGTTATAGATAGGCCTGGTAGGTAGGGCCTGTTTGTGCTGTAGTTTTCTGTGTTCTATCTATAATCCCCATAACTTGCCTGGACTTGCAAAATCTCACTAACTCTCCTGATGCTTAATGCTCTCTCCACTCACGTTGACTTGATTACATGTAAAGACTCTCATTCCAATCATGATTTTGTAAGTTGAGTTTGTGTCTCTATTTGCCCTGTTTGTGAATAGGCCTCCCATTCATAAAGGGGCAGCAAGCGCTCTGAAAACTAGTGGCTTTTGCTACCAAATAAACCTATTGGAATTTAACCTGGTGTTGTGAGACTTCTTACTGTGTTTACCCTAATCCCGCTGCTGACCTAAACCAGAGTTTTATGAAGATTTAACATAATTTCCCTGCTTTTATACTCAATACCCCTTTGTAAAGTCTACACTCACACAGGCTTTGCTAATTACTCTCTCAATATTTCCCGCCATGAAGATGTATTGCCTCTCCCTTCTGGTGAAATGTATCACACTCTAGCCATATCCTGTTTTATTTGCTGCCTCTGCATTTATGTAGTATTCTTGGATGGCAACCATTGGATGACATTGCCTTTTCCATTTTGAGTGCCTTAACTCTTCAACACTGCCACTTGGTATTGAGTTTCTTCCAGATTTTATTGGTTTCCTTGCAAGACCAAACACACCCATCAGTTGGTCAGATTCTGAGGGAATGAGATCCTTGAATAATTTTTTTATTTTTACATCTTTACATCTGTGCACTAAAATCTCTTGACCTTTTGTAATCAGCATCCAGAGGCATTGAAATAAACTCTTAGGAAGGAAAACATCGAGAAAATTTTCATGACAAGTAGAACCTTCAGAAAATACTAACCATTCTGTGACTTAGTTTGAAAGTTAGAGACTTCATTCATGGACAAGAATTTGAATTAAATAGTGTGGACCCACAAAATTTCTTCTCACATGATTCCACAACCATAAATGACTTACCTCGTTCTAACCTGCAAGCTGCTGACAAAAAACGTTGTTTGGTCAAAAGCGTAAAACTACTGCTAAATGCTGGATGTACAAGACCATTGTGTCTCTTTATTACATGGTGGTTTTGACTACTTTCCATTCACAGCAATTTCTCGTCTCAAGTTTCTTCCTTGGACTGTTATAGCTAAGGTTTTGAGAAAGAGACATGAGTGGATGGAACTTCAAATTTTGCCAAGTTTCTTACTACTATTACTGGTTTATTTCAATCCTCTCCTTGTTCGAAAACTCATTGGAGCTTTACTGTTACCAAAATACGCCATTAAAATGGATAAAGCCATGAGTTTGAAGATAGAACATAGAACAATACAGCACAAACAGGCCCTTCGGCCCACAAGTTGCTCCGATCACATCTACCAATCCACAGACCTATCTATAACCCCCTATCCTATTCTTTTCCATATACTTATCTTATCTCTTGAAAGACCCCAGTGAGTTTGCCTCAACAACCTCCGGCAGCCGATTCCATTCACTCACCACCCTCTGAGTGAAAAACCTACCCCTGACATCTCCTGTGTACTTGCTTCCCTGCACCTTAAATTTGTGTCCTCTCGTAGCAACCATTTCAGCCCTGGGAAATAGTCTCTAAGAGTCCACCCTATCTATTCCTCAACATGTGAAGATGTCGAAAGCAAGGTCCTTGCTTAATTCTAAGTAAATTTGGCTTTTGTTTTTGACCATCTGTTCTAAGAAAATACAATAAAAGTTCAAAAACACGTAAAAAGTTGCATTTGATTTGATTTCTGATTGTCATATGTATATCGATACATGTGACAAAGTATTATTTCTTGCACAGATTACAGACACCATACCATACATAGGGGAGAAGGAAAGGAGAGGGTGACATCATTAGACAGCTTTAAAAGCATAGAACGAAAGTGAAAGATAGAATTGAAGGCCGTGCTGGGGGCAGCTCGCAAGGAGTCGCCACGTTCCAATGCCATCTTAAACATTTTTCTCCTTTTTCAGTGCTGGCATAATTATTGCTCATAACAGTAAGACCTGGGCTCAGAGCCCCAAGATTCTAAGTTGGAATTCCATTGTGGAGAATTTGCATTAATGTTAAACAAATATCTGTTAATAAAAAGCTTGTAGCAGTAAAGATGACCCTAGAACAGTTGGATTATTGTTTAAAAACTCACTTGCTTCCACTCAATTCAGGAAAAGAAATCCACTGCCCTCATCTAGTCTGATCTGAATGTTACTTCAGTCTGTACTATCCTGGTTGATTCTTTATTTTCTCAAGTGGCCTAGAAAAGCACTCATTTGTATCAAACTGCTTCAAGAAGAAGACACGCAACCACTATGTTAAGCAGTTTATAAGTGAACAATGAATTCTGGGATTGGCAGAAACACCAGCATTCTGGGGAAGCACGAGAGAGGTGATGGTGTAATGATCTTGTCACTGAATTGCAATCCAAAGACCCAAGGTAATGCCCTTGGGACTTGGGTTCAAATCTCACCAAGGCAGATGGTGAAATCAATAAAAGATAAGAAGTGCACAAACAGTTGAGAGAGAGAAGATTCTGACTGAGATGCAGTCCAAGTGAGATTTGTTTAAAATTCATTCATGGTGATAATCTGGAACTCACTGCTGGATGTGGGAAGTCTCTCTGGTTTACCACACAGAAATAAGGGCAGGGGCTTGCACTTGGATTCAAAAGTCCAAATTTGTGAGGATTTGGAATATTGCTGGCAGATCGGCTTACCTGTGCCAGTAGGAAAATTTCCATGGAAGATCCTCACTGTGAAAAAGAGTTGTGGGTTAAAAGTTATGTCATCGGGAAAGGAAGTAAATGGGAATAAACTCTTGAGAACTAAGAATCAGTTTTTAATAGATTTGGGAAAATCAAATCCCAATTTAAGGGACAGTGTAAAGCATACTTTGAAGTCAGCTCAGAAACAGAAAATGCTGGAAAATCTCAGCAGGTCTGTCAACTTCTGTGGAGCAAGAAACAGAGTCAACATTTCATCTCTAAATAACCCTTCTGTTCCAGAAGGATTACTTAGACTTGAAACATAGCTCTGTTCTCGCTCCACAGATGCTGTGAGACATGCTGTGATTGTCCAACATTTTCTGCTTTTGTTTCAGATTCTAGCACCCACAAAAATTTGCTTTTATCCATAGAGTTGCCTTTTGGTTGTGTTAAAAACAAAAGGGAAAAATATTGTTCTTAGTTTAGAAAAATTAAAATTTAAAGTATCTGCAAAATTATAGAATGTTAAGTGCTTTGCAGGTGGAGGTTTGTAACCAATATTTAGAACTTGTCTTGACAAAAAGAAACCAAGGAAGTTGCTTTTTGTAAAAGATGAATACTAACGTTGAAGTGTCTGTGGTGTAAGTCTGAGCTGGCAGAAGGTGAGGAGTCTGACTCGTACTTTTTTTTTGCAGTTCTGTCCACACGTCAACCAACTGATGAGGTGGATGTTTATTTTGAGACACCTGCTGATGAAAATGAACACGCTCGTTTTGCGAAGGCAAAACAGCAACTGGAGGTCCGACATCGTGACCGCATGGATAAGGTAATAGGCACGCTTACGAGCACTTGTGTTAGCTTGGTTTTTGAAGTGAGGTTTATCAGTAATCTGTCTGGAATGTCCTAATAATACCATCCCATTATTTCAAATGAAGATAGTGTTGTTATACTTTGATAACCAGGTCAAGAAAGAAGGGAATGGAGCCTGCCTTTACTTAGAGTCAAGGAGTAATGGAGTTATACGCGCAGAAAAGGCCCTTTGAGTTTAAAATCACGTTAATCCTGTTTCCAGCTCTTGTCCCATATCATTGACTGTTATGATATTTTAAGCGCTCATTCGTATGTTTTTTAAAGGTTGTCAGGTTTCCAGTCTCCAGGCGGTGCATTCCAGATTCTCATTGCCGCCTTTTAGAATTTAGAATCATACAGTGCTGAAGGTGGCCATTCGGCCCATCGAGTCTGCATCAACCACAGTCCCACTCGGTCCTACATATTTACCCACTAACTCCTCTCATCTATGCATCCCAGGATACTAAGGGGCAATTCAAAATGGCCAATCAACCTAGCATGCACATCTTTGGACTGTGGGAGGAAACCAGAGCACCCAGAGGAAACCCACGCAGGCACAGGAAGAATGTGCAAAGTTCACGCAGACTGTGACCCAGACCAGGATTCGAATCCAGGTCCCTGGAGCTGTGAAGCAGCAGTTCTAACCACTGTGTTACTGTGCCACCTAAATCCTCTTTTGAATCTCTTACCTTTTACCCTGAACTATGCCCCCTGATGATTGACCCCTTAACTAAGGGGAACAGCTGCTCCCTATTCACAGTGTCCCTATCCCTCATAATCTTATACACCTCAATCATGTCCCCCCTCAGCTTTCTGTGGTCTAAAGAAAACAATCCAAGCCTATCTAGCCTTTCCCTAAATGTTCCATCTCAGGCAAGATCCGGATGACCCTCCTCTGTAACCTTTAGTGCAATATCATCCATCCTATGGTGAGGTGATCCGAACTGTACGTAGTACTTTCACTGTGGCCTCACCAACACTCTGTACAGCTCCAACGTTACGTCCTTGCTAAATGGAGGTCCACGCTCAATTCCTTCCTCAAACAATCCAAAAATGATCTCATTACCCTTTGTTCTCCCCAGATCCCTGTATAATGTTTGCTTCTTTTGATCACACCTCTTTATGGGAAGATTTAATAAATGGAAAGGAAGATCATTTAACTCTTTGTAATTATTGATGAAAAACTACATTCAGAATGAGCATCTCATTTTCCCAAAACTGTGTGACTTGAATGTGTAAGTCAGTAATACAAAGAAAGGGGTCAGAATGGTAGCTCTTCTGCATTTAACCCACATTTAAACAAGTAATTTACTCAACGTTGTTTCATGTAAGGCCTTGTTTTGTTATCCACTGCCAGTTCTTTGAAAGGAAGTATCAATATCAAATAAATAGGATTGATACAATGAAACAGACTGATTTATCAGATTTTGATTGGAATAGCTGTAGCTCTAGCTCGTTAGAGGGGTCAGTTTTTGTCCAAAGTGTGCAGGAAGGTTTTTTGACTCAGTATGTAGATAGGCCAACTAGAGGTGAGGCTACATTGGATTTGGTGCTGGGCAATGAGCCAGACCAGGTGTTAGACTTGGACGTTGGTGAACATTTTGGTGATAGTGACCACAATTCGGTTACGTTCACCTTAGTGATGGATAGGGATAGGCATGAAGCTGGGGGCAGTAGTTATAGCTGGGGGAATGGTAATTATGAGGCCATAAGAGGGAATTAGGGTGCATAGGTTGGACTAGGAAACTACAGGGACTGGGAACATCTGAAATGTGGAGCTTATTCAAGGAGCAGCTACTGCGAGTCCTTGGTAAGTATGTCCCTGTCAGGCAAGGAGAAAATGGTCGAGTTAAGGGAACCATGGTGTACTAAAAAAGTTAATTCGCTGGTTAAAAGGAAGAAGGAGGCTTATGTCAGGATGAGGCTTGAAGGCTCAGTTAGTGCAATGGATAGCTATAGATTAGCCAGGAGTGAGCTAAAGAGTGAGTTGAGGAGAGCTAAAAGGGGACACGAGAAGACTTTGGCTGATAGGATTAAGAAGAATCCTAAAGCTTTCTTTAGATATGTTAAGAATAGAAGATTGGTTAGGGCAAGATTAGGGGCAGTCATAGACAGCAGTGGGAAGTTGTGCGTGGAGCCTGAAGAGATTGGAGAGGCACTGAACAAATATTTCTCTTCGGTATTCACGCAGGGAGATGTAAATGTAGTTGTGGAGAACACTGGGATACAGGGTTGCAAACTGGAAAGTATTGAAGTAGATAAGGAGGATGTGCTGGATATTCTTGAGGGTTTGAAGTTAGATAAGTCCCCTGGGCCGGATGGGATTTACCCTAGGATTCCCTGGGAGGTGAGAGAGGCGATTGCAGAGCCTCTGGCTCTGATCTTCAGGTCGTCGTTGGTTCCGGGTATAGTGCCGGAAGACTGGAGGATAGCGAATGTGGTCCCATTGTTCAAGAAGGGGAAAAGAGACTTTCCTGGGAATTATAGGCCAGTGAGTCTTACTTCTGTTGTGGGCAAAGTATTGGAGAGAATTATTAGGGATAGGATTTATAGTTATTTAGAGAGAAATGAATTGATTGGGGATAGTCAGCATGGTTTTGTGAAGGTAGGTCGTGCCTTACTAACCTCATTGAGTTTTTTGAAAAAGTGACCAAAGAGGTGGATGGGGTAAGGCAGTTGATGTGGTATATATGGACTTTAGTAAGGCGTTTGATAAGGTGGCCCATGGAAGACTTCTGCAGAAAATGCAGATGTATGGGATAGAAGGTGATTTAGCTAATTGGATTAGGAATTGTCTAGCAGATAGAAGACAGAGGGTGGTGGTTGATGGGAGATATTCATCGTGGAGTTCGGTGACAAGTGGTGTACCTCAGGGGTCTGTTTTGGGGCCCCTGCTGTTTGTAATTTTTATAAATGATCTGGAGAGGGTATTGAAGGATGGATTAGTAAATTTGCAGATGACACTAAAGTCGGTGGAGTGGTAGATAGTGAAGAGGGGTGTTCTAGTTTGCAGAAAGACTTGGACAAGTTGCAGAGCTGGGCCGAGAGGTGGCAAATGGAGTTTAATGTGGAAAAGTGTGAGGTAATTCACTTTGGCAGGAATAACAAGTGTGTAGAGTATAGGACTAATGGTAGGACTCTTAATAGTGTTGATGAACATAGGGATCTTGGTGTATGTGTGCATAGATCCCTGAAAGTTGGCAATCAAGTCGATAAGGTTGTTAAGAAGGCATACGGAGTCTTAGCTTTTATTGGTAGGGGGATTGAATTTCGGAGCCGCAACGTCATGTTGCGACTGTACAAAACTCTAGTGCGGCCGCACTTGGAGTATTGTGTGCAGTTCTGGTCCCCACATTATAAGAAAGATGTGGAGGCATTGGAGAGGGTACAGAGGAGGTTTATCAGGATGTTGCCTGGTATGGAGGGCATGTCTTATGAGGAGAGGCTGAGGGATTTGAGGTTGTTTTCGTAGAAAGGAGGCGGCTAAGAGGAGACCTTATCGAAACATATAAGATGATTAGAGGTTTAGATAGGGTGGATAGTGATAGCCTTTTTCCTAGGATGGAGAAAGCTGGCACGAGGGGACATAGCTTTAAATTAAGGGGTGGTAGTTGTAGGACACATATCAGAGGTGGGTTCTTTACCCAGAGGGTGGTTAGGGTATGGAATGCCCTGCCTGCTGCAGTTGTTGATGCGCCAAGTCTGGTGGCGTTTAAGAGGTTAGTAGATAAGTTTATGGACGAAAGGGGAATGGTTTAGTTTGGAGGGTCGTGGCTTTTTCCTAATTGTTCGGCGCAACATCGAGGGCCGAAGGGCCTGTTCTGTGCTGTAATGTTCTATGTTTAGTAATCTCAGATTATTTGATCTCTTGAAATAATTGTACTGCAGTAACTTATGATCACCTACATCAGTATCACAGGTTGCTAACACACAAGCACACTTTTGTCTTGGAACAAAAAGAAGTATTTTTTATTAAGTAAAACTGTGAGCTTTCTGCTGGTAAAGAAGCATTTTGTGCCCGGATGCAGCAAGTTCTGGATAGCATTCAGACTTGGGCTGATAAATGGCAAATTTCCTTAGTGTGACAAAGTCCATCTTCCATCTACAAATGCCAGGCAATGATCTCCTCCAATAAGAGATATACATACATTCCTTTGACATTCAATGGTAGTGGCCAGAAACTTAACTGGACTGATCAAATAAATACATAACCAAAATTGTTTTCAGGGGAAAAACTTCTTCACCATTGGACTCATACCTAACACAAAGGAAGATGTTTCAGAGTTGCTCGAGGTCACTGCTCTTAGTCGCAGGAATTTTTTGCAGGAGCCCCCAGCATATTGCCTAAGATCCAACCATCTTCTGCTTCATCAGTGGCCTTCCCTCCATCATAAGTGGGGATGTTTGCAGATGACGGAGCAATACACAGCACCATTCATGATTTCTCAGATACTGAAACAGTCCATGCTCATTTGCAGCAAATGTGAACAATAGTCAGGCTTGGGCAGATAAATCATAGAAAAATTATAAAGAGGCCTTTCTGCCTATCAAGTCTGTATGAAACACAACCCCACTCAGGCCCTACCCCCATATATTTACCCACTAATCCTGCTAACCTACGCATCTCAGGATGCTAAGGACAATTTTTAGCACAGCCAATCAACCTAACCCGTACATCTTTGGATTGTGGGAAGAAATGGAGGAAATCCACAGAACCAGTGACCCAAGCCAGGAATTGAACCCAGGTCCTTGGAGCTTGAAGTAGCAGTGCTAACCACTGTGCTACCATGCTGTCTATTGGCAAGTACTGGCAAGTAATATCCATTGCACATTAAGTGCCAGGAAATGACCATCTGCAACAAAGAGAACCTAACCATTTCCTTTGTTGACATTTCTTCGCATTACCATAACTGAGTCCTCACTACCAACATCTCAGGGATTCTACTGGTCAGAAACTGAACTGATCTAGGTGTTGAATTATTGTGGCTACAAGAGCAGGACAGACTGCGAATTCTACAGCGCATAACTCACCTTCTGACTCCCCAAAAGGGTTAGCATGGTGACAGAGTAGTTGTCACTGCTGCTTCTCAGCACCAGAAACCCAAGTTGAAATCCTGCTTGAGAACCTGTCTCTGTGTAGTTTGCATGTTGTCCCTGTGTCAGTGTGAGTTTCCTCCAGTGCTCCAGTTTCCTCCCACAAACCAAAAGACGTGGTGGTTAGGTGCATTGGCTTTGCTAAATTTTCCCTCAGTGTACCAGAATAGGCGCTGGAGTGTAGCAACTAGGGGATTTTCACAATAACTTCATTCCTCTGTTAACGTAAGCCTACTTGTGACCATAATAAATAAACTTATAAACAAAGTCTGTCTTCCATCAACAAGACACAAATCAGGATGTTATGGAAAAGTCAGGAGTTTGATGGAATACTGTCCACTTGCTTGAATGAGTGCAACTCGAACAGCACTCTAGAACATAGAACATTACAGCACAGAACAGGCCCTTCGGCCTTCGATGTTGCGCCGACCAATATAAAAAGCAATGCCCCTCCAAACTAAATCATTCCCTTCTCTTCCATGTACTTATCAACTAACCTCTTAAACGCCACCAAACTTGGCGCATCTACAACTGCTGCAGGCAGGGCATTCCACTCCCGAACCACCCTTTGGGTAAAGAACCTGCCTCTGATATCCTTCCTATAACTATCACCCCTTAATTTAAAGCTGTGTCCCCTCGTGCTAGCTTTCTCCATCCTAGGAAAAAGGCTATCACTGTCCACCCTATCTAAACCTCTAATCATCTTATATGTTTCAATAAGGTCCCCTCTTAGCCGCCTCCTTTCTAACGAAAACAACCTCAAATCCCTTAGCCTCTCCTCATAAGACCTGCCCTCCATACCAGGCAACATCCTGGTAAACGTCCTCTGTACCCTCTCCAATGCCTCCACATCTTTCTTATAATGCGGGGACCAGAACTGCACACAATACTCCAAGTGCGGCCGCACTAGAGTTTTGTACAGTTGCAACATGACGTTGCGGCTCCGAAATTCAATCCTCCTACCAATAAAAGCTAAGACTCCGTATGCCTTCTTAACAACCTTATTGACTTGACTGCCTACTTTCGGGGATCTATGCACATATACACCAAGATCCCTCTGTTCATCAACACTATTAAGAATCCTACCATTTGCCCTATACTCTACACATTTATTATTTCTGCCATAGTGCATTACCTCACACTTTTCCACATTAAACTCCCTTTGCCACCTCTCGGCCCAGCTCTGCAACTTGTCCAAGTCCCTCTGCAAACTATAACACCCCTCTTCACTGTCTACCACTCCACCGACTTAAGTGTCATCTGCAAATTTACTAATCCATCCTTCAATACCCTCATCCAGATCATTTATAAAAATTACAAACAGCAGGGGCCCCAAAACATACCCCTGAGGTACACCACTTGTAACTGAACTCCACGATGAATATCTCCCATCAACCACCACCCTCTGTCTTCTATCTGCTAGCCAATTCCTAATCCAATTAGCTAAATCAACCTCTATCCCATACATCTGCATTTTCTGCAGAAGTCTTCCATGGGCCACCTTATCAAACGCCTTACTAAAGTCCATATATACCACATCAACCGCCTTACCCCCATCCACCTCTTTGTGGTGTTGAGAAGCTCAACACCATACAGCCATACAGGACAATGCAGCTTTTTTGATTGCTAACCCTTCTACAAACAATCGCTCCTTCCACCACCAACACAGTGGCAGTCATGTGCATCACAGCTACTCACCACTTTGGAAAGTGACAGCACTTTCCAAACTTTCAACCTCTACCTAGATGGACAAGGGCAGCAGATGCATGGGAACACACATCTGCAACTTGCTGCAAACTCCCCATGACTTCCTCTGCAAGCCACTCATCATCCTGACCTGGAAATATATTGCTGTCACTAGATCAAAGTCCTGGAATTTCTTTACAACACTATAGTTATTCCTACACAATTTGTATTACAGCATTCAAGAAGATAGCATAGCACCACTTTCTTAAGGGCATTTAATAATGGGCAGCTGAAGTGAATGACCTGACACTTGCCCACATTCTTCTCACTTAACCGGTCTATATCTCTTTGTGGCTTCTCTGTGTTCTCATCACAGCTGATGTTTCCATCTTATTATGTATTGTCAGAAAACTTAGATACATAATTTGTCTGTTCATCTAAATAATTAATATAGATTGTAAATAGCTGAAGACCTGTATTGATCCTTGCAGTACTCCACTAGACACAGCTACTAATACGTTATCCTCAACACCGTGAACTTTTACTTTCCACAGTAAGCTTTGATGTGATATCTTATCAAATGTCTCTTGGTGAATACAGTACAATCACTGGTTCCCCTTTATTCACAGCACATTACTTCAGAAAACTCCATTAAAGTGGTTAAACATGATTTATTTTCACAAAATCATGTTGACCATGCTTGATTATCCCATATTTCTCAAAGCATACTGCTATAACATTTTAAAATTATTTTCCCAAAGACAGCTGTTAAGCTAATTGACCTGTCGTTTCCGGCTTTCTGTCTCCCTTTTTGAATAAAGGAGTTACATTTGGTATTTGCCAAATTAATGGAACTATCCCTTAATGTGAGAATTTTGGAAAATTAAAACCAACAAATCTGTTGTTCCACCAGCCGTTTATTTTAAGATGCAAGGATGAAACCCAATAGGGTCTGAGGAATTGTCAGCCTGCAATTCCAGAAATTTTCTCAGTACACAAATTTTCTCAATATCTCTTCCCCGGTAATTGTAATTTTCTCAAGTTCCTTTCTCCCTTCCATTTCTTGATTTACATCTATTTCCGGGATATTATTTATCTTCTTGTGAAGATTTTTTTTATTCATTCATGGGACATGTGTGTTGCTGGCTAGCCAGCATTTGTTGCCCTTTCTTAATTGCCTAAGGCCAGTTGAGAGTCAGCTACATTGCTGTGGCTCTGGAGTTCCATGTAGGCCAGACCAGGTAACGATGGCAGATTTCCTTCCCTAAAAGACATTAGTGAACCAGATGGGGGCAACTAAATGAATACATGAATAGGGTGGGAATGGAAGGATACAGATTCCAGAAGTGCATACTGTTTAGTTTAGGCAGGCATCATTATCAATGCAGACTTGGAGGGCCGAAGGGCCTGTTCCTGTGCTGTACTTTTCTTTGTTCTTTATTACAGTGCCCCCTCTCCCCCCATAATTATTACATTAACTTTGTAAAAAAAACTCCAGTAGTCTCTTGTTTGCTGCAATGTCCAACTACATAAGTTTGGGGAGGCTTTAAACTACTCCCAGCACCATTTTCTGATTCTTGTTATTCCAAATCATAGTATTCTACTTAATGTCCTTGTGTCATCCTCTCTTGTCAAGGCTACTTCACTTCCTATGCCACTCCATTTTTATGGAATGTTGTCTCTCCCGGAATATTGTACACTGGCCCTGCCTCTCAGCATCAGCGACCCAGGTTCAATTCCCGGCTTGGGTCCCTGTCTGTATGAAATTTGCACTTTCTTCCCGTATCTGCGAAGGTTTCTTTCAGATGCTTCTCTTTCCTCCCACAGTCCAAAGATATGTAGTTTGGTTGGATTGGAAATGATAAATTGTCCATTAGTGTCAGGGGGATTAGCAGGGTAAATATGTAAGATTACAGGTTTAGAGCCTGAGTGGAATTGTTGTACATGCAAGCTTGATGGACTGAATGGCCTCCTTCTGCATAGTAGGGATTCTACGATTCTAATATTGATTCCCCAGATCTGGTCACTCAATTTCTGCGATGGCTTTTCCAACTTGCTACAATTCTTTATACCTGGAAATCATTTTGGAAATCTCCTTTGCAACTCTCTCATTGTTAAGTGTTAATGTACAGTATCACATAATTGTTACAGGACTAGGGAGGCTATTCAGCCTTTTGTGTCTGCACTGGCTCATCAAATGAATAATTCACATGGTACCAATTCCCTGACCACCTTCTATCACACTGCACTTATTCCTTATCACCTGCTTTTTTTTATTGGAGAAATTCTCTGTACTGTGCCATACAGTGAACAAAAGGAAAATATTAATGATGTGGGAGAGAGGGAAATAAATTTTCAGGTTGATGACCTTTCACTGATGCTGTCTGACCTCTGGATTTGTTATTTCAGATGATAACAGATTGCTCTGCTGATTGTTGAAACACTTGTTCCATTATGGTGGACTTGGTTACTGTGTAATGATGAATGTCACTCCAGGGCTACTGACGTCACTGTTATTTCAATGGCCTTTGAATCCTGTAGAGTTCATTATTTTAGCAGTGTTTCTGATTCTTGGATCTGTGCCAGTGGCTGTTGCTTTTTTTTCCCTCTCTGTTAAGAACTCTGGGGCAAATATTTCTGTAGTTCCCCAACTGACTTTTAAATTTTTGCTTCTAAATTAGGTAAGAGAGGAGTGGGAAGAAGCTGAACGACAAGCGAAGAACCTGCCAAGAACAGAAAGACAGCTGTTGGTTCAGGTATGAGCACATTCTCATGTGATCATTGTTACTTTAGAAATTCAGGTTTGTGTTCTGTTTTTGCTGTGTGGAATTCTGGAAAAGTAACCAGTAGCAGGAGTCTGTTTAGAAGAATTGTTTAGCAAGCTGTTTGTGTTTTTATTACCTGATGGTGACATCTTTTAAGTGAACTATATCCTGTGCCATTTTCACTCTCTCAAAATTAGCAATTAAGGTCAGAAGTGGGATGTTTACTGGTGATCACACAATATTCAGCATAGGGCTCCTGAAACAGTCCATGTCCACATGTAGCACACCTGGACAACATTAAAACTTGGGCTGATAAGTGACAAATAATGTGCCCCACGTGTACAACGCAATGATCTTTCCAACAAAAGAAAATCTAATAATCTCACCTTGACATTTAATGGCATTACCATCATTAAATCTCCTACTGTCAGTATCCTCGGGAAGAATTTAGCATGCTAAATTCTTACTGAGTTCTTACTACCCCAGTCCAACGCCGGCATCTTTACATCAAGTATTCTCGGGAGCAATGAATGAGTAACTTAACTCCTGAACCCCCACAGCCTGCCCACCGTCTACACATCACAAGTCAGGAGTACAAGGGCATTCTCTCCACTTGCCTGTATGAGTGCAAAAAGCTCAACATCCTCCAGCACAAAGCAGCCCGGTTAATTGCTACCCTCCCATAAACATTTAATCCCTCCACCAGCGACGATTAGCAGCAGTCATGTAGACCAAGATGCACTGCAGCAACTTGCCAATGTTCCTTAAGCAGCAACGTCCAAATCTACAACCAGACAAGAGCAGCAGCTACCTGAGAACATCACTACCTCCAAGTTTTCCTCCAAGCCATTCACCATCCTGATTTGGAAATATATCAGCCATTCCTCCACTGTTGCTGGGTCAAAATCCCATGATAGCACTGTGGTTTCAGCAGTTCAAGAAGGTCGCTGTCATCCTTCTCAAGCAATTAAGGATAGACAATAAATGCTGGCCTAATCAGCAATGGCCACATTCCAAAACCAAATAAAGTTACATTGCGCAGCAACATTTTCAATTTTATAAAAGCCAATTATCAATGCTGTCTTGGATTCCTTACTTTATTCTTCCTTGACCTTCTGCTTGTTGTTTAAGATGAGCGGTTCTAAACGTACATGCAATAAAAACCACCAGCATAGATGGATCATTCTTTCCCCTTTGAACATCACATCATTTTGTTCACACTGTGGAGTTACTGCACCATTAGGTTCTGACTTGAAGAGTAAAAGTAATCCAATTCAATTCAGAGCTTCCTCAAATCTATTTCAACTTGATCCCATTGGTTATTTGGCAATTTCAGATTGTGGTCCAGAATTGGATAAACCTGTAAATTGCGGGGAATACTGGTTTCTCTAGCCTCTGAGATAGTAAATTCCTCATTGTGGAAATTGAGAGCCAGATTTTTTTTTAATCCACAGTATTGAAATGATTAAGAGCAATCTCCCGTCCTGTTAGAACCAGTCCTGAACATGTTAATGGCCCAGAATCTAAATTCCATGACCGCAAAGGACCATACTTTCTGTGGTTAGTCATAATGGAGTATGTGTTCACAGTCCCACTGCAACTTTGCTGTTTAATTACCAGTTTATCATCTTTCAGTCCTGCCTTGTAGCTGATTTTTTTTATTTTTAAAAAAAGTCAGTCTTGGGGTATGGACATCGCTGCTAAGGCTTGCATTTATTGATCTCTAGTTACCCTCGAGAAGGTTGTAATAGGCCGTCATCTGAGCTGTTGTGGTCCATGTGGTAAAATTATTTTATACATATTTTATACATATTTTTACATATGCATTTTTATTTATATATGTATATAAAAGAGCGTGAGAGAAAGAGTAGGCCCACTCAAGGGTAAAGGAAGGAGGTTATGCGTAGAGCTAGAGGAAGTCAGTGAGATCCTTAGTGAGTACTTTGCATCAGTATTCATCAAAGAGGGAGTTATGAGGGGTGTTGAGGTTAGGGAAGTGTGTGTAAATACTTTCAGGCAGATCACTGTTGGATGTCTTGAAATGCATTGAGGTGGGCAAGTGCCCAGGGCCAGATGGGATCTAGCCCAAGATATATGGGAGGCAAGGGAGAAAATAGTTGGGACTTAAACAGATATCTTTGAATCCTCTTTGGCCACAAGCAAGGTTCCAAAGAACTGGAAAATGGCCCATGTTTTTCTGTTGTTTAAGAAGGGAATCAGAGATAAATCATATAATTATAGGCAGATGAGCTTGACATCAGTGATGAGGAAACAGTTGAAGAAGGTATTGAGAGACAGGATTTATTCACATTTGGAAGTGAATGGTCTTGTTAGTGATGATAGCATGGCTTTGTGCAGGGAAGATCATGTCTCACCAACTTGATTGAGTTTTTTGAAGTGGCAACAAGAGTGATTCATGGGAGAAAGGCAGTAGATGGTGTCTCCATGGACTTTAGTAAAGCATTTGAAGAGGTCCCTGATGGCAGGCTGGTAGTAAAGATAAAGTCTTATGGGATCTGGAATGTCCTGGCTAGATACTTACAGAACTAGCTTAGTCGTAGAAGGCAGAGAGTAAGGGTGGAAGTGTGCTTTTCAGAATAGAGATTAATAATGAGTGGTGTTCCACAGGGATCAGTACTGCATACACATGATCTGGAGGAAAATATCTGATTAGAAAGTTTGCAGATGACATGAAGATTGCCTTGCAGGTTAGTAATGAGGATTGTCAAAAGATACAGCAGGTTGTAGGTAGATTGCAGACGTGGGCAGAATAATGGCAGGTGAAGCTTAATCTGGATGAATGCGAGGTGTTGCATTTTAGAAGAAAAAATTCAGGTGCAAATTATATAGTAAATGGCAGAACCCTTACAGCACTGCCATGCAGAGGAATTTGGGAATTCAGGTCCCTGAAAGTAGCATCACAAGTGGATAAAGTGATCAAGAGGGCATATGACATGCTTGCTTTCATTGGCTAGGACATCGAGTATAAAAGCTGGCAAGTTATGTTAAAGCTGTATAAAACTTGAGGCGACATTTGGAATTTTGCATGCAGTTCTGATCACCACACTACCAGAGGGACGTGGATGCTTTGTAAGAGGTGCAAAGATGGTTTGCCAGGATGTTGCCTGACCTGGAGGGTTTTAAGTATGAGGAGAGATTAAATAAACCCATGTTGTTTTCACTCGAAAGATGGAGCCTGAAGGATGATCTGATAGAGGCCTTTAAAATTGTGAGAGGTAATAGAATAGAGGCTTTTTCCCAGGATGAATAGATCAACTACAAGAAGGTACAGATAAAAGGTGAGAGGGGGTAAGTTTAAGGGAGATGTGAGGGGAAAGTTTTTCTCATGGAGTGGTGGTAGCTGAAACACACTGGCAGTGCAGGTGGTAGAAGGAGGCACAGTAGCACCATTCGAGGCATATCTTGATAGACACATGAATAGGAAGTGAACAGCATGATAGAAACTGCATATAGGCAATAAGTAGTGGGCCTAAATAAGGATTAGGGATCAGTGCAAGTTTGATAGGCCCAAAGACCTGTTCCTGTGCTTGATTATTCTTTGTTCTTTGTAATACTGTTATTTAGAGACTGCAAGGGTTTGGACCTACTAGCAATGAAGAACAGTGGCATATGTCCACGCCACAAGAAGACGTGCAGAGGATGATGGTGTTTCTATGCACCTGTTACCCTTGCTCTTCCAAATAATTTTGGGAAGAGCCATCAGTGTTTATACTGACTTATCTGGGTTTAACTACATTATTATGGTTTTGCGAGGGAAAGAGTGTTAACAGAAATGCTGGAAATGGGAGCGAAATGATTGAAGACTGTCAACCATATTGGAGGGAAACCCAGCCATAATCATATGATTACATCTCTTGAGTTGCTTTAATTTGATCTTCAATCTCTAAACAGGACCTTTTGCCTATTCTTTTCAATGTATTTGGTCTCAATATAGACTTCAACGATTGAACCTTTGCCTTTCGTCTCCAATATACTTTCAAGTTAGTTTACAATGATCCTTATCTTGGCATCAAGTGGGAATGAATACTGACCCCTAAATTATTGAATACCACTGTTCGGATTCTGTTCCCACTCTCTTTTTTGTGTTGGAGCATATCCAGCTCCTTCACTTCATGCTTTGCGATGGAAAGAAGGAGGGACCTATCTGCAGTTGGTAACTTGGGCCAGTCTGATTGTCCACAAGCTCCAACATACTGCGGTCCAGATGTACAGCCTGCTTTGCCAAACATTGGTCTAGAATACTTGGATATACTTTTTAGTTTGTAGGGTTTCCTGTTACACATTAACTTGTAATAAGTAGAACATTTAGAAATGGAAGAAATGTTAAATGTATCTTTTATAAGACTACCCTCTAAACTTAGCAGAAATAAACTTGAGTCATGCCCTTGATCTGACTTGGCAAAGAAACATTCAGCAGCTGCTTACTCACCAGAGCTTCCTTTGCGTTGATATTATTTTTGTTATTTGTGTGCTTTTCCCTGACACTTATACTCACCATTCTCTGGTTCAATTGATCATAGCTGAAAATGACTAATCTCACAAGTTGCTATAAATGTATTGATTATTAAACTATATATTTGACTCCAAACCCTTGGATTCTGCTACTTCTCCCTCTATGTTGATTTAGATTTGATGTCACTTTTTGAGTTTTTCCCCACGCCTCTCTGCTTTGGTGTACTGCTGCTGATGCCTGATTCCGACACTGCTTTTAAATAGTCTTCTCTCCCAGTGTAGCTTACTGAAGTATTCCAAAGAGACAGTTCCCTCGATCACACCTTGCTCCATTCATCATTCATCCCTTTCCCTACCCATATCATAGATCATAGGAGTTCATCAAATCCTATAGTGCAGAAGGAGGCCATTTTGCCCATCAAATCTGCACCGAACACAATCCCAGCTACACCCCCTGATGCTGAGACGCAATTTAGCAATCTATCTAACCTGCACATCTTTGGACTGTGGGAGGAAACCAGAGCACCCGGAGGAAACCCACACAGGGAGAATGTGTGGAATTTGCACAGTCACCCAAGCTGGGAATCAAACCTGGATTCCTCGTGCTGTGAGGCAGCAGTACCAGTGCAGGAAATGCAACACTGGCCCTTTACCTCCTTCCTTCCTATTATCCAAATGAGCCTTCCAGGTAAAATTCTTCCATTATATGCTAAGAGGTCACTGCAAAGCAACTTTTACATTTTCTAATATTGATAATATTACAGCTTAGATTTATTAGAATGAATCTGGACTCAAAATTAAGTAACAGAGAGATTACACAAACTATGGTTGTATTCTCCAGAGTTTAGAAGGCTGTGTAATAATTTAATCTCAACTTTCAAGATTTTAAGGGCAATAGTTGGGGTACATCCAAACTATTTCTGCTGGCTGAGAAGTCTAGGACTAGGGATCTAAATATTTTTATGTCAGTCAGACCTTTCAGGGGTGAAATTTGGAAACGCTTGCTCACACACAGTGATGTCATCTGCAAATGGCAATTAATACTTGATCAATTAACTTTGAAATCCAAGAATTTTATTAATCAATGGTATTTTTTACAACTACAATATCTCACTTTATTGATTCAGTCTCTACTTTCGCTGGCTTTTGTAGCTCAATAAAATGCAAAAAGTATCAAAGAGCTGGGTGAACAGGGAGTTGTAATGCTTGGAGGAGTGTGGTGTGCGGGCTGTAAAGGGACGATAGAGCCCATCAATCCTCAGGTGGAACTAACTGTCAGAGGAAACATCTGTCAGAACATGGAGGGAATCAGAAAGAGGAGAGAAAATGGTTGTTAGAGAAGTGTCTAAAGTTTATTTATTAGTGTCACAAGTTGGCTTACATTAACACCACAGTGAAGTTACTGTGAAAATCTTCTAGTTGCCACACTCCAGCGCTTGTTCGGGTACACTAAGGGAAAGCTTAGCATGGCCAGTCCACCTAACCAGCATATCTTTTGGACTGAGGGGTAATCAGAGCATAAACACAGGGAGAAGGTGCAGACTCTGCACAGTCACCCAAACTGGGAATCAAATCCGTCACTATGAGGCATCCATGCCAACCACTGTCTTATCCTCATTCAACCCATCAAATCTCTGTGAAATCAGCAACACATTTATATAGAATATTTCATGTCCCAATCACTTTAAAGTTAATTAAGTTCTTTGATCTGTAAGTCACTGTTGTATATAAGAAATATGATAGCTACTTTATGCACAGCATTGTTCCATGAACAGAAATGATTCAAGGTCAGATCATCTGGTTTAATCATTTTGATTTAAGGATAAATAATAGCCAGGAGAGATCTTCCCCACTCTTTGAAATGGTGCGATGATATCTTGCATCCACCTGAGAATGCAGATGGAGCCCTGCTTTAACATCTCATTTGAAAGCCATCACCTTCTAACAGTGAAGCACTCCTTCAGAACTGGATTGTTAGCTCGGATTATGTGTACTGAATTCTCTGTTATGGGAATTGAAACCAGAATCTTTTAACTCGCTCATTGATCCACAGCTGACACAAACATTTAATTATTAAGTATCTTTCTTTTGTGCGTGCTGTCCAATTCTTTATTGCATTGTGTTTTTATATTGAATGGTTGTCCCAGAATACTACTTTGTATAGAAATGAATAGATCTTTGATACTAATGGGATCTGCAGTGCAATATGCTGACTACCTTTTCTTGCTGCTCAGCATTTCCAGAACATGGTTGAGGCTCTGGAGGAAGAGGCAGCCACTGAAAAGCTGCAGCTGGTTGAGACTCATCTTGCACGTGTTGAGGCCTTGCTAAATGATCGTCGTCGTGTTGCTTTGGAGAACTACCTATCTGCATTACAGGCAGATCCACCACGTGTGAGTAACCATTGCTTTCAATTGCTGATGGAATTCGGAGCAGAGATTTTAGGACAGGAATGAGGTCAGTAAACATCTCCCTTTCCTAACATAAACCTGGAATAAAATAAACCAGCAAGATAACCATAATAAATGAATAAGTTCAACAAGTTTAGAACATAGAACGGTACAGTACTTTGCTTCGTCTTAAACTCTCTTTTAACATATCCTATACGTGTATTCTCTCAATGCAAAAATCCAGGCAGAGAGACACTCACACATCAGGCTATCTGTCTTGATCTTAAAGTTGTTATATCTTGTTGCAATTTCTCATAGCTATATTTTAGTATTCTCCCTCTTTAATTCCAATGAAGAGTCAAGCAGACTTGAAACGCGAACTCTTGTTTTCTGTCCTTCCAGATGCTGTCAGACTTCTGAGTTTTTCCAACATCCTGTGTTTTTTGTTGCAAATTCCAGCATCTGCAATGTTTTATTAATTACATTACTGGATTGTTTCATGTATTTATTGAGTTCCAGTCCAAGACTTCTGAGGGATAATAAGCCATGTTTTGAAAGTGAGATAAACATCTGACCTGAGTTCCTGATTCCATGCAGCAATAGTAACATTTTCCATCTCTATTATAGTTGATGCATATTCCTTCAGGCAAACTATTCAGGATTTTGATCTATTCCTCCAGTCAAACGGGCCTGCAATAGACTTAATTGATTGCCAGGATTTGATGTTACTCAGGGAAACAGCCACTAATTAATACTGTTACTGTAAAATATCAGTCAGTTTCACAATAATGTCCAGTTTTTAAATGTCTGACTTCAGAGATCACAAATGAAATGTAAAAAGACAGATACTATACATTGGATCACTTTCTTTAAGGTAGTACCATTTCCAGGTCCCTCTGCTGAGTCAGAGTATTTCTTCATACTACTAGCCATGGTAAAGATCTTGGGCCATTTTTTTTGACTGATGTGTTTTTGCAACATCTATATTTTTATATTCCTAGCATGTCAATAATGCCCACGGCTAGGTCTTGGCACTGCAGACTGGGGCATTGTGCCATTGCTTGCTCATTCAGCCAGTCGTAGAACATAGAACATTACAGCGCAGTACAGGCCCTTCGACCCTCGATTTTGCACCGGCCAGTGGACCCTCTAACCTAAACTATTCCAATATCATCCATATGCCTATCCACCGAACATTTGAATGCCCCCAAAGTAGGCGAGTCCACAACTGCTGCAGGCAGGGCATTCCACGCCCTCACCACCCTCTGTGTGAAGAACCTGCCTCTGACATCCGTCCTATAACTACCACCTCTTAATTTAAAGTTATGTCCCCTCGTGTTGGTCATCACTATCCGAGGAAAAAGGCTCTCACTATCCACCCTATCCAATCCCTTGATCATCTTATACGCCTCAATTAGAACATAGAACATAGAACAATACAGCACAGAACAGGCCCTTCGGCCTTCGATGTTGTGCCGACCAAAATAAAAAGCAATGCCCCTCCAAACTAAACCATTCCCTTCTCATCCATATACTTATCAACTAACCTCTTAAACGCCACCAAACTTGGCGCATCTACAACAGCTGCAGGCAGGGCATTCCACTCCCTAATCACTCTTTGAGTAAAGAACCTACCTCTGATATCCGTCCTATAACTCATACCCCTTAATTTAAAGTTGTGTCCCCTCGTGCTAGCTTTCTCCATCCTAGAAAAAGGCTATCACTGTCCACCCTATCCAAACCTCTAATTATCTTATATGCTTCAATAAGATCCCCCCTTAGCCGCCTCCTTTCTAACGAAAACAACCTCAAATCCTTCAACCTCTCTTCATAGGACCTGCCCTCCATACCAGGCAACATCCTAGTAAACCTCCTCTGTACCCTCTCCAATGCCTCCACATCTTTCTTATAATGTGGCGACCAGAACTGCACACAATACTCCAAGTGCGGCCGCACTAGAGTTTTGTACAGCTGCAACATGATGCTGCGGCTCCTAAATTCAATCCCCCTACCAATAAAAGCTAAGACTCCATAAGCCTTCTTAACAACTTTATCCACTTGACTGCCTACTTTCAGGGATCTATTGACACATACACCAAGATCCTTCTGTTCCTCAACACTATTAAGAGCCCTACCATTAGCCCTATACTCTACACATTTATTGTTCCTGCCAAAGTGCATTACCTCACACTTTTCCACATTAAACTCCATTTGCCACCTCTCGGCCCAGCTCTGCAACTTGTCCAAGTCACTCTGTAAACTAAAACACCCCTCTTCACTATCTACCACACACCAACTTTAGTATCATCTGCAAATTTACTGATCCATCCCTCAATACCCTCATCCAGATCATTTATAAAAATTACAAACAGCAGGGGCCCAAAAGACCCCTGAGGCACACCACTCGTCACCGAACTCCACGATGAATATCTCCCATCAACCACCACCCTCTGTCTTCTATCTGCCAGCCAATTTCTAATCCAATTAGCTAAATCACCCTCTATTCCACACATCTGCATTTTCTGTAGAAGTCTTCCATGGGCCACCTTATCAAAAGACCCTTACTAAAGTCCATATATACTACATCAACCGCCTTACCCCCATCCACCTCTCTGGTCACTTTCTCAAAAAACTCAATGAGGTTAGTAAGGCATGACCTACCCTTCACGAAACCATGCTGACTATCCCCAATCAATTCATTTCTCTCTAAATAACTATAAATCCTATCCCTAATAATTCTCTCCAATACCTTGCCCACCACAGAAGTAAGACTCACTGGCCTATAATTCCCAGGAAGGTCTCTCTTCCCCTTCTTAAACAATGGGACCACATTCGCCATCCTCCAGTCCTCCGGAACCACACCCGTAACCAACGAGGACCTGAAGATCAGAGCCAGAGGCTCTGCAATCTCCTCTCTTGCCTCCCAGAGAATCCTAGGGTAAATCCCGTCCGGCCCAGGGGACTTATCCAACTTCAAACCCTCGAGAATTTCTAACACATCCTCCCTATCTACTACAATACTCCCAACCCTGTACCTCAGTGCTCTCCACAGCTACATTTCCAGCACTCTGCGTGAATACCGAAGAGAAATATTTATTCAGTGCCTCACCAATCTCTTCAGGCTCCACGCACAACTTCCCACTGCTGTCTATGACTGGCCCTAATCTTGCCCTAACCAATCTTCTATTCTTAACATATCGAAAGAAAGCTTTAGGATTCTCCTTAATCCTATCAGCCAACATCTTCTCGTGTCCCCTCTTAGCTCTCCTCAATTCACTTTTTACCTCCTTCCTAGCTAATCTATAGCTATCCATTGCACTACCTGAGCCTTCAAGCCTCATCCTGACATAAGCCTCCTTTTTCTTCTTAACCAGCAAATCAACTCTTTTCGTACACCAAGGCTCTCTTACTCGTCCATTTCCTCCCTGCCTGACAGGGACATACTTATCAAGGACTCGCAGCAGCTGCTCCTTGAATAGGTCACCACGTAACCACTTTCTCTCTAATGAAAATAACCTCAGGTCCCTCAGCCTTTCCTCATAAGGCAACATCCTGGTAAACCTCCTCTGCACCCTTTCCAATGCTTCCACATCTTTCTTATAATGCGGCGACCAGAACTGTACGCAATACTCCCAAGTGCGGCCGCACCAGAGTTTTGTACAGTTGTAACATAACCTCATGGCTCCTAAATTCAGTCTCTCTACCAATAAAAGCTAACACACCGTACGCCTTCTTAACAACTTTATCAACCTGGGTGCCAACTTTCAAAGAGCTAGGTACTACCGAGTAAGGTGGTGGGAGCAGGCACGCTAAGGTTGTTTAAGGGTCTCTTGGACAGCCACATGAGCGGTCTGCAGATAGAGGGATATAGGAGGACTGTTTAAATACTTTATTTGTTTCCACAGGCTATTTGGTCCACCTTGTTGACCAACAAGGTACATGCATTCGGCAGGACGTGCGAGGGCTGCTCTTGGATGTTACTTCAGGAGTGGCCTAGTACTTCCATGTCGTTAGTGTATGCTTAAACTGGACCATCTGATGGGCAACATGACAGCTCAGAGACTATCGCTGTTGCTGTGCAGACACACGGATTTGGGCCTGTGTCTGCGGGAGTTTGCGCGTTCTCCCTGTGGTTGCGTGGGTTTTCTCCGGGTGCTCCGGTTTCCTCCCACATTCCAAAAATGTGCTCTTAGGCTGATTGGGTAACAAATTGTCCCTATATTGGTCTCTATACGTCATTAAGACGTTAGGACGGCGGCGCAGGCTCGTTGGGCCGAAGGGCCTGTTTCCCGTGCTGTGTTTTCCTTTGTTCTTTGTACTTGTACCCCAAGATCCCTCTGCTCGACAACACTATTAAGGGTCCTTCCATTAGCTCTATATTTCATATGCCTGTTATTCCTACCAAAGTGAATCACCTCGCACTTATCCGTATTGAATTCCGTTTGTCACCTCACGGCCCAGCTCTGCAACCTACCTATGTCCCTCTGCAAACTGTAACATCCATCCTCGCTGTCTACAACTCCCCCCACTTTGGTATCATCAGCAAATTTACTAATCCAACCCTCTACACCCTCATCTAGTCATTTATAAAAATGACAAACAGCAGTGGCCCTAAAACAGATCCTTGAGGTACACCACTTGTAACTGCACTCCAGGTTGAATATTTCCCATCAACCACCACCCTCTGTCTTCTATCAGCTAGCCAATTCCTAATCCAAACTGCTAAATCACCTTCAATCCCATGCATCTGCACTTTCTGCAGTAGCCTACCATGGGGAACCTTATCAAACGCTTTGCTAAAATCCATATACACTACATCAACTGCTTTACCCTTATCTACCTCTTTGGTCACCTCCTCAAAAAACTCAATAAGGTTTGTGAGGCAAACCTTGCTGACTATCCCTAATCACAAAACCGTGCTGACTATCCCTAATTAATTTTAGGGATATAGTCGGTGTCCATCATGATATGTTGAACATTCCCGCAGCTCCCAATTTCTCAACTTCCCCATGTGCAAATTGTGCCTGTTTACTGACAAGGAAGGAAATGGCGTAATGTTATTATCACTGGACTAGTAATCCAGAGACCCAGAGCAAGATCTAAGGACCCGGTTTCAAATCACCATCTCAGCAGGTGGTGAAATTTGAATTATGTTAAAAAATGTGGAATTAAAAGTCTAATGATGACCATGAAACTCTGGTTGATTAAATTTTGATATTTATTATTATCATATAGATTTAATCATAGAGTTCATATACAGTGAAAAATATTGTTTCTTGCGCACTATACAGACAAAACATACCATGTAGAGAGAAGGAGAGAGTGCAGAATGTAGTGTTACAATGATAGCTAAGATGTGGAGAAAGATCAACTTAATAGAAGATAAGTCCATTCAAAAGTTTGATGGCAGCAGGGAAGAAGCTTGAGTTGGTTGGTACGTGACCTCGGACTTTTGTATCTTTTTCTCACAAATCAAGGTGGGAGGGAAAATGTCTGGGGTGTGTGGGGTCTTAGATTATGCTGGCTGCTTTGCTTAGGCAGTGGGAAGTGTAGGTAGAATCAGTGGATGGGAGGCTGGTTTGTGTGATGGATTGCGCTACGCTTACAACTCTTTGTAGTTTCTTATGTCTTGGGCAGCCATACCAAGCTGTGACACAACCAGAAAGAATGCATCTGTAAAAATTGATGTGAGTCATAACGGTTATGCCAAATTTCCTTAGCCTACTGAAAAAGTAGAGGCGTTGCTGGGCTTTCTTAACTGTAGCATCAGTGCGGAGGGACCAGGACGGGTTATTGGTGATCTGGACACCTAGAAACCTGAAGCTCTTGACCATTTCCACTTTGTCCCCGTTGATATATGCCCTCTGAAGTTAGTGATTGGCAATAAATGCAAAAGAAATGAAGGCCATCGGCAACGTGAGCACAATAGGAAATCACGTGGTTAAAAAAGAGGGTACAATATGATACTGAACAGGTTCTCAGACAGAAGATTGGAGATGGGGCTTGCTACTGCACAAGATGTGAGCTGATTGATCAGATCCCAGTGAGAGGGACTGTGTTGGATCAACACATAGTGAGCAAGGTTAAAGAAGCTAATGGGAATCTTAATGGAGAGAAATGGAGAAATTCTTAAGTTCCTGAAAAAGTGGCAATGAATTAAAGTTAAATGCTGTGTTTCAACCTTGTCTTCTGATTGACACTGATGCCTTTGAATAATTTCCTCTGCAGCCTCACCGTATTCTTCAGGCCCTGAAACGCTACATCCGTGCAGAGCAGAAGGATAGACAGCACACTCTTCGACATTACCAGCATGTCATGGCTGTAGATCCAGAGAAAGCAGCACAGATGAAATCTCAAGTGAGTGAAATAAAATGAAACAAAATACATATCCCTTGTTATCCAAGGGAGCCTTTTGTTCTGTTCATTTCTAATATGCTCCTCAGACATAGGCTTCAAATGCAAATAGTTATTGACTCTGGATAGTTTTTAGCTTTTCCACTAAAATACAAAGTTCATTTTAAAATCCCTGGGAATATAGAATTGGGATTGATGAAGTGGATAAATGGGAACTTCAGGGCAGTATGTTACGTCTCTGAAGATATATTGAAGCACTTCAATCAATAAATTACTTTAAGATGCATTAACTGCTCTCTGGAAGAGTGAGGTAGTAATTCAGAAGATTGGGATACTCACAAATGTAGTTGGGTGTTTTTAAGAAAAGGATTAGCTAGAATATTGGAAATATCCCCATTATCCTTCAGTTAGCTCACCAACCAGAATTAGCAGATGCTTTTGATTTGATTTCATCTGAAGAATGGCATCTTCAGTGCAGCAGGTATTGTAGTCAATCTTTGTACCATGGGCAGCACAGTGGTTAGCACTATTGCTTCACAGTTCCAGAGACCTTTGTTTGATTCCTGGCTTGGGTCATTGTTGTGTGGAGTTTGCACATTCTCCTCATGTCTGCGTGTGTTTTCTCCGGGTGCTCCAGTTTCCTCCCATGGTCCAAAGATGTGCAGCTTAGATTGATAGGCCATGCTAAATTGACCGTAGATGCATAGGTTAGAGGATTAGTGGGTAAAATATATACAAATATGGGGGTAGGGTCTGGGTGGGATTGTGGTCGGTGCAGACTTGATGGGCTGAATGGCCTCTTTCTGTACTGTAGGGGTTTCTGTTATTTCTATGTCTTGATTCCCCATTCTCTGTGCTCCCTCTGAGCCACCCATTGTGAAAGAAAAACAAAAATATCTTGTTGCTGATGTTGATGGCATTTGAGTTTCATGTTAACTTATACAAGCAAGTGTTAAAATACCTTAAATGATTATCTCTGGTGCCTAGGTTGTGACCCACCTCCATGTTATTGAGGAACGAATGAACCAGAGCCTCTCTCTGCTTTACCAGGTGCCATTTGTTGCTGAGGAAATCCAAGATCAGATTGGTGCGTACAAGTATTGCAGCATTTGTTTGTGTTTCACACTTGAGAGTATTTACATTGTAGACCAATGTTGCAATTATTCTCTCAATGCAGAATGCACGTGAGGTACTTAATGAATTAGACTTGGCAATCTTGTTTCTTATGGTTATTGCCACAACCTTCAGAATTTTTGAAATCCACTGAGGTGCTTCACTCATTTTGGAACTAATCCACCACTTTGGTAGATGCAGTCTAGCAACTTTTGCCATCTGACTACTCATAAACCGCCCCTAATAGCCAATGAAACATTCTCCTCTGTGCAGTGAATGAAAATTGTCTGTTTTAGGCTAGAGCGTTCAACCAGTTTCTGAGCTCAGAATATGGGGCAACAGTTCCGAGACTAAATTGAAGAGCTGTGACATAATTTGGAAGATTAACCTTACTCGGAATAAATAAATACTGTTGTTTTCAGTGACGAGGCGTATCAGATTGTTATTTGTCAGGTGTAAACCTGCAATCCTTCAGTTGTCAGCCATGTCAGGAAGGAGTGTTGTTTTAATGTAAGTTTTTCCTTTGTCGTTTCATGGCTATGCTGGTGTATATCCTTAGTATACACTTGATAAAGCCCTGAAAGTTAGGCAGAGCTTTCTTTGGTCCATGATAAAGCTGGATTGTGTCTTTTCATTAGCAGATCGTGAGACTCACAAATACCCTTTGAAGGTGCTATTGAAACTTGTTGTGGAGATTTTATTTATGGTCTGTATTTAATCAACAGTGAATCCTGCATGCTCGAGTCTTTATGTCTAATTTATAGGATTTAATTTCACTTCCATTGAGTGTAATCTTGCTTGCTGCCAGCAAGAATTAATGAAACATTACATATATAGAAATATACATAAAAAATAGAAGCAAGAATAGGCCATTTCACCCTTCAAGCCTGCTCCATCATTCATTCATAGGGGAAGGCGATGGCCTAGTGGTTTTATCACGAGACTATTAATCCAGAAACTCAGCTAATGTTCTGCGGACTTGGATTCGAATCCATGGCAGACGGTGGAATTTGAATTCAATAAAAAAAAAAACCTGGAATAAAGAATCTAATGATGACTGTGAAACCATTGTTGCTTGTCGGAAAAAACACCTGGTTCACTAGTGGCCTTTAGGAAAGGAAATCTGCCACCCTTATATGTTTGGCCGACATGTGACTCCAGACTGACAGCAATGTGATTGATTCTCAACTGCCCTCCCAAGGGCATCTAGGGTTGGGCAATAAATGCTGGTCAGCCAGCAATGCCCATGTCCCACAAATGAATAAAAATGTGGCTATCTTTCCTCCTCCCTCACTTCCCTTAATTCCTTTAGCCTCAACAGCTGTATCTAATTTCTTTCACACAATATTGTGTCCTCAAATACTTTCTGGTAGTAAATTCCACAGATTCATCACTGTCTGGGTGAAGAAATTTCAAAGAATTATAGAATCCCTATCGTGCAAAAGGAGGCCATTCGGCCCATCGAGTCCCGACAGAGCATGTTACCCAGGCCCTATTCCTGCAACCCCTCATATTTACCCTGCTAATCCTCCTAACCTATTTACCTTGAGACACTAAAAGACAACTTAGCATGGCTAATCCACCTAACCTGCATATCTTTGGACTTTGGAAGGAAACCACTGCACCCAGGGGAAACCTGGAAGATCCATGCAGACACGGGGAGAATGTGTAAACCCTACACAATCACCCAAGGCCAGAATTGAACCAAGGCCCCTGATACTATGAGGCAGCAGTGCTATCCATTGTGTACTGCTTCACCTCAGTCCTAAAAGTTTTACTTGTTGTCCTCAAGCTCTGACCTCTACCATTGGGAAAATTCTTTCTGAATCTACCTGCTCTAATCCTATTAAAATTTTATATGTTTCTATGTGTTACTCTCTCACTTTTCTAAACTCCCATAAATATAATCCTAACTGATTAAGTCTCTCCTCATATGAAAGCCCTGCCATCCCAGAAATCAGCCTAGTAAATCTTTGCTGTACTCCATCTATAGCACAGACGTTCTTCCTCAGATAAGAACACCAAATCTGCACACAGTACTCCAATGTGATTTCACCAATGCCCTATACAATTTCATTAAGATGTCCCTGTTCCGTACTCAAATCCACTCATTATGAAGACCAGCATACCATTTGCCTTGTTACTTACTGTCTGCTGTACCTGCACACTTACTTTCAGTGACTTTTGCATGAAAACATCAAGATCTCGCTGAGTATCCTCCTGTCTCAATGTACACAAATATAATTAGTTTGCTGTTCCAAATAATTCACACATAATGTGAACAGTTGGGGTCCTAGCACAGATCGCCGTCGTACCACATTGGTCACTGCCTTCCAATTGGGGAAAGACCCATTTCTTCCAACTCTTTGCTTCCTATCTGCTAACCAGCTTTCTATCCATATCAAGAAATTATCTGCAATCTCATGCACCTTAATTTTACATAGCTTGCTATGTGAGACCTTGTCAAAAGCTTTCTGAAAGTTTGATTAAACCGTATCCACTGGTTCTCCCTGGTCAACTCTGCTAGTTACGTCCTCAAAGAATTCCAGTAGATTTCTCAAGCATGATTTCCCTTTAGTAAATCCATATGGACTTTGTCACTGCTTTCCAAATGCTATCCTTGATAATGGTTCTAGCAACTTCCCTATTACCAATGTTAGACACACTGATCTATATTGTCCCTTCAACCTTTATGTCCTCTGCTGTCTGAAGATTTAACCTTTACAACACACAAAAGCCAACTCTGGTCTACCTCATCAAACACACTCGTTAAATCTGTTTACATTCTCAACTTTATTTCTATTTTTCCATGCAATTTTAAAGCAAGCTACAAACCAGTCAATTTACCATCTGTTTAGAATCATCAACCTACAAATTTTTCCTCGTCAACTATTCATTTAATTTCTTTTGAAAAGTTAGAATTGAATCTGACAGCTCTTAAGGCAGTATATTTCAAATGATCACAACTCACTGCACTGAAAATAGTCTTTAATTTGTCACTGCTGTTAATGATTATATGCCTTTGGCAGCTCATTGTTACTCTATCAAAATGCTTCACAATTTTGACTTCTCTAAATTTCCACTAACCTCTGCTTGAAGGACACTACTAGTCTTTCTACATAACTGAAGCCTCTCATCACTGGTAGCACTGTAGTTAATCTCCCCTTGATCTCTCAGCTCTTGATAGCCATTCTAAAGTGTTTTGCCCAGAATTGTAGCTGAGGCCGAAAGTGATTTATAAAGTTTAGTGTAACTTGCTTGTCTTTGTACTGTTTGCTTTTTTTAACAGCCTCATTAATTTTAATTATTTGATTTAAATTCACATGTTGATTGCAGTTTCAAGTGGTAAATGTGGGCTCACTTTTAACATTTAAGAAAAGCTTGGACGGGTACATGGATGAGAGGGGTATGGTCCAGGTGCAGGTCAGTGGGACTAGCCAGAAAAATAGTTTGGCACAGACAAGAAGGGCCAAAAGACATGTTTCAGTTCTGCAATGTTCTATAAAGATTCAAAACCTGTAAAGAAATTTCTCCTCAGTCCTAAGCGGCATCCCCCATATTTTGAAATTGTACCCTCTGGTTCTAGACCCATTAACTATAGGATGCTTTTTGGAATATTCTATGATGTCACCGAATAATTTAGCACTTTTTAATGTATAACTTTTTACCATGTAGTGAGTTTCCAAATGAATTCATAGGTACTTGCTCATAGTAAACAAAGATAATTGAGCAGATAACTGTTCCAGTTCAGTCACCATGCAGCCACTGAATTCCAGGGCAGAGAGCTGCAAGTGAGCAACATGTCCTCCTTGCTGCACAGGAATGGATGGAGAAGACAATTTGGGCAGTCTCAACAATACAAGAATGAGGGACCATCTCTCTCTTTTAAAAAAAAAAGGTCTTCTGATTAGGACAGAGATGAGGAGAATTATTTTTCTGAAGGCCATTAATCTTTGGAATTCTCTCCCACAGGGAGCATCTAGGGCAGGGTCAATGAGCACTTCTAAGTTTGAGTTAGATTCTTGATTAACAGGGGAGTCAAAGTTTGTGCAAAGTAGATAGGAACATAGAAATGAAGCCACAGTCAGAGCAGCCATGATCTAATAATCAAATGGTGAAGCAGGCTTGAGGGGCCAAATGGCCTACTCCTGATTCATATCTACGTGTAAATACTTTGTAATCTGGATAGTCAGAGAAAAAGTGCTGAAATTTGACATGCCTCTGAATCTGATTGACTTGGTTATTTTCAGCTTGTATGTGGTTGGATTTTTGTATATCAATTTGTATTGTTGGCTTCATCCCAGCAAAATGTGACAATGTGAAGTGCACTTTTCCTAGATGAACTATTGCAGGAGCAACACTTTGGTATGGATCAACTTGCTTCCAGCTCTGAAAGCCAAACTACTTTTGATTCCATTGAGGCACCATTTGTTGATGGCAAACCATTCCGACCGATTCAGGTTAAGACCATGCCAGCTATCGCTGATGTAGAAGGTATGTGTGCTTGAAACAGAGGATGCAGAATTGATTTGGTTATTCAATGCCATAATTAAAAGATTGACTATTCAGGATAATTCGTACACGAAGAAATTTCTCCTTGCAAGGTAGAGATTTTTCAATATAAGGTCAAGAACTTTCAAAGATGAGTTAATCAATCCCATCCCAACACACACTCCGTGGGTTAGATCAGGATTGCCATGATACTGTGAAGATAGTGAGAGAGAGGGAGGCTAGGGGTGATCAGGAATGGGAAGGCAGATATATGTACATAAATAAATTTGGCTGGTTAACATGTGTCCCTTTTTCACCCTTCCTCTGCAGTGATTGTGCCAAAGTTGCAATCAATTTTCAAATTACAAAGAAGCTTTAGGTTGTTAATGAAACAGATACAGTTTAATTCATTTCTAAATTCCTATACTGTACGTAATGTAAAGAACATAAAAAGATGAATGTGAGCATTTATCAATTTATTTTTATTAATTAAAATGAATGTAACTTCTATATTAAATCTGCTGTTTTCCTTAATGAAGTCTTAATCTCGGGAATACTTCTATTTCTCTCCAGTCAATGCATTACCCAAGTTATTATTTTGTTTTAGAATTATAGGAATCCTTTCCAAACTGCAAATACTGTAGTGTGGCTATAATTTTGTGGCCCTTAAAATCTGCCAGTAAAGAGCAATAGCACCAAGATCCATTCTGAAAAACAATCTTCCAAGGAAAGTTTGGCATTGGGCTCTATTGCCTTCAGATCTAAAGCTTTTGTTTGTGCAACTTCCTAATTTGAAAGCATATTTCACAAAAAGCAGGAAATGCTTTGGCTGACTCTCTTTCTAGATTCTGTAGTTGGTATTTTTTGTGTCTGAATTTTGATACAATTTGTCAGCATCAACAAGTTCACCAAGTGCGTTAGGTGTCAACAAAGGCTGCCTTCTCGCTGCAGTAATCCTCCTGTCCTTACAGGTACAAATTAACAAATGAGCTGAAATTACAATCATGTAATGTGGCATACTGTAAATCCAAATGGCATTAAATTCTTGGTGAGCTTTGAAAGTCTGAATTGAAATGAGTTTGGGGTGTTTTAACCCAGCCTTTATGGGTGATAGAATGCCATGGGGTAAAAATGCAAATGGCATACTGCTGTTATAAAAAGTTTTGTCTTAAACCAAAATGCTAGTCAGATTTCACATTTGACCTATGTGTCCAAATGCTTCTCGTAGACTTCTGAAGTTTCAGTAAAGGAACTGAGATATGAATGCTTCTACTTCTGACTGTACTAAATTTGAAGAAGAAATATTTCAGTGAAAGGAACCTTTTACATGTTTATGAAGTTTTTTTATTATTTTGTTCACTGAACGTTTGGGGTTATTGGGGCTTATAGCTGGAGCATGTTTCCCTTTTTAGGCTCTGTGTGTCAGTTTGAAGCAACTCAATCAGGTTAGATGTTCTTCTAATGTCCCTCCAGTCTATTTTACAAACATGCGCCTCCAAATCTTAGAATATACTGCGTTTTCCAGTTATTGAGTTTTTCTTCTGATCCTTCTATAATTCAAGACCAAGTTAATAAGGACCAATATTTTAAAACTTGTTCTCTTACAGAATTTCTATAGTGCAGAATGAGGCCGTTCAGCCTATCTAGTCTGCACAGACTCTCTGAGAAAGCATTCTACCTAGGCCCATTCCACTGCCCTATCCCCATACAATGGCTAATTCACCTTAGCCTACAGTTTTTTTGCACACTAAGGGGCAGTTTAACATGGCCAATCCACCTAACATTTTTGGACTGTGGGAGAAAACAAACCCGCTGTGGGAAAGCCTGAAAACTCTACACAGTCACGCAAGACTGGAATTGAACCTGGGTCCCTGGCGCTGAGAGGCAGCAGTGCTAAGCACTGTGCCATTTGAATTCAGAAAGAAATCCCACAACACCAGTTCAAAGTCCAAACCGGTTTATTTGTAGCAAAAGCAGCTTTTGCTACAAATAAACCTGTTTGGACTTTGAACTGGTGTTGTGGGATTTCTTTCTGTTTTACCCCAGTCCAATGCTGGCATTTCCACATCACAACCACTTGAATTCAAACAGAATGTGGACCAATTCAACCAATGGTTGTAAGCAACTACCCCAATTCATTTCCTCTCCCAGTTGTTGCAGTGTTGCTGTGATTAACAAGGACCAGAAGTTTGGACCATCATTTTTGTGATTCAGTTGTGAAAAGCAAGGGTTCGCACTAATAAAACCATTTGACACCTATTGTTTGACATAGATGAGACTCTAACACACAAATATTTGGACTTGCTTCAAAGTCACATGTATTTACAAATGTAAATTAGGAATTCTGTCTGTCCCATTCTTTGTTTCTTGGTCTTTTCATTCTTTGATTTCTCTTGACTTCTTCGCTGCCAGGCACAGTGCCGGATTCGTGGCCAGCAATTAAGAAAGGTTGGTTTAAAGCTGTCCCAGGCCTCACTTTTCACACTCATTCTTCCTCCTCAGCCTGTTCTTCCACTTGCCTTCCCCATCTCAATCAATTGCATATCATTTATTTGTTGTTGCTGAAAACAGTAATTTTGTTCCACTCCAAGGCTTCACTGACCTGCATGCTATCCTAGTTTATGCTGTTTAGTTGTCACTTGTCTGAAGTTTACTTGGAATGTTTTTATTGCCCTGAACTGTGGGAAATTGGATGAAATTGGCCACTACCTTCAGTTGATTTCGCAAGCCCAAAGGCATCTGCTTCAGTATAAAACTTAAATGCTTTTGCTTTCAGATTAGAAGCCTGCATTCCTTTTAGGTGAGCTCAGTTGCGGATTGTTTACAGGAGGATTACAGCATGAGCCAAATGTTAGGCTCAGGCAGCTGACCACTGTAATGCGCTCTGTCCTAATTCTCCTATCCTTTATCCTGATCCCCAGATTTCACACATCACTAATGCTTTTGGAATGTCAATGCTGATATTGAATTAGTTCATTTCTCACAGCTCTGTGGCTTGAATGCTAAGTAAGAAGTCTCACACCAAGTTAATGTCCAACAAGTTTATTTGTAGCAAATGCCACTTGCTTTCGGAACTGGCTGTTTGTTTGTCAGGTGGGTGGGAATTCTGATCACAAACTCAATTTACATGAATAATGATTGGAATGTGAATCTTTACAGCTAATTAAGTCTTAAAGGTACAGACTATATGAGTGTAGAGGTGTGTATTGTTTCAAGACAGGAAAGTTAGTGAGATTTTGCAAGTCCAGACAAGTTGTAGGGGCTACAGAGAGTGTGACATGAACCCAAGATCCTGGGTGAGGCCATCCTCATGTGCGGAACTTGGCTATCAGTCTCTGCTCAGCAACTCTGCACTTTCGTATATTGTGAAGGCTGCCTTACAGAACACTTACCTGAAGATCAGAGTCCAAATGCCTGTGACCACTGAAGTGTTCCCCAACAGGAAGAGAACAGTCTTGCCTGGTGAATGAACACCGCTCGACAATCATCTGCTGCCGTAGCGTCTGCATGGTCTCCCCAATGTACTACATCTTGAGCCATTCTTTGCTGCAGCGTATCAGATAGACGACGTTGGCCGAGTTGTAAGAGTATGTACCGTGTACTGTTGTGGTTCCCCAGGATGACAACGAACTTACTTTTAGCTGATTAAATGAGAGTCTGAGCCTTGATCTTCCAGGTAGTAAGACTTTATTCTCCAGTGCAAGAGAATAGAGCAGGGATATTAGGAACAATCCAATGAGCCATTCACACACAGTCTTTTTATGCCTGCCATAATGATTTACTCCGACATTTCTTATCTCTTCCTCAAGGTCGTTCTCCTCAACCACCATTGTTGTCAAGCCCACTAGCTATCTACCTTGCTTCGGATTAGCCCCTAGTTGGTGCATTATCCACTTCATGAAACCATTGTGGTTTCAGTCTCTGCCCTTGTTCAAATGTTCCTGCTTCTGCAACAATAGTGGCTTAACTCTATTAACTTAAGTCAACTAGAAAAGGTAACATATTCACTCCATTCTACCCTTCATGATCATATTTAAGTTGAATAATTGATCAACAACCATTGGTTCCCCTACATTCCTCAGTTCTAAATAACTGCTACACTAGACCTACCACATTAGTCAGCATACTTTGATCACATTAGCTAGAGTTGATTTACTTGCTGATCTCGTCATGCCTTATCATATGAACTTTAGTTACAAGTTCTTGTGAGAGTATGTGTAATTACAAACTTTGTAGAAATTTATTCTCTCTCCTGGTGAATTGTGTTCTCATGTGAGATGATGGCATACGTGTCGCCGATCTGATACATCTTGCAGGGGTTGGTGTGGCAGGGTTGTGTTGTTGTGGTCACTGTTCTTTTGAAGGCTAGGTAGTTTGCTGCAGACAATGGTCAGCTTGAGGTTGTGTGGTTGTTTGAAGGCAAGAAGTGGGGATGGCCTTGGCAAGATGTTCATCTTCATCAGTGACATATTGAAGGCTCCAGAGAATATGTTGGAGCCTCTCCGCTCCGGGGAAGTACCGGACTATGAAGGGTATTCTGTCCATCTTTCCCGTGTTTGTCTTCTGAGGAGCTTGTAGTTCTGTACCTTTAAGACTTGATTATCTGAAAAGACTCACATTCCAATCATTATTCAAGTAAATTGAGATTATCTCTTTACATGCCCTGTTTGTGATCAGAACTCCCACCTACCTGATGAAGGAAAAGCTATGGCATTTGCTACAAATACATTTGTTGGATTTTAACTAGCGTTATGAGACTTACTGTACTTACCCCACTCCAATGCTGACATCTCCATAGCTTGAATGCTAAGTGTTTGAGGAAGAACTTCATAGTTCTGATCCTTGCCCTGTTGAGCCCCAGGTTACAATAATCACAAATATATGGGTACATTTTTGTCAAAGTACTAATGTTGTGACCAGTACAGTCATTAATTGTAAATTGTAGATGGGGTTTTTTTTTTTGAGTAGACGTAAGATGGCATTCTAAGTGCTGGAAGTTTGGAACCAGATGGGCTCACTGTGTCAGACTGATAACACAGCAGGAAGGATGTAGTCCTCCAAAACACTATGGAATAGTCAGGCAGCTTCAATCATGGTACCAAAAGAGCTGATCTTCTTATTTAACTCGGGTAACCTTATATTGAGTGACCCCATGGGTTGCTGCTGGCCGAACAAGTGGTAGAAACTTAAGAAACTCCACCATTTGGTTAAGTTTCAGCACTGGTAGCTTTGGCCTTGGCAGCTTGGCTTTGGGCATGGGTAACTACAGTTTATTTCTTTGGGATTTTGTACTCCGTATCAGACAGATGTCTCAGAGGCTTCAGCATACAGCGTAACATTGAGAGCACATTTTTTTCCAATATACCTGGAGCATTAGTAGCTCCAAAGGTACAGACAGCAACTGAGGCAAGGGTTACGTCAGACTCCTTGTATCTTGAGCTTTAATTTAAAAATTCACAGCAGTCAATTTTAATCTGTTTCACAGCTTTCTCTTTCGTATAATTAATGATGTTCGTCATCCAATGTCAGAGTAATCATCAGAGTAACTAACTATATTGTGAACAGGTTCTGGGATGATTGATCCTGAAGGATTGGTACCTGATGAGAATGCAATCAGCAAGGATGAGAACAATGTTAAAGAGAATGTGGTATGGAACACCTTTATTAAAATCCTGTAATCTGATCTGAGATCTTGAGTTTGCTGGTAGAGAAGTGGAGTTATGTTGTTTTAATGGATTTGTTTCATGTGCAAATGTTAATCTGTTTTCACTATTTTCTGCCTAACTTCAGGTATTAACCTGTTTATTGTAAATTAGCTAGCTAGACCCTGACAACAAATAGTGATTGGAGTTATATCACTATCTCCGTACAGAGCAGTAACTTTAAACAAAATAAATTTGAACTTACAGTTGATAGCTGAAAAAGTTGTCACAAGAACATTTTATGTTTTAAGACTTTTATTACAACAGACTAAAAACATTATCATTTGACTAAACACTATTTTTGTAGACGACTTCTACTTCAAACTAAAGAATAGAATTTTCCCCTTTTGGATTGAACACAACTGAAATCCCAGTTGAGCTGGTCAATTTACACTACCCTTACATAATTATTCCATTTTCACAGAGCCAATGCAAAGTGACTTTTAGATGATGAAGATTTTCTCTCGAGGCTATATATTGTTAAATTTAAGCTAATACAAAGGCTCATGAAATGCAGCTTACTGATTTTAAGATGTGACTTTATTTAACCAAATGATTGAAGGGGAGAACAAATCAAGGCAGCCCAGCACTCAAGATATAGAATGTTAGCAGCCCATTATCACTAAGATGCAAAACCCTCACAAGGACAGTTATATACTTAAATCATATTGCCTACCTTTCCAGTGGGCATTATGGAACATAGAAAAACTACAAACAGGCCCTTCAGCCTACAAGTTGCACCAAACATTTCTACCTTCTAGGCTTACCTATAACCCTCAATCTTACAATCCAGTACAATCCCATGTACTCATCCAGAAGTCTCTTAAAAGACCCTGAAAACTAAATCTAGTAAACATTAATACAAATCAGTCAAGGATCATCCTGTCGTTAACTCCAGCCAATAGCAATACACATGTGAACCTCATGGGATTTCATTTGTCATTAATTATGGATGTTACATGTCTTCTGTTGCCCAACAACACACAATGCTGGACAGTGAGATGTAATGATCAAGATGTGAGAATGATTCCAATCAAATTGAACCCACATGACATTATCTGACCCTGAGAATTCTCTTATGTCTGTCTTTCACGTTATCAGCTTGGAGCTGTATAGTTCTATTCATCAAATTGGCATTGGTAGCCATTTTGTTCCAGACCACTGCTGATAACATAACCACATTCATTGACAGCATTGTTCCTTGAAATGCAGGCACTATCTTTTCATCCCCATCAAGCCCTGCTTATTTTGTCACTGACTGAAACTTCACTAAATCCTGAAATCAAACTACAGTCATTTCATAAATTCAAAATGTTTTCCTTGCCTGTTAGTCATATAGAACAGTCTTCCATAATATCAACCCTTATCAGCATTCTTATAGCGCAAGGTCATTCATTGTTAAGTCAGTATTGTGTTAGCATTCTTAAACCTATGGTTATGTGTTTTTATTAGCTGAACTAGCCCCTCTACATCAGCTGTCAAGCGTTTACTTCCATTCCTTTTCTTTCCCAGACTGGTATCTTTTAAGATGTCTTTAATGGTGAGGGTTTTTTGGCACAAGCTAGACAAACCTTCCAGCCTCACTTAAAATCGTCAGAATTTGACCATTTCAATCATCACCTATCTTCATGCTTTCTGGCACATTGCTGGATCCTGGCTGAGTAACTTAGCTGAGAATTGCAGAGATATATTCTCAAAGTCTTTAACTCCATCCTACACAATGGCTTCAGATGGACACTTCTTCTGTCAGGCTGTTTCCAATGTAATCTGACTAATAACCTTGTAAACAGATGCAATTTAGCTGATTATTCTATAGAATCTGAATGTCTTCCTTGGATATATTTAGACAGTTTAAATGCGAAGGATTCGCATTCTAATCAGCAATCTGTGACTGTGCTGATATGTGCTATTGCAGACCAGAACACTGCATTTGCCTGACAAAGACAGTGTGTCGAAAGCTCGCAAATTTACCATCAAATAAATCGGTTGGATTTAAAATTGGTGTTGCTAAATTCTTACTGAGTTCTAGACCACAATTGTGACCACAATTCGGTTACGTTCACCTTAGTGATGGACAGGGATAGGCATGAAGCTGGGGGCAGTAGTTATAGCTGGGGGAAGGGTAATTATGAGGCCATCAAGAGAGAATTAGGGTGCATAGATTGGACTAGGAAACTACAGGGACTGGGAACATCTGGAATGTGGAGCTTATTCAAGGAGCAGCTGCTGAGAGTCCTTGATAAGTATGTCCCTGTCAGGCGAGGAGGAAATGGTCAAGTAAGAGAACCTTGGTGTACGAAAAAAGTTGATTTGCTGGTTAAAAGGAAAAAGGAGGCTTATGTCAGGATGATGCTTGAAGGCTCGGTTAGTGCAATGGATAGCTATAGATTAGCCAGGAGGGAGCTAAAGAGTGAATTGAGGAGAGCGAAGAGAGGACACGAGAAGACTTTGGCTGATAGGATTAGGGAGAATCCTAAAGCTTTCTTTAGATATGTTAAGAATATAAGATTGGTTAGGGCAAGATTAGGGCCAGTCATAGACAGCAGTGGGAAGTTGTGTGTGGAGCCTGAAGAGATTGGAGAGGCACTGAATAAATATTTCTCTTCGGTATTCACGCAGAGTGCTGGAAATGTAGCTGTGGAGAGCACTGAGGTACAGGGTTGCAAATTGGGAGTATTGTAGTAGATAGGGAGGATGTGTTAGAAATTCTCGAGGGTTTGAAGTTGGATAAGTCCCCTGGGCCGGACGGGATTTTCCCTAGGATTCTCTGGGAGGCAAGAGAGGAGATTGCAGAGCCTCTGGCTCTGATCTTCAGGTCCTCGTTGGTTACGGGTGTGGTTCCGGAGGACTGGAGGATGGCGAATGTGGTCCCATTGTTTAAGAAGGGGAAGGGAGACCTTCCTGGGAATTATAGGCCAGTGAGTCTTACTTCTGTGGTGGGCAAGGTATTGGAGATAATTATTAGGGATAGGATTTATAGTTATTTAGAGAGAAATGAATTGATTGGGGATAGTCAGCATGGTTTCGGGAAGGGTAGGTCATGCCTTACTAACCTCATTGAGTTTTTTGAGAAAGTGACCAGAGAGGTGGATGGTGGTAAGGCGGTTGATGTAGTATATATGGACTTTAGTAAGGCTTTTGATAAGGTGGCCCATGGAAGACTTCTACAGAAAATGCAGATGTGTGGAATAGAGGGTGAATTAGCTAATTGGATTAGAAATTGGCTGGCAGATAGAAGACAGAGGGTGGTGGTTGATGGGAGATATTCATCGTGGAGTTCGGTGACGAGTGGTGTGCCTCAGGGGTCTGTTTTGGGGCCCCTGCTGTTTGTAATTTTATAAATGATCTGGATGAGGGTATTGAGGGATGGATCAGTAAATTTGCAGATGACACTAAAGTCGGTGGAGTGGTAGATAGTGAAGAGGGGTGTTATAGTTTACAGAGTGACTTGGACAAGTTGCAGAGCTGGGCCGAGAGGTGGCAAATGGAGTTTAATGTGGAAACGTGTGAGGTAATGCACTTTGGCAGGAACAATAAATGTGTAGAGTCTAGGGCTAATGGTAGGGCTCTTAATAGTGTTGAGGAACAGAAGGATCTTGGTGTATGTGTCAATAGATCCCTGAAAGTAGGCAGTCAAGTGGATAAAGGTGTTAAGAAGGCTTATGGAGTCTTAGCTTTTATTGGTAGGGGGAGTGAATTTAGGAGCCGCAGCATCATGTTGCAGCTGTACAAAACTCTAGTGCGGCCGCACTTGGAGTATTGTGTGCAGTTCTGGTCGCCACATTATAAGAAAGATGTGGATGCATTGGAGAGGGTACAGAGGAGGTTTACTAGGATGTTGCCTGGTATGGAGGGCAGGTCCTATGAAGATAGGTTGAAGGATTTGAGGTTGTTTTCGTTAGAAAGGAGGCGGCTAAGGGGGGATCTTATTGAAACATATACGATAATTAGAGGTTTGGATAGGGTGGACAGTGATAGCCTTTTTCCTAGGATGGAAAAAGCTAGCACGAGGGGACACAACTTTAATTAAGGGGTATGAGTTATAGGACGGATATCAGAGGTAGGTTCTTTACTCAAAGAGTGATTAGGGAGTGGAATGCCCTGCCTGCAGCTGTTGTAGATGCGCCAAGTTGGGTGGCGTTTAAGAGGTTAGTTGATAAGTATATGGATGAGAAGGGAATGGTTTAGTTAGGAGGGGCATTGCTTTTTATTTTGGTCGGCACAACATCGAAGGCCGAAGGGCCTGTTCTGTGCTGTATTGTTCTATGTTCTAGACTGTTTAAAACGGGTGTACATGTTTTGCATAGCGGACCACATTTAACTTTGTTCTTGCTCGAGGAGCTGATGAAAAGTAGATCAGGAAGTTGAGGAATGTTGGAAAAAGCATAGGAGGATGTGGGATGATGGCAGTTCCATGAGGAAGGGGAGGTGTTTATGGGAGATTGCCATCTCCACAAATACAATGACAGTCCCCCTCATTCTCCCTGTTTCTTCCACCTTTTATATCTTGATCCTGCCCCGACTCTCTTTCTCCCTCTCAGTCCTCCCCCAACACAAATCTCATTCCCTTTCCTCCATCTTTTCCTTGCCCTTGCAAACCCCGTCACTCTACCTGGCGATTGCCTCACCATTCCCTGCAAGTCCCGGTACCTGACCTGGCAATTGCCTCACCATCCCCCACCCTCCCTCCAGTCATTTCATAAATTCAAAATGTTTTCCTTGCCTGTTAGTCATATAGAACTGTCTTCCATAACATCAACCCTTATCAGCATTCTTATAGCGCAAGGTCATTCATTGTTAAGTCAGTATTGTGTTAGCATTCTTAAACCTATGGTTATGTGTTTTTATTAGCTGAACTAGCCCCTCTACATCAGCTGTCAAGGGTTTACTTCCATTCCTTTTCTTTCCCAGACTGGTATCTTTTAAGATGTCTCCCTCCCTTCATGAACCTCCTGTCCCTCCTCCCTCTCCCCTATCCGTGAATCCCCTCTGTCTCCCTGGCGGACCCTTCCCTCTGCCATTACCACCCCTCACCCACCCATCCAGCTCTTTCGCTGGCCAGCCCACCTCTCCCTCCCCCACCATCCCCTCTCCCTCCCCCGCCATCCCCTCTCCCTCCCCACCACCTTCCTTTATTGTTTGTAGTATATATAAATGCTTCGGAGGATAATATAGTAAATTCATAGACAACTCAAAAATTGGTAGAGTTGTGGATAGTGAAGAGGATTGTCAGAGCATATACAAGATATAGACCAGTTGGAGATTTTGGTGGAAAAAACAGCAGATGCAATTTAATTCATACAATTGAGGTAATGCATTTTGAAAGGTCCATTGCATGTAGGAATTATACAGTAAATAATAGAGAGCATAGGTGTATTGACAGGCAGAGAGATCTGAGTGTAGTGTCCACCAATCACAAAGTGCCAATGCAGGTGGATAAAATAGTCAAGAAGGCATATGGTATGATTGCCCTCATTGATCGTAGCATTGTGTATAAAAATTCACAGGTCATGCTGCATCTGCATAGAACCTTATTTAGGCCTCAGTTGGAATATTATGTGCGATTCTTGGTGCCACACCACCAGAAGAACGTGGAGACTTTGAAGAGGGTACAGAAGAGGTTTACCAGGATGTTGCCTAGTCTGGAAGGCAATAGCTATGAGGAGAGGTTGGAAAAAGTTGGTTTGCTCTCACTGGAACGACAGAGATTGTGCAACGTCCTGATATAATATGGCTTAAGATAATGAGTGGCATGGACAGAGTGGATAGTCAGATGCCTTTTCCTTGGTTAGAAAAGTCAAGTATTAGGGAACACAGGTTGAAGGTGCTTGGGGAAAAGTTTAGAGGAGGTGTGTGAGGTAGAGGGTACTGAACGTTGGAATGCGCTGCCTGGGAAGGTGATAGGAGTGGGTATGACAGCGGCATTTAAAGAGCATCTAGACAAATGAATAAGTTGGGAATGGGAGGATATAGTCTCTAAGTTCATATGGTTTTAGTTTAGGCAGACATCATAAGAACATAAGAACTCGGAGCAGGAGTAGGCCATCTGGCTCCTCGAGCCTGCTCCACCATTTAATAAGATCATGGCTGATCATTTTTGTGGATTCAGTTCCACTCACCCGCCTGCTTGCTTAATTCCTTTACTCTTCAAAAATTTATCTATCCTTGTCTTAAAAACATACAAGAATAGCCTCAATTGCTTCACTGGGCAGGGAATTCCACAGATTCACAGTCCTGTGTGTTGTGGGAAATCTACCACTTCAAAGTCAGACTTGGAGGTTTCAACAATGCAGTTTTATTTTGGACACAAAGGTGTGGGAAAAAGCACTGGTATCCTGTAGTGCTTGGCTGCTACCTTCTCATCTATACAATGGTAGTTGATAATTTTTATACTTTTAGACAATAGGCAGTACAAACATTAGTAGTTAACACATCATTGCAAGTTAAGTAGGCAGATATGGACATCGATAGTTAACACATCATTACAAGCAAACAGGTACAGACTTGGACAGTTAACATATCATTGTTCGTAGAATGGATACATTTATGACCTCTATCAATGACTGTTTTCGATCTGTTCAGTGGCTGATCTTGTTACATTCATGTATTTATGTCTTCATCTGTGGCTGACCTCAGACTCATTGTTCTGGGTGTGCCCTTATCTAAAGAGCTTCAAGCTCTGATCAGCTTCCTGAAGCATTTCGGATCTTGCATGTTTAATTTCTAAATAACTGTCTGTGCTAAAAGCTAGTGCCCGTTAATGTCCCTTCCCAGGTAACCATTTTGTGTCCATCACTTTAATTCCCCCACAACAGTGTGAAGAAGTTCCTCCTCAACTGAGTCCTAAATCTGCTTCCCCCTATTTTGAGGTTATGCCCCCAAGTTCTAGTTTCACCCACCAGTGGAAACAACCTCCCTGCTTCTATCTTATCTATTCTCTTCATAATCTTATGTTTCAACAAGCTCGTCCCTCATTCTTCTGAATTCCAATGAGTATAGCCCTAGTCTACTCAGTCTCTCATAAGCCAATCCTCTCAACTCCAGAATCAACATAGTGAATCTCCTCTGCACCCCCTCCAGTGCCAGTATATCCTTTCTCAAATAAGGAGATCAAAACTGTACATGGTACTCCAGGTGTGGCCTCACCAGTGCCTTATCCAGCTGCAACATAATCTCGCTGTTTATAAACTCCATCCTCTAATAATGAAAGACAAAATTTCATTTGCCTTTTTAATTACCTGCTCCACCTACAAACCAACTCCTTGATATTCCTGCACAATGACACCCAGGTCCCTCTGCACAGCAGCATGCTGCAATTATTTTACCATTAGAATAATAGTCCATTTTACTGTTATTCCTACCAAAATGGATGACCTCACATTTGCCAACATTGTACTCCATCTGCCAGACCCTCACCCACTCACTTAGATTATCTGTATCCCTTTGCAGACTTTCAACGTCATCTGCACACTTTGCTCTTCCACCCATCTTAGTGTCATCTGTGAATTTTGACACACTACACTTGGTCCTCATCTTCAAATCATCTATGTAAATCGTAAACAATTGTGGTCCCAACACTAATCCCCGAGGCACACGCTAGTCACTGATCACTACCCAGAAAAACACCCATTTATCCCCACTCTTTGCTTTCTGTTAGTTAACCAATCCTCTATCCATGCTAATACATTACCCGTACACTGTGCACCTTTATCTTACGTAGCAGTCTTTGGTGCAGTACCTTGTCAAATGCTTGGTCACGATTGGTGCAAGCTTGGAGTGCTGAAGGGCCTGTGCTCTACTGTTCTTTGTTCTTTGAGAGGGTAAACTTGTCATGAATATTAGAACAAACTGGAATAGCTTTTAGAAGTAAATAAATGGTTTGTGATAGTAAATGTTGGTCCCTTAGAATCAGAGATAGGAAAGTATCATGGGGAGTGAGGAAAAGGCAGATAGACTGTTAAAATATTTTGCGTCCATCTTCATAGGTGAAATGACAAACAGCAACCAGAAATAGAGGGTAACCTGCTGCTGAGAATATAACACTTTAGATAATTATAGCAGCAGAGAAAAAATTGGAGAAATTTAAGGGACTAAAACCTCAAGTCTCTAGGACCTGATAGCTTACACATGAGGTTCAAAAAGAGAGAGATCCAGAGCAAGTAGATATACTGTTATAATTTTCCCAGATTCCTTCGATTAACATACTGGAAGTTAGCAGCTGTAATATGTTCAAGAAAGGAGCAAGAGAGAAAACAGACTACAGATAGTTAGCCTGACATGGGTTACTTAAAAAATGCTGCAGTAGATAATTAAAATAATCCTAACACTACATTAGAAAACCATAAAAAAAGCCAAATAGAGTTGATCTGTTTTACAAAAGTGAAATGGTGTTCAATAAGTCTTTTGAGGATGTGGTATGTATGTTAGATAAAAGATTTTCTCTAATTTTCTAACAACATTACGTAAGTTGAAAACACCAAATTTGAATTTGCAAAATAAGGGCTCATGGAATTGGGTTAATATATTCACATGGATAGAAGATTGGTTTACAGACAGGAAGCAAAGATCAGGAGTAAATAGGCAATTTTCAAGTTGGCAAGCAAGCTGTGACTACTAATGTGTCTCAAGATCGGTGCTGGGGCCACCACGATTTAAATGTATCTAAAGTTGTTGATAATACAAAACTAGTTGAGAGCATAAGCTATGAAGAGGATGCAAAGAGGCTGCAAGTAGATATAAACAGATTAAATGAACGGACACCCAAGGTGACAGATGGAGTATAATATGTTGAGGTTCACTTTTGACAGTGTGAATAAAAAATAAAAACGCAAAATGTTTTTAAAAGGTGTGGGACTTGTAATTGTTGATGTTCAGAGAGACTTTGTTGTACTTGTACAATGAACGCAAAACTAGCATGCAGGTACAGAAAGCGGTTAGAAAGGCAAATGGAGCGTTGACATTTATTGCAATGAAGAATTGGAGTGCATGAATATGGAAATCTTACTATAATGTACAGGAATTTGACAAGATAGTTATCGGACGGATATGTGATAGTTATAGGACGGATATCAGAGGCAGGTTCTTTACCCAAAGGGTGGTTCGGGAGTGGAATGCCCTGCCTGCAGCGGTTGTAGATGCGCCAAGTTTGGTGGCGTTTAAGAGGTTAGTTGATAAGTATATGGAAGAGAAGGGAATGGTTTAGTTTGGAGGGGCATTGCTTTTTATATTGGTCGGCGCAACATCGAAGGCCGAAGGGCCTGTTCTGTGCTGTTATGTTCTATGTTCTAAGACCACACCTGGAATACTGTGCACAGTTTTGCTCTCCACATTTAAGGAAGAATATGCTCGTGCAGCTAATATTTGCAGTACAGCGAAGGTTCACTCAATTGGCCTCTGGGATGAGCGGGAAGCTCTGTGATGAGAGGGTGAATGGTCAGTATTATCTGAAGGTGTTTTCATTGAAACAAAAAAACTGTTAAGGTGATTTGAAAGAGTGGATAGAAATTAATTTTTCTTTGAATGGGAGATTATAAGAAGAGTTACTGAAGCTGAGTTGCAGTTCAGCTATGATCTAGTGAAAAATTAGAACAGATTCTAGTGGTTGAATGACCTGCTGTTTCAGTTGTTGCTAATGATAACTTGACAGCTCAGCAGGTGTATTGTTATGATAATTGCATATATTAACTCTAATAGCTGTGTCTTCCTCCTCCTCAGGTAATTGATGAGAGCTTTGATGTGAAAGAAATGATTTTCAATGCAGAACGAGTCAGTGGAGGAGACAATGACATGGTATGGATAGCACTTCCTGGTGGGAAGGTTGAATGATATCCGATCCATTTGAATAACTTGTGCTTTAGAAAGTAATGATATCATGAATAAAACAGTGTATACTTTTTCTGCAAATTGTGCATGAGATTATGCAGAAAAAAAGTTGCAAGATTGGATAAGATCCTGGTGGCAAAGTACTGATTCTGTTTATCCAACTTGCTCTTTCTTGAGAATTTTAATCGGGCTTACACAAATTTATTTTTCCTCTATATAAGTAAAAGTGCTACATTTATTTCAACAAACATTGGGATTGCTCCCAAGATAGACTACTGTACTAAATGTTTGTGTTTCTCTAGGACACTGATGGGAATATGCAAGATGGCTTCAGCTTAAGCAGCAGTGCCCTTATTGGAATGTTGGTGATTGCAGTTGCCGTAGCCACGGTGATTGTCATCAGCTTGGTGATGCTACGCAAGAGGCAATATGGCACCATCAGCCATGGCATTGTAGAGGTGAGCATGTCAAATAAACCTTCAGCGTGAAGCTATCTCTTTACAATCTGTTATAAATAAGCTGTGGAAAGAAAACATTTTTCATCTTGGGTGACACCCTCAATTTATCCTTTCAGCTGGCTGCCAGGATCAAGGATAGATGTGTAATCCTAGTATTACACAGTATATAATGCTCTTAAAAGTCTGCATACAAGCTTTGGAAATGACATACATGGTAGCTGGATTTTTCACTGTCCAAGGTGTGTTGTTGTGAAAAGGTCATACCCATTTCACGGTACAGCTCACTGAAACTTGGTGGAGATTCAGCCTGTTAGCCGCCAGCCTAAGGAGCATGGGTTGGAAGTGCTGCTAACAGTATTTTCAGGCTGTTCTCCAAGCTCCATTCTGCAAGAAAGAAGTGTTAAAATTCATTGGAGCTGTCCTTCCTCTTGACACTCAACCTGAAAATGTTAAGAATTAATATCACAACTTGCATCTTTTGATGTCATATAAACCTTAATTCTGGAGTTTTACATTTACATTTCACATAAATTAGATAGAATGGAACACCCTCCCACACTGGTAACACTGGATAATAGAACTCCCTTCCACACTGGCTTCCTGAAGACTGACACACAGCATTTGTTTGGTTTCTCTGCCTTTTCTTTACTCCTCATTAGAAACTCTCACGTCTCTGCACGTCGTGGACCCACATTTGTCTTTGCTAAATTTGACTCCTAATTCTCCTGGTTCTCTCTCCAGCCTTCGCCGTTCCCAGTTCCACCTTAATGGCACATCAGTACAAATCTCATCCTATTTTCTATAGTCTTCAATTCCTTCCTTACTTTGGAGGGAGTGAAGTGAAGCTGTACCAGCCTCATTCATGGGATGGCAGGACTTGCGTATGAAGAGAGATTAAAGCAGGATTATATTTGCTAGAGTTTAGAGGAATGAAGGGGGAATCTCATAGAAACCTATAAAAATTGAATAGGATTAGAAAGGGTATATGCAGAATGGATGTGCCCAATGGCAAGGAGAATCCAGAGCTGGGGTCACAGTCTGAGGGTATGGGGATATCCATTTAGAACTGAGATGAGGAGAAATGGCTTCACTTTGAGCGGTTACCCTGTGGATTTCGCCACCACAGGAAGTGGTTGATGCCAAAACATTGTCTATTTTCAAAAAAGTTGGGATATAGCACTTGGGGCTGAAGGGATCAAAAGATATAAAATATAAACTATAATGTCATGGTGGGACTGGACAGACTAGATATGGGAAGAATGTTTGGGAAGACCAGAACTATGGGTCACTGTCTAAGAATAAGGAGTAAGGCATTCAGAACTGTGATGAGGAGGAACCTCTTCACTGTGAACCTGTGGAATTCTCTATCACAGAAAGCTGTTGGGCTGGTTCGTTAGATATGTTCCAGGGGGAGCTGGATGTGGCCTTTGTGGCTAAAGGATTGAAGGACAATGGAGAGAAAGCAAGAGTAGAATACTGAAAGTGCATATTCAGCCATGGTCGTATTGAAGGGCTGAATGGCCCATTCCTGCACACACTTTGTACGTTTCTATAATATGAGGGAAAATGGGATCAGGCTATTGAGTTGGATGATCAGCCACGATCACAATGAATGGTGTAGCAGGCTCAAAGGGCTGAATTGGCTCCTCCTATTTTCAATGTTCAGGGCAGGTAAATGTGAGAAGCTACAATGGCCAAACAAATTAATTTGATAAATACATAAGAATATAAATATTCTTAGGCCATCCAGCCCTTCGAGCCTACCCCTCCATTCAGTAAGATCATGGCTGATCTGAAGTGGATCAGTTCCACTTTTCCGCTTTCTTTCCTTAACCCTTAATTCCCTTGTCTATCAGAAATCTATCTACCCGTGACTTAAATATATTCAGTGAGGTAGCCTCCACTACCCTGCTGGGTAGATAATTCCAGAGTCTCACCACTCTTTGAGTGAAGAAGTTCCTCCTCAACTCTGTTCTAAACTGCAAACCCCCCCCCCCCCCCCCACCCCCCCCCCCCCCCAAATTCTTATTTTGATGCTGTTCCCTCTATTCCTGCTATCCTTTCTAAACGGGAAGTATCTCTCTACCTCTACCCTATCTAGCCTCTTCATTATCTTGTAAGTCTCTATTGGATCCTCCCTCAGCCTTCTAAACTCCGAGTACAGACCCAGTCTATTCAATCTCTTTTCATAAGCTAACCCCCTCATCTCCAGTATCAGCCTAGTGAACCTTCTCTGTACTTCCTCCAAGGCCAATATATCCTTTAGCAAATATGGGGACCAAAACTGCACACAGTATTCCAGTTGTGGCCTCACCAGTGCCCTGTACAGTTGCAGCAAGATCTCCTTGCTTTTATATTCTATAAAGGCCAACATTCCATTCACCTTCTGGATCACCTGCTGCACCTGTAGACTGGGTTTTTGCGATTCGTGCACAAAGACCCCAGGTCTCTCTGCACTGTCGCATGCTGCAGCTTTTCACCATTTAAATAATCCCTCCTATTATTTCTACCAAAATGGATAACCTCACATTTGCTAACGTTATATTCCATCTGCCAGGTTCTTGCCCACTCACTCAATCTATCCAGATTTCTCTGCAAACTTTCCGCTCCCTCCACACAATATGCTTTTCCACTCATCTTTGTGTCATCAGCAAATTTTGTTACCCTGCACTCAGCCCCCTCCTCCAAATCGTCTATGTAAATGGTAAACAGTTGAGGCCCCAGCACCGATCCCTGCAGCACTCCACAACTGCCAGCCAGAATAGCATCCATTGATTCCAACTCTCTGCTTCCTGTTAGATAGCCAATCCTCAATCGATGCTAAAACCTTACCCCCAACTCCGTGCACTGTAACCTTTTGCAGCAATCTTTTGTGAGGCACCTTATCGAACAACTTCTGGAAATCTAAAAACACCACATCCACTGATTTCCCCCCTGTCTAACGCACTAGTCACGTCTTCATAGAAATCCAATCAATTTGTTAAACGTGACTTCTCCTTAATGAATCCATGCTTCATCTGCTTGACCTAACCGTTAGACACTTGATCTAATACAACATTCTCATCAGATGTAAAACTTTATTATTTTCCAGAACAAAATAAAAATGAAGAAACACTTTGATTGTATATTAGACTTTTCTTAAAGTTCTTTCTTTTTCCTCTTTGATCTGCTATATTCTTGGGTGGATTGGCTTGTAACCTTGATTAGGCTATGTTCATCTGGCACTGGTTCTTTAATTAGGATCCTAACGTACAAAATTGGTGCCAGTATGCAAGAGAGACTTTGACACTGAAATTCTGTGAGAATTCATCAATGCTTTTTTTTTCCCAGATTTGAGTCTGACCTGGATTCTGTAAAATGCAATTCTTTGTTTTTAAACAGGTTGATCCCATGTTAACCCCAGAGGAACGCCACTTGAACAAGATGCAAAACCATGGGTATGAAAACCCAACCTACAAGTATCTGGAGCAGATGCAGATCTAACACCAGATGCTAAACCGGGCCAAATGTGGCACATTCAGCCAATCTTCCAACTACTGATCTATAACATTAGAGGTCTCCATTTCACATACACAATTCAGAGTGTAAAACACTTATTACTGTAGATTGTAAGATTCCCATTCTTTTAAATGGGCTTGAAATGTAATACACAATATATATGATGTATAATCGTGAGAAAATCTATTATCTGATGAGAGCTATGATGATATAGTTGTTTCCTTTTTAAAATTATTTTAAATCAGTTTTATTTGTGTGTCACAAAGATCTATAAATAGAGGCTGTAGATTTCTACCTAATGGAGCACCGTATATGAAGGGGATTTGTACTGAATTATCTCACAGAACCTGCAGGATTTTTTGCTGTATACTACGTTTAAATGGTTAACACTGTGATTGGCAGCTGAAACCAGGATTTGATGATTCCATTTTTCATTGTGCGTCTGGGTGATTATAAATTCATGTCGCATTTACTGAGGTTCTGGAAACCTGTGGCTCGTTTCCCCTGCACATTTCTTATTTGTTCTGTCAAACTATGCACATTTTTCAGTTATATTACTGTGGTAGCTTTAAATTGCAGGGCTACTGAGTGCAAACTCATCAATAAACACTACTTCCAAAAATATGTGTCCCCTTTTAATATTGAACCTTCTCACATCAGATCTTTGGTTCTGTTGCAGCAGTTTGGGAGTCAGCCTGATACAATTGCATGAGTGGATGGGTAATGGTGGAGAGGAGAGCTGGCCTGGGCTGCACAAGACTTGTACATTGGATAAGATACTGTGTTCACAGCTGTGCTATGTTGGTAAAATGCGTTTAGTCATATTGTGATTTCAAGGAATGTGACTACAGGAGGGATTGTGCTCTAAATCTACACAGCGGAAAGGTGATGTACAGTGAAGTGACCATCCTAGGAGCTGTGTTTTTGTAATAAGTTTGACATGAGTATTGATCAGTGCATAATCATTTTAAAATTTATTATTTTGTGGGATATGGATGTTTGTGTCAAGGCCAGCATTTGTTGCTCATCCCTCATTGCTCTTGAACTGATTAATTTTCTAGGTCATTTCAGAGGGCAATTAAAAGTTAACCACATTGATGTGGGTCTGCAGTCACATGTAGGCCAGTTCAGGTCTGGATAGCAGATTTCTTCCCCTGAAGAATGTTAATAAATCAGGTCGGTTTTTCTCACAGTTAGTATTTTCATGGTCGCTGTTGCTGAAACTAGCTTTATTAATTAAATTGGATTCCATCAGCTGCTATGGTGGGACTTGAATCCATGTTCCCAGAATATTAATCTGGCTCTTTGAAAATATTATTTCTCAGTGACATTACAATATACCCCCATCCCTCCTTAAAGAGCTTTAATGAAAGAAAAGTCATGGGGTGGATAGTGATGCAATTGCAGAGCCGTGGGTGGGGTATAACGGCACAAGTATTGTGCTGATGGATTAGAGTCAGTTTCTGCTTGAGCTGCCATCTGGATTTCCTGCAAATTTTCTGAAGTTGTTTAGCAAAGAGCACAGATGGGCAAGTTGGCAAATACATTAAGGAATATTTTTCCCAGTGTGAGCTGTGGTAAGGAGTTGAGTTTAGACCAATCATTGGTAAACAGTGTGCTTCAAATCTAGACAGATCACAGTGTACGTTGCTGAAGGACATTAACCCTCTGTTTGTGCTGCTATTCTCCTACTGCTTGGATGCCATTTGTTGCTATTGAAGCTAATTTGTCCACAAAGAGCACTGTTTTGGACAGTGCAAATTACTGTCTGAAATATAGGAAGGATGTCCTAGATACTAGAAAGATTTATAGGGATGTTATTACCCTAAAGAAGTTTGGAAGAGCTGGTGTTACTTCATTTGGGACAGATGAGGCTGAAGGGAGATTTAATTGGGTCCAAAAAAAAGGACATTTTTTTCCTTGATCAGTGAGGTTAATCAATAATCGGGGGGGCATAGGTTTAAAGTTAATGACAGGTGGTTTAGAGAGGACTGAGAGGTTCCGAACCAGATGATGGGGGTGGTCTGGAACCCGTCAACTCTAAGGCTGGTAGAGGCAGTTAAACAGTACTTGGATAAACACTTCATGTTCATTCTGTATTTTTTTTAAAAGTTTATTAGTGTCATAGATAAGGCTGTTACTGTGAAAATCTCCTGGTCACCATACTTTGGCACCCATCTGAGTATACTGAGTGAAAAATTTAGCATGGCCAATGCACCTAACCTACAGGTCTTCCAGATTGTGGGAGAAAAACTGGAGCACCCAGAGGAAACCCACACAGACATGGGGAGAACATACAGACTCCACACAGGCAATTACCCAAATTGGAAGTTGAACTGGGTCCCAGGTACTATGAGGCAGCAGTGCTAACCACTGTGCCACCGTGCTACCCACAATGGGTGGAATGCACAGCCACCTGTGCCTTACCCACTCTGCCTAATTACTCTCAAGATAATGATGGTAAGTCCTCATGCTGGAATCACTGCAGTCCATGTACAGGAAGTTCCATGGTTTTCACCAGTGATGATATTAAGTTTGTTTTTGCGCTTCTGTCATTGTTCTAAAGGCAAACACCAACTGCTGTCCAATTCAAAAGTTCTTTGTTCTTCTTACATGTGCAAGCTGGCAAATCTTTGCTACGTAACTTCCACCCAGTGCTGGGAATCAGGTAGCAAAAGCACATGCAACAATGGGAAAGCCCCCCTTTATGTAGCTTTTACAATCCTTAAACCCGCATGCTGTCTGGTACAATATAGCTAATCACAAGACACCCTTTGTTGTAGTCAAGTTAATCATATCTAAGGTTGTAGTATTGTTATGTTGAAAGAAAGAGAACTGTTAAAGGGTACATTTGTTAATCACAGATATCTTGAGCTTGTCATTTTGAAATCAACTCAGACGTTCTTAGCTGCATGTGATGTTAACCCCTTAATATCTCAATGATGAAGGAACGTTGAATGTTGTCCAGGTCTTGCTGCATGTGGGCACAGACGCTTCAGTATCTGAGCAGTCAGGAGTGCTTCTAAACACTGCCCAATCATCAGCAAACATCCCCACTTCTAACCTTGTGTTCAAGAGAAGTCATTGATGAAGCAGCTGAAGATGGTTGCACAGAGGAACATTTGATGATTGACCTCCAATAACCAAAACCTTTTTATGTGAAAAAATTACTCTAAACGTTAGAGAATTTTCCCTTCTGAGTCCATTGACCTCAATTTTGTCCAAGTTGCTTGATACCACTCTTGACCAAATGCTGCCTTGATACCTAACGACAGACACTCCACCTTACTTACTGAATTCAGTTCTTTTGTCTTTGTTGGAAAAAAGGCTATAATACAAGCCTTGGCAAAACTCGAACTGAACATAAGTGAACAGGGTATTGCTGTGCAAATGCCACTTGATAGCACTTCCAACAACAAGGATTCAGCACTTTGTTTAATAACTGAATTATTAACCGGGAGACATAGAATTCCTGCAGAGCAGAGGCCACCCAGCTCTTCAAGCCTGTACTGACAAAGCATCTTAACCTTAGCCCCTGTCTGCCCTATCCTCATAACCCCACACATTTACCCTCCTAATCCCCCCCTAGACAAGGGGCAATTAGCATAGCGAGTCCACCTAACCTGCACATCTTTGTTCTATAGAAGGAAACCTGAGCACCCAAAAGAAACCCACACAGACAGAGAAAGAAGGTGCAATCTCCACACAAGTCACCCAAGGCCAGAAAAGAACCTGGGTCCCTGGCACTGAAGTAGAAGTGCTAATCACTGAGCAGCAGTGGACTGGGGCAGTATTTGCCCTGCATTTTGTGGAGAGGACATTCTAGGCCATTTTCAATGTGATGCGAGTACATTCAAATGACAGCAAGAGCCAAGAAATTAGACTGTTGTTTTTTTTTTCTTGACAAAGACTGGTGTGATGGGCCAAAAAACCTCGTTTGTGTGCCACAAGTTTTAAATACTTGCTATTTTTCTATAAAAGCTGTGAATTTGACAGTCTTGCTCATCATGGTGCCATAAATCACAGCTCAATAACCTCATGAATATTTTGTCTAATGATTTCACTCTATAACTAATGAAAGAAAGGTTTACAGAAAGATGGCAATGACGTGAATCAGAGTCAAAGGTAAGATGAAGATAGAGGAATAAAGAGGAAAAATTTGGACAGGGAGAGAGCCAGGAAACAGACCAAGGGAAAATAAGAAAAAAGATTAAATTTAATAGTGTTTAGCAGTTGTGTACTGGTCCTTGAAAATTTTATGAATGAATGAAAGGGTAAATGTATGAAACGCGTTATCATTCTTGATCCATCAATTCCAGCAAAACCGTCCATATGATGAGTTAGGCAATCATGACAATCAATCTCCAGTAATCAAATCTTTGGAAATCATAGATCCAAAGTCACCCCTTTCCATCTAAGAATATTGTACTTAGAATGACAATGTCTCAAACCACAAATATATCAAAGTAGTGATGTGAAAGTTAAGGCAGTTTTGCATCCCGACACTAATGTGAATGTGGCCAACAGAAGCTTTAAAAATTACTGTCAAGACAGATCAGAAATACCTCTTGGAACAATTCCCAAATTGTTGGAACGAGAGTCTCGGTTTCAATTAACTCCTGTTTGTGGTCTCCAAGTTTGTGTGTAATGTGAGAACCATAAATCCTGACATCCTTGGCAGCATTAATTACCAGTTCCAAGTGGCTGCTAATGATTTATAATAAATCTAGAAATTTCATTATTGTCAATTAGATCAATATAGAACATGAGCAAGAAAATTTTCAGTCATTTTCAGTTGCATGACCATCCAGCAATAATTGGCTGATTAAAACCCAAGCTGAAGGATGCATTTTTGGTATTTTGCAGTGCTGTTACTTATTGTCATGCAATGTGAGCTTAATTAAAAATGTATAACCTCAGCTTCCAATCCTCTTCTGTATTCAGAGCCTCTTTCTCTTTCACCCAAAAGTATTTTTGTCCTGCTCCAAACCTGATTCAGAAGAATGCTGTGGATCTGCTCACCGTGGGGCTGGCTTGTTCATTCTTGAAATGGTATTTCTGAAAGGACATGGATATTTCTAGTTTTAAAATTGTTGTATTTGATCAACATTAAACAAGCTCATTATCTTAAATGCACAAAGCAAAAACTGTAGTACTTCTAGTTCTAATGAAATATTTCAAGCATGTTACAAACAAGAAAACTTTATTCAACCATTGTAGAATGTAAAATTCAATCTAAAAGTGGCAGAAGTGTGCAGGGATTTCAGCACCACTAAAAATTAGATTGGAACAGAGATAGGAAATATTGTAGAGATGAAAGTAAGTGACATGAGTAGAAATAAATCAAAAGTCTGTTTGATTCGGATAGGGAGGTGGATGAATGGAAGTGGGGCTAAGATGGACCAGATTGAGCTCAATATTGCAAAACACTCGACTTGAGTAGCATATGGAACAGATAAGTTTAAACACATTCAAGAGTCTTGGACAGAAAGTAAAGGAGGTTAGAGATGAAGATGAGTGATATTAGGACAAGTGATTTAAATAGTTGCTCTAAAGGCATCTGAAGAGATTGGGAAGCTTGAACAGAGAATTCAGTAACTTGCAGAGTAACCACTTCTAAAATGCTGAATGAGTCTCCATCCATTGTACTGTAAAGGACATGCATGACTGAATAGATGAGGGGAACTAAACAAGGACAACTCCACACAGCTGGACATTGAAAGAGATGATGTGGGCAAGATCCAGGCTTGGGCTGACAAGTGGCAAGTAACGAATGCCAGGTAATGACCATTTCCAATAAAAGAGGATCTAACCATTGTCCATTAACATTCAACGGCATTACCATTGCTAAATCTCCCACTATCAACATCCTGAGGGTTATCATTAACCAGAAATGGAATTGTCATATAAACATTGTGGTTAGCAGAGCAGGTTAAAGGCTAGGAATCCTTCAGCAAAGCAACTCACCTCCTGGCTCTCCAAAGCCCGTCCTCCTCCTACAAGGTGCAATTCAGGAGTGTGATGGAATACTTACCTAAATGAGTACAATTCCAAAAAACAAGTCGCTTGACACCATCTAGTTATCTTCACCATGTTTTGCCCATTTGGTTGCTATTCCTTCCACAAATGCTCAATCCCTCCCCCACTGACAAATAGTGGCAGCCATCTACAAGATGCATTGCAACAACTCACCAAGGCTCAGTAAGCAACATCCTCCAAACCATGACTTCTGCTGTTTTGAAGAACAAGATTAGTAGGTTCGTGAAAACTCCACTACCTGGAGGTTCCCTCCAAGTCATTCACCATCCTGACTTGGAAATATATCATTGTTCCTTCACTGTCACTTGGTCAAAATTCTGGAGATTCCTCCTTTTCAGTATTGTGTCTGTACCTTAGGGACCTACGTCACCTTAGGGACTGCAGCAGTTCAGAAAGCAGCTCTCCACAAAAGAACAAAGAACAAGAACAGACCCTTCAGCCCTCCAAGTCTGTACCGACCATGAACTAGACCATCTGTTTGTACCCCTCCATTCCCAGTCTGTTCATGTGGTTATCTAGATAAATGTAAAATGATCTTAGTGTGTCTGCCTCAACCACCTTACTTGGTAGTGCATTCCAGGTGCCCACCACCCTCAGTGTAAAATACATACCCTGCATATCCATATTGAACTTTGCACATCACCCACCCCCTTACCTTGAACTTGTGACCCCTTGTGTTTGTCAGTTCTGACCTGGGATAAAGCTTCCAAGTGTTCAGCTTATCTATACTTTTCATAATTTTATAAACTTCTATTAGGTCGCCCCTCATCTTCTGTCTTTCTAGAGAGAACAACCCTAGTTTACTCAATCTCACTTCACAGTTGATACCCTCTATACCAGGCAACATTCTGGTAAACCTTTTCTGCACTCTCTCCAAAGCCTCCACATCTTTCCAGTAGTATGGTGACCAGAACTGGATGCAATATTCAAAATGTAGCCTAACCAAGGTTCTGTATAACTGCAACATCACATGCCAACTTTTATACCCTAACCCTGTCCAGTAAACGCGTAGAACATAGAACATTACAACACAAACAGGCCCTTCGACCCACAAGTTGCATTGAACATCCCTACCTACCAGGCTTATCTATAACCCTCAATCCCATTAAATCCCATGTACTCATCCAGAAGGCTCTTAAAAGACCCCAACAAATTTGCCTCCACCACCACCGATGGCAGCCGATTCTACTCACCCACCACACTCTGAGTGAAAAACTTACCCCTGACATCTCCTCTGTACCTATTCCCCAGTACCTTAAACCATTTCAACCCTGGTAAATAGCCTCTGAGATTCCACCTGATCTATTCCTCTCAATATTTTATAAACCTCTATCAGGTCACCTCTCGTCCTTTGTTTCTCCAGGGAGAACAGTCCCAGCTCCCTCAACCTCATAAGGCATGCCATCCAATCCACGCAACATCCTTGTAAATCTCCTCTGCACCTTTTCAATAGCTTCCACATCTTTCTTGTAATGAGGCGACCAGAACTGCGCACAGTACTCCAAGTAGAGTCTGACAAGGATCTTATAAAGATCCTTTCTCTGGGAGGCAAGAGAGGAGATTGCAGAGCCTCTGGCTCTGATCTTCAGGTCCTCGTTGGTTACGGGTGTGGTTCCGGAGGACTGGAGGATAGCGAATGTGGTCCCATTGTTTAAGAAGGGGAAGAGAGACCTTCCAGGGAATTATAGGCCAGTGAGTCTTACTTCTGTTGTGGGCAAGGTATTGGAGAGAATTATTAGGGATAGGATTTATAGTTATTTAGAGAGAAATGAATTGATTGGGGATAGTCAGCATGGTTTCGTGAAGGGTAGGTCATGCCTTACTAACCTCATTGAGTTTTTTGAGAAAGTGACCAGAGAGGTGGATGGGGGTAAGGCGGTTGATGTAGTATATATGGACTTTAGTAAGGCGTTTGATAAGGTGGCCCATGGAAGACTTCTACAGAAAATGCAGATGTGTGGAATAGAGGGTGATTTAGCTAATTGGATTAGGAATTGGCTGGCAGATAGAAGACAGAGGGTGGTTGTTGATGGGAGATATTCATCGTGGAGTTCGGTGACGAGTGGTGTGCCTCAGGGGTCTGTTTTGGGGCCCCTGCTGTTTGTAATTTTTATAAATGATCTGGATGAGGGTATTGAGGGATGGATCAGTAAATTTGCAGATGACACTAAAGTTGGTGGAGTGGTAGATAGTGAAGAGGGGTGTTATAGTTTACAGAGTGACTTGGACAAGTTGCAGAGCTGGGCCGAGAGGTGGCAAATGGAGTTTAATGTGGAAAAGTGTGAGGTAATGCACTTTGGCAGGAACAATAAATGTGTAGAGTATAGGGCTAATGGTAGGGCTCTTAATAGTGTTGAGGAACAGAAGGATCTTGGTGTATGTGTCAATAGATCCCTGAAAGTAGGTAGTCAAGTGGATAAAGTTGTTAAGAAGGCATATGGAGTCTTAGCTTTTATTGGTAGGGGGATTGAATTTAGGAGCCGCAGCATCATGTTGCAACTGTACAAAACTCTAGTGCGGCCGCACTTGGAGTATTGTGTGCAGTTCTGGTCCCCACATTATAAGAAAGATGTGGAGGCATTGGAGAGGGTACAGAGGAGGTTTACCAGGATGTTGCCTGGTATGGAGGGCAGGTCTTATGAAGAGAGGCTGAGGGATTTGAGGTGTTTTCGTTAGAAAGGAGGCGGCTAAGAGGGGACCTTATCGAAACATATAAGATGATTAGAGGTTTAGATAGGGTGGACAGTGATAGCCTTTTTCCTAGGATGGAGAAAGCTAGCACGAGGGGACACAGCTTTAAATTAAGGGGTATGAGTTATAGGACGGATATCAGAGGTAGGTTCTTTACTCAAAGAGTGATTAGGGAGTGGAATGCCCTGCCTGCAGCTGTTGTAGATGCGCCAAGTTTGGTGGCGTTTAAGAGGTTAATTGATAAGTATATGGAAGAGAAGGGAATGGTTTAGTTTGGAGGGGCATTGCTTTTTATTTTGGTCGGCACAATATCGAAGGCCGAAGGGCCTGTTCTGTGCTGTAATGTTCTATGTTCTATGTTCTAAAGCTGCATCATTACCTCCCGATTCCTAAACTCAATCCCTCGATTAATGAAGGCTAGCACACCATACGTCTTCTTGACCACATCCTCTATCCGTGAGGCTGATTTAAGAGTGCTATGGACCCGGACCCCAAGGTCCTTCTGATTCCTTACATTGCTAAGAGTCCTAGCCTTGATATTATATCCTAAGCAAGCATGGCATATGCCTTCTTCACTACCTTTTCCACCTATGCTTTAAGCATCTGCATGGACTTGCACACCCAGATCCCTCTGTATCTATACTCCTGATGGTTCTGCAATTATTGTATAACCCCACCGCATTAGATCTACCAAAATGCTTCACTTCACATTTATCTGGATTAAATTCCATAATTAAATTCCATCTTTTCAAGAGCAACTAGGGATGGCCAATAAACTCTGGCAAAACGATGACACCCATATCCTCTAAATTAATTTTTTAAAAAATTGACAGTGTAAAATGCTGCACATGGGTTAAGGAAAGAAGCAAAAGATATCACTTTGTATTTTCCCTCGTGTTGTCTGTGTGTAGGGTGTGTGTGTGCTGTCGTATTTCCAAATCTCCAATGTTCATGAGTGTGGAAATTGATTTCAAAGATCTATACAGGACTTAACTGGGAAAATACCAAGCATAATGAATGAAATTAAATAGACAAAGTGAATAGTTTTACAAGTGGAAAATAATGCAGACAGAAATGGGTATTTGAGGAGCCTGGCCAAAGGAATAAACAGGCTAGTGAAAAAGCTGTTTGTTCTCAGCGCTGTTCTGAAGATGAATCTCCATGGGACCTATCACCCCCTCTTTCCCTCATCCCAACAAAAGTTAACATCCTCAACTCCAAACACCAATCCATCCCTCCCCCTCTCCACCATAAGCACCAATTCATCCCTCTCCTTGCGTCCCAAATACCAAATCAACCCTCCTTACTGCTGCATTCCCCAAAATGCCTAACATCTATCAGGGTAGATAGGAATTCTTGGCTGCAGGTGAAAATATGTCTTTAAGATTGAAATTGGACAATAATTGGAAAAGGAGTTTAAGCATGGCATTTTTTTGTGCAGAATAACATGCTTTTGATTCATGGGGAGAAAAAGTAACTCATGAGCTTCTTGTGTTAGAAGTGAGAGTGAAATTCCACCCAAACCCTAGCCCTATAACCCGACCTACTAATCCCCCTTAACTTCTTTCGAGAAAGGACCCCCTTTCAAGAAAGAAAATAGGAATGTCTCTGGTAATTATAGACCAGTTAGTCTTACTTTGGTGGTCGGTAAGTTAATGGAAAGGGTCCTGAGAGATAGGATTTATGACCATTTGAACATAGAACATAGAAAAATTACAGCACAAACAGGCTCTTCGGCCCACAAGTTGCGCCAATGGTTTCCCTCCCTCAGCCTTTCCTCATAAGACCTATCCTCCAAACCAGGCAACATCCCGGTAAATCTCCTCTGCACTCTCTCCAATACTTCCACATCCTTCTTATAGTGAGGTGACCAGAACTGAACACAATATTCCAAATATGGTCTCACCAATGTCTGATATAGTTGCAGCATAACCCCACGGCTCTTAAACTCAAACCCCCTGTTAATAAACATGAACACACTATAAGCCTTCTTCATGGCTCTATCCACTTGAGTGGCAACCTTCAGAGATCTGTGAATATGAACCCCAAGATCTCTCTGTTCCTCCACATTCCTCAGAACCCTGCTGTTGACCCTGTAATCCACATTCAAGTTTGTCCTACCAAAATGAATCACCTCGCACTTATCAGGGTTAAACTCCATCTGCCACTTTTCTGACCTTGCATCCTATCAATGTCTCTTTGCAGCCTGCAAGAGTCTTCCACCTCATCCACTACTCCATCAATCGTGGTGTCATCAGCAAATTTACTAACCCATCCTTCAGCCCCCTCTTCCAACTCATTGATAAAAATCACAAATAGCAGAGGATCCAGCACTGATCCCTGTGGTACACGCTGGTAACTGGCCTCCAATCTGAAAATTTTCCCTCCACTGTCACCCTCTGTCTTTATAATACAGTCAGTTATTTATCCAATCAGCCAAATTTTCTTCTATCCCACACCTTCTTACTTTCTTCATGAGCCGACCATGGGGAACCTTATCAAAACCTTATTAAAATCCACACATAGGCGTGAGAGATACAAACAGGAAGTCAATCCTAGAGCAGACAGACCTATCTCTCCGTGCCATGTGTATCTGTGCTGCTCTCCATCTGCTGGGTTGCTGAAGATGTCAAGCAGTTTGGTATCTTTGACTGTCTCCAGTAGAGGTCTGGACATAGCGTCCAGTTTGTTTTTTGCTGGATCAGCCGGCTGTGTCTATAACGCAGTTAAAATCCCCACCCAGAATGACTGGCTGGAGGTGGCAGCAGCTCAGAAACCGCTAGCCGCTCGGTCTTGACGTGGGACCGACAGTTCCTGTAGGTGACGTCTGCCACGCGGAGGCGCCCCCCCCTCCCCCTCCACCCTCCCCCCACCTCCCTAACTCCGGAGATGGTGAAGTTGTCTCCTCGGGGCAGGATGTCTAGGCCGGAAGAACGGCATTTGGTCTCGTCTGACCAGATGGACGGTCTGTGGGACTACACACTCGCCCAGCGCCTGCAGCTGCTGAGTTGAGGGATCCCACACTCCTGCAGGAACAGCAGGTGGGTCTGGATATTGGCCAGGTAAGATAGGTGGGCAGCACATCTCAAACCGTCCTTAATGCTGCGTACATTTATGGAAGCAAACTTTAAAGACTGTTTAAAATTTCAAAGATTTGTCAGTTCTTACATGTCTTCAATTAGCATTCTCCAGCTGCTGTTTCCTGATGATATTTTGTAGGCTGTAAGGCTGAGAGAGCAGTCCGACCCTGCCTCAGCTCCCCGACTGCGACTGGGTGAAATCAGCGATGTGGTGTAGACCTCACTCGGTGCTGGGGTTGCAGCCGATCTCTGCCTTATTGGTGCTGCCGGTGATGATTGTGTGAATGCTGCTCCCTCCTTTTTTACAGTGAGTATTGTGTGTATCTCAGTGAACTCTGTTGTATCTGCCTCTACTACTACCTCTGGCAGTTTGTTTCAGACTCTCACCACTCTCTGTGTAAAAAAATTGCCCCCTGGACATATTTGCATCTCTCCCCTCTCACCTTAAACCTATACCCTCTAGTTTTAGACTCCCCTATCTTTGGAAAAAAATTTGTCTATCTACCTTATCTATGCCTCTCATTATTTTATAGACCTCTATAAGGTCTCCTGTCAGCTTCCTGCACTCCAGAGAAAATAGTCCCAGTCTATCCAGCCTCTCCTTGTAACCCAAACCATCAAGTTCCGGTAGCATCTGAGTAAATCTTTTCTGCACTCTTTCCAATTTAATAATATCCTTTCTATAATAGGGTGACCAGAATTGCACACAGTATTCCAAGTGTGGCCTTACCAATTTCTTGTACAACTTCACCAAGATGTCCCAACTCCTGTATCCAATGTTCTGACCAATGAAACCAAGCATTGCCGAATGCCTTTTTCACCACTCTGTCCACCTGTGACTCCACTTTCAAGGAGCTATGAACCTGTACCCCTAGATCTCTTTGTTCTATAACTCTTTCAAATGCTCTACCATTAACTGAGTAAGTCCTGCCCTGGTTCAACCTATCAATGCATCACCTCGCATTTATCTAAATTAAACTCCATCTGCTATTTGCCAACTACTGGCCCCATTGATCAAGATCCTGTTCCAATTGGAGATCATTTTCTTCACTGTCCACTATGTCACCAATAGAACATAGAACAGTACAGCAGAGTACAGGCCCTTTGGCCCTTGATGTTGTGCTGATCTACATCCAAACCCAAGATCAAGCTATCCCACTCCCTATCATTCTGGAGTGCTCCATGTGCCTATCCAATAACCGCTTGAAAGTTCCTAAAGTGTCCAACTCCACTATCACAGCAGGCAGTGTATTCCACACCCCAACCACTCTCTGAGTGAAGAATTGACCTCGGACATCCCTCCTATATATCCCACCATGAACCTTATAGTTATGCCCCCTAGTGACAGCTACATCCACCTGAGGAAATAGTCTCTGAACGTCCAATCTATCTATCCCCTTCATCATCTTATAAACTTCTATTAAGTCATCTGTCATCCACCTCCGCTCGAAAGAGAAAAGCCCCAGCTCTCTCAACTTTCCTTTTAAGACCTACCCTCCAAACCAGACAACATCCTGGTAAATCTCCTCTGCACTCTCTCCAATGCTTCCACATCCTTCTTATAGTGAGGTGACCAGAACTGAACACAATATTCCAAATGTGGTCTCACCATGGTGTCATCTGCAAACTTACTAACCATGCCCCCTATATTCTCATCCAAATCATTAATATAAATGACAAATAACAGTGGGCCCAGGTAATTTATATTAATGATTTGGATGAGAATCTGGTTTGGCTGGTGGTGAGAAGGGCACTCCCCGTCAGATCCTTTATGCACACTCGAAGTCTCGGCAGCACTGCACGCTGCCCTTGAAGCGGCTACGGGGCTGATGAGACGGTCACACACCTCCTTGTGGAATGTGCCTTTGCAAAGAAGGTCTGGAGTGAGATGCAGTGGGTATTTGTCGAGCTTCGTTCCGAGCAGCTCAGTGACGCAGGACTCTGTGCTCTACGGGCTGTTTCCGGGGACACACACCGAGACGAATATCAACTGCTGCTGGAAGGTCATCAACTCGGTGAAGGACACACTTTGCTCCGCCTGAAACTTGCTGATCTTCCAGTTGAAAGAACTGTCCTTGATTGAGTGTTGCAGACTGGCACATTCCCAGATCCAGGACTACGTGCTGAGGGACCCGCTGAAGCTTGGGGCAACAGCCGCAAAGGCACAATGGGGAAAAGCCACACTGTAAGACCTTTTAACGGAGGCAGACCGAGGGCCCGGGAACTGCAGAATACCCTCGACATGTGTAACTGTGTGACAATCTGAGCAACAACAACACACAGTAAAACCTGAGGCATGTATATAGTTTTAAGTTTTGATATGTTATGACTGTAATTTGTACAGGACTGTAAAGATTATTATTATTATTATTATTCTGCACTGTTTGCAATTTATAGACATGTAAGTTTGCAATGGTTAAATTGAGATTTTTATGAATAAAGTATATTTTTGGGGAAAAAAAACAACAGTGGGCCCAGTGCTGATCCTTGAGACACACCACTGGTCACAGGCCTCTTTGAAAAATAATCCTCTACAACCACCTTTTCGAGAAGCCAATTCTGTATACATTTAGATACCTCACCCTGGATCCCATGAGATTTAACTTTATGCAACAACCCCGACATATCAAATCCTAGATAAAGTCCATGTAGACAACATCAACTGTACTGCCTTCATTTATCTTCTTGATTACCCTTCAAAAACCTCAATCAAATTTGTGAGACACGATTTTCCACTCACAAAGCCACGCTGACTGTACCTTATCTGTCCTTGTGTCACTAAATGTCTGTAGATCCTGTCTTCAACAACTTACCCACCACAGATGTGAGGCTCACCGGCCTGTAGTTCCCAGGCTTTTCTCTACAGCCCTTTTTAACAAAGACACAACATCTGCCACCCTCCAATCTTCAGGCACCTCACTCGTGACTATCAATGATTCAAATATCAAAGGACAAAACAGCACGGGAAACAGGGCCTTCGGCCCAACAAACCCGCGCTGCCACCCCGATGTCCCCACCTCTACCTGTGATCCCTGTCATTTTTATAGATCTATGGATTAAAAACCAAATTTGAGACAATTTAGGGAGAATTTGTTCTGTCAATTAGCCTAAGAGCACATCTTTGAGACTTGGGTGGAAACTGGAGCACCCGGAGAAAACCCACGCAAGCACAGGGAAAATGCGCAAACTCCCACAGACACAGGCCCAAATCCATGTATCTGCACAGCACAGCGATAGTCACTGAGCTGTCGTGTTGCCCATCAAATGGTCCAGGTCAAGCGTACACTAACGACGTGAAGCACTAGGAAACTCTTGAAAAAAATCCAAAAGCAGCCCTCTCACGACCTATCGCGTGTATGCCCCTCGTTAGACAACAAGGTGGACCAAAGCACCTAGAACATAGAACATAGAACATTACAGCGCAGAACAGGCCCTTTGGCCCTCGATGTTGCGCCGGAACAAGCAGTGACCCTCTAACCTAAACCATTCCCTTTTCATCCATAAACTTATCTACTAACCTCTTAAACACCACCAAACTTGGCGCATCTACAACTGCAGCAGGCAGGGCATTTCCATACCCTTACCACCCTCTGGTAAAGAACCTACCTCTGACATCCGTCCTATAACCACCACCCCTTAATTTAAAGCTATGTCCCCTCGTGCTAGCTTTCTCCATCCTAGGAAAAAGGCTATCACTGTCCACCCTATCTAAACCTCTAATCATCTTATATGTTTCAATAAGGTCTCCTCTTAGCGCCTTCTTTCTAACAAAAACAACCTCAAATCCCTCAGCCTCTCTTCATAAGACCTGCCCTCCATACCAGGCAACATCCTGGGTAACCTCTCTGTACCCTCTCAATGCCTTCACATCTTTCTTATAATGCGGGGACCAGAACTGTACACAATATCCAAGTGCGGCCGCACTAGAGTTTTGTACAGTTGCAACATGACGTTGCGGCTCCGAAATTCAATCCCCCTACCAATAAAAGCTAAGATCCATATTGCCTTCTTAAAACCTTATCGACTTGATTGCCAACTTTCAGGGATCTATGCACACATAAACCAAGATCCCTCTGTTCATCAACACTATTAAGAGTCCTACCATTGCCCTATACTCTACACATTTGTTATTCCTGCCAAAGTGAATTACCTCACACTTTTCCACATTAAACTCCATTTGCCACCTCTCGGCCCAGCTCTGCAACTTGTCCAAGTCTCTCTGCAAACTAGAACACCCCTCTTCACTATCTACCACTCCTCCGACTTTGGTGTCATCCGCAAATTTACTAATCCATCCTTCAATACCCTCATCCAGATCATTTATAAAAATTACAAACAGCAGGGGCCCCAAAACAGATCCCTGAGGTACACCACTTGTAACCGAACTCCACGATGAATATCTCCCATCAACCACCACCCTCTGTCTTCTATCTGCTAGCCAATTCCTAATCCAATTAGCTAAATCACCTCAATCCCATACATCTGCATTTTCTGCAGAAGCCTTCCATGGGCCACCTTATCGAACGCCTTACTAAAGTCCATATGTATCACATCAACTGCCTTACCCCCATCCACCTCTTTGGTCACTTTTTCAAAAAACTCAATAAGGTTAGTAAGGCACGACCTACCCTTCACAAAACCATGCTGACTATCCCCAATCAATTCATTTCTCTCTAAATAACTATAAATCCTATCCCTAATAATTCTCTCCAATACTTTGCCCACAACAGAAGTAAGACTCACCGGCCTATAATTCCCCAGAAAGTCTCTCTTCCCCTTCTTGAACAATGGGACCACATTCGTTTCTCCAGTCTTCCGGCACTATACCCGTAACCAACGACGACCTGAAGATCAGAGCCAGAGGCTCTGCAATCCCTCTCTTCGCCTCCCAGAGAATCCTAGGGTAAATCCCGTCCAGCCCAGGGGACTTATCTAACTTCAAACCCTCAAGAATATCTAGCACATCCTCCTTATCTACTTCAATACTTTCCAGTTTACAACCCTGTATCCCAGTGTTCTCCACAACTACATTTACATCTCCCTGCGTGAATACCGAAGAGAAATATTTGTTCAGTGCCTCTCTAATCTCTTCAGGCTCCACGCACAAACTTCCCACTGCTGTCCATGACTGGCCCTAATCTTGCCCTAACCAATCTTCTATTCTTAACATATCTAAAGAAAGCTTTAGGATTCTCCTTGATCCTATCAGCCAAAGTCTCCTCGTGTCCCCTTTTAGCTCTCCTCAACTCACTCTTTAGCTCACTCCTGGCTAATCTATAGCTATCCATTGCACTAACAAAGCCTTCAAGCCTCATCCTGACATAAGCCTCCTTTTTCCTTTTAACAAGCGAATTAACTTTTTTAGTACACCATGGTTCCCTTACTCGACCATTTCCTCCTTGCCTGACAGGGACATTCTTATCAAGGACTCGCAGTAGCTGCTCCTTGAATAAACTCCACATTTCACCTGTAGGATAAAAACAAGTACATCAATATCATCATCTATTTACACACTTCCCAGGGATTCCCAAGGCTCACGATCCCTATGTTAAATCAGTCTTCTATACCCCTCCATTCCCATTCTGTTCATGTGCCCATCTAAGTATTTCTTAAATAACTCCAGAGTACCTGCCTCCACCACTTTACTTGGCAGCGCGTTCCATAGCCCCACCACCCTCTGTGTGAAAAAACTCCCTCTAGCATCCAAATTATACCTTACCCCCCTCACCCTAAGCCCATGACCCCTTCTGCTATTTGAGTCCATCCTAGGAAAAAGCTTAACCCTGTTGATTCTATCTATACCCTTCATAATCTTGTACACCTCTATTAGATCTCCTCTAAATCTACTTCTTTCTAAGGAAAACAGTCCCAATTTGCCTAATCTCTCCTCGTAACTCAGACCTTCCATATCAGGCAGCATGCTGGTAAATCTCCTCTGCACTCTCTCCAGAGTCTCCACGTCCTTCCGGTAGTAAGGCGACCAGAACTGGACACAGTATTCCAAATGAGGTCTAACCAACGTTTTATACAACTGCAACATTAAAGGCCAACTCTTGTACTCAAGCCTATCTTGCCTAGGGGACCCGCAGTTTCCTCCCTAGCCTCCCAGAATATCCTGGGATACACTTCATCAGATCCCGCAGATTTCTCTAACTTAATGTAGTTTAAGTATTGTGTGTATCTCAGTGAAGACTGTTCTCACCTGTTTACAGTGAGTATGGGGTGTATCTGAATGAACACTGCTCTATCCTATTTACAGGGACTATTGTATGTATCTCAGTGAACTCTGATGTCTCCTGTTTACAGCGAATATTGTGTATATCTTCATGAATGTTGCTCTCAGGTTTAGACTGAGCATACTCATTGAACACTGTTCTCTCCAGTGGGTATTGTTTGTACTTCAATGGACTTTGCTCTGTTTTGATTACAGTGTGAGTATTGTGTCTACACCAGTGACGTTTACAATGTGAGTATGGTCCATATCTCAGTGAACAATGCTGCCTCCTGTTTACAGTGTGTATTGTGTGTACAGTGTGTATTCACTGCGATATTGTGTGTGTCGCAGTGAACTCTGCTCTGTCCTATTTACAGTGAGTGTGCTGTGTATCTGAGTGAACACTGCTCTCTCCTGTTCATAGTGGGTATTGTTCCTATCTCTGTCCTGTTTACAGTGTGTGTATCTTAATAAAATCTGCTCTCCCCTGTTTTCCAATGTGAATATTGCGTGTATCTCAGTGAACAATGCTCTCTGCTGTTTACAGTGGCAATTTTGTGTGTCTGAGTGAAATCTGCTCTTTTCTGTTGATAATGCAGTATTGACTGCTGTGTGTATCTGTGAACTCCACTCTGACCGAGTGAGTATTGTGTGTATCTCAGTCTTGAGACTCTTGTCTTGCCGCTGGATACAAAGAACAAAGAACAAAGAACAAAACAGCACAGGAAACTGGCCCTTTGGCCCAATGAGCCCGCGCCACCACCCCGATGTTCCCATCTCTACCCGCGATCCCTGTCCATGTTTATAGATCTATGGATTAAAAACCAAATTTGAGACAATTTAGGGAGAATTTGTTTTGCCAATTAGTCTAAGAGCACATCTTTGGGATGTGGGAGGAAACCGGAGCACCCGGAGAAAACCCACGCAAGCACGGGGAGAATGCGCAAACTCCCACAGACACAGGCCCAAATCCATGTATCTGCACAGCACAGCGATAGTCACTGAGCTGTCGTGTTGCCCATCAAATGGTCCAGGTCAAGCGTACACTAACGACGTGAAGCACTAGGATACTCTCGAAAAAGATCCAAGAGCAGCCCTCTCACGACCCATCGCGTGTATGCCCCTCGTTAGACAACAAGGTGGACCAAAGCACCTGTAGGATAAAAACAAGTACATCAATATCATCATCTATTTACACACTTCCCAGAGACTCCCAAGGCTCATGATCCCTATTTTAAATCAGTTTTCTATACCCCTCCATTCCCATTCTGTTCATGTGCCCATCTAAGTATTTCTTAAATAACTCCAGAGTACTGGCCTCCACCACTTTACTTGGCAGCGCATTCCATACCCCCACCACCCTCTGTGTGAAAAAACTCCCTCTAGCATCCAAATTATACCTTACACCCCTCGCCCTAAGCCCGTGACCCCTTCTGCTATTTGAGTCCATCCTAGGAAAAAGCTTAGCCCTGTTTACTCTATCTATCCCCTTCAAAATCTTGTACACCTCTATCAGATCTCCTCTAAGTCTACGTCTTTCTAAGGAAAACAGTCCCAATTTGCCTAATCTCTCCTCATAATTCAGACCTTCCATACCAGGCAGCATCCTGGTAAACCTTCTCTGCACGCTCTCCAGAGTCTCCACATCCTTCCGGCAGTAAGGCTCATTTGGGCGCAGTATTCCAAATGAGGTCTAACCAACATTTTATACAACTGCAACATTAAAGGCCAGCTCTTGTACTCTATACCCCTTACTATAAAGGCTGGCATACTATATGCTTTCTTCACAACCTTCTCCACTTGCTCTGCCACCTTCAGAGACTTGTTCACCTGCAGCCCCAGGTCCCTCTGCATTTCTATACTCTTAATAGGTCTACCCTTTATCATATACCTCCCCCCTACATTCTTTCTCCCGAAATGCATCACCTCACATTTATCAGAATTGAATTCCATCTGCCATCTGTCTGCCCAAGCTACCAGCCTATCTACGTCCTGCTGCATTGCCTGACAATGCTCCTCACTATCCGCAAGTCCAGCCATCTTTGTATCGTCTGAAAACTTGCTGATCACTCCACTTACTCCCTCTTCCAAGTCATTTATATATATTACAAATAGAAGAGGTCCCAGTACCGAGCCCTGCGGCACACCACTAGTGACCGACCTCCAGCTAGAGCAACACTCTTCGACTATTACTCTCTGTCTCCTATTACTAAGCCAGTTACTTATCCATCTAGCTACCTGTCCTTGTATCCCATTTGCCTTGACCTTCTCGACTAACCTCCCATGAGGGACTTTGTCAAACGCCTTACTAAAATCCATATAGACGACATCAACAGCTCGCCCTTCATCCACCGTTTTTGTCACCTCCTCAAAAAATTCTACCAGATTTGTAAGGCACGACCTCCCTTTAACAAAGCCATGCTGCGTATCCCTAATCAGATCACAATGCTCTAAGTGCCTATACATCCTATCTCTAAGAATCCCCTCCAACAGCTTCCCTATCACTGACGTCAAACTCACCAGCCTATAATTTCCAGGGTTATCCCTACTACCCTTTTTAAACAATGGTACAACATTAGTTATTCTCCAGTCCTCTGGGACCTCACCTGTGTCCAAAGAAGAGACAAAGATTTGCGTCAGAAGCCCAGCAATTTCACCTTGCACCTCCCTAAGCAGCCTGAGATAAATGCCATCAGGCCCAGGAGATTTATCAGTTTTAATGCTACCTAGAAGCTCTAACACTTCCTCACTCGGTATGGATACTTCCCTCAACTGGTCCACAGCTCCCTCAGAGACAGGAGCTGTTAACAAGCCCCTCTCCTTCGTAAATACCGACGCAAAGTATTCATTCAGGATCTCCCCCGTTCCCTCGGGCTGTAAGCACAGTTCCCCTCCTCTGTCCCTAAGAGGTCCGATTTTTCCTCTAACCACCAATTTATTCCTAACATAGGATTAAGAAAAACCCAAAGGCTTTTTATTCCTATCTGCCAAAATCATTTCATGCCCCCTTTTTGCCCTTCTAACTCCCCGTTTGAGCTCCCTCCTACTCTGTCTATATTCCTTCAATGCTGTCTCGATTCCCAGCTGCTTCGACCTATCATACATAGAACATAGAACATAGAACAATACAGCACAAACAGGCCCTTCGGCCAACGAGTTGCGCCGATCACATCTACCAATCCACAGACCTATCTATAACCCCCTATCCTATTCTTTTCCATATACTCATCCAGAAGTTCTCTTTTCTTCCTGACCAAGTCCTCGATATCCCTAGTAATCCACGGCTCTCTAATCCTACCTTTCCCATCTTTCCTCTTAGCCAGCACATATCTCTCTTGCAACGTTTTCAGTATTCCCTTGAAAGAGTCCCACATGCCTAGCGTGGACTTACCCTCGAACAACCGTTCTCAATCAGTTTCCCTAAGTTCCTGCCTAATCTGACCGTAGTTAGCCTTCCCCCAATTCAGCATCCTGCCCCTAGGGCAACAAGCATCCTTTTCTATCTGAATCCTAAAGTAGACAGAATTGTGGTCACTGTTAGCCACATGTTCCCCTACTACAACATCAACCACCTGCCCTGGTTCATTACTCAGAACTAAATCCAATATAGCCCGTTCTCTAGTCGGGCTAGCCACATACTGCTCCAACAATCCTTCCAGTACACATTTTACAACTCCTGCCCATCCACACCCCCAGCTCTAGGTACTTTCCAATCCACCCTAGGGAGATTAAAATCTCCCACTATAACGACTCTGTTCTTTCTGCTCCTATCCAAAATGTCTTTACATATGCCTTCTTCAACTACCCGCAGGCTGTTGGGTGGCCTATAATACACCCCTAGCATAGTAATCACCCCCTTTCTATTCCTCAACTCCACCCACAGCGACTCCACTCCTAACTTCTCTGTATTGTCCTCCCTCTGCACCTCCGTGATGCTCTCCCTAACAACGCCACTCCCCCACCTCTTCTGGACCCTCCTCTGTGGGTCTAGATGGGAATTGGGAAGAGAGAGTGAGGCTGACGCTGTGTAATTCTCCCTCACTTTAATCCAAATCAAGTGTTAGTTTCGACACCATTGTTATCATCATTATCACCATCAGTGTCCTGTTCAACCGTTGAAGTCTTGTAGCAATGGGTGAGCGATGAAGCAGCAGGTATAGATACACTGGGAGCTGTAGTCACGGACCTGCACGCAGGAGGTTCAGGTCTAATGGTGATTTTTTGCTGACCGAAGCAGCAGTGGAACTCAGCATCTACCTGAGCCTCGGAGCAGTCCTCTTCAGGAATGCACTGCTCACCTCCGTAGAATGAGGAAGGAGCTCGAAAAAGTGCCTTAAACATTGTCTGCTTCACTACACGCTGGTTGGTTTACTGTGGCTGGTGGGGATCTCACCTTGAGGTCGAACACACAAAATAAAACATAAGGTGGCTCACCATTGGCACTTGGAATGTGCGCACACTTTTGGACAATCCTACAGCAGACAGAGCAGAGAGAAGAACAACCTTAGTTGCCAGAGAGCTTGCAAGATACAACATTGACATTACAGCCCTGAGTGAAATTCATTTTGCCAATGTAGGTCAGTTGAGTGAAATTGGAGGTGCATACACATTTTTCTGGAGCGATTGTGGCAGTGATGAGCATCGTGATGCTGGAGTTGGATTCACTGTCAGGAGTCACCTTGTTCAGAAACTGGATAGTCTACCCAAGGGTGTGAATGACCGGCTTATGACATTACAGGTTCCGCTACAGAATAGAAGGCAAGCTACTCTGATCAGTGCCTGTGCCCCACAATGAACAACCCAGACGAGATGAAAGACAAGTTCCACACAAGAACTAAAAGCCCTACAATCAGCAGTGAGCAGCACCGACAAACTGATCTTGTTTAGCGATTTCAATGCAAGAATAGGTGTGACTCTGCAATCTGGCAAGGAGTCATTGGGAGGCATGGAGTGGGCAAGTGTAAATGGTCGACTCTTACTGAAGACCTGTGCAACACACAACCTCATCTTCACCAACACAACCTTCCGTCTGCCTACCCGTAACAAGACCTCCTGGATGCACCCCCGCTCTAAGCATTGGCATCTTATCGACTATGTCATTGTCAGGAGAAAACACAGAGTAACCGAGGCCGTGTGTGGTGCTGACCGCTGGACAGATCACAGGCTCATTGTCTCCAAAATGAGGCTCCGCATCAGATCCAAGAGGAGACCACAAGGAAGCAAAGTTATGAAAAGAATCAATGCTAAAGAATCCCAGCATAGCTTCAACACTGGCTGAAAATTTAGAAATCAAGCTTGTTGATTTATACCTCGCAGCAGCGCTCAGGATGACCGGGAACTCTTCAGGGATGCTGTCCATACATCTACACTGAAGAAGCTCGGGCTCTGTACACACAAGCAGCATGACTGGTTTGATGAGAATGATGAGGAGATACAGGCTCTACTTGTCAAAAAGCCCCGTCTTCATCGGGCCTGTCAGAACGATCCATCATCAGCTGCCAAGAAAAATGCTTTTCCCAGTGTTCGCAGGACAGTCCAGAATAAACTGTGTAAAATGCAGGATGCCTGGCTGAGCACCAAGACAGATGAAATACAGAGATACACTGACAGGAACGACTTGAAGCAGTTCTATGAAGCCTTCAACACTCTCTACAGACCTCAATCTCTTGGGAGTTCCCTCCTCCTGAGTACAGGTGGTACAACTCTCAGATCCTGCAGAGATTGGCTGAACACTTTGAATCTGTCCTCAACCGACCGTCATCATTTAACGATGAGGCAATAGACAGGATTCCCCAGGTCGATATCAACAGCACCATGGATAACCCACCACTTGTAGCCTAAGTCACAAAAACTGTCAGCCAGCTATCCTGTGGCAAAGCCCCAGGGGCAGATACCATACCACAGAGATCTACAAAGCTGCTGGTCCTGTACTTATTTGAGAAGCTCACTGAGTTGTTCCAGTCCTTTTGGAAGCAAGGATCCATTCCTCAGGAACTTAAAGATGCTTCCATCATACACCTCTACACAAGGAAGGGCAATCAGCAAATATGCAACGACCACTGAGGAATCTCGCTGCTCTCCATCACAGCAAAAACCCTCGCGAGAGTCCTGCTAAATCATCTACTCACTCACCTGGAGCTGGGCCTGCTTCCAGAGTCACAGTGTCGCTTCCGCAAAGGTCATGGGACTATTGAACCCGGGTCCCTGACACTGTGAGACAGCAGTGCTAACCCACCGTATCACCGTGCCCCCTGGGAATTAGAACATAGAACATAGAACAATACAGCACAAACAGGCCCTTTGGCCCACGAGTTGCGTTGATCACATCTACTAATCCACAGACCTATCTATAACCCCCTATCCTATTCTTTTCCATATACTAATCCAGAAGTCTCTTAAAAGACCCCAGTGAGTTTGCCTCAACAACCTCCGACGGGAGCCAATTCCATTCACTCACCACCCTCTGAGTGAAAAACTTACCCCTGACATCTCCTTTGTATTTGCTTCCCTGCACCTTAAATCTGTGTCCTCTCGTAGTGACCATTTCAGCTCGGGGAAATAGTCTCTGAGAGTCCACCCTATCTATTCCTCTCAACATTTTATAAACTCTATCAGGTCGCCTCTCAACCTACGTCTCTCCAGTGAGAAGAGTCCCAGCTCCCTCAACCTATCTTCATAAGGCCTGCCTCCCAATCCAGGCAGCATCCTTGTAAATCTCCTCTGAACTCTCTCAATAGCCTCTACATCCTTCCTATAATGAGGCGACCAGAACTGTGCACAATACTCCAAGTGGGATCTGACAAGAGTCTTATAGAGCTGCATCATTACCTCCTGACTCTTAAACTCAGGATTAATGAAGGCCAGTACACCGTATGCCTTCTTGACCACTTCCTCCACCTGCGAGGCCGATTTAAGAGTCCTATGGACCCGGACCCCGAGATCCTTCTGCTCTACAACACAGCTAAGACTCCTACCCCTTATATTGTACTTCTTCATCTCATTATTCCTACCAAAATGGGCCATTACACATTTATCCACATTGAAGTCCATCTGCCACTTCTCCACCAAGTCTTGCATCCTGTCTATGCCCCGCTGCAAGTTTTGGCATCCCTCCAGACCATCCACAACACCACTGATCTTTGTATCGTCAGCGAACTTGCTAACCCATCCCTCCACTTCCTCATCCAGGTCATTTATGAAAATGACAAACAGCAGGGGTCCCAGAACAGATCCCTGGGGCACTCCACAGGTTACCGACCTCCATGCAGAAAAAGACCCATCCACAACCACTCTCTGCCTTCTGCAGGCAAGCCAGTTCTAGATCCATGAGGCCAAGCCTGTTCTGGATCCACGAGGCCAAAGCCCTCTCACCTTCTCCAGAAGCCTTGCATGGGGGACCTTATCAAACGCCTTGCTAAAGTCCATGTACAGTGATCCTGGGTCCCTGGCGCTGTGAGGGAGCAGTAATAACCCACTGTGCCACCGTGCCCCCTGGGAATGGAACCTGGGTCCCTGGCACTGTGAGGCAGCAGTGCTAACCCACTGTGTCACCGTGTCCCCCCCCCCTGGAATCAAACCCAGGTCCCTGGCGCTGTGAGACAGCAGGGCTAACCCACTGTGTTATCCTGTCCCCGCCCCAGGAATCGAACCCGGGTCCCTGGCACTGTGAGACAGCAGCGCTAACCCACTGTGTCACCGTGCCCCAGGAATCGAACCCGGGTCCCTGGCACTGTGAGACAGCAGTGCTAACCCACTGTGTCAACGTGCCCCCCCTGGGAATGGAACCTGGGTCCACGGCGCTGTAAGGCAGCAGTGCTAACCCACTGTGTCACCGTGTCCCCACCCCGAGGAATCGAACCCGGGTCCCTGGCACTCTGAGACAGCTGTGCTAACCCATTGTGTCACCGTGCCTCCGGGAATCGAACTCGGGTCCCTGGTGCTGTGAGACAGCAGTGCTAACCCACTGTGTCACCGTGACGCCCCTGGGAATGGAACCTGGGTCCCCGGCGCTGTGAGACAGCGGTGCTAACCCACTGTGTCACTGTATCCCCCCACCGGGAATCGAACTCGGGTCCCTGGCACTGTGAGACAGCAGTGCTAACCCACTGTGTCACTGTGCCCACCCCGGGGATTGAAGCCGGGTCTCTGCGCTGTGAGACAGCAGTGCTAACCCACTGTGTCATTGTGCCCCTCACCCGGGAATCGAACCCAGGTCCCTGGTGCTGTAAGATAGCACGCTAAACCACTGTGCCACCGTGCTGCCCCCCAGGAATGAACCTGGGTCCCTGGCACTGTGAGGCAGCAGCGCTAACCCACCGTGTCACTGTGGCTCCGGGAATTGAACCCGGGTCCCAGGCGCTGTGAGACATCAGTGCTAACCCACTGTGTCACTGTGCTCCCCGGGAATCGAACCCGGCTCCCTGGCACTGTGAGACAGCGGTGCTAACCCACTGTGTCACCGTGTCACCCCTGGGAATCGAACCCGGGTCCCTGGCACTGTGAGACAGCAGTGCTAACCCACTGTGTCACCGTGTCCCCCCGGGAATCGAACCCGGGTCCCTGGCGCTGTGAGGCAGCAGTGCTAACCCACTGTGTCACCGTGCCCTCGGGGAATCGAACCCGGGTCCCTGGCGCTGTGAGACAGCGGTGCTAACCCACTGTGTCACCGTGTCCCCGCCCGGGAATTGAACCCGGGTCCCTGTGCTGTGAGACAGCAGTGCTAACCCACTGTGTCACCGGTCCCCGCCCCCGGGAATCGAACCCGGGTCCCTGGCACTGTGAGACAGCAGTGCTAACCCACTGTGTCACCGTGCCCCCGGGAATCGAACCCGGGTCCCTGGCGCTTTGAGACAGCAGTGCTAACCCACTGCGTCACCGTGCTCCCGAATGGAACCTGGGACCCGGCGCTGTGAGGCAGCAGTGCTAACCCATTGTGCCACCTTGTCCCCCCTCCCTGGGAATCGAACCCGGGTCCCTGGCACTGTGAGACAGCAGCGCTAACCTACAGTGTCACCGTGCCTCCGGGAATTGAACCCGGGTCCCTGGCACTGTGAGACAGCAGCGCTAACCCACTGTGTCACCGTGCCCTCCGGGAATCGAACCCGGGTCCCTGGCACTGTGAGACAGCAGTGCTAACCCACTGTGTCACCGTGTCCACCCCCCTGGAATCGAACCCGGGTCCCTGGTGCTGTGAGACAGCAGGGCTAACCCATTGTGTCACCGTGCCCCCGGGAATCGAACCCGGGTCCCTGGCGCTGTGAGACAGCAGTGCTAACCCACTGTGTCACCGTGTCCCCCCACCCCGGTATCGAACCCAGGTCCCTGGCACTGTGAGACAGCAGCACTAACCCACTGTGTCACCGTGCCTCCGGGAATCAAACCCGGGTCCCTGGCGCTGTGAGACAGTGGTGCTAACCTACTGTGTCACCGTGTCCCGCCCCGGGAATTGAACCCGGGTCCCTGGTGCTGTGAGACAGCAGTGCTAACCCACTGTGTCACTGTGCCCCCGGGAATCGAACCCGGGTCCCTGGCGCTTTGAGACAGCAGTGCTAACCCACTGTGTCACCGTGCTCCCCGGGAATGGAACCTGGGTCCCCAGCACTGTGAGGCAGCAGTGCTAACCCACTGTGTCACCTTGTCCCCCCTCCCTGGGAATCGAACCCGGGTCCCTGGCGCTGTGAGGAGCAGTGCTAACCCACTGTGTCACCGGGCCCTCCGGGAATCGAACCCGGGTCCCTGGCACTGTGAGACAGCAGGGCTAACCCACTGTGTCATCCTGTCCCCGCCCCGGTAATCGAACCCGGGTCCCTGGCACTGTGAGACAGTGGTGCTAACCCACTGTGTCACCGTGTCACCCCCCCGGGAATCGAACCCGGGTCCCTGGCGCTGTGAGACAGCGGTGCTAACCCACTGTGTCACCCTGGCCCCGGGAATTGAACCCGGGTCCCTGGCACTGTGAGACAGCAGCGCTAACCCACTGTGTCACCTTGTCCCTCCTCCCTGGGAATCGAACCTGGGTCCCTGGAAATGTGAGGCAGCAGGGCTAACCCACTGTGTCACCGTGTCCCCCCCCCGGGAATCGAACCTGGGTCCCTGGCGCTGTGAGACAGCAGCGCTAACCCACTGTGTCACCTTGTCCCCCCTCCCTGGGAATCGAACCCGGGTCCCTGGCGCTGTGAGGCTACAGGGCTAACCCACTGTGTTACCATGTCCCCCACCTGGGAATTGAACCCGGGTCCCTGGCGCTGTGAGACAGCAGTGCTAACCCACTGTGTCACCGTGTGCCCCCGGGAATCGAACCCGGGTCCCTGGCACTGTGAGACAGCAGTGCTAACCCACTGTGTCACCGTGCCCCCCCTGGGAATCGAACCCGGGTCCCCGGCGCTGTGAGACAGCAGTGCTAACCCACTGTGTCACCGTGTTCCCCCCAGGAATCGAACCCGGGTCCCTGGCACTGTGAGACAGCAGTGCTAACCCACTGTGTCACCGTGCCCCCGGGAATCGAACCCGGTCCCTGGCACTGTGAGACAGCAGTGCTAACCCACTGTGTCACCGTGCCCCCGGGAATCGAACCCGGGTCCCTGGCGCTGTGAGACAGCAGTGCTAACCCACTGTGTCACCCTGCCCCCGGGAATCGAACCCGGGTCCCTGGCGCTGTGAGACAGCAGTGCTAACCCACTGTGTCACCGTGCCCCCGGGAATCGAACCCGGTCCCTGGCACTGTGAGACAGCAGTGCTAACCCACTGTGTCACCGTGCCCCCGGGAATCGAACCCGGGTCCCTGGCGCTGTGAGACAGCAGTGCTAACCCACTGTGTCACCGTGCTCCCCGGGAATCGAACCCGGGTCCCTGGCACTGTGAGACAGCAGTGCTAACCCACTGTGTCACCGTGCCCCCGGGAATCGAACCCGGTCCCTGGCACTGTGAGACAGCAGCGCTAACCCACTGTGTCACCGTGCCCCCGGGAATCGAACCCGGGTCCCTGGTGCTGTGAGACAGCAGTGCTAACCCACTGTGTCACCGTGCCCCCGGGAATCGAACCCGGGTCCCTGGCGCTGTGAGACAGCAGTGCTAACCCACTGTGTCACCGTGTCCCCCCGCCTGGAATCGAACCCGGGTCCCTGGCGCTGTGAGACAGCAGTGCTAACCCACTGTGTCACCGTGTCCCCGCCCCGGGAATCGAACCCGGGTCCCTGGCGCTGTGAGACAGCAGTGCTAACCCACTGTGTCACCGTGCTCCCCGGGAATCGAACCCGGGTCCCTGGCGCTGTGAGACAGCAGTGCTAACCCACTGTGTCACCTTGTCCCCCCCCCTGGGAATCGAACCCGGGTCCCTGGCGCTGTGAGACAGCAGTGCTAACCCACTGTGTCACCGTGTCCCCCCCCCGGGAATCGAACCCGGGTCCCTGGCGCTGTGAGACAGCAGTGCTAACCCACTGTGTCACCGTGTCCCCCCCCCGGGAATCGAACCCGGGTCCCTGGTGCTGTGAGACAGCAGTGCTAACCCACTGTGTCACCGTGTCCCCGCCCCGGGAATCGAACCCGGGTCCCTGGCGCTGTGAGACAGCAGTGCTAACCCACTGTGTCACCGTGCCCCCGGGAATCGAACCCGGGTCCCTGGCGCTGTGAGACAGCAGTGCTAACCCACTGTGTCACCGTGCCCCCCCTCCCCGGGAATCGAACCCGGGTCCCTGGCGCTGTGAGACAGCAGTGCTAACCCACTGTGTCACCATGTCCCCCCCGGGAATCGAACCCGGGTCCCTGGCGCTGTGAGACAGCAGTGCTAACCCACTGTGTCACCGTGCCTCCTGGAATCGAACCCGGGTCCCTGGCGCTGTGAGACAGCAGTGCTAACCCACTGTGTCACTGTGCTCCCCGGGAATGGAACCTGGGTCCCTGGCGCTGTGAGGGAGCAGTGCTAACCCACTGTGTCACCTTGTCCCCCCCCGGGAATCGAACCCGGGTCCCTGGCGCTGTGAGGCAGCAGGGCTAACCCACTGTGTCACCATGTCCCCCACCTGGGAATTGAACCCGGGTCCCTGGCGCTGTGAGACAGCAGTGCTAACCCACTGTGTCACCGTGCCTCCGGGAATCAAACCCGGGTCCCTGGCGCTGTGAGACAGCAGTGCTAACCCACTGTGTCACTGTGCTCCCCGGGAATTGAACCCGGGTCCCTGGCGCTGTGAGACAGCAGTGCTAACCCACTGTGTCACCGTGCTGCTGGGGAATCGAACCCGGGTCCCTGGCACTGTGAGACAGCAGTGCTAACCCACTGTGTCACCGTGCTGCTGGGGAATCGAACCCGGGTCCCTGGCACTGTGAGACAGCAGTGCTAACCCACTGTGTCACCGTGCCCCCGGGAATCGAACCCGGTCCCTGGCACTGTGAGACAGCAGCGCTAACCCACTGTGTCACCGTGCTCCCGGGAATCGAACCCGGGTCCCTGGCACTGTGAGACAGCAGTGCTAACCCACTGTGTCACCGTGCCCTCCGGGAATCGAACCCGGGTCCCTGGCACTGTGAGACAGCAGTGCTAACCCACTGTGTCACCGTGTCCCCCCCCTGGAATCAAACTCGGGTCCCTGGTGCTGTGAGACAGCAGGGCTAACCCACTGTGTCATCCTGTCCCCGCCCCGGTAATCGAACCCGGGTCCCTGGCACTGTGAGACAGCAGCGCTAACCCACTGTGTCACCGTGCCCCCGGGAATCGAACCCGGGTCCCTGGTGCTTTGAGACAGCAGTGCTAACCCACTGTGTCACTGTGCTCCCCGGGAATCGAACCCGGGTCCCTGGCACTGTGAGACAGCAGTGCTAACCCACTGTGTCAACGTGCCCCCCCTGGGAATGGAACCTGGGTCCATGGCGCTGTAAGGCAGCAGTGCTAACCCACTGTGTCACCGTGTTCCCCCCCCCACCAGGAATCGAACCCGGGTCCCTGGCGCTGTGAGACAGCGGTGCTAACCTACTGTGTCACCGTGCCCCCGGGAATCGAACCCGGTCCCTGGCACTGTGAGACCGCAGCGCTAACCTACTGTGTCACCGTGCCCCCGGGAATCGAACCCGGGTCCCTGGCGCTGTGAGACAGCGGTGCTAACCTACTGTGTCACCCTGCCCCCGGGAATCGAACCCGGGTCCCTGGCACTGTGAGACAGCGGTGCTAACCTACTGTGTCACCGTGCCCCCGGGAATCGAACCCGGTCCCTGGCACTGTGAGACCGCAGCGCTAACCTACTGTGTCACCGTGCCCCCGGGATCGAACCCGGGTCCCTGGTGCTGTGAGACAGCGGTGCTAACCCACTGTGTCACCCTGCCCCCGGGAATCGAACCCGGGTCCCTGGCACTGTGAGACAGCGGTGCTAACCTACTGTGTCACCGTGCCCCCGGGAATCGAACCCGGTCCCTGGCACTGTGAGACCGCAGCGCTAACCTACTGTGTCACCGTGCCCCCGGGATCGAACCCGGGTCCCTGGTGCTGTGAGACAGCGGTGCTAACCTACTGTGTCACCCTGCCCCCGGGAATCGAACCCGGGTCCCTGGTGCTGTGAGACAGCAGTGCTAACCCACTGTGTCACCGTGTCCCCCCGCCTGGAATCGAACCCAAGTCCCTGGTGCTGTGAGATAGCAGGGCTAACCCAGTGTGTCATCGTGTCCCCGCCCCGGGAATCGAACCCGGGTCCCTAGCACTGTGAGACAGCAGCGCTAACCCACTGTGTCACCGTGCTCCCCGGGAATGGAACCTGGGTCCCCAGCGCTGTGAGGCAGCAGTGCTAACCCACTGTGTCACCTTGTCCCCCCTCCCTGGGAATCGAACCCAGGTCTCTGGCGCTGTGAGGCAGCAGGGCTAACCCACTGTGTCACCGTGTCCCCACCCCCGGGAATCGAACCCGGGTCCCTGGCGCTGTGAGGCAGCAGCGCTAACCCACTGTGTCACCGTGTCCCCTCCCCCGGGAATCGAACCCAGGTCCCTGGTGCTATGAGACAGCAGGGCTAACCCACGGAGTCACCGTGTCCCCGCCCCGGGAATCGAACCCGGGTCCCTGGCACTGTGAGACAGCAGCGCTAACCCACTGTGTGACCGTGCCCCCGGGAATCGAACCCGGGTCCCTGGCGCTGTGAGACAGCAGGGCTAACCCACTGTGTCACCGTGCCCCCCCTCCCCGGGAATCGAACCCGGGTCCCTGGCGCTGTGAGGCAGCAGGGCTAACCCACTGTGTCACCATGTCCCCCCCCCGGGAATCGAACCCGGGTCCATGGCGCTGTGAGGCAGCAGCGCTAACCCACTATGTCACCGTGCCTCCTGGAATCGAATCCGGGTCCCTGGCGCTTTGAGACAGCAGTGCTAACCCACTGTGTCACTGTGCTCCCCGGGAATGGAACCTGGGTCCCCGGCGCTGTGAGGGAGCAGTGCTAACCCACTGTGTCACCTTGTCCCCCCCCCGGGAATCGAACCCGGGTCCCTGGCGCTGTGAGGCTGCAGGGCTAACCCACTGTGTCACCATGTCCCCCACCTGGGAATTGAACCCGGGTCCCTGGCGCTGTGAGACAGCAGTGCTAACCCACTGTGTCACCGTGCCTCCGGGAATCAAACCCGGGTCCCTGGCGCTGTGAGACAGCAGTGCTAACCCACTGTGTCACTGTGCTCCCCGGGAATTGAACCCAGGTCCCTGGCACTGTGAGACAGCGGTGCTAACCTACTGTGTCACCGTGCTGCTGGGGAATCGAACCCGAGTCCCTGGCACTGTGAGACAGCGGTGCTAACCTACTGTGTCACCGTGCTGCTGGGGAATCGAACCCGGGTCCCTGGCACTGTGAGACAGCGGTGCTAACCTACTGTGTCACCGTGCCCCCGGGAATCGAACCCGGTCCCTGGCACTGTGAGACAGCAGCGCTAACCTATTGTGTCACCCTGCTCCCGGGAATCGAACCCGGGTCCCGGGCACTGTGAGACAGCAGCGCTAACCCACTGTGTCACCGTGCCCTCCGGGAATCGAACCCGGGTCCTTGGCACTGTGAGACAGCAGTGCTAACCCACTGTGTCACCGTGTCCCCCCCCCTGGAATCAAACTCAGGTCCCTGGTGCTGTGAGACAGCAGGGCTAACCCACTGTGTCATCCTGTCCCCGCCCCGGTAATCGAACCCGGGTTCCTGGCACTGTGAGACAGCAGCGCTAACCCACTGTGTCACCGTGCCCCCGGGAATCGAACCCGGGTCCCTGGTGCTTTGAGACAGCAGTGCTAACCCACTGTGTCACCGTGCTCCCCGGGAATGGAACCTGGGTCCCCGGCGCTGTGAGGCAGCAGTGCTAACCCACTGTGTCACCTTGTCCCTCCTCCCTGGGAATCGAACCCGGGTCCCTGGCAATGTGAGGCAGCAGGGCTAACCCACTGTGTCACCTTGTCCCCCCTCCCTGGGAATCGAACCCGGGTCCCTGGCGCTGTGAGGCTGCAGGGCTAACCCACTGTGTTACCATGTCCCCCACCTGGGAATCGAACCCGGGTCCCTGGCACTGTGAGACAGCGGTGCTAACCCACTGTGTCAACGTGCCCCCCCTGGGAATGGAACCTGGGTGCACGGCGGTGTAAGGCAGCAGTGCTAACCCACTGTGTCACCGTGTTCCCCCCCCCACCAGGAATCGAACCCGGGTCCCTGGCACTGTGAGACAGCGGTGCTAACCTACTGTGTCACCGTGCCCCCGGGAATCGAACCCGGTCCCTGGCACTGTGAGACCGCAGCGCTAACCTACTGTGTCACCGTGCCCCCGGGAATCGAACCCGGGTCCCTGGTGCTGTGAGACAGCGGTGCTAACCCACTGTGTCACCGTGCTCCCCGGGAATCGAACCCGGGTCCCTGGCACTCTGAGACAGCGGTGCTAACCTACTGTGTCACCGTGCCCCCGGGAATCGAACCCGGTCCCTGGCACTGTGAGACCGCAGCGCTAACCTACTGTGTCACCGTGCCCCCGGGAATCGAACCCGGGTCCCTGGCGCTGTGAGACAGCGGTGCTAACCCACTGTGTCACCGTGCTCCCCGGGAATCGAACCCGGGTCCCTGGCACTGTGAGACAGCGGTGCTAACCTACTGTGTCACCGTGCCCCCGGGAATCGAACCCGGTCCCTGGCACTGTGAGACGCAGCGCTAACCTACTGTGTCACCCTGCCCCCGAATCGAACCCGGGTCCCTGGTGCTGTGAGACAGCAGTGCTAACCCACTGTGTCACCGTGTCCCCCCCCCGGAATCGAACCCAAGTCCCTGGCACTGTGAGACAGCAGCGCTAACCTACTGTGTCACCGTGCCCCCGGGAATCGAACCCAAGTCCCTGGCACTGTGAGACCGCAGCGCTAACCTACTGTGTCACCCTGCCCCCGGGAATCGAACCCGGGTCCCTGGTGCTGTGAGACAGCAGTGCTAACCCACTGTGTCACCGTGTCCCCCCCCCCGGAATCGAACCCGGGTCCCTGGCACTGTGAGACAGCGGTGCTAACCCAGTGTCACACCAGTTGGCAATCATTGGCAGATGCTGGATCTGGAAGGTGAATTCACTCTCAGGCTCCTGCTCTCACTGAGGAAACGTTAAAGTGAAGCTCGGCCTGGAGAGAGGAAATGGTTCAAACCATATACCTTGGGGAGGAGACACAGGTATTTCCTGTCACATGACTGACACACCTGAGAGAGTCAGAGAGAGAGAGAGACAGAGACTGAGAGTGAGTCACCCACCCACACACACATTTATATACACAGCGAGTCAGAGAAACATAGAGACTCACACAGTGTGAGAATCAGAGAGAGAGAGAGACAGAGACACAGACAGAGAGAGAGAGAGAGAGAGGGGCGCACTCTCGGGACAGACAGACGGAATCAGTCACTCCGGCGATCTTTCCTCAAGATGATCCAATCCAGCCTCAAGTTTGACCCAAAGAGAGATGTAAGTTTCTAGATTCCTATTATTTCTCCATTCCCTCCTTCCCCCTCTCTCTGTAACCTCCTTCCTTCCCTCTCTCCCTGTTCCTGGTTCGGTTATAAATTCAAACTCGGCCAGTTAATGTTTAACAAAGATCCTGAGTGTTGATGGTGAGCCAGGTCGGATGGTGGAATTCAGGATTGCGGAACTTGTGGACCCAGAACTTTTCTTCATTGAGTTCCTGTTGAGAGTGGATTGGAGGGAGGGGAGGGGGGTTAAGAATGAGAAGGGTTGAAATAGTCAGTGGCACAAAAGCTGGCGATGGGATGGAGTTGCTGGTGGTCAGCATGGGGAGATGCTGCTGTTGGATTGGGCTAAACACCAGGCTTGGGGTTGTGAGACTGAGGAACACGGGGGTGAACCCAGGTCATTTTGTTTTATTTCCTATTTTGTGCGGAGTAAGTTCTTAACTTGGTAATGTCAAGTTTAAAAGTTTCTCTCCACTCACCTGGGAGACTGTTAAGTGAATTTTGAATTCTGTTAGTATCAGAGTGGGGATCTGTGTTACAGTGAAACAGTAGCTGTAGTGGGACATTCTCTTTAAGTTAACATTAAAATTATTGGTTCTGATCTGGAGATTGAGATTGTGGAACGGGGTATTCAGTTTGCCTTCATTCACTTTGGAGAACTTTTTGCTAGTGAATCGGAGATTGTTGGTTAAACTCCCACACTGGAATTCTGAGCACTTTGTAGACTGTCACTCCCAATACTGAGGAAATACCACCCCCTTCATGTTTCAAGTGAGATGTTAAAATACTCTGGCTCTCGAAGATAGCATGGTGTTTTTACAATAGCTGATTCTTTTTTTCTGGTGGTCCTGTTATTATTTACACCTTAACCAGTATCACTGAAATTGATGATCTGCTCCTTGTAACATTGCAATTTATCAATTGGCTGCCAAATTTTCCACAACATAATAATTCTCTTTCTCAGTAAGTTGCATTGGATCAGGAGATTGTGCTGTAAACGTGATGTAAAACAGAAACCTCTGAGTGAGGAATGTGAATGAGTCACAGTGCCTATCAGTATGGATCAATAATAGTTATCAGCAATCAAAATCCTGCCACTTTCTCTCTGGAGCAGTGTCAATAACCAGCTATTGACATGGATCTTTGTTCTGTACCTCAGCTAAATATTACAATCTCGTGATTGCATGATTAAATGATACTTTCTGATTGATCATAGTTTAGTTACTCTCAGTAAAAGATAAACAGTATGGTATAATAACAGATTCTGTAGTCAGTGTGGGATGATTAATTGTTGCAGGGTTTATAATAACTGCTGTATTCTAACTCTTGTTTATTACTGGAGGATTCTGTCTGATTCCTGGAGGCATGGGGAATGTTTTGTGTGTCACCGTTTGTGCAGACTGATCAGCCACTGATGGTGACCCAGTCACAGGTTTGTTTATTGGTCTCTGAGCAGAACTCACTCTAGTTGAAACCAAAAGAGAAAATGCTGGAAAATCTCAGCAGGTCTGGCAGCATCTGCAAGGAGAGAAAAGAGCTGATGTTTCAAATCCAGATGACCCTTTGCTAAAGCTAAATGGCACAGGAGGTGGGAGATATCTGTGCTGCAAACTATTTTAGCTTTGACAAAGGGTCATCTGGATTTGAAACATCAGCTCTTTTCTCTCCTTGCTGATGCTGCCAGACCTGCTGAGATTTTCCAGCATTTTCTCATTGCGTTTCAGATTCCAGCATCTGCAGTAATTTGCTTTTTTTTTGCTCTATAGTTGACATAAGGTCAGTGCTCTGGGCAGGTTACTGATATGTTCCAAATGATAGTGTTTGCCTTTATGCAGCAGAGGTTTTGAGCGTGGGAGCTCTGGTTGTTGTCTGTTGTTGCACAGTACCTGTACTGATACATGTGGCTAACTGATTGTCTTTGCCAGAGAACAGAATGATGGATATTGAGTGTGTGATGGATATTCGGGAATAAATCCCAGTTTATAATGATTGAAAGAAAAGTGATGTAATTATTTGAGGCTTATCTCACTTTGCTGTTTGATATCAGTGATAGCTGCTCATGCTGAATGAATGATGACAGCTTTAACCCACTCTGGAAAAGAGATTGCTCTGCATTTGTTCAGAGTCAGTTTCTGAAATCTTCTGTTTGGAAATTTGATTACTGGAGAATCTTTGAGCTCTATTCCCTGGTTTAAATGCAGTTTCTATTATTTAGATGAAGGACAATTAAGCTGAATAGAGTCAGAGATATTGTGAGCTACAGGAGAAAATAACTTGGCTGAAATTTTTAAAAGCACGGAGGTTTCAGGAAAAAGAGAGTGGCATGATGGCACAGTGGTTAGCACTGCTGCTTCATAGCGTCAGGGACCTGGGTTTGATTCCAGCCTCTGGTTACTGATATATAGAGTTTGCACATTCTCCCCATGTCTGCATGGGGTTTGTTGGGGTACTGCAGTTTCTTCCCACAATCCAAAGATACGTGGATTAGGTTGATTGGCCTTGCTAAATTGGCCCTAGTATCAGGGGGATTAGCAAGGTTATGGGAATAGGGCCTCGCTGGCATTGTGGTGCGTGGGCTGAATGGCCTCTTTCTGCTTTGTAAGGATTCTGAGAAGAGGGAGACTGTGTGAATGAGGAGGCGAATTATGGATTTTAAGGTTTTGGGAAAGTAGGAGCTAGATTGCAGGAAAGGCAAAGATAAAACTTAACAAGGAACAAGAAAAATGATTTCTGTAATGTTGTATGATGTTCCAGCGAATCAATGCACATTTGAAATATGGGGAATATAACAGCAAGAACTCACTCACGGCAAGTTAGACAAATGACCAGTTTTGAAGTAAGGGATGGCAGAATTTGAGAGATGGATAGTGAGCTTTTGAATTTTGACCCAAATTAAACTTTGCATGATTCAGCTTGAAAGCAGAACCTTGGCACTGACATCTCACACCAGGACTGAGAACATAGAACATTACAGCACAGTATAGGCCCTTCGGCCCTCAATGTTGCGCTGACCAGTGGAACCAATCTAATGACCCTCTAACCTAAACTATTCCAGCACTATCTATATGCCTATCCACTGCCCATTTGAACGCCCTTAAAGTTGGCGAGTCCACAACTGCTGCAGGCAGGGCATTTCACACCCTTACTACCCTCTGAGTAAAGAACCCACCTCTAACATCCGTCCTATAACTACCACCCCTTAATTTAAAGCTATGTCCCCTTGTGTTAGCCATCACCACCCGAGGGAAAAAAGTTTTCACTATCCACCCTATCTAACCCTCTGATCATCTGTATGTCTCAATTAGATCACCTCTTAACCTTCTTCTCTCGAATGAAAATAACCTCAGGTCCCTCAGCCTTTCCTCATAAGACCTTCCCACCATACCAGGCAACATCCTGGTAAACCTCCTCTGCACCCTTTCCAATGTCTCCACATCTTTCTTATAATGCGGCGACCAAAACTGTACGCAATACTCCAAGTGCGGCTGCACCAGAGTTCTGTACATTTGCAACACGACTTCACGGCTCCGAAATTCAATCCCTCTACTAATAAAAGTGAGCACACCGTATGCCTTCTTAACAACCTTATCAACCTGGGTGCCAACTTTCAGGGAGCTATTCACATGTACATCGAGATCTCTCTGCTCGTCGACACTACTAAGAGTCCTTCCATTAGCCCTATATTCTGTACTCCTGTTACTCTTACCAAAGTGAATCACCTCACACTTTTCCACATTAAACTTCATTTGCCACCTCTCGGCCCATCTCTGCAGCTTATCTATGTCCCTCTGCAAACTGTAACATCCATCCTCACTGTCTACAACTCCTCCAACTTTGGTGTCGTCAGCAAATTTACTAACCCATCCTTCTACACCCCCATCTTTATGCCAACTCCTGTCACTCTTTGCAAGTTCATTTGGTAAGTACTGATTATTCACTTAGGGTGATCCACACTTGCCCATCACAACACCTATCCTTTTGCACTCTTCTTGCCTGTTCTATTGTTCTTTAAATGATTCCAGGGTTTTCTCCTTTGACCTGGAAACCCTTCCTATAACTTGATAATATCTTGAAGTTAGTTCTGGATCTGCTTCTTGCTAGTTTAGTGTTTACTGTTGTATATAATCCCCAGAACACCTCTCCTGTCACACTGAAAAGCTCAAGTTTCTACACTCCCCTATTCACTTTGACACAACCTGTTCACCGATCTCTCCTAATGTGAAACACAGCACTGTCGAGGATACTGTGGGATTTGTGTGACTCTGATGTGAACTTTACTATCTGGTTGTCGTTCATAGAATCCCCACGGTACAGAAGGTGGCCATTCAGTCCATCCCACCTGCACCAGCTCTCTAGCACATCCTATCTAGTCCCTATCCCTGTAACACAATTACCACAACTGATCCAACTAACCCACACATTTTGGGAAACTAAAAGGCAATTTTTTAGCATGGCCAATCCACCTAACCTGGACATCTCCGGACTATGTGGGGAAACCAGAGTACGCAGAGGAAACCCATAGAGAGAGTGTGCAAACTCCACACTGTCACCCAAGGCAGAATTGAACCTGGGTCCCTGGCGCTGTGAGGCTGCAGTATTAACCGTGCATTGTTTTGAGTATTCCCGATGGTTGAATGTGTTACTTGCTGAATCTGCAAATTCTCAGATGTGGCTTTATTTTGTCATTCCATTTTCTACATTCCGATATTAAATCTCATTGCTAATGTTGTGCACATTCTGTCCATCTCCAGTTCTGGTCCAGAGCTGTTGCCTCTGATTAAATGTTGCTCCTAAATTGCCATCATTTGCATTTTTTTATTGAGTCTTTGAATCCAAATGGTTAATGAAGAAATCCAGAATCAATCCTTAAATAATCTGTCAGTATGTCACTTTGAATTCTTACATGCTTTCCATCACTCAGCTAATTCCTGTCACTTAAGAGAAGGAAGAAATCTTAAAGAACATAAGAAATCGAGCCTGTCCTGCCATTCAATAAGATCATGGCTGATCTGAAGTGGATCAGTTCCACTTTCTCACCATAACCCTTAATTCCCTTGTCAATCAGAAATCTATCTACCCGTGATTTAAATATATTCAGTGAGGAAGCCTCCACCACTTCAATAGGCAGAGAATTCCAGAGATTCACCACCTTTTGAGTGAAGAAATTCCTCCTCAACTCTGATCTAACCTTCCCCCCCCACCACTTATTTTGAGGCTGTGCCCTCTAGTCCTGCTATCCTTTCTAAGCAGGAAGAATCTCTCTACCTCTACCCTATCCATTCCCTTCATTATCTTATATGTCTCTATAGGATCCCCCCTCAGCCTTCTAAACTCCAGTGAGTACAGACCCAGTCTATTCAATCTCTCCTCATAAGCTAATCCTCTCATCTCCGTTATCAGGCTAGTGAACCTTCTCTGAGCTCCCTCGAAGGCCAATATATCCTTCCACAAATACGGGGACCAAAACTGCACACAGTACTCCAGTTGCAGCCTCACCAGTGCCCTGTACAGTTGCAGCAAAACCTCCCTGCTTTAATATTCTAACCCCCTCACTATAAAGGCCAACATTCCATTTGCCTTCTTGATCACCTGCTGCGCTTGCAGAGTGGGTTTTTGTGATTTGTGCACAAGGACCCCCAGGTCCCTCTGCACAGTAGCATGCTGCAGCTTTTCACCATTTAAATAGTAATCCTTCTACTATTATTCCTACCAAAGTGGATAACCTCACACTTGCTAACATTATACTCCATCTGCCAGGTCCTCACCCACTCACTCAACCTATCCAGATCTCTCTGCAGATTTTCTGCATCTTCCACGCAATTTGCTTTTCCACTCATCTTCACGTCATCAGCAAATTTTGTTACCCTACACTCAGCCCACTCCTCCAGTCTGTCTATGTAAATGGTAAACAGTTGAGGCCCCAGCACCAATCCCTGGGGCACTCCACTAGTCACTAACTGCCAACCAGAATAGCACTCATTGATTCCAACTCTCTGCTTCCTGTTAGACAACCAATCCTCTATCCAAGCTAATACCTTACCCCAACTCCCTGCACCCCAACCTTCTGCAGCAATCTTTTGTGAGGCACCTTATCAAACACCTGCTGGAAATCTAAAAACATCACATCTACTGGTTCCCCTCTGTCTATCGCACTAGTCACATCCTCATAGAAATCCAGTAAATTCATTAAACACGACGTCCCCTTCACAAATCCGTGCTGCGTCAGCTTGATCAAACTGTTCTTTTCTAGGTACCTCGCTATTTCTTCTTTGATGACGGATTCTAGCATTTTTCCAACTATGGACGTTAAACTAACCGGCCTATAATTCCCTGCCTTTTATCTGTTACCTTTTTTAAACAGCAGCATAACATTAACCATTACACCAGGATGTTGCCTGGTATGGAGGGCAGGTCTTATGAAGAGAGGCTGAGGGATTTGAGGTTGTTTTCGTTAGAAAGGAGGCGGCTAAGAGCAGACCTTATTGAAACATATAAAATGATTAGAGGTTTAGATAGGGTGGACAGTGATAGCCTTTTTCCTCGGATGGAGAAAGCTAGCACAAGGGGACACAGCTTTAAATTAAGGGGTGATAGTTATAGGACGGATGTCAGAGGCAGGTTCTTTACCCAGAGGGTGGTTAGGGAGTGGAATGCCCTGCCTGCGTCAGTTGTAGATGCCCCAAGTTTGGTGGCGTTTAAGAGGTTAGTAGATAAGTTTATGGAAGAGAAGGGAATGGTTTAGATTGGAGGGTCATTGCTTTTTCCTAATTGGTCGGTGCAACATCGAGGGCCGAAGGGCCTGTTCTGCTCTGTTATGTTCTATGTTTTCCAATCTTCTGGCACTTCTCCAGAGTCCAGTGAGTTTTGATAAATAATTATTAAGGCATCCGCTATCATCTCTGCCGTTTCTTTCAGAACCGCATTCCATTGGCCCTGGGGACTTGTCTATCTTCAGTCCCGTTAGTCTATCAAGCATTACCTCTCTAGTGACTGTAATCGCATTAAGGACCTCATCTCCTACCATCCTTCTATCTTTAATATTTGGCAAGCTACTTGTATCCTCCTCTGTAAAGACCGACACAGAAAACTTATCTAAAGCGTCAGCCATTTCCTCATCCTAAAGTTTATGAACAACAACATTCCTGTATGTGTTCACCTTCCATTCTGTGAATGACCTCTGTCTCCTCTTGTTGCATCTGTTTTCAAAGAATTGCTGACAGTTTTGCAGTTATTTTCCTGTTGGTTTTGTCTTTATTGAGCCGGCCCTGAAACCTCCCGTGTCGAATGATGACTCAGAAGTTAGAACTGGGCTGGTTGAGTTGTTGAAACTCTGGGGTTTTGCCTGAGTTGCTTTCAGCTAATCAGTCATCATTGTGAATTTGTTGCAGTTATTTTGAGGTGTGGGGGAGGTTACATTTCTTTGAGAGTAACGTAAGAATTGAATTCAAATGTGCAATCAGGAACTTTTATTCGCGGACTCTGAGCACATAACCCAGTTTGACTTTATAGCACTCCTTCCTTTGATACCACACTCAGTATCTTGTGGATGAGATATTAAGCTGATGCTCCGAGGTGGATGAAGTGACTGCACTTCAAAAAATTTAATGATTAGTAAATTTTTTTGGGATGCCCTGAGTGCAATATAAATGCAACCAGAAGAGAAAAAGCTGGAAGATCTCAGCAGGTCTGGTGGTATCTATAAGATAGAAACGAGCTTACGTTTTGAGAAAACTCTTTTTGTCGAAACTAAAAGGAGTAGAAAGTGGGAGATATTTATATTGCAGGATGAAGCAATGAAAGATGAATCATAGCCATGTGAGGGTTAGGTTGATTGGTCACGCTGTTTCTTCAATTCGCTTTGAACTTCACTGGAATATTGCAGCAAGGACTGACGTGTGGGCATGGGAGTGGGATTGTGTGTTAAAATGGCAAACAACTAAACAACAAAGAACAAAACAGCACGGGAAACAGGCCCAACGAGCCCACGCCACCATTTTAACAGCGTGAGTCCCCTCTTCCACCCATGACCCTTGTCTACGTTTATAGAAATCCACATTGGAAACCAGATTGGGGAGACAATTTAGGGACAATTTGTTTCGCCAATTAGCCTAAGAGCTTATCTTTGGGATGTGGGAGGAAACCAGAGCACCCGGAGAAAACCCACGCAAACACGGGGAGAATGCGCGAACTCCATGTCTGTTCCGCTGGAAGGTCAGGGTCCTGATTGTGCACAGACTGAAGGTGCTCAGCAAAACTAACTTACGTTTAGTCTCCCCGATATGGAGGAGACCACATCGGGAGCAGCGAATACAATTCACAAATTGAAAGAGGTGCAAGTGAAATATTGCTTAACCTGGTATTGATAGATTATTGCTGGAAATGGAGACAGATCAAGGAAGGGGAGGGAATGTCTGAGACGGACAAGGTGAAGGTGACAGAGGGGTCACCAATGTGAAACCAACTGTAGATTGGGTAATCTGCTGAACACAGACCCTAACTTTCCAGTTACTCACCATTTTAACATACAATACTTCTCCCGTGCACACACATTTGTCTTGCTGCATTGTTCCAGTGAAGCTCAACACAAGCTGGAGGAACAGCGTCTCATCTTCTGGTTAGGCATTTTATAGCCTTCCTGTCTCAGCATCAAATTGAACAGTTTCAGGTGATTAGCTCGACCCCATTTAGACTCTCTTTGTTTTCATGCTGATTTCTTTTTATTGGTCTCTTCCTTTTATTTCTACTTTGCCTTTCCTTATTTTTCTTTTTCCCCCTCCTCTTTCCTCCTACTTCATCCCCCTTCCGTTGCCTTCCCCTTTTTTACATTCTACCTCTGCCCCATTCCTCCCCGCTCCAACACCTTCATCTGTTGTTAGGAAGGCATATGGAGTCTTGGCTTTTATTGGTAGAGGGATTGAATTTCGGAGCCGCAACGTCATGTTGCAACTGTACAAAACTCTAGTGCGGCCGCACTTGGAGTATTGTGTGCATTTCTGGTCCCCACATTATAAGAAAGATGTGGAGGCATTGGAGAGGGTACAGAGGAGGTTTACCAGGATGTTGCCTGTTATGGAGGGCAGGTCCTATGAAGAGAGGTTGAAGGATTTGAGGTTGTTTTCGTTAGAAAGGAGGCGGCTAAGAGGGGATCTTATTGAAGCATATAAGATGATTAGAGGTTTAGATAGGTGGACAGTGTTAGCCTTTTTCCTAGGATGGAGAAAGCTAGCACGAGGGGACACAGCTTTAAATTAAGGGGTATGAGTTATAGGACGGATATCAGAGGTAGGTTCTTTACTCAAAGAGTGATTAGGGAGTGGAATGCCCTGCCTGCAGCTGTTGTAGATGCGCCAAGTTTGGCGGCGTTTAAGAGGTTAATTGATAAGTATATGGAAGAGAAGGGAATGGTTTAGTTTGGAGGGGCATTGCTTTTTATATTGGTCGGCGCAACATCGAAGGCTGAAGGGCCTGTTCTGTGCTGTAATGTTCTATGTTCTATGTTCTATGTTACAGTTTACAGCTTCTCTGCCCTTTGGCCATTCACACCCTTTATTCTCTCTGTGAATAGCTATTAGTAATCTCTTCCCTTGGTTTCTATGGCTATGACTCATTTTTCATTCTCTTACCCTACAGTATAAATATCTCCCACTTTTTAATCCTTTTAGCTTTGACAAAGGGTCACCAGGACTCGATGTCAACTCTTTTCTCCCCTTACACATCTGACACATCTGCTGAGATTTTACATTGTGTTTTCTCTTTTGGTTTCAGACTCCAGTATCTGTAGTAATTTGCTTTTATCCAATATAAATGCATGTCTTCTTCAACTTTACATATTTTACATAAAAACAGAGAAATTTTATGCTCAGATGGAGACCATTTTGCTCATTTTATTTGTGTCTAAAATGGCAATTCTTGGTCCATCCATCAATCTAGATGAGACAAATTGAACCTTTAACAAATCCCTTGATTAATCCATGTTTTTTTAAAAGATGATTCATAGAATCTCTAGAATCTTATCCAATAATTTTCCACCAATATTTGGTTGAATGGCTTATAACGATTTGTTTGTTCCTTGTTCTCCATTTAAACAAATATACAACATCAGTAATCCTCCAATACTCTGTAGCCAAAGAAGATGGGAAATTATTTGTCAGAACCATCTCCTTGTTTTTGTTATGTTAATTCTATTCAATATTTTAAGCTGCTTCTCCTGAACTACAAAATTTTCTGCCATTCATCCCCCTCTGTCGCCACTGCGAGTGAGGACAGAGAATTTGAGGCTCAGCCAAGCATCCAATCACCACAGCGGGATCAGGAAATCCCTCTGGTGTGATTGGCTGGAGAATTCCACTCCGTATCTTTAATGAAGGAAGATGTAGTGTGTTGTGAATCCTGGAATTTTCCACCTTCATATTCACTGGGTATAGTTGGCTATGCTCTTCCGTGATGTGCTTATAAATGTTGGGTTTGCTTGATTTTATTTGCCAATTTTTTAATGTCCTCTTTGCTGCTTTTTTTTTGACCTTCATCTCTAACTTCCAATACCCCACAGTATTGACCATTGAGACATTTATTTTGTGCTTTCCTTTACACTGTTGACATCATGAAATATTCTTTTCTATGAGTACTGTGTTCTGAATCTCATAGAATCATAGAAACCCTACAGTGTAAAGGAGTCCACTAGGCCCATTGAGTCTGCAGCAGCAACAATCCCACCTAAGCCTTATCCCCGTAACCCCAGATAACCTTTACATCTCAGGACATTAAGCGGCAGTTTAGCATCACCAATGCACCTAACCCCCACATCTCCTCCAACATCCTGACATTCACTTTGTTTCAAGTCGGTGTTTCTCGTCCACGTTTTCTCTGTCATGTCTGAGTTTATTGAAATGAGCCTTTCCCCAATTAAAATATTTAACATTTGGCCTACATTTGTCTTTTTCTATAACTCAATCTAACTGAAACAAAATAGAAAATTGGAAAACCTCAGCAGCTCTGGAGAGAGGAGCTCTCTTTTCTCTAAGTTATGACCACTATCGTGGAGTTCGGTAACAAGTGGTGTACCTCAGAGGTCTGTTTTGGGGCCCCTGCTGTTTGTAATTTTTATAAATGATCTGGATGAGGGTATTGAGGGATGGATCAGTAAATTTGCAGAGGATACTAAAGTTGGTGGTGTGGTAGATAGTGAAGAGGGGTGTTTTAGTTTACAGAGTGACTTGGACAAGTTGCAGAGCTGGGCCGAGAGGTGGCAAATGTAGTTTAATGTGGAAAAGTGTGAGGTAATGCACTTTGGCAGGAACAATAAATGTGTAGAGTATAGGGCTAATGGTAGGGCTCTTAATAGTGTTGAGGAACTGAAGGATCTTGGTGTATGTGTCAATAGATCCCTGAAAGTAGGCAGTCAAGTGGATAAAGTTGTTAAGAAGGCATATGGAGTCTTAGCTTTTATTGGTAGGGGGATTGCATTTAGGAGCCGCAGCATCATGTTGCAACTGTACAAAACTCTAGTGCGGCCGCACTTGGAGTATTGTGTGCAGTTCTGGTCCCACATTATAAGAAAGATGTGGAGGCATTGGAGAGGGTACAGAGGAGGTTTACCAGGATGTTGCCTGTATGGAGGGCAGGTCTTATGAGGAGAGGCTGAGGGATTTGAGGTTGTTTTCGTTAGAAAGGAGGCGGCTAAGAGGGGACCTAATCGAAACATATAAGATGATTAGAGGTTTAGATAGGTGGACAGTGATAGCCTTTTTCCTAGGATGGAGAAAGCTAGCACGAGGGGACACAGCTTTAAATTAAGGGGTGATAGTTATAGGACGGATATCAGAGGTAGGTTCTTTACCCAAAGGGTGGTTAGGGAGTGGAATGTCCTGCCTGCAGCAGTTGTAGATGCGCCAAGTTTGGTGGCGTTTAAGAGCTTAGTTGATAAGTATATGGAAGAGAAGGGAATGGTTTAGTTTGGAGGGGCATTGCTTTTTATATTGGTCGGCACAACATCGAAGGCCGAAGGGCCTGTTCTGTGCTGTAATGTTCTATGTTCTATCACCTGGTTGAATGCAACTCAAACAACACTCGAGAAGCTCAACACCATCCAGGACGAAGCAGCCCATTTGATTGGCACCACGGCTCAGCAAGGCTTTTTAAGCAGCTTCTTCCGAACACGTAAATTGAGCAGGGTCAAGGGCAGCAGACGCATGAGAATACCATCACCTGGAAGTTTCCTGCAAGCCACTCACCATTCTGACTGGGAACAATATTGTCATTCTCTCCACTGTCACTGTATCAAACAGGCCCTACACCACACCAATAGCAGCAGTTCAAGAAGACACCAGAACCTCCAGAGTAATTAGGGATGGATTATAAATGCTGGCCTAGCCAGTGACACCCACACACCAAGAAGGAAATATATTTTTAAAAAGTGCTTTCCGTCAATACCTTTTTCATAAACCCAGTGTAATTCACTAAAAGAAGGTCCAGAATTGCCCCTTTTTCTTTTCACTAACTTTTTCACAACGCTTCTCCTTGTGCAACTGTTTTTAAAAGTAAGCAGAGAGTAAAGAAGGCAAATGGTGTGTTAGCCTTCAGAGCAAGAGGATTTGAATACAAAAGGACAGGGATGTTTTGCTGCAATTGTATAGGGCAATGGTGAGGGCACACCAAAGAATAAAGAAAATTACAGCACAGGAACAGGCCATTCGGCCCTCCAGACCTGCACCGACCATGCTGCCCCGACTGAAGTGAAACCCCGTACGCTTCCGGGAACAAAATCCCTCTGTTCCCATCTCCCATGTACTTGACAAGTTGTCCCTTAAAATTCACTACCGTATCCACTTCCAGTACCTCCCCAGGCAATGATCTCCAGGCATCCAACATTTTGTGTAAAAAAAAAAATAAGAAAGTCTCGTATATCTCTTTTAAAACTCCCCCTTGTACCTTAAACTTGTTCACTGTAGAAATTGACTTCTCCACTTTTTCCGTGCCTCGCATAATCTTGTAGATTTCTATCAGGTCACTCCTCAACTTCTGTCGCTCCAGTGAGAACAAACCAAGTATCTCCAATCTCTCCTCCTAGCTAATGTCCTCCATACCAGGCAACATCCTGGTAAATCTTTTCTGTATCCTCTCCAAAGTCTCCACGTCCTTCTGGTAGTGTGGCCATGAGAATTGAACTCTCTATTCCAAGTGCGGCCTCACTAAGATTCTATAAAGCTGCAACATGACTTGCCAATTTTTAAACTCAATACCCCGGTTGATGAAGGCAAGCATGCTTTCTCCATCTGCATTGCCACTTTCAGTGACCTGTGTACCCAGTGACCTGTTTAACTATCAATACTCCTAAAGACCTGCCATTTACTGTATATTTCCTATCTGTAGTAGACATTCCAAAATGCATTACCTCACGTTTGTCTGGATTTAATGCCATCTGCCATCTCTCCGCCCAAGTCTCCAACTGATCTATATCCTGCTGTATTCTCTGATGGTCCTTATCACTGTCCGCAAATCCACCTACTTTTGTGTCATCTGCAAAATTACCAATCAAACCAGTTACAAGCTTGTGGGATTGCTATTAAATAAACTGGTTGGACTTTAACCTGGTGTTGTGAGACTGACTGTGTTTACCCCAGTCCAGCACTGGCATCTCTACATCATGACTTCTTTGACTGAGCCAGTTTTGTATCCACCTTCCACACGACTTCACCTTACCTGAAAAAGGATGTCCGTGCTATAGAGGGAATGCAGTGAAGGTTTACCAGGTTGACTCTTGGGATGAAGAGAGATTAAGTCAATTAGGATTATATTCACAGGAGTTTCAAAGAGTGAGAGGGGTCTCCTAGAAAATTATAAAATTCTAACAGGGTTAGACAGGGTAGATTCAGAAAGAATGTTCCCAATATTGGGGAAGTTCAGAACTAGAGGTCATAGTTTGAGGATAAGGGTGTAAATATTTTAAAACTGAGATGAGGAGAAGCTTCTTCATTCAGAGCATGGTGAATATGTGGAATTTATGACCACAGAAAATAGTTGAGGCCAATTTGAAGAAGAAATTAGATATCTCTCGGAGCACAAGAGATATGGGGAAAGGAGGGGGTGAGGATTTGATAATCAGTCATGATAATAATGAATGGTGGAGCAGGCTCAAAGGGCCGAATGTCCTATTACTTCTCGTTCCTGCAGACAATTGATCCTTCTTCAGATTCTGGTTCCTAAGTGATATCTTGTCCTGGGAGCCCTGGATTTATGGTTCTCAACCATTACAACAGAACTTGCCCTTGTGCCATACCTTTAACATAATATAATGTTAGAATGTGTTTTGTAAGATTGTATGAAACTAACCTGAACAATAAACTGTACAATGCAATGTAGCTCTAAATAAATATTTGAAAGCTGTAAGATAAGGAGATCTGTGGGACTGTGGAAATCTGGCAGCCGATGATGATGAAATTAAAAAATTGGGATATTCAAGACCAGAAATAGATGAGGACAGATATCTCGGGAAAGTTGTAGGGCTGGAGGTGGTTACAGAGATAGGACAGGTTAAAGCCACCAAGGACTTTGAAATCAAGGATTAAAATTTTAAGATTGAGGCATTGCTTGACCAGGAGCCAATATAGGAACATGAGTTTGGGAGTGAGAGATGAATGGGGTTTGGTATGGACAACGTGAGTTTTGGATGCCCTCACTTTTATGCAGGAATGCTGGAATAGTTGGGCTGAAGCGAAACGTTTTAGATGATCACGTTAGATTAAAGTTCTCTCCTTCTAAATCTGCTCACGTGTTGCTAAGCAACAGAGATATCAATACTTGTTCTGTCTCTGAAATCCGTCTCCTGGATTGTCACTGTGTATAACAATCTATGGGCACGTAGCAGTTAATATTGGTTAAAATTCCGTCACTTGCTGCTTGCTCTGATTGTGTGGGGCCAGCTAGCTTGGTTGGTTTGAGAGTGGTGGTGGATTCAGTTTGGGAGCTGGTTGTGTGAACAGTGTGCCTCAGGATTCAGTGTTTAACAGACCGGTTTACAGGAATAATGCTGGGTAAATGCCCAGAGCTCAGTGAACCATTTTAAATGTGTTAAAGAACATGCAGGCATTTAATAACATGAACACCTTTCATAATCCCTCAATGTTACAAAGAGTTTTACAACCAATTGTGTGGTATTGAGCTGTAGCCACTGCTATAATGAAGTTAAAATTTGGTTGCCCCCTCTGCACTGTAAGTTTCTATGATTTTTATACAGGAAAATGTCCTCATAATGCTGTGTGTTTCTGTGATCAGTCAGATGTTTATTATTTTTAATATTGTTGGTCTGGGTTAGCGTGATGTAATCGTGATTAAAATATCCCAACAATCAGCCTTTTACAGTGACTCAGTGACGTGTTGAAATGGTGACACACCTTCCCCTTGAGCAGTTGGGTAATATGATGGGTGCAGGGCAGTAAAGGAGTGATACGTTCAGTTCAACAACAGCTACTTCAAGAGAAACTAAAAAATCGAGTTCAAAACTGCAACTTGGGGCCAAGCCACAGAAGATCAATTGGCCGTAGCAGCCCAGATTAAACATTTCCTTGTCACTTTTTCCAGCCTTGCATCACAATTCAGAAACTCTAGATTCTAATCTAACTCCTAGATTATCCTAACTCTAGGATTTTAGCCTAGAGTTTACACTTCGGTGCAATACTGGGGGGAGTGTCCAGACACTGTCTCCAGTGCTGAGGGGGGGGGGGACACCGACACCGGTCCCTCAGTTGCTGAGGGGGGATGGGAGGGACGCAGACACTGTCCCCCATCTGAGGGGGGCGGGGAGGGAACGCAGACACTTCCCCAGTGCTGAGGGGGGGGAGGGAGGACACAACACTGTCCTTAGTGCTTAGTGGGGGAGGGGAGGGACGCAGACACTGTCCCAGTGCTGGGGGGGAGGGACACAGACACTGGTCCCCGAGTGCTGAGGGGGGAGGGGAGGGAACGCAACATGTCCCCGATGTCATGACGGGGGGGAGGTGGGGGGGGACGCAGACACTGTCCCCAGTGCTGAGAGGGGGGGGGGGGGAGGTGCAGACACTGTGACCTTAGAGAGCTTTGGGGGTTTTATGTGCATTGGTCTTTGAAGGTGGCAGGACAGACTGAGAGTGCAATCAGCTGAATTTAGGAATCTTGGACTTCATTACTGAAAGTATTGAGAACAAAAGGAGGAAATTAAACTGAATGTAAATTGTAGTTAGACAATAACTAGAGTATTGCACCCAGTTCAGATCATCAGACTTTTAGATGATGAGAGAGCCCTTGATGTGAAGAGGGCTTTGCAAAATGGAGCTCAAATTCCTGAAACCAAGGTTAGTTTGGAGAAACAGGGGTTATTTTCTCTGGAGTAGACATTATATAAATGATTTGGATGTGAAGGTACAAAGCATGGTCAGTAAGTTTGTGGATGATACTAAATTAAGAGGTATCGTTCATAGCAAAGAAGATTTAAAAAATTACAGGGGGGAATCAGTTGGGGAAATGGGCGGAGGATTGGTAAATGGATGTCAAGTGTGAGGTGTTGCAGTTTGGAGTCACGGGTATTATAGCACAGTGGTTAGCACTGCTGCTTCACAGCTCCAGGTTCAATTCCCAACTCAGGTCACTCGTGTCTGAGTGGAGTTTGCACATTTTCCTTGTGTCTGTGTGGGTTTTCTCCAGGTACTCTGGTTTCCTCCCACAGTCCAAAGATGTGTGGGTTAGGTTGATCGGCCATGCTAAAATTGCCGTTAGTGTCCTGAGATGTGTATGTTAGAGGGATTAGTGGATAGATATGGAGATAGGGCCTGGGTTGGACTGTAGTCAGTGCAGACTCGATGGGCTGAATGGCCTTTTTCTGTGCTGTGGAGATTCTATGATTCTAGGTAGACAGGGTGATGAAGAAAACATTTAACACACTGGCCTTCATCAGTCAGAACACTGAGTATAGTAGTTGGGACAATGTGTTACAGTTTATAAGTCATTACTGAGGCTGCAGTTGGAGTATTGTGTACAATTTTTGTCACCCTGTTATATGAAAGACATTAATAAACTGGAAAGAGTGCAAACTAGATTTACAAGGATGCTGCTAGACCAGGGGGCCTGAGTTATAGGGACATGCTGGCCTAGCTAGGACTTTATTCCTTGGAAGGTAGGAGAATGAGGTGTGAACCTTATTGAGGTGTATAAAATCACGAGGAGCATAGATAGCATGAACTCAGCTAGCCTTTTTCCCAGGGAAAGGGAATTGAAAATTAGAGGATATAGATTTAAGGTGGGAGGGGAAAGATTTAAAAGGGACCTGAGGGTGGAATGAGCTGTCGTAGAAAGCGGTTGAGGAGGGTACAAAGCAACATTCAGAAAAGCGTTTGCATAAGTACATGGTCGAGAAAGGATTAGAGCAACGTGGGCTGAATGCGGGCAATATGGGACGAACTGGGATAGCACCATGGTCGGTAAGCACTGGTTGGGCTGAAAGGCCTGTTTCCATGCAGTCATACTCTCTAAATCTAATGGCTTCAAGAGGAAATTGGATGAAAAGGAAGTAAAACTTCAGGGGGACAAAATAGGAGACTGAATCATCGAATCCTACAGTACAGAAGGAGGCCATTCAGACATCGCGTCTGCACTGACCACAATCCCACCCAGCCCCTATCCCCATAACCCCACATATTTACCCTGCTAATTGCCCGACACTAGGGTCAATTTAGTATAGCCAATCAACCTAACTGGCACATCTTTGAAATGTGGGAGGAAACCAGAGCACTCGGAGGAAATCCACGCAGACATGGGGAGAATGTGCAAACTACACTGTGTGCTGTAGAGCAGAAGAATCTCGGGGTCCGGGTCCATAGGACTCTTAAATCGGCCTCGCAGGTGGAGGAAGTGGTCAAGAAGGCGTACGTTTGTACTGGCCTTCATTAATCGAGGAATAGAGTTTAGGAGTCAGGAGGTAATGATGCAGCTTTATAAGACTCTTGTCAGACCCCAGTTGGAGTATTGTGTGCAGTTCAGGTCGCTTCATTATAGGAAGGATGTAGAGGCTATTGAGAGAGTTCAGAGGAGATTTACAATGATGTTGCCTGGATTGGGAGGCAGGCCTTATGAAGATAGGTTGAGGGAGCTGGGACTCTTCTCACTGGAGAGACGTAGGTTGAGAGGCGACCTGATAGAGGTTTATAAAATGTTGAGAGGAATAGATAGGGTGGACTCTTAGAGACTATTTCCCCGAGCTGAAATGGTCACTACGAGAGGACACAGATTTAAGGTGCAGGGAAGCAAATACAAAGGAGATGTCAGGGGTAGGTTTTTCACTCAGAGGGTGGTGAGTGAATGGAATCGACTGCCGTCGGAGGTTGTTGAGGCAAACTCACTGGGGTCTTTTAAGAGACTTCTGGATGAGTATATGGAAAAGAATAGGATAGGGGGTTATAGATAGGTCTGTGGATTGGTAGATGTGATCGGCGCAACTCGTGGGCCGAAGGGCCTGTTTGTGCTGTATTGTTCTATGTACACAGACAGTGACCCAAGGCCAGATTTGAGCCCGGGTCCCTAGTGCTGTGAGACAGCTCTGCTAACCACTGTGTCACTGGAACTGACTGGTTTGCTTTCAAGAGGGCTAGCATGGATTCAATGGACTGAATAGCTTCTCTCTGCAATGAAATTAATCTACAGCATGGGCGCTGAAATTCCTTCCTAAACTACTTTCTCTTTAAGACGCTCTTTAAAATCTTTGATTGAATCTTTGTTCATTTGCCCTAATATCTCATTATGTGGCTTGCTGTGGTGTTTTGTGTCGTGCCTGTCCAAGGCACTGTGCTCACTATTAGTGAGAGTGTTTTCGAATACAATGTGAGAACAAAATGGAGAGTGAGAAGTTGCACAGTAACTTGGACTTACTTCTGGAGATTCTTACTCTGTCCTTGTAACCTGATCCTCTCGCTCTCTCTCTGGACGTGCCTGCCAATCAAAAGAATGCCAAAATGACTGACCCCTTCCCCTTTGCGAAACTCATGGATATGTTCAGTCACCAGAAACCCAACTCAATTTTAACAGTTACTATGAGCAGAATCCAGTAAATAATCCGTCGGAGAAACTCCAGTTCTTGATTGCCACACCTACATTGTATCCCAGAGTGCGGTGAAACTTGGCTCGGATTGTTAATCGGACAGTCTGATCAGATTAGGCCCCTGGTGTCGGGCAGTAAGTTGACAGGAGATGCCCTTCACTCACCCCTCAGCTTATTTTCAGTGTCTCTTTCTGGTGTCACAGTTTGAGTAAAAGGGGTCCCCTGAGTCAGCGAACTCACCTTAAGCACCTGCTGTTTCTACTAAACAAGTTGTCTAATAACTTCCTTGCTGTTGCTGCATGTACAGTCTAAATGCAATCCTTCAGAGTTTAAATGATGGTGTGAGATAACTTGTTTAACTGGTGTGAGACTCTATCCTTTTGCTCTTTAAGGGGATCCCACCTGTATTTACTCAGTGAACAAAAGGTGTTTCAGTTTGCTAAAAATCATTAACAATTGGATTTTGTATAATTGTTCAGGTACACTGGTTTCATAATTGGGCCTGGAATTGTTGTTAAGCTGCTTCTTAAAGCGTGTCCCTACAGGTGTGTAGGGTGGAGAGGAATATTAGGAGGGAGCTTTATTAGACCAGTCACTGATGGATACTCAGGTATTCTTTGATTTGATTTATTATTGTCACATGTATTAACATACTGTGAAAAGTATTGTTTCTTGCGCACTATACTGTTCATAGAGAAGGTAACGGGAAGGTGCAGAATGTAGCGTTACAGTTATAGCTAGGGTGTAGAGAAAGATCAACTTAATGTAAGGTAGGTTCAGTCAAAAGTCTGACAGCAGCAGGGAAAAAAACTGTTCTTGAGTCGGTTGGTACGTGACCTCAGACTTTTGTAACTTTTTCCCAAAGGAAGGAGGTGGAAGAGAGAATGTCCAGGGTGTGTGAGGTCCTTAATTATGCTGACTGCTTTGTCGAGGCAGCGGGAAGTGTAGACAGAGTTAATGGATAGGAGGCTGTTTTGCGTGATGGATTGGGCTACATTCACAACCTTTGTAGTTCCTTGCAGTCTTGGGCAGAGAATGAGCCCAGACCAAGCTGTGATACAACCAGAAAGAATGCTTTCTGTGGAGCACCTGTGGTGGCGTGGTAGCACAGTAGCACAGTGGTTAGCACTGCTGCTTCGCAGCTCCAGAGACCTGGGTTCGATTCCTGGCTCGGGTCACTGTCTGTGTGGAGCTTGCACACACTCCTCGTGTCTGCATGGGTTTCCTCCGGGTTCTCTGATTTCCTCTCTCAAAGGTGTGGGTCAGGTTGATTGGTTTTGCTAAAATTGCTCCTTAGTGTCCTGAGGTTAGAGGGATTAGCAGGTAAAATATGTAGGGATATGAGGATAGGGCCAAGGTGGGATTGTGTTCGGTGCAGACTCGATGGGCTGAAGGGCCCCTTTCTGCACTGTAGGATTCTATGATCTGTAAAAGATGGTGAGAATCACAGCTGACATGCAAATTTCCTTAGTATCCTGAGAAAATTTTTAAATTTCAATACAATAATCTCACCCTGTACTTAAATAGTTTTGGGCTCAGTGTGACCTGGAGTGGGCTATGGACAATGGAATGGGAGTGAGAAGAGGGGAGGCGTGTTTGGCAGTGGGGCCTTGGGGTGTGTAATGAGGAAGTTGAGCTCTCATTCTGAGCACAATCTCTGCTCATATCGACTGTTACGCTGCACCCATAGCAACTTGAGCTTCCATTTCATTGCTCATTTTATTCACAATACAGTCTTAACCCTTCACTCTGACAGCTGCATATGACTCTCCTAATTTACTAACTCTCTTTCTGGTTAGCATGAGTCATCTGGAATCACTACTGTCAAGGTCTTGCTTTTAAAACTATTTTAGAAATGCTGGAACAATTCACGGTGAATGAGCAGGTCTGTCAGCATCTATCAGGAAAGAAAACAGTGGCTTTTGAGTTAACAGTTTCTTTATCAGAACTGAAGGATTTCCTATGTTCATGCAGTTGTAGAAAGAGCAACACCTCCTTCCTCCTCACGTTCAAAGCGAATCAGCCTAACCCACACATCTTTGGACTGTTGTACATGATGTTATGGGTGTAACTGACGAAGCACGAGTGTTTCACTAACTCTCTGCGAACTCTGATCTCTCTGTTTCTCAGCAGTTATTTCCTACACATTATCTAATCTTCTTTTAATGATTCAACACCTTTTTCTGCAAATTTAATCTGAATTGTTCTCTGACCTTTCCTGCTTCCACCAATCATAATCTTCCCTCACAATTCTTACAGCAATTTCAAATTTCATTTCAAAAGCATAAGGAAGTGGGATTGGGATTCTACAAAGTTCCAGCATTTATAATAAGCAAAATACTGTAATAAATACTGAATTGGAAATAACAATAGAATCTGAATAGAGAATGCTGGAACAACTCAGCTGGTCTGGCAGCATCTGTAAGGTCAGAAAACAGAGTTAACATTTTGAGTCAACACATTTTTGGTCAGATCTGAAAGGAGTGAGAATGTTAGAGCAAAAAAAAAACTGCAACAAATAGCAACTAATAAACAACAGGTAGCCTTGTGAGAGAGAGAAGAAAGGGTGTTTTGATTTGAGGCAGTAATTGTATGGAGTTGTTGAAAATACAAAGGGCTGTAACTTGTCCAATCAGAAGATGAGATGCTGCTCCTCCAGCTTGTAAAAAGTCTCATAACACCAGTTAAAGTCCAACAGGTTTATTTGGTAGCAAACACTAGCTTTCGGAGCACTGCTCCTTCAACAGTTGAGTGCGAGATCTGTTCACAAACAGGGAATATAAAGACACAAACTTAATTTATAGCATAATGATTGGAATGTGAGTCTTTACAGCTCATCAAGTTTTGTACAAGCCTTTACTGGAACATTGCAACAGGTCAGGGATGTACATGTGGATGTGAGAGCAAGATGCTGAGTTAAAATGGGAAACGACAGGAAGGTTGGGGTCATGCTTGATGACTGAGTGAGTGAAGATGTTCTGCAGAGTGGTCACACAGTTTATGTTTAGTCTCCCCAACATCTCCCATATTGGGAGCAGTGAATACAATAGATCAAACTGAAGGAAGTGGAAGTGAAATGCTGTTTAACCTGAAAGGAGAGTCTGGGGCTTTGAACGTGAGGAGGAAGGAGGTGTTGCTCTTTCTACAACTGCATGAACATAGGAAATCCTTCAATTCTGATAAAGAAACTGTTAATCTGGGGCTTTAAACTGATTCAGAGGGGGGGTGGGATCCTGAGTAGTTGGGGTGCTAAGAGGGACGAGAAGAGGGGGGTCATAGAGGAGAACTGTAAAGCACAGCAGCGTACGGGTGGAGTAGGGCATGGTTTGAAATGCGTGTACTTTAATGCAAGAAGTATTCGCAATAAGGGGGAGGAACTTGCAGCTTGGATCAGTACCTGGAACTTCGATGTTGTGGCCATTTCAGAGACATGGATAGAGCAGGGACAGGAATGGTTGTTGCAGGTTCCGGGGTTCAAATGTTTCAGTCGGAGTAGAGAAGGAGGTAGAAGGGGGGGAGGAGTGGCATTATTGGTCAAAGACTGTATCACGGTGATAGAAAAGAAGTTTGGTGAGGACTTGTCTGTTGAGGTAGTATGGGCTGAGATTAGAAACAGGAGAGGAGAGGTCACCCTGTTGGGAGTCTTTTACAGACCTCCTAAAAGCTCTAGAGAGGTAGAGGAAAGGATTACAAAGTCGATCCTGGACAGGAGTGAAAGTAATAGGGTAATTGTTATGGGGGACTTTAACTTTACTAATATTGATTGGAATAGCTATAGCTCTAGCTCGTTAGAGGGGTCAGTTTTTGTACAAAGTGTGCAGGAAGGTTTTTTGACTCAGTATGTAGATAGGCCAACTAGAGGTGAGGCTACATTGGATTTGGTGCTGGGCAATGAGCCAGACCAGGTGTTAGGCTTGGAAGTTGGTGAACATTTTGGTGATAGTGACCACAATTCGGTTACGTTCACCTTAGTGATGGATAGGGATAGGCATGAAGCTGGGGGCAGTAGTTATAGCTGGGGGAATGGTAATTATGAGGCCATAAGGAGGGAATTAGGGTGCATAGGTTGGACTAGGAAACTACAGGGACTGGGCAC